>JAILYB010000073.1:2400000-3600000 GCA_021437785.1 Rhodomyrtus psidioides
TATTTTCATAATAATTTATATCTCAATATTTTCATTTGAAATTTAAAGTATTTTTTGTTCATTCATTTTTTATCGGCGATACATGCGTTCATTTATAGGAAAACGTTTCCCAAATCTTTCATTTTTCACGAAATAAACGAAGCCTTATAAAAAATAGGAGTGATCATAGTAGAGACTGTACCATGGTTAGATACGAGGATTATTAGGTACAACCGCAAGTAAGATGAGAACCTCCGAGAATGTTTTCTTCATTGTTATCGTCTCTAAACTCAACCATATATATTTGAAAAAAAAAAAAAACTCAACCATATATATATATATATATATATATATACATATTTATTTATTTATTTCACTCCAAACTGAGAATCTCCTCTCTCTCTCTCTCTCTCTGAGTATTGTTATAATGAAAGAGATGACCTACGCTCCTTCCCTGAGTATTATATAACGAAAGAGACGACCAATGTTTAGGAAAGTGGATAAAGAAACTTCTTGCCAAAGCAAAAGGAGGCTTTTGGCTGAATTCGACACTGCGACTCACTCAAAAGGTAACTTCTTAGAATTACTCTCTTAAGAAGTCGTAAGAAAGCCCTAGTTTTGAAAAGTAACTTTTCAAAACTACTTTCTCTGTGTTCCTCGACATAGTGAGAAAGCTTGCCTTTCATTATTATTAAATGGAAAATGAGTGGATGACTACATAGTTACAATACTAATTTTTGGTAAAGGGGCAGGCTCCCCCATAAGTTTTCCTGAGGAAATCTTTAAAATCCCACTTGGCGGGCAATAAGGGCATGCATGATAACACTTCCAGAAGCTACTTTCTACTCCAGAAGTTAATCTGAAGCAGAAATCCGTTTTGCAAAAAAATTTTCATCTGGTAGAATTTTTAACTTTTCAAGTGAAAAATGACTTCTTAAGCTATTTTTGGCCAAGTTTGAGAAGTAAAAAATTTTCACTTCTTGGCTCCAGAATCACTTCTTGGACCACACCTGCCTTCGCCGACCTCCGTTGCTGGCCGCCGACCACCGCCGCCGCCAACCACTATCGCTGATCGCTACCCAACGAATGCCGCCGTCACCGTCGCCGTCGCCGCCTGCCAACCGCTCACCACCGCCGACCATCGCCTGCCGACAGCTATGTTGGAGTTGACGAATACTTTGGGGACCCTTGTTTCTCACACGGGGTATATGACACCCCATGTGTATAGTTCCAAATAAATAGAAATTGGACGAAATGGGTTTTGAAGATGATTTGTGCCGATAAGGATAGTGAAGATTTGGATATGGTCATTGATTTAGTTTACAGTCAAATGCGGGCGGCCATTTAAAAAAAAAAAATTGGACTATGGCCGTCGGACCGATCGCACTCGGCTAAGCCAAGTTGGACCGGGCGGGTCAGGTGAGTAGGACCACTCGTCCAGCCCATTTGGACTCCAAAACAGAAGAGCCAGCCCACAAGTTGCACCTTTCGGAAGTGGGCCACGTAACTTAGGTCCAAATGACCTCTTGTATTGCAAATGTTTGGGCCTGACTTGGAAATTTTATTTCCAGCCCATCCCTTGGGTTATACGAAGTGAGAGGGGGAGTAAGAGGAGAAGTTCCTTTTCTTTTTCCTTCGGCTGGTGTGCTCCCTCGGTGACGACGCCATCTTCTTTTTCCGCGACGTTCCAGTTCTTCGTTCGTCCAGCCACGCTCCTAACGCTCAGACGCGGTTTCTACTGGCGAAGGACCAGAAGCGACGTAGCAAACTAGGTAAGTTGACTCTGTAACTTCTTCCTAGACTCGGCGGTACTGGTTTGGCGAGAGCAAATCGGAAGGGGAGGTTCGGGTGGGGGTGGTCGCTGGTGGTGGTGGAGGAATCGAGCGGCGAGTCCCGTGCATGTCGGGCTAGGACGAAGTACGAGCTGGAATGGGGGCTGAAATCGCGCAAGGTAGTGACTTGGGGGAGAGTGGGTTACGGTCGCCGGCGAAAGGTTTTCTCCTGCAGGTTCGGTTGCATCGAGGAAAGAAAGCCTTGGGGTTGCACGAAATTGAGGCCGATGGTGGACAGAAAAGGGAACTAAGCATTTAGAGTAGCCATCGAGAGATTTCGGAAACTTAACTAAAGGGAGTCGGGTGGAAAAGTGGCGGTCAATGGATTCCATACTGGGATAAGTTGAATGAGAGGGGGAGTAATCTCCAGATGAACAGGTTTTAATTTTTGAAGCGGGCGTGAACTTGGGCAGTGAAAGTTATTAAAAAAAAGAAAGAGAGAGAGAGAGAGAGCGTTGAGCTCAGAATATAGAATAGGTTGGAACGGTAGTGGAGGCCAAATACCATGTGAAATGGTTCACCTTGGGCGATGAGGCAATTCGGGTGATAGCCTTGGAGCGCGAATTTAGTTGCTTGGGATGTTGTTGAAATGTTGACGTAGAACAGCTGGCATGCACCTATCTTGATAAATTGGATCGTCAGAAGCCCGCACGACTTCACCGGTAATTTCGGATCTTGGATCAAACGATCTCGGATCGCACTCAAAATTGGTCGATTGAAGCGAAACGACCGTCTAATTCCAAGTCACCGCTTTGCTGTGACATACGATGGATTTCAGCATTCCGGAGTCGTTTAGATCACTTTTTAGGCTGTTTTCTAATTAGCGATTTTTGAATTTTCGCATAATTTTCGAGATTTCAATTCGATTTTTTTTAGATAAGATTAGATTTGAGTTGATTAATATTATCTTTAAGTTATCTGCATTCCTTTTGGAGTCCTATTTATATATATATGGACGTCCTCTCTTTGTAATGGGCAGATTATCATTCAATCAATTTGAGCTTTCTTTTGGAATTCCTTTCCAAGTTACTGTTTCCCTGCGTCATTTGGTATCAGAGCGAGGTTTTTCCTTGTGACGATGACAAAAAACGTGAATAGACAAACCTTCGCAGTTGAGGGCGATGAGCCTGTTTCGCGTGAGGAATTTACCCAGTTTGTTGAGGAGAATCGATAGTTTGCTGAGGAGCATCGACAGTTTGCTGAGGAGACTCGACGGACTCTGCATGACCACCAACGGACGATGCAAGAATTGCTTGCCGCCATCCAACGGTTGTTTGCCAACCCAAACCCTAACCCTGGCGTTCTTCCAACTGAGCAAATTCCTGTCGCTCGTGATCCCAAAGTAGCTGTGGAGCGAAGGGCGAATCCCCGACAAGGACGACGAGGCTATGTCGAGGCATTTGAAGCAGAAGATGAAGTCGAATTCCAATATGCTCCTGTTCGTGGAAACCCTCTATTCAGGGGGGTCCTCGACGAACCTGTTCGTGGGGGTCGTCAGCATGGAAGATATCGACGAGAGCCCGAGCCGTATCAACTAAAGGTTGATCTTCCTACCTTCAATGGTAGCCTAAATATTGAAGATTTTCTGGATTGGCTTTGGGAGGTCGAGAAGTTCTTCGATGCCATGGAAATCGAAGAGGATCGTCAAGTTAAACTTGTGGCGTACAGATTGAAAGCCGGCACCTTAGCCTGGTGGGAACAGACGCAACTCTCCAGGCGCCGACAAGGGAAAGCCCCTATCCGAACTTGGACTAGCATGAAAGAATTGCTGAAAGATCGGTTTCTTCCTCCTGATTTTGAGCAAGTTTTGTTCCAGCAATTTCAGGCTTGCAAACAGGGGGGTCGGACTGTCCAAGCATACACAGAGGAGTTCCTTAGACTTTCGGCCAGAAATAATCTGGTTGAATCTAAAGGGCAGCAAACTGCTAGGTATGTCAGCGGTCTCAATTTAAATATTCAGGATCGTGTTTCGTTGCATCGTTTGTATTCTGTTGAGGATGCGCAAGAGATGGCTAGGAAGGTTGAGTTGCAGTTGGAGCGGAATAATTATTCTAACAGATCAGGAAACTATAATCCTCGAGGACAATTCGTTCGGGGAAGATCGCAGGAGGGTGCTGAGTCCTCAAACCGGCAATTCAACAATGCAAACCGAAATTCGGGAAGCAATGTTGATGCTCCCAAGCCTACTTCAGTCCTTGCGATTAAGGTTCGTGATGTTGCTCCGAATCCCTATGCCAAACCCTATTCAGGGAAGTGCTTTAAGTGTAATGAACTCGGGTACCGTTCTAGTGGTTGTCCACGAAGGAAGATGGCAAATTTGGTCGAACCTGACGATGAACTTTATGAAGAGGACTGGGGGGGGATGAAGAAGAGATAGTCGATGAAGAGGGCGAACATGTTAACTACGTGGTTAGGCGGTTGCTGTTAACCCCACGGAGGGAGGATTCGCAGCGGAACAACCTTTTCCGTACTCGTTGCACTGTAAGTGGTAAGGTCTGCAATGTTATTATTGACAGTGGGAGTTACGAGAACATTGTATCACAGGCACTTGTCGATCATCTCAAGCTGAAGACTGAAGCTCACCCCTCGCCCTATACGATCGGATGGATTCGTAAGGGACCAGAGTTAAAGGTAACACAGGTTTGTCGTTTACCTATTTCTATTGGGAAAACATACAAGGAAACAATAACCTGTGATGTTGTTGAGATGGATGCATGCCACATCTTGTTGGGACGGCCATGGTAATATGACGTGGATGTTACTCACCGAGCTCGTGAGAACGTTTATTCGTTCGTGTGGGGAAGGACGAAGATTATCCTTTGTCCCTTGGATGAAACTATTCGTGTTCCACAACCTCTGAAAAAACAGGCTAAGGGTGGTGAGACTAGAGTTTTACTTAATGTTCGTAAGAGGAATGGTATGTATTTAATTGTTGATGATGGGTCTAAGCAGGAAATCGTTGAGATTCTAGAAGCCCTGCAGCCTTTACTAAAGGCTTTCTCTGGTATTATTACTGACGACCTACTTGATGGATTACCACCATTGCGAGACTGTCGCGACCCGTCCGAAAGCGGACGCGGCTAATGGATTACCGATCGCGGGCCTTGGATCGGCGCGGACCCTCCCAGGCCCATACCAAATCGCGGCGGGAGTATTTTTTTAAGGGATTCGACGATAAGAGTCGATCGCTTTCGACCTTCAGTGTGGTCGTGGTGGCATGTGCAAATTGTGCATGTACTTGGAGTCGCCACCGGTCTTTCTTGGAGGGTAGACCGGAAACCTTACTGATCGATTGGGAGAGATCGATCAGTTCTGCAGAACTAGAGATTTTGGGTTCGGGGACTTGGTTACGTCGGTGTCATTACCAACGCCCTTTCGGTACCTAACGCGAGTGATTTTCCTGACTAAGAGTTCATGCAGGCGCAGTTTTGGATGAGGTAAGTTTGATTCAAGGTTTCATGCAGATTGGAAGACTATTCCTATCAACCACAATCAATTTTAATGAAAGCGCAATCAAATGCATAAATAAACCTCATCGATGCACATCAATCCAAATCAATGGCTTCCTAATATATCCATAAGGGCTTATGGAAGATGCGATTTCGGACCGGGGATAAAATGGGGAATTTGGAGGCGATTTAGCCCGAAGGGCAAAATCGTCAATTTTTGGAAGACTTGGATACCGAATTACCCAAAATATTCCATGACCAGTTGATTGTGGCCATTTCCCATTTTTGAGAATTTTTTTGGAGTTTCTTGATTTTTCTTCAATTTTTGGGAGACGATTCGCCCAAAGGGCGAAATCGTCATTTTTAAGAAGGATCGGGTTCAAAACACCCGGGATGAGCCTTGGCCAGTTGATTGTGGCCATTTCCTATTTTTTGGGATTTTTCTAGAATTTTTAGAATTTTTTTGGAAGACGGTTTGCCGGAAGGGCAAAACCGTCATTTTTGAAAAGACCGAGGTCCGAAAGACCCGAAATGGGTTGTGACCAGTTGAATATGGCCATTTCCTATTTTCTGGAATTTTTTAGAATTTTTCTGAATTTTTCCCGATTTTTTTAGTTTTTTATGATTTTCCATTTTTTATTGGATTTTTTGATTTTTTATTATTTTTTTTATTTTCTGATTTTTTATTTATTTAAAAATATTTTCCGGGCCGGGTCAGACCCGGCCCGCGCCTCGTGGGCACCCGGCCCGACTCTACGGCCAAAGCCGGTCTAGTGAAAACGTCGCCGCTTTTGGTTTTTATTTTTATTTTTATTTTTTTTGTCATTTTCTTAATTTTTTAGAAAATCCCTCCATCGGATGGCCCAGAGAGTGCCACGTGGCCTCTCGTGGCGCGTCCGATCTAGCCGTAGATCAGACGTCCCACAGA
This sequence comes from Rhodomyrtus psidioides, assembly GCA_021437785.1. NCBI lineage: Eukaryota > Viridiplantae > Streptophyta > Magnoliopsida > Myrtales > Myrtaceae > Rhodomyrtus > Rhodomyrtus psidioides. The sequence goes on from JAILYB010000073.1 coordinate 2,406,189, forward strand.
GTGCCACTTGGCATAATCTCACCCGTCGGATCGATTTTTTTATTTATTACTGAAAATCATTTATTAATTTTAAGAAATTCAGATCGCGACACGCGGCAAAATCGGGACCGTCCATTTTATTTTTTTCGCCGCGGCCCCACCTGGCTGACGTGGTGGCCTACGTGGCACACCACGTCAGCCGCTGACCATTGACCGGTCAGCGGTTCACCGGAGAAGACAATGGCGCCGGCGCTAAGTCGCCGGCGCCTCGTCGGAGGGCCATAACTTGGTCCTCCGACGTCCAAAAGACTTGAAATCAACAGCATTAGGCTCCTTTCGTCGAGCCCGACAACATATCCGAAGAAAAACGTAGCAGAATCACATGAACAAAAACCCAATTTTTGGATTTTCCGGCGAAAATTCCTAACTCCGGCGAGTACTATTTTGGTACGATAAACCATTCTACTTGCTATTTATAGGTACGACCGACATCTATGAAGATTCAGGGGTCTTACCTGAGGTCCACGAGATCCGAGTGGCTAGCGGCCGGCGGTTCTCAGCCCCGAGCTCCGGCGAGGTCGGCGATAGGTTCGGTTTGGCCGTTTCCGACCCAATTCATGCAATAAAATGACACAGCCAGGTGTAAGGAACACTATTGAATTGATTTGAAGTGAAAAATCATGCGAGGGAATGGTCAACGATCAAAACAGAGCTCGGAGACCAAGCGGACTTTGGTTGCAATTCGTCGAACATGTGGCGTGTATGTACAGAAAGTTGCTAAAATGACTTCGTCGAAGCTCGCCGAGGAGCACCGAGCCGAAATGGTTATTGATTAGTTCAGCATGCATTGTTAGGAGGATCGGGTACTATCGGCTTCGGTCCGACTCGATCGAAATCGAGCCGAACCGAGGAGCCCTGTTTCGCGGCGCAAAAACAGAGCAGGAATAGAGGAAAATACCGACCTGGCGGTTCGGCGACGTCGGCGATGACGTACGGCGACGACGGGGGCCAGCTCGTCCTTGTCACCCCTTCCCTTCCTCCGAGCCTTCCTCTCTCTACCCCTCGCCCTCCTCTCGGCCGAGCTCCACTTTGAAACGAGCCCCCCGCTTTTTTTCGTGGCCGACCGACCTTTGTGGCCGTCCCCGCCACTCCGCCGCTTGCTCCCACCAGGGTTTGTCCACCATCAACTTTGCTTTCGACCGGCCGGCCCCTCCCTCTTTCTTTCCTTTTTTTTTTTGTTTTGGTGTACGTCCTGCGCGGGTCTGCAACTGAATTGCAGACCCGGTTCGACTCTCCTCGCCCAATTTAGCCCCGAATCGACCTCTTTTCATGAAATTAACATCAAAATCGGACTCCTTGACACGTTTTCTATCAAATAGGGGTATTTTTGTGAAACAATTGATTGAAATTTAATGAAAACCTCAAATTGCCCTTAGGATCCGAAAATGATTTTCGCCTAATCGGAGGTCCAAACGATCGAATTAGCCGAAATCGAGGCCACCAATGGATTCAGCATGATGAAAACTATAGGGTAGAGGTATTTAATTTGAATGGGTATGCCCGTATGAAATTTAATTTCAAAAATTGTGAAACCGGGGACTAAATTGAAAGATTTTTATGCAATTAAGCCCTTTTGGTTAAAATTGATCAAATTGGAGGGCCAATTGACCTAATTGCACTTCAAGACTTTAGAATCCAATGTCATAACTTATAAAAAGTGGGAATTAAAAATTAAAAGACTTGAAAAGGAATTTTTGGGCTCGGTTCGGGTTTATGTTTGTTAAGGAACATAGTGACCCGAGCCGAATTTTTGAGATTTAAAGTGACACACTTGAAGAGGAAATTAAAAAAAATTATTGATTATTTTTGTGTATTTTTCTGACCATGAATGGTATTTTTCTGATTTTTTGGGTATTTTTATAATTAAATAAATTCGAAAAATATTATAAAATACCAAAAAATATTTTTTGTTCAAAATTGGTCCCCGAGGCTAGGCCAAGGCTTCCAAAGTTGATTTTGTGATTTTATGACCTTTTTTTGATATTTTGTTAAAAATAAAAATCTTAATAACAGATGGTCAAAAATCAGGTGTCAACAGCTGCCCTCTCTGAGAGTGAGCTCGCAGAGGTTGCTTTCAAAGACAAGATGGCACCTGATTCCTAACCGACTCAACAGGGAAAATGAAAGAAGAAGTGTTATGACATCGGGTCCTTAAGGCTCTTGATAAAAGCTCAAATTAATCTCCGGTTTACTCTAACAATTTGAACATGGGCCTGAGAGAGAGAGGCTTATCTGATGCTCGCCTGTCGGATGCTGCCGGTTGCGATAACTTTCAAGAGGATGCCTAGGACTCGTCACAGAAAATCCTAGGGAGATTAAGTTCTGACCTGTATGGTAGGTCATACCATTATAAGATTCCTAATTTGTAGGAACCTAAGGAAGGCGCATTCCACGCTTGAGGATTTGCCAGTGATTTTAATCCGTATGGTGGATCGGACCTTTGTGTTGATCTTTAAGGCGGTATCCACCTCGTGTTGACCCTTATGGCGGTTTCTACCATGAGTTGATCCTTCAGGCGGTTTCTACCATGAGTTGACCCTTCAGGCGGTTTCTACCTTGTGTTGACCATTCAGACAGTTTCTACCTTGAGTTGACCCTTCAGGCGGTATCTACCTTAGTTTGACCCTTCAGGTGGTTTCTACCATAAGTTGACCCTTCAGGCGGTTTCTACCTTGTTTTGACCCTTCAGGCGGTATCTACCTTTGTTTGACCCTTCAGGCAGTTTCTACCTTGAGTTGACCCTTCAGGCGGTTTCTACCATTGTTTTGGTTTGAAAAGGGGTCTCATGACGAGGGTTCTCCACGTCCGATGAGACTGCTTGAATTTTGAAAAGGGGTCTCATGACGAGGGTTCTCCCCGTCCGATGAGACTGCTTGATTTTGTTTAAAAGGGGTCCCGAGACGATGGTTCTCCACGTCCGATGAGACTGCTTGATTTTGTTTAAAAGGGGTCCTGGGACGAGGGTTCTCCACGTCATGCTAGGACTTTTTTTTTTAAAGGGTTTCTCTTCCCCAAGAAAATATTGGTAATCTTTGAGAAGACAGCAATTGTCCAATTGACAAAATTTTATGACCTAAGTTTTAGTCATGAGATGTGCATTTTGATGCTGGAGGTTATCCAAAACATTCTTGCAGCATGCAAATGTGATCACAAATCCCTTGCATGGAAAATCTGGATCAACAGTTTGAAAATTCCAAAAAGAGTTTGTTCAAAACATCAATTGGAATATTTCTCGACAAGGAGGTCTTCTCACCTGTTTTGCGATAGTGGTTTTTTTTATAGGGGACGCACTCAATTCCCTACTAACCTGTGCCTAGGTTTTAGGCTCATTCGCAGCGCATACATTTTGATCGGTCGGGAGGTCTTCCACGGGACCGTAATGTTGGGCTTGGATATTGGTTTTCAAGGGGGACCCGCTTTGGAGTCGAGGCCATTGAACGAAAGCTTTCGCCATCTGCTCCGGGTTTACAAGTCAAGAACCCTGCAAAATGAGAAAGAAATAGTCTTGCTCGTACTTCTTCGAGCTAAGCTATATGTTAACCCAAGTGTCTTAGTCAGAGAAGACTGTTTCAGGGTTATGATGTTGGTAGGATTGGGGACCGAAAAAGGCTTATTTTTGGCCTAGAATTCATGACGAGTTTGACATTGGTGATCATTGCTGATTTACCACCTGTCTTTTCCTTTCTGCATCTTTAGTTTTTGAGGTGTACAACCGATTTTGAGATGTGCACCAGCTCTTTAGAGAGCGTCTCTTGTTGCATTCAGAGACCGACTCTCTCCATGTCTTTGTTCTGTGCTTGGCAGCATTTGGGGAGCAGCTTTTTTTGATTTGGTTCCTTCGGGATTTCCTCTTTTCCCAACTAGGCTTTATTGGGGATCAATCAAACAGTTTTCACGAGCATCGGCCTTGCTTTTACCAGGCACTTTGCTTTTTCTTGATGCTGGGGATTTTTTCTTTGTTGAAATCCCGCCTTTTCTTTTCCTTTGGAACTATGATGTTCAGAAAAATGTGCTAGATATATGAATCATAGCACATTTAAACGCCGATATGAAATTTTTCTATAAATCCCATCTCCTGGATTCTTCCGTTCTTGGAGTGATGCAGTTTCTATCTTGAAACATGCCATGATCACCAACAGGGGTTTATGAAATGAATTCGTAGGCTCAACTTGGCTGTGCAAAGGATATGGTGTGTGGGATAGAGAAATGAATGCTTCTCGTCATCCTATGGCACTTGGATTACCATATAAACAACACACAAAGATTGATGTTAGTCCGAACAAGAAAATTTCTAACCATTTTCTCCCGATGCTGCTGGACTTACTCTCCTTTTGCCCCGATGTGGGGTGGTTCTTGACAGGGTTGAGAATGAAAACCGCCTTTCGAAGGGGTTGTCAATGGTCACCTGTAGTATTTGGGGATATGAAACGAATGCCTCAGTCGTCCCAATCCAAGTAATCGCTGCAAATGGTCCCTACCTCCGTAGACCCAGATTTTGTTATCTGCCCACTCCATTCATCTCTCAAGTGTGTGTTGGACATGTTTGGATTAGGCTTCGCCTCTCGTCTGAGAAAACACTCTTTTAAACGGTTTGAACAACTTTTATTGGAAAAAGTCTTTTTGTTTTCTCCAAAGATTTTACCCATCAAGGGGATTTTATGATGCACCATGCATGTTCTTATTCATGCTTCAGGTAACCTCCCGATTTAAATCGTGAATATCGATGCATTGGGAAATCTTTATGCCCGCTGAAAGGATTCTGACATTTTTTATCTCCAGCTAACTGGGAAAGGGATACTTACCTGTCCGTCGCAGCTGCGGATCCCTGCAAATGTAAAAGAAGCATATCATTGTAGGTTCACGAATTTTTCAAAAATCGAAACGATACATCCTACCCTTGGTCATGTACTCTAACGAGTAGTACATGGGATGTAAAAACCTGTTCGTCTGCAAGGCGACTCCCCTGTCAAGGATAAACAATAAGTGTCAATTCATATTCCCAAATTCAAGACAAATTGAGACGATACAACTTTACTCTTGATTTTCATCCCATTCTGATGTTGCGTATTGATATGAACAACATCTATCAAATCCGCCTATCCATTCTTGGAGTGTTTGCAACATAAATGGTTCATTTGCCCCCAGTTAGGCAACGTCTGTTCTGTTATTTGAACGCATGGCTCCTTGAGTGCTTTATCCATATTTATCATCTGAGAAGGAAAAGAAAAGAGACATTACTTCGGTGTTTGATTGAAGATTGTTTGGGAACGATACATCGTTTTACCAAATAGGTGGCTTCGCAGCCAAACGTATTTCGTATTGAAGGGGTAGATCCCATTACGCTCCGCGGGTGATAGTCATTGTTCGGGGAACTTGCTCCACGGATTAAGCGATTAATCCACGGCCCTCGGCTTGAAGATGCTCAAAGGGTGATGTTGACACTCACGCGCAATTAGTTCTAGACATTAATGAAAGATGTTCCCGTGGGAACCTTACAGTGCGATCAACAACATATTCAATAGGAGTATTCAACCCCTTTCTTCTAAGCATTTTTCATCGAGTAACCATGCCTTGCATCAGACGCTTGATCACCGGCCTTGCGTCACCACTGCGATGGTCCTCCGGCTCCAAATTGATCGAGCCAAAGATTGAACTCATCGCCAAGGAAATTGCTCGAGTCTTCGAGCCATTGATGTTCAAGTTGGGTATCAACGATTGGCGGGGGTAGGTTTCTTTCATTGCCTTCGTTGTGAGGGATTGGAGTCTTTGAGCTGGAACCTTCATCATTGCCCTGTTGGGGTTGAGACATACATTCCTGAAGAGTATTGATCCAAGTGTCCAGCTCCTCATCAAGGAAATCGCTTGTTCTTTCTAGCCCTTGGTGCCCAGATTGGCTGTCGTCGACTGCAGGCAAGGGATTCCTCTCTTTGCTCTCGCCGTGAGCAATTTGACCCCTCGAATTGGAACTTCCCCCGATGACCGGCAGGTTTATATGTGCACTCTTTACTAATGCCAGATCCGCTTCAGGGACAGCATTAATGACCGATTCGCGCTCAAACTGAGGAATCCCTATGTGCTGGAACTGTGGTATATACTCTTGAGGAGTATTGAGATAGTTCGGCGGAGCACTCTGATTTGGGTTAGAGGAGTCGCTGACACGACTGCTGGTCCCGTCATTGCTGAAACACGGTTGGGTGCTCTTGGCTCTCCAATCATCGTGGTTGTGACTCTGCCCAGCACTTGAGCTCCAACCGGCTTTATGATGGTTTAACGCTATCCTTCCATCCTTTAGCAATCTCCTATAGTACTTAAGGTGAGACTCAACGTTAATTCTAGAGAGCCCCGGTACGTTCATAATCTCGAGTACACATAGTGGGCTAGCCGAATCAACTCCCAGCTCTCGAATTGCATCAACAAATTTGGTGTGAAGTTCATAGGTCCAGTAAAACCTTGTTCTCTTATCACCCAAAATATCGTCAATACTTCGGTAGCTATTCTCTACAGGATCTAGTCGTTTCAAAAGTTGTCCAGGGAGGGACTCACCGACTTTGGATTGGCTGGCTGCGACAGCGGGTTCGTCATTGAGAGAACTCCCCCTGTGATGATTCATATCCCATCTCTCAGAGGATGTTGGTGTTGACTCTATGGTGTTGACTTGCTCATGCAGATCTCCGACGGTATCTGGCTGTGTCGGAAAATGCTGTGGAGAATACGGTAACAGCTGAGCGTTATTCGTCAACAGGGATGGTTCCTCGAGGAACACCTCGCCGAGGACAACAGGATTACCACAATTAAGGCAGGCGGCCTTGGTCAGAGCTTCCTTATATCTCGCGCTTTCAGCTCGAAGCTTCTCATTCTCCTCTTTCAGGGCCAATAACTCATGATCTGCGTGTTGCTGTTTCACCCGGGTTCGTTTGTTGGCGAACCAAAACTTGACCTTCGAAAGCTCCAATCCTAACTTTCGGCTCAACTCAATTTTCTGTTGTGTGCTTGGGGTGGAGCATTCATTGAAGAAAGCTTCGAGTTCTCGGATTTGGCCTGGAGTGTGGCGTTGCAGTTGCTTCCTTTTCCGACTGCGGTCATCATTGTATACTCCTTCTTCGTAGCTGAAGCCTAGAATTTCATCACTGGAGGAGTCAGTCTCCATGGCCTTCGGGCAGGATTCAGCTCCAGGATCTTCAAAGTCTTCCAGCAGTTCGTGTTCAGAGATGTCCAGGTCGGGCGTTTCCAGCAGATGGGAATAGCTTTTAAATATGATGGATCGGAGTATCTCGGGCTGATCTAGTTCACTCAGCTTTCTCTATTCGATCTTATGTGTTTGCTCACTCTAGAATTTTTCTCGAGTGATTGTGCGTGTCTTAGAACCATCCTTCAGGCTGCATATGAAGACCAGCAAGCAAGCGCTCCTCCCGAGACCCTGCAATTACTCCTCGTCTGTCTTCCCCTTTCTTTTTCCTCGTGACAGGATCACAAACTCTCTTGCATTGATTCGGTTTCATCGAGTATTGCGCTCGTCCCCTAGTTCAGTCTTCAAAGTGGTGGGTCTACAATCTTTCGGTGCCTTTTATGATTTGCTAGGCCCGAGAACGTGGGGAGCAGCGGCGGATCCGCAATTAATGACTCCGTTTAATTCATTTAGCTCCATGGGAATTAACGCTATGACCTTCTCTCAACCCCTTTTCATCGTTCAAACGAAAGTGGCATTTTCCCAGTGCACGCTGTTACTCTTCATTTCAACATCCTGGGTGTTCGGTGAGGAATGAGTTCGTGGCCACTCAAAATTTAAAGACCGCATCTGGTTTCGGATTTAATCTAACAAGGGATCATCGCAACTGAGCATGACGATTTTCGTCGATAGCGTTGGTTTTCATACAGAATTAACTATTGTCATTAAAGAAAAATGTTCCCATAGGAACTTTACAATGGATAAGATGAGTGATCTACTCGTGAACATGTTCTTCTTTCTCTGGGTGTTCGTAGTGACCGACCCATCGTGCCCCGAGTCAGGTGCTAGATCATGGTTGTCCCAGCATGCCAGCTTCCCACTGATTGAACAAGGCATCGAGCCCCTCATCGAAGAAATCATCTGTTGTGGGTTGACCAGCGGCAGGTAGAGCACCAGCCGACTGCTGCTCGAATGGAGGAGTGCATACTTGCTGTATTTGTGGCACGTGCTCTTGAAAAGTGTTGAAATGGCCCAGAGGGACATTCTGATCAGCTTTCAGTTTGCCGGTGGTCGGGTTTCTAGCTTGATTGATGCTTAGATTTGGCCGGGTATCTCTGGATGCATGAGCGTTACAATGGCGGTCGCCCCTAGTTTTTGAGCTCGAGACGGATTCCTCCCGGTTTAGCTCCGCTCGACGCTGTTTTAATAGCCTTCTGTAGGCACCAAGGTGATTCCTGACTAGTTCCTTACTAAGCCCCGGTACATTCATGGCTTTAAATATGCGCGTCAGATTTGCTGAGTCGATCCCCATTTGGTGAACCACGTCTAGGAATCTGAAATGCAGTTTAGGGGGCCAAGCGAACCTCCTCTTATCGTGGCCCAAAATTGCATCGATGGCTTAACGACTGATTAACTCATCTCCAGCAGGACCCGACCCTATCGAAAATTGTTGTGCATGAGGCTGATATGCTTTGAGCTGGTCGGCGGTAACATCCAGTTCCTTGAAACTGTAGCTCCAATCAAAGCGATGCAAATCCCATCCCCCAGGAGGCATTTGTGTCATCTTCGTAGGATCATCCTGCTCATGCGTGACTCCAGCAAAATCTGGTTGAGCAGGAGATGCCCCGAGGGAGTAGGGTGGTAAATGAACGTCTTTAATCATTGCGTGAGGCTTATCGGGGAATATCTTACCGCGGGCGATGAGGTTATCGCAATGAGGGCAAACGGTAATATTGAGAGCTTTTTCATACCTCATGTTTTCTGTTCGCAGCTTTCGGTTTTCTTCCTTTAAAATCTCGACCACCTGACGTTTGCGTTGAGCCTTCGATTTGGATCTCCTATTTTGAAACCAAAACTGGATCCTCGACTGATTAATCCCCAACTCCCGGCTCAATTCAATTCTCCACTTCTTTTTCATGTAAGGGCTTTTACTGAAGAGGGTTTCCAGCATTTGGGTTTCCTCCTGAGAGTATTGGTGAGGACGTCTTCTTTTCCCGAGTTGAGCATCGTGGATGTCGTTGTCGTCGTCGCCGTGATTTTGATTTCCGTTGCCAGAAGTGTTGGGCTCCATGGTTTTGGTGTTAGACTTGGTCTTGGAATCTTCGAGATCCCTCAGTAGTTCAATTTCTGAGATTTTTGAGTCAGTCGCCTCTAGCAGCTGACAGTAACCTCTTAAATATGTTGGATTGAGAAATGTTTGATTGGTTCTTGCCCACTCAGAGTTCTCTACTCTCTCCTGTATGCTCACTCCCTATAAATTTTTCTTCGAGTGACTTTGTATGTTCAGGAGACGCTCTTCAAGCATCATTAGGCAAACGTTCCCCCTCAAGACCTTGAATTTCGCGCTTAGCTTTTCAACGTGATGGGACTGCTAAATCCTGTTAGGGCTTTCTTCGATAGTTGCGCTTACCTCCCACCTAACTCTGATAATGGTGATCCCGACAAATCTTTTACATCTTTTAATTGACAAGTGTTGACACCTAAATTTTGACTTTTCCTTTAAGTCATCCATTTTGCAAAAAAAATGAGAATTAGTCTTAGTTCTCACAAAAATAATTTTGCACGCATGACATGTTTTCTATTATTCATTACATTTATTGTCCAAATGAGTCAATCGTGCTTAAACGACACAGTGTCAATTGACGAACGGACGAAGCTCATCAGACAATATGCGACCACGAAGTAAGGGCACCACTCATAATTTCAATACAAAAGAATAGCGAAAAGTAGAGACAATGGTGGGTGATCACAAGGTTGGATACAGAGCATGAATGAAAGAAACATTTAAAAAAGAGGAAAAAGAAGGTAAAGGATATCCTAGAGATGTGAATGGCGTGAGTTGAAGGAAATGGATGATTAATCAAGTATGATGAGAACAGATGGGGGAATATAAAAATGGCTTTGGTGCGAAAGCAAACCTGTCAAAGGCGGGAGGAGGCTAACCACTATTGAATAAAAAATGGAAAGTAAGAGAATGAGGGGACAAAAGGGTCTTCTTTCGGCAGAAAAGAGGGGGAGCTTGCATAAAAGTTCAAGGGAAATAAAAGAAGGGAGATAGTTCGTGGGATGAGAGCTGGAGGGGATTGAGAAAAAAAAAGAAAAAAATTCACACCCAAGACATGATTGATTCCTTTGATAATGAGCACCAAACCAATCCCAAAGGAGAGAGGACCAGCGCAAGTGGTGGCCAGCCTTCGACCCGATCAACTAGAGATGATCACCTTGCGGAGCCGCCTCCAATGAGCTCCTAGCCGTGCCGTTCCCGTCATGACGCTCCTCCAGCCGTGACCAAGTTTGGGTTGACCCGAGGCTTTGTGCTACCTCAACAGCCGTCACCAGCCATCACTCAGATCCGTCGTTCCAGTCATCGCGTTGCTCGTGGTCATCTCAGCTACGCCTCTTAGCCGTATACCCAAGACGCACAAGCCAACTCCCAGCCACTCATCTCTGTCGCCTCTTCGCTGCCGCGCCGTTCATCGTCGAGCATCCGCGACACCACAATCGTTATCCCTCGAGCTCAGCCGGCCAAAATCCCAACCGTCGAGATCCAACCAAGAGACCCACAGATCTCTATCATCTGTGCACGCTCGAGCGGATCGCTAACCACCCGCGAGATATCCTGAAGCCTGAGGAGCAGCAACCCTGACGCCCCCCCTTGCTTCGGTCGTGCCCGCTTCTGAACCGGCCCGTGTGCCAGTCTGACCGGGCCGTGACCCAGCAGTGGCCAGAAATTTGTGCCGAGTGGCCGGGCCCTTGTGCCGGGATCATGGGCTGATTGGCCGAGAATTTTGGCCCAAGTGGCCGAGAATTTTGGCCCATGTGACCGAGGATCCGAGCCCATGCTGTCGAGAATTTGGGCCGAGGGTCCGGGAGCTTGACCCGGCCTGGTTCCATTTAAATAAAAATGTTAAATAAAAAAATCTTATAAAAATAAAAAATTGAGGATTTACAAAAAAAATGAAATAAATAGGAAATGCCTTTATTTACTTATATTGTCTAAATTGGGTTTTTGTGCTTGATTATTGATATACTTTCCATGTGAATATTTTGGTGGATTGTTTAGTCAGTAGTGCATGTATTAAATAAGTAGATTAGCATGGTAATTAGAATTTAACTCAAGATGCTCGTTTTATCTTTTAAATGGCTGAACTTTGCTAATCATTTGCTTTGAGTGAATGCATATACTTCCAATGTGGCGATCAACGGTGACGCACATTGAGATAGTAGCCCACTGGGGTTTGGTGATTGGGGACCCACGCCCGATCAGGTGATGCTCATGAAGATGGTTGCAGGCTGGGGCTGGGCGATTGAAGGTCGGTGTCCAATCAGGTATATTTTGCGTACTCGATTCGTGTATCAGAGTTATTTTTCTAAAATATTGCCATTATAGACTTGATTTGCATGTGCTTGTTTCAGTCTAGTGGTTAGTTTATTTATCTGGTCGAGTATTGTCTATTGTCAAAGACATGCTTCTTTTTTTATTAAAATATTTTTCGATAATAATAATAAAAATTGAAAAAATCAATAAAAAAATGGAAAATCATAAAAAATTCAAAAAAAATTCGAAAAATTCAGAAAAATTCTAAAAAAATTCCAGAAAATGGGAAATGGCCACAAACAACTGGCCGTGGAATATTTTGGGTAATTCGGTATCCAAACCTTCCAAAATTGATGATTTTGCCTTTCGGGCTAATCGTCCCCAAATCTTCACATTTTACCCCTGGTCCGAAGTCACATCTTCCCTAAGCTCTTATGGCTATACTTGGAAGCCCTTGATTTGAATTGATGTGCATCGAGGTGATTTATTTATGCACTTGATTGCGCTTTCATTTAAATTGATTGTGATTAATAGGAACAGTCTTCCAATCTGCATGAAATCCTGAATTAAGCCTACCTCACCTAAAATTTCGCCTGCATGAACTCTTAGCTAGGAAAATCACTCGCGTTAGGTACCGAAAGGGCGTTGGTAATGACACCGACGTAACCAAGTCCCCGAACCCAAAATCTCTGGTTCCGCAGAACTGATCGACCTCTCCCAATCGGTCAGTAAGGTTTCCGGTCTACCCTCCAAGAAAGACCGGGTGGCGACTCCAAATGCATACACAAGTTGCACATGCCACCACGACCACACTGAAGGTCGAAAGCGATCGACTCTTATCGTCGAATCCTTCTAGAAAATACTCCCGCCGCGATTTGGTATGGGCCTGGGAGGGCCCGCGCCGATCCAAGACCCGCGATCGGTAATCCATTAGCCGCATCCGCCTTCCGGATGGGTCGCGACAACAAGCCGGAAATCGCGGACCGAGACGAATCCAATGGTTCACGTGAGGGGACCTCCTACTTTACCTCCTAACTGGGCTCTACCAGCATTATTACTGAGACCCTTCATCATCCTCGAGTTGCTATAAAATGAGGAATTAATGTATGGAAGGTTAACGTTCTCGCATAATCAGCTTCTTCCTTCTAATCTCTCTGTTAGACTCGTCTTATTCTCAAGCCAACCCAACGCAAATGGCCTCCTCTCCCGTACGCACTTTTTCAACTGATGTCTTGGCCCAGTGGGAAAAGCTTTATAACCTACTGGGTCGCGGTTACGCGCACATAACCGATCATTCTGCGATCGAGGATGCAATCTGTGTCCTGCTCGAGGACCTTGATACCACTTCTCTCGAAGGTACTACACTGGGGAGGGAACATAGAATTTTCCCGACTCTCTTTGCACACTCCTTAGAGGCCTATCGTGTTGCTAATCGGGAGGTTCTCGTGGCTCGTGTCTTGCGAGCTCGTTATGAGGATCGATCTGATCATTTGGTGCTAACCAACTATCTGGTTGATAGTTACAAAAAGGCCGTCAAGTTTGCTAATGAGCGGGTCGCGACGTTGCTTCGCGAGAGGAGAAATCTGGTGGATCAATTGGCCCTATCCCTGACCACCGGCGAGCATGACCGCCGCAATGTCCTGTTGAGGTTTCAGAGCGACTGGCAGGAAGAATGGCTCGACAAAATAACCGCGGACATAGCTCGCGGGAATGGACTGGTTCGGGACCTGGAAATAGTCACCGAAGAACACGAGGCCAAGGTCGCCGAAGTTAAGGGAGAATGCAGAAGTCTTCTCCTCAGGCTTGCCGACCATGACATGCGGAGTTGGGAGTATGAGCAGAGCATTAATAACATGGAGGGTCAGTTGGGCTCCTTTGCGTCGTTAATTAGGGCTCACTTTGGCTTTATTTTTCCACCCCGAATTGTATGACCTGCTTCTGAAAACCCTCCGCTGAGCAAAATAAATGAAAGTTCTCGTGTGTGTGTTTTAACTTATGCATGGTTCCTTTCTTCGAGCGTTCGAACATCTTCAACTTGGGTGAGCCGAACCATAATATCAATAAGTCGAGCAAATATGTCCTGATTTTATAACTCGCTCATAATCAGATGAAAGAATAGCCTCAGACTTATCCAGGAAAAGATTTCTCTCTATTACCTATTTTTTACCTGCAAATGAAAAGACAGAATCAGAAGGAATAATTTGAAAAAGAAAGCAAAAATCCCTTTCAATCTTATGCTTACCCATGATTAATAAGGACAAGAACTTTTACAAGGGTTTTAATCTTGCGCGAAAAGTTTTTATCACTATTCCTCGAAAGAAAGCATACTATTGAAAGGAATGTAATTCACAATAATCGCTTTTGATCAATTTCGAGAGGAACGAATTACTCAAAAGTGCGAGGCATAATAACGTGTTTTAAATTTAATTGAAGATACGGGATCCAAATCAAGGCCGTTTTGTTAAGAACGAGAGTAATTTGGACATCTATCTCGTCATTAAATTCAAAACAACGCCGATATTCTCGGTTAATTATCGTGGATTACCAGCGACGTAAAACATGCACGAAACAATTCAAGTGTATAATTCCTTCTAGAGAAATTGAGATTGGACTACTCTATATGACCAAAAGGTCGTGTAAGACTTCCAATTTTAATTTCCTCTAAAGGAATTATAAACTTGACTTGGGAGTATTCGGATGATTAGAAAAAACGCCACTATCACATTCCAATGGCCCGTTAAAAGAAATACAACCAAGTTCCATCTGAATGTATACACCAATAGATCCCTAATACAATCGCTCTAAGGGGTGAGATAGAGAAAACCTCAGTAAAAATAAACCCTATACAAGAGGACTAATAATGGAAAATGAAATAAAGGAATGTGATCCTAACGTTTAAGGATGCCCCAGTTTCGATCTGTGTCTTTAGGATCACTTGCCCCCAACTCGTCATCTTCATTGGATGATACCTCAATAATGTCCATAGTATGCTCCTTTATCGCACACTCGGTGTTCGTCGTGGGATATCATCCTCTTCGTCTTCTATCAAGGGCGTTGGGGAAAATGCACATATCTATCCTCGAGATGGCATTTAATCTAATCACCAGAATGCAATGAATGAAATACCTATATTTATATGAACTGTGATAGATTTGAGGGATAGAGAGTCTTACCAACCAAACTCGTCGACTTATGTGCGGTTTTAGGTGTACCAACCGCCCAAAGACATGCGTATGAGACAAGTGATGGTGAACTTCTAAAAATCAGAGGGTTTGGCACCTAAGGTTAAGGTTCCCACCTCGAGTTCTAGAAAGAGCCGATTCCATTGCACAGCTATCGTTGCATTGGGACTCGATCCATAGTTTGAAGCGAGCGGAATTGAAAAGTGGATTACCCCGTGTTTTTCCTCACGGAGATTCCATTTTCAATTCCTTCTATTGTGTTCCTAAAGGCGGCGCCCGGGGTTTTAGGCACGGTTGTGTGTGTCCATGTGTCGTGATCATCATGATGCAATACATGCACAACAGTTTATCAATCAGCACTTCAAATCATCCACACAACATACATTCCTACGCCCAACCTGCATAAGACAATGTTAATCACGGACTACACCCCTTATTTCTCCAATCTGCAAAGACATATAACACCTACCATAAGCGGACTTACCTCACCTTCAAGAGCGCCTGCATGGTTAGAAAAATCACTCAGCGTTTTAATTACGGCCTAAGTCCACTTGAGGTCTAGAATGATAGGTTCTAGAACAACATCCCCAGTGGAGTCGCCAGCTGTCGCGACCCGTCCGAAAGCGGACGCGGCTAATGGATTACCGATCGCGGGCCTTGGATCGGCGCGGACCCTCCCAGGCCCATACCAAATCGCGGCGGGAGTATTTTTTTAAGGGATTCGACGATAAGAGTCGATCGCTTTCGACCTTCAGTGTGGTCGTGGTGGCATGTGCAAATTGTGCATGTACTTGGAGTCGCCACCGGTTTTTCTTGGAGGGTAGACCGGAAACCTTACTGATCGATTGGGAGAGATCGACCAGTTCTGCAGAACTAGAGATTTTGGGTTCGGGGACTTGGTTACGTCGGTGTCATTACCAACGCCCTTTCGGTACCTAACGCGAGTGATTTTCCTGACTAAGAGTTCATGCAGGCGCAGTTTTGGATGAGGTAAGTTTGATTCAAGGTTTCATGCAGATTGGAAGACTATTCCTATCAACCACAATCAATTTTAATGAAAGCGCAATCAAATGCATAAATAAACCTCATCGATGCACATCAATCCAAATCAATGGCTTCCTAATATATCCATAAGGGCTTATGGAAGATGCGATTTCTGACCGGGGATAAAATGGGGAATTTGGAGGCGATTTAGCCCGAAGGGCAAAATCGTCAATTTTTGGAAGACTTGGATACCGAATTACCCAAAATATTCCATGACCAGTTGATTGTGGCCATTTCCCATTTTTGAGAATTTTTTTGGAGTTTCTTGATTTTTCTTCAATTTTTGGGAGACGATTCGCCCAAAGGGCGAAATCGTCATTTTTAAGAAGGATCGGGTTCAAAACACCCGGGATGAGCCTTGGCCAGTTGATTGTGGCCATTTCCTATTTTTTGGGATTTTTCTAGAATTTTTAGAATTTTTTTGGAAGACGGTTTGCCGGAAGGGCAAAACCGTCATTTTTGAAAAGACCGAGGTCCGAAAGACCCGAAACGGGTTGTGGCCAGTTGAATATGGCCATTTCCTATTTTCTGAATTTTTTAGAATTTTTCTGAATTTTTCCCGATTTTTTTTAGTTTTTTATGATTTTCCATTTTTTATTGGATTTTTTGATTTTTTATTATTTTCTGATTTTTTATTTATTTAAAAATATTTTTTGGGCCGGGTCAGACCCGGCCCGCGCCTCGTGGGTGCCCGGCCCGACTCTACGGCCAAAGCCGGTCTAGTGAAAACGTCGCCGCTTTTGGTTTTTATTTTTATTTTTATTTTTTTTTGTCATTTTCTTAATTTTTTAGAAAATCCCTCCATCGGATGGCCCAGAGAGTGCCACGTGGCCTCTCGTGGCGCGTCCGATCTAGCCGTAGATCAGACGTCCCACAGAGTGCCACTTGGCATAATCTCACCCATCGGATCGATTTTTTTATTTATTATTGAAAATCATTTATTGATTTTAAGAAATTCAGATCGCGACACGCGGCAAAATCGGGACCGTCCATTTTATTTTTTTCGCCGCGGCCCCACCTGGCTGACGTGGTGGCCTACGTGGCACACCACGTCAGCCGCTGACCATTGACCGGTCAGCGGTTCATCGGAGAAGACAATGGCGCCGGCGCTAAGTCGCCGGCGCCTCGTCGGAGGGCCATAACTTGGTCCTCCGACGTCCAAAAGACTTGAAATCAACAGCATTAGGCTCCTTTCGTCGAGCCCGACAACATATCCGAAGAAAAACGTAGCAGAATCACATGAACAAAAACCCAATTTTTGGATTTTCCGGCGAAAATTCCTAACTCTGGCGAGTACTATTTTGGTACGATAAACCATTCTACTTGCTATTTATAGGTACGACCGACATCTATGAAGATTCAGGGGTCTTACCTGAGGTCCACGAGATCCGAGTGGCTAGCGGCCGGCGGTTCTCAGCCCCGAGCTCCGGCGAGGTCGGCGATAGGTTTGGTTTGGCCGTTTCCGACCCAATTCATGCAATAAAATGACACAGCCAGGTGTAAGGAACACTATTGAATTGATTTGAAGTGAAAAATCATGCGAGGGAATGGTCAACGATCAAAACAGAGCTCGGAGACCAAGCGGACTTTGGTTGCAATTCGTCGAACATGTGGCGTGTATGTACAGAAAGTTGCTAAAATGACTTCGTCGAAGCTCGCCGAGGAGCACCGAGCCGAAATGGTTATTGATTAGTTCAGCATGCATTGTTAGGAGGATCGGGTACTATCGGCTTCGGTCCGACTCGATCGAAATCGAGCCGAACCGAGGAGCCCTGTTTCGCGGCGCAAAAATAGAGCAGGAATAGAGGAAAATACTGACCTGGCGGTTCGGCGACGTCGGCGATGACGTACGACGACGACGGGGGCCAGCTCGTCCTTGTCACCCATTCCCTTCCTCCGAGCCTTCCTCTCTCTACCCCTCGCCCTCCTCTCGGCCGAGCTCCACTTTGAAACGAGCCCCCCGCTTTTTTTCGTGGCCGACCGGCCTTTGTGGCCGTCCCCGCCACTCCGCCGCTTGCTCCCACCAGGGTTTGTCCACCATCAACTTTGCTTTCGACCGGCCGGCCCCTCCCTCTTTCTTTCCTTTTTTTTTGTTTTGGTGTACGTCCTGCGCGGGTCTGCAACTGAATTGCAGACCCGGTTCAGACCGGGTCGGGTCGGGTCTGACCCGACCGACCCGGTTCGACTCTCCTCGCCCAATTTAGCCCCGAATCGACCTATTTTCATGAAATTAACATCAAAATCAGACTCCTTGACACGTTTTCTATCAAATAGGGGTATTTTTGTGAAACAATTGATTGAAATTTAATGAAAACCCCAAATTGCCCTTAGGATCTGAAAATGATTTTCGCCTAATCGGAGGTCCAAACGATCGAATTAGCCGAAATCGAGGCCACCAATGGATTCAGCATGATGAAAACTATAGGGTAGAGGTATTTAATTTGAATGGGTATGACCGTATGAAATTTAATTTCAAAAATTGTGAAACCGGGGACTAAATTGAAAGATTTTTATGCAATTAAGCCCTTTTGGTTAAAATTGATCAAATTGGAGGGCCAATTGACCTAATTGCACTTCAAGACTTTAGAATCCAATGTCATAACTTATAAAAAGTGGGAATTAAAAATTAAAAGACTTGAAAAGGAATTTTTGGGCTCGGTTCGGGTTTATGTTTGTTAAGGAACATAGTGACCCGAGCCGAATTTTTGAGATTTAAAGTGACACACTTGAAGAGGAAATTAAAACAAAATTATTGAATATTTTTTTGTATTTTTCTGACCACGAATGGTATTTTTCTGATGTTTTGGGTATTTTATAATTAAATAAATTCGAAAAATATTATAAAATACCAAAAAATATTTTTTGTTCAAAATTGGTCCCCAAGGCTAGGCCAAGGCTTCCAAAGTTGATTTTGTGATTTTATGACCTTTTTTTGATATTTTTTTAAAAATAAAAATCTTAATAACAGATGGTCAAAAATCAGGTATCAACAGAGACATCCAGCATCAGATTGATTTACTACCCGGCGCTAGTCTACCTAATCTTCCACATTACTGTATGACTCTGAAGGAGAATCAGATCCTAAGAGAGAAGGTGGACGAACTTCTGCGAAAGGGTTTCATCCAAGAAAGCATGAGTCCTTGTGCTGTTCCTGCTTTGCTGACACCGAAGAAAGATGGCAGCATGCGGATGTGTGTGGATAGTCGAGCGATAAATAAAATTACCGTGAGGTACCACTTCCCTATTCCTCGCTTGGATGATATGCTTGACAGGTTGTCTGGATCAAAGATCTTTTCGAAGATCGATTTGAGGAGTGGTTACCATCAGATTCGCATGAGACCTGGGGATGAATGGAAGACGGAGTTCAAAACTAGCGAAGGACTTTCTGAATGGTTAGTTATGCCATTTGGGCTTAGCAATGCACCCAGCACCTTTATGCGTCTGATGACGCAAGTCCTTAAACCTTTCTTGGGCAAGTTTGTGGTGGTTTATTTCGATGACATACTTATCTATAGCCCAGATGAGCAACAGCATATAGAACACATTCGAGATGTTTTGCAGGTTTTGGAGGAAAATCAACTTTACATCAACCTACCTAAATGCAGTTTCATGACGGATCAATTGCTGTTTTTAGGATATATTGTTGGCGCAGATGGGCTTCGAGTTGATGAAGCGAAGGTTGCTGCCATTCGAGATTGGCCTACGCCCATGACTGTTGGCGAAGTGCGAAGTTTTCATGGACTGGCGACATTCTATCGCAGGTTCATCCGTAATTTCAGTACTATTTTAGTGCATATTACAGAATGTCTAAAGAAAGGCCAATTTAAGTGGAGTGAAGAAGCTAAGGCGAGCTTTGCCTTGATAAAAGAAAAGTTATCTACTGCCCATGTTCTTACCTTACCGAATTTTGATAAGTTGTTCGAGCTAGATTGTGATGCTTCTGGGGTAGGAATTGGCGCGGTTTTATCGCAGGAAGGAAAACCAGTTGCCTATTTCAGTGAAAAGTTGAATGACGCTCGACGACGATGGTCTACCTACGAGCAGGAATTCTATGCAGTAGTTCGAGCTATTAAGCACTGGCAGCCTTATCTTTATCAGCGTGAGTTTATATTGAACACTGATCACCAAGCGCTCAAATACATCAGGGGACAAAAGCATTTAAATAAAATGCATGAGCGCTGGGTTTCATTCTTGGAGCAGTTTAACTTTGTGCTTCGACATAAGGTTGGTCATCTGAACAAAGTAGCTGACGCTCTAAGTCGCCGAGCTGCTTTACTTGTTACCATGACAAACGAAGTAGTGGGCTTCGAAATTTTATGCGACCTTCATGCTGAGGATGAAGATTTTCGAGACACTTGGGCGAAGTGTCAAGATGCTGGTTCTGCAGGTGATATGATTATTCATGGAAATTTTTTATTTTATGGCAACAAGTTATTGTTGACACCTGATTTTTGACCATTTATTATTGTGATATTTATTCTTTAAAATTAATTAAAAATATCAAAAAATGTCATAAAATCACAAAATCAACTTTGGAAGCCTTGGCCTAGCCTCGGGGACCAATTTTGAACAAAAAATATTTTTTGGTATTTTATAATATTTTTCGAATTTATTTAATTATAAAAATACCCAAAAAAATCAGAAAAATATCATTCGTGGTCAGAAAAATACAAAAAAATATTCAATAATTTTGTTTTAATTTCCTCTTCAAGTGTGTCACTTTAAATCTTGAAAATTCGGGTCGGGTCACTATGTTCCTTCACAAACATAAACCCGAATCGAGCATAAAAAATCATTTGAGTCTTTTAGTTTGAAAACTTTTCATTTTTGAGTCTTGACGTACAATTCTAGCGTCCCTTTTAGTTGTTGCTAATGCTTGACCTAATTAGAAAGGAAATGAAAGTGAGAGTTCGTTAGCCGAAGGACGGGGATTGAATCCAAAGAAAGAGGAGCTGGATCCCTAAGGCTAAATGGGATACAATATCACCAAAAGGAAAGGAGCGGCGCCATGGTTTTCAAAAGAGAGGACATTGAAGGGGACAAAGGAGAGTGGGATTATTATTTAAAGAGAAAGAAAGCTAGAGTGGCCGGGAATCCGAATCTTCATTGGCACGAGGGGACTGGGCATGAGTTTTTGTGGATGTCCAACGAGTTTTAAAGTCACCACGAAAGCTTCTACAAAAGGGGGGCACAACCACCACCACCACGGCCATCCTTCGTCGCCGAGCCTCCCTACCGTTTGTCATCAACCACTCCACTTTCTCTCCTCTTTCTCTCTTTCTCTAGTTGGTCTGTCCCCTTTCTGTTGGGAACGCCCTCAGCCGAGCTCCTCCTCTTCCCCCGTTTGAAGTTGTCGAGCGCCACCCCCACTTCCGATCACTACCTCAATCTCCCACCGCCTCACCTACGTCCATCAACCTCCTCACCACTGCCCCGACGCCGCCTCGCCTTCCGACGAGCACCAGAGCCGTCGCGGAAGCCCTGTGAAGCCGTGCCCCCCTGTTTTGGGGTCAGTAAGAGTTTGTTCTGTCGCGACCCAAAACCATCACCTCCGCCGCTCACCACCGTCTCCCACTGGCCACTCTCAGTCTCCTATCATCCCCCGAAGCCACCGGAGGTTTTTCGAAGCCTGTAGAACCCGACCAAGCCCCGGTCGACCCTTCCCTATTTCGGCCGAAACCTGATCTGCCCTCACCGTTCTGTTTGCGGCTGTTATGCCGCCTCGCGTGACCTCTGACCGCCATCGCCGGTCACTCTTGACCACCTCCGACAACTTCCAGGCCTTGACCACTCCAACTGCTGTTCAACCTAATGAGGCCATCGACGACCCAAGACCGTCACCCAGTCGTCGTCAGCTCGTCGGTTCGTTGCTGTCCCGCCACCTCCAAGCATGCTTGACTAGACGAAGACTCCTTGTCCGACGACCACCGTCTGACGCCGGAAGCTGCAGGTCCCGCCAGGCTTAACAGGTTCGTAAGAGGCGAGACAACCAGTTCGAGGCAGTGATAGCCGAACCGTGAAGTAATGTTGATGATGAGTCGGCTAGGCGTAGTCTTGACGAGCGAGTCCCGGCGGTCTGACGAGTGAGTCCCGATGGAGCGTGGTGGTCGTCGACGAGTGATGACGGACGGCTTCAAATCGCATGCGGAGGAAGAGTCGCGCCAGTTGAAGTATAACAGGGAAGGATGTCCTACGTTGAAGATGATGAATAGTGGGTAAGACCTATTTTTTACGTTGGGCTGGTTGTGTGTTTTTTTTATTGGGTCTTGCGGGTTTCTTTTGTTTTAGAGTATGGGCCGACATTAGTGCTGGCGGGAGAAGACTGGGCTTGGGCAAGTGGGCTCGGCAGGTTCAAAGCAGAGAAATAGGCCTGGGCTCCTTGTTCAAACCGGGCCCGATTCGGGTCCTCCCTCTCGGATTGGATCAGGCCCGACGGCCTGATCCGGGTCTGGATCCGAAAACCCGATCTAAGCCCGACCTTTATTTATTTACTTATTTAAAAAAAAAGAATCAAGAAATTCAAAAAAAAAAAATCTCAAAAATGGGAAATGGTCACAATCAACTGGCCATGGAATATTTTGGGTAATTCGGTCTCCAAATCTTCCAAAAATTGACGATTTTGCCCTTCGGGCTAATCGCCTCCAAGTCTTCCCATTTTATCCCGGTCCGAAGTCATACATTCCCCAAGCCCTTATGGCTATGCTAGAAAGCCATTGACTTGAATTGATGTGCATCGATGAGATTTATGTATGCACTTGTTTGCGCTTTCATTTAAATTGATTGTGATTGATAGGAATAGTCTTCCAATCTGCACGAATCCCTGAATCAAGCCTACCTCACCTAAAATTGCGCCTGCATGAACTCTTAGCTAGGAAAATCACTCGCGTTAGGTACCGAAAGGGCGTTGGTAATGACACCAGCGTAACCAAGTCCCCGAACTCAAAATCTCTGGTTCCGCAGAACTGATCGATCTCTCCCAATCGGTCAGTAAGGTTTCTAGTCTACCCTCCAAGAAAGACCGGTGGCGATTCCAAATGCATGCACAATTTACACATGCCACCACGACCACATTGAAGGTCGAAAGCGATCGACTCTTATCGTCGAACCCATTAAAGGAAAACTCCCGCCGCGATTTGGTATGGGCCTGGGAGGGCCCGCGCCGATACAAAGCCCGCGATCCGCAACCCAGTGCGGTGGAAAGGCTCGCGATCGGTAATCCATTAGCCGCGTCCGCTTCGGATGGGTCGCGACAGCTGGCGACTCCGCTGGGGAAGTTGTTCTAGAACCTATCGTTCTAGACCTCAAGTGGACTTAGGCCGTAATTAAAACGCTGAGTGATTTTTCTAACCATGCAGGCGCTCTTGAAGGTGAGGTAAGTCCGCTTATGATAGGTGTTATATGTTTTTGCAGATTGGAGTGATAAGGGGGGTAGTCTGTGATTAACATTGTCTTATGCAGGTTGGCGTAGGAATGAATGATTGTGTATATGTTTTATATTGAAGCGGTGATTGTTAAATAAGATGCATGTTTATCGCTTTAACACGACACCGAAAATACACACAACCGCGCCTAAAACCCCGGGCACCGCCTATAGGAAAACAATAGAAGGGATTGAAAATGGAATCTCTGTGAGGAAAAGCACGGGGTAATCCACTTTTCAATTCCGCTCACTTCGAACTATGGATCGAGTCCCAATGTAACGATAGCTGTGCAATGGAATCGGCTCTTTCTAGAACTCGAGGTGGGAACCTTGACCTTAAGTGCCAAATCCTTTGATTTTTAGAAGTTTACCATCACTTGTTTCATGCGCATGTCTTTGGGCGGTTGGTACACCTAAAACCGCACATAAGTCGATGAGTTGGGTTGGTAAGACTCTCTATCCCCCCAAATCTATCACTGTTCATATAAATATAGGCATTTCATTCATTGCATTCTGGTGATTAGATTAAATGCCATTTCGAGGATAGATATGTGCGTTTGTCCCTAACGTCCTTGATAGAAGACGAGGAGGGTGATATCCCACGACGAACACCGAGTGTGCGATAAAGGAGCATACTATGGACATTATTGAGGTATCATCCAATGAAGATGACGAGTTGGGGCAAGTGATCCTGAAAGCATAGATCAAAACTGGGGCATCCTTAAACGTTAGGATCACATTCCTTTATTTCATTTTCCATTACTAGTCCTCTTGTATAGGGTTTATTTTTACTGAGGTTTTCTCTATCTCACCCCTTAGAGCGATTGTATTAGGGACCTATTGGTGTATACATTCAGATGGAACTTGGTTTTATTTCTTTTAACGGGTCATTGGAATGTGATAGTGGCATTTTTTCTAATCATCCGAATACTCCCAAGTCAAGTTTATAATTCCTTTAGAGGAAATTAAAATTGGAAGTCTTGCACGACCTTTTGGTCGTGTGAGGTAATCCAACCCCAATTTCGCTAGAAGGAACTACACACTTGAATTGGTTCATGCATGTTGTACACCACTGGTAATTCACGATAATTGATCAAGAATATCAGCGTAGTTTCAAATTTAATGACGAGATAGATGTCCAAACTACTTTCGTTCTTAGCGAACGACCTTAATTTGGATGCCATGTCTTCAATTGAATTTAAAACACGTTATTATGTCTTGCACTTTTGAGTAATTCATTCCTTTCGAAATTAATCAAAAGCGATTATCGTGAATTACATTCCTTTCAATAGTATGCTTTCTTTCGAGGAATATTGATAAAAACTTTTCGCACAAGATTAAAACCCTTGTAAAAGTTCTTGTCCTTATTAATCACGAGCAAGCATAAGATTGAAAGGGGTCTATGCTTTCTTTTTCAGATTATTCCTTCTGACTCGGTCTTTTCATTTGCAGGTGAAAAACAAGTAGTATAGAGAAATCTTTTCTTGGACAAATCTGCAACTATTCTTCCATCTGATCATGAGCGAGTTATAAAATAAAGACGTATTTGCTCGGCTTATTGATATTATGGTTCGGCTCACCCAAGTTGAAGATGTTTGGATGCTCGAAGAAATGAATCATACAGAAGTTAAAACACACACACAAGAACTTTCATTTATTTTGCTCGGCAGAGGGTTTTCAGAAGCAGGTCATACAATTCGGGGTGGAAAAGTAAAGCCAAAGTGAGCCCTAATTAACGACACAAAGGATCCCAACTGACCCTCCATGTTATTAATGCTCTGCTTATACTCCCAACTTCGCATGTCATGGTCGGCAAGCCTGAGGAGAAGACTTCTGTATTCTCCCTTAACTTCGGCGACCTTGGCCTCGTATTCTTCGGTGACTATTTCCAGGTCCCGAACCAGTCCATTCCCACGAGCTATGTCTGCGGTTATCTTGTCAAGCCGTTCTTCCTGCCAGTCGCTCTGAAGCCTCAACAGGACATTGCGGCGGTCATGCTCGCCGGTGGTCAAGGATATGGCCAATTGATCCACCAGATTTCTCCTCTCGCGAAGCAACGTCGCGACCCGCTCATTAGCAAACTCGACGGCCTTTTTGTAACTATCAACCAGATAGTTGGTCAGCACCAAATGATCAGATCGATCCTCATAACGAGCCCGCAAGACGCGAGCCACGAGAACCTCCCGATTAGCAACACGATAGGCCTCTAAGGAGTGTGCAAAGAGAGTCGGGAAAATTCTATATTCCCTCCCCAGTGTAGTACCTTCGAGAGAAGTGGTATCAAGGTCCTCGAGCAGGACACAGATTGCATCCTCGGTTGCAGAATGATCGGTTATGTGCGCGTAACCGCGACCCAGTAGGTTATAAAGCTTTTCCCACTGGGCCAAGACATCAGTTGAAAAAGTACGTACGGGAGAGGAGGCCATTTGCGTTGGGTTGGCTTGAGAATAAGACGAGTCTAATAGAGAGATTAGAAGGAAGAAGCTGATTATGCGAGAACGCTAACCTGCCATACGTTAATTCCTCATTTTATAGCAACTCGAGGATGATGAAGGGTCTCAGTAATAATGCTGGTGGAGCCCAGTTAGGGGGTAAAGCAGGAGGTCCCCTCACGAGAACCATTGGATTCGTTTCGGTCCGCGATTTCCGGCTCATCAATTAAAAGATGTAAAAGATTTGTCGGGATCACCATTATTAGAGTTAGGTGGGAGGTAAGCGCAACTATCGAAGAGAGCCCTAACAGGATTTGGCAGTCCCATCACGTTGAAAAGCTAAGCGAGAAATTCAAGGTCTTGAGGGGGAACGTTTGCCTAATGATGCTTGAAGAGCGTCTCCTGAACATACAAAGTCACTCGAAGAAAACTTTATAGGGAGTGAGCATACATGAGAGACTGGAGAACTCTGAGTGGGCAAGAACCAATCAAACATTTCTCAATCCAACATATTTAAGAGGTTACTGTCAGCTGCTAGAGGCGACTGACTCAAAAATCTCAGAAATTGAACCACAGAGGGATCTCGAAGATTCCAAGATCAAGTCTAACGCCAAAACCATGGAGCCCAACACTTCCGGCAACGGAAATCAAAATCACGGCGACGACGACAACGACATCCACGATGCTCAACTCGGGAAAAGAAGACGTCCTTACCAATACTCTCAGGAGGAAACCCAAATGTTGGAAACCCTCTTCAGTAAAAGCCATTACATGAAAAAGAAGTGGAGAATTGAATTGAGCCGGGAGTTGGGGATTAATCAGTCGAAAATCCAGTTTTGGTTTCAAAATAGGAGATCCAAATCGAAGGCTCAACGCAAACGTCAGGTGGTCGAGATTTTAAAGGAAGAAAACCAAAAGCTGCGAACAAAAAACATGAGGTATGAAGAAGCTCTCAATATTACCGTTTGCCCTCATTGCGATAACCCCATCGCCCTCGGTAAGATATTCCCCGATAAGCCTCACACGATGATTGAAGACGTTCATTTACCACCCTACTCCCTCGGGGCACCTCCTGCTCAACCAGATTTTGCCGGAGTCACGCATGAGCAGGATGATCCTACGAAGACGATACAAATGCCTCCTGGAGGATGGGATATGCATCGCTTTGATTGGAGTTACAGTTTCAAGGAGCTGGATGTTACCGCCGACCAGCTCAAAGCACATCAGCCTTCTGCACAACAATTTTCGATAGGGTCGGGTCCTGCTGGAGATGAGTTAATCAGTCGTCAAGCCATCGATGCAATCTTGGGCCACGATAAGAGGAGGTTCGCTTGGCCCCCTGAACTGCATTTCAGATTCCTAGACGTGGTTCACCAAATGGGGATCGATTCAGCAAATCCGACGCGCATATTTAAGGCCATGAATGTACCGGGGCTTAGTAAGGAACTGGTCAGGAATCACCTTGGTGCCTACAGAAGGCTATTAAAACAGCGTCGAGCGGAGCTAAACTGGGAGGAATCCGTCTCGAGCTCAAAAACTAGGGGCGACTGCCATTGTAATGCTCAGGTATCAAGAGATACCCGGCCGAATCTAAGCATCAATCAAGCTAGCAACCCGACCACCGGCGAACTGAAAGATGATCAGAATGTCCTTCTGGGCCATTTCAACACTTTTCAAGAGCACGTGTCACAAGTACAGCGAGTGCGCACTCCTCCATTCGAGCAGCAGTCGGCTGGTGCTCTGCCTGCCGCTGGTCAACCCACAACAGACGATTTCTTTGATGAGGGGCTCGATGCCTTGTTCAATCAGTGGGAAGCTGGCATGCTTGGACAGCCATGATCTAGCACCTGACTCGGGGCACGATGGGTCGGTCACTACGAACACCCATAGAAAGAAGAACATGTTCACGAGTGGATCACTCATTTTATCCATTGTAAAGTTCCTATGGGAACATTTTTCTTTAATGACTATAGTTAATTATGTATGAAAACCAACGCTATCGACGAACATCGTCATGCTCAGTTGCGATGATCCCTTGTTAGATTAAGTCTGAAACCAGGGACGGTCTTTAAATTTTGAGTGGCCACGAACTCATTCCTCACCAAGCGCCCAGGATGTTGAAATGAAGAGTAACAGCATGCACATGGAAAATGCCACTTTCGTTTGAACGATGAAAAGGGGTTGAGAGAAGGTCATAGCGTTAATTCCCATGGAGCTAAATGAATTAAACGGAGTCATTAATTGCGGGTCCGCCGTTGCTCCCCACGTTCTCGGGCCTAGCAAATCATAAAAGGCACCGAAAGATTGTAGACCCACCACTTTGAAGACTGAACTAGGGGACGAGCGCAATACTCGATGAAACCGAATCAATGCAAGAGAGTTTGTGATCCTGTCACGAGGAAAAAGATAGGGGAAGACAGACGGGGAGTAATTGCAGGGTCTCGGGAGGAGCGCTTGCTTGCTGGTCTTCATATGCAGCCTGAAGGATGGTTCTAGGACACGCACAATCACTCGAGAAAATTTCTAGAGTGAGCAAACACATAAGATCGAATAGAGAAAGCTGAGGGAACTAGATCAGCCCGAGATACTCCGATCCATCATGTTTAAAAGCTATTCCCATCTGCTAGAAACGCCCGACCTGGACATCTCTGAACACGAACTGCTGGAAGACTTTGAAGATCCTGGAGCTGAATCCTGCCCGAAGGCCAGGGAGACTGACTCCTCCAGTGATGAAATTCTAGGCTTCAGCTACGAAGAAGGAGTATACAATGATGACCGGAGTCGGAAAAGGAAGCAACTGCAACGCCACACTCCAGGCCAAATCCGAGAACCCGAAGCTTTCTTCAATGAATGCTCCACCCCAAGCACACAACAAAAAATTGAGTTGAGCCGAAAGTTAGGATTGGAGCTTTCGAAGGTCAAGTTTTGGTTCGCCAACAAACGAACCCGGGTGAAACAGCAACACGCAGATCATGAGTTATTGGCCCTGAATGAGGAGAATGAGAAGCTTCGAGCTGAAAGCGCGAGATATAAGGAAGCTCTGACCAAGGCCGCCTGCCTTAATTGTGGTAATCCTGTTGTCCTCGGCGAGGTGTTCCTCGATGAACCATCCCTGTTGACGAATAACGCTCAGCTGTTACCGTATTCTCCACAGCATTTTCCGACACAGCCAGATACCGTCGGAGATCTGCATGAGCAAGTCAACACCATAGAGTCAACACCAACATCCTCTGAGAAATGGGATATGAATCATCACAGGTGGAGTTCTCTCAATGACGAACCCGCTGTCGCAGCCAGCCAATCCAAAGTCGGTGAGTCCCTCCCTAGACAACTTTTGAAACGACCAGATCCCGTAGAGAATAGCTACCGAAGTATTGACGATATTTTGGGTGATAAGAGAACAAGGTTTTACTGGACCTATGAACTTCACACCAAATTTGTTGATGCAATTCGAGAGCTGGGAGTTGATTCGGCTAGCCCACTACGTGTACTCGAAATTATGAACGTGCCGGGGCTCTCTAGAATTAACGTTGAGTCTCACCTTAAGTACTATAGGAGATTGCTAAAGGATGGAAGGATAGCGTTAAACCATCATAAAGCCGGTTGGAGCTCAAGTGCCGGGCAGAGTTACAACCACGATGATTGGAGAGCCGAGAGCACCCAACCGTGTTTCAGCAATGACGGGACCAGCAGTCGTGTCAGCGACTCCTCTAACCCAAATCAGAATGCTCCGCCGAGCTATCTCAATACTCCTCAAGAGTATATACCACAGTTCCAGCACATAGGGATTCCTCAGTTTGAGCGCGAATCGGTCATTAATGCTGTCCCTGAAGCGGATCTGGCATTGGTAGAGAGTGCACATATAAACCTGCCGGTCATTGGAGGAAGTTCCAATTCGAGGGGTCAAGTTGCTCACGACGAGAGCAAAGAGAGGAATCCCTCGCCTGCAGTCGACGACAGCCAATCTGGGCACCAAGGGTTAGAAAGAACAAGCGATTTCCTTGATGAGGAGCTGGACACTTGGATCAATACTCTTCAGGAATGTATGTCTCAACCCCAACAGGGCAATGATGAAGGTTCCAGCTCAAAGACTCCAATCCCTCACAACGAAGGCAATGAAAGAAACCTACCCCCGCTAATCGTTGATACCCAACTTGAACATCAATGGCTCGAAGACTCGAGCAATTTCCTTGGCGATGAGTTCAATCTTTGGCTCGATCAATTTGGAGCCGGAGGACCATCGCAGTGGTGACGCAAGGCCGGTGATCAAGCGTCTGATGCAAGGCATGGTTACTCAATGAAAAATGCTTAGAAGAAAGGGGTTGAATACTCCTATTGAATATGTTGTTGATCGCACTGTAAGGTTCCCACGGGAACATCTTTCATTAATGTCTAGAACTAATTGCGCGTGAGTGTCAACATCACCCTTTGAGCATCTTCAAGCCGAGGGCCGTGGATTAATCGCTTAATCCGTGGAGCAAGTTCCCCGAACAATGACTATCACCCGCGGAGTATAATGGGATCTACCCCTTCAATACGAAATACGTTTGGCCGCGAAGCCACCTATTTGGTAAAACGATGTATCGTTCCTAAACGATCTTCAATCGAATACCGAAGTAATGTCTCCTTTCTTTCCCTTCTCAGGTGATAAACGTGGATAAATCACTCAAGGAGCCATTTGTTCGAATAACAGAACAGACGTTGCCCAACTGGGGGCAGATGAACCATTGATGTTGCAAACACTCCAAGAATGGATAGGCGGATTTGATAGATGTTGTTCATATCAATACGCAACATCAGAACGGGATGAGAACCAAGAGTAAAGTTGTATCGTTCCAATTTGTCTTGAATTTGAGAATATGAATTGATACTCGTTATTTATCCTTGACAGGGGAATCGCCTTACAGACGAACAGGTTTTTACATCCCATGTACTACTCGTTAGAGTACATGACCAAGGGTAGGATGTATCGTTTCGATTTTTGAAAAATTCGTGAACATGCAATGATATGCTTCTGTTACATTTTCAGGGGTCTGCAGCCACGACTGGTAGGTAAGTATCCCTTTCCCAGTTAGCTGGAGATAAAAAAATGTTAAAATACTTTCAGCCGTCATGAAAATTATCCAATGCATCGATGTTCATGATTTAAATCGGGAGGTTGCCCAAAGCATGAATAAGACATGCACGATACATCACAAAATCCCCTCGATGGATAAATTTTGGGAAAGAAAGAAATGAATTTTTCCAAATATGATTATTTGTCAAATCATTCAAAAGGAAGTTTACTCAAAAGAGAGGCCAGCCTAGTCAAAACACGTCCTATACACACTTAAGAGAGAAGTGGAGCGAATCAGACAGCAAAATCTGTACCTACGGAGGTAGGGACCATTCGCAGCAATTACATGGATTGGGACGACGGAGGCGTTCGTTTCATATTCCCAAATACTACATGTGACCATTGATAACCCCTTTGAACGGAGGTTCTCATTATCAGCCCTGTCGAGAACCACCCCACATTGGGGCAAAATAGAGGTGAGTCCAGCAGCATCAGGAGAAAATGGTTAGAAATTTTCTTGCTCGGACTAACATTAATGTTTGTGTGTTGCTTATATGGTAATCCAAGTGCCATAGGATGACGAGAAGCATTCATTTCTCTATCCCACACACCGAATCCTTTGCACAGCCAAGTTGAGCCTGCAAATTCGTTTCATGAACCCGTTGGTGATCATTGCAAGATGGGTGCAGCATCACTTCAGAAACGGAAGAGCTCAAGACTAAGGGATTACAAAGAAATTCCTGGGTTTATGGTTAAAGCATGTTTAGACTTTCGATCATATGTCTAAAGTGATCCCATGAAGATGAGAAAAAGTGGGATTTCAAAAATGAATGAGAAAAATCCACGGCATCAAGGAAAAAGCAAAGTGCCTGGTAAAAGCAAGGCCGATGCTCGTGCAAGCTGTTTGCTTGATCCCCAGTGAAGCCTGGTTGGGAAAAGAGAAGACACCTAAAGGAGTCAGATCAAAAAGACTACTCCCCAAATGGTGTCAAGCGTGGAGCAGAGACGCAGACAGAGTCATTAGTCTCTTAATGCGACGAGAGACGTTCTCTAAAGAACTTGTGCACACCTAAAAAAATGGGCGCACACCCCAAAGACTGAAGATGCAGAATGGAATAGACAGGTGACAAGTTTGCAATGATCACCAACGTCAATCCCCTTATGAATTCTGGGCCAAAAATAAGCCATTTTCGGTCCCCAATCCTACCAACATCATAACCCTGAAACAGTCTTCCCTGACTAAGACACTTGAGTTAACATATAGCTTAGCTCGAAGAAGTACGAGCAAGACTATTTCTTTCTCATTTTGCAGGGTTCTCGACTTGTAAACCCAAAGCAGATGGTGAAGACTTTCATTCAATGGCTTCGACTCCAAAGCGAGTCCCCCTTGAAAACCAATATCCAAGCCCAACATTACGATCCCGTGGAAGACCTCCCGACTGACCAAAATGTTTGCGCTGCGAATGAGCCTAAAACCTAGGCACAGGTTAGTAGGGAATTGAGTGCATCCCCTATAAAAACCACTATCTCAAAACAGGTGAAAAGACCTCCTCTTCGAGAAATATTCCAATAGATGTTTTGAACAAACTCTTTTTGGAAATTTCAAATTGTTTGATCCAGATTTGCCGCACAAGGAATTTGTGATCACATCTGTGTGTTGCAAGAATGCTTTGGATAACCTCCAGCATCAAAATGCACATTTCACAATTAAAACTTAAGTCATACGGTTTTTGTCAAATGGACAGTCGTGGTCTTCCCAAAGATTACTAACGTTTTCTTGGTGAAGAAAAATCTTTCAAGCTCAAACTTCTGCAGGATTCATGGAAACCCCGAATCCCAGAAAAATATTTGCTCCATGGAATGGAGCACACAGGTTTGAATTTTCTGCAGGATACCTGGAGAACCCAGCTCCCAGAATGTCGCCTCAACAGACTAAAGCGAGGCTTTGTCAAAATAAAATCTTTTACTGCTTCAAAACTGAATTCCCGATAAATTTCGGGATCTTTCAAAAGAAGGGGTGAGGATGTGACCCCTTTTCAAAAATTTAGGCAGTCTCATCGGACGTGGAGAACCCTCGTCATGAGACCACTTTTCAAAAATCAAGCAGTCCTAGCTTGACGTGGAGAACCCTCGTCCTAGGATCCATTTTCAAAAATATCAAACAGTCTCATCGGACGTGGAGAACCCTCGTCATGAGACCCCTTTTCAAAGCAAACCAAAGGTAGAAACCGCCTGAAGGGTCAAATCAAGGTAGATACCGCCTGAAGGGTCAAATCAAGGTAGATACCGCCTGAAGGGTCAACTCAATGGTAGATACCGCCTGAAGGGTCAACCAAAGGTAGATACCGCCTGAAGGGTCAAAACAAAGGTAGAAACCGCCTGAAGGGTCAATTCAAGGTAGATACCGCCTGAAGGGTCAACAAAAGGTAGATACCGCCTGAAGGGTCAACTCAAAGGTAGATACCACCATAAGGATCAACCCAATGGTCCGATCCCCCATACGGATCAAAACTTTGACTAATTCCAAATGTTGAAGAAGTTCTTTTCCTAGGTAAGCCTTACTGTAGGCGAACCGCTTGTGGTCTAATCCACCATACGGATCAAAATCCTTGGCAAAATCCCAAAGTGTGGGATGTGCCTTCCTTAGGTTCCTACCAATTAGGAATCCCATAATGGTATGACATACCATACAGGTCAGAGCTTAATCTCCCTAGGATTTTCTGAACGAGTCCTAGGCATCTTCTTAAAAGTTGTCGCAACCGGCAGCATCCGACAGGTGAATTTCAGGTAAGTCTCTCTCATCCCGGTCCATGTTCAAGTTGTTGAAGTAAACCGGAGATTAATTTAAGCTTTCGTCAAAGGGCCTTAAGGATTCAATGTCGTAGCATTTCTTCTCTCATTTGCCCAGTTGAGTCGGTTAGGAATCAGGTGCCACCTTATCTTTGAGAGAAACCTCTAACGAGATTGCTCTCAAAGAGGGGCAGCTGTTGACACCTGATTTTTGACCATTTATTATTATGATATTTATTCTTTAAAATTAATTAAAAATATCAAAAAAGGTCATAAAATCACAAAATCAACTTTGGAAGCCTTGGCCTAGCCTCGGGGACCAATTTTGAACAAAAAATATTTTTTGGTATTTTATAATATTTTTCGAATTTATTTAATTATAAAAATACCCAAAAAAAATCAGAAAAATATCATTCGTGGTCAGAAAAATACAAAAAAATATTCAATAATTTTGTTTTAATTTCCTCTTCAAGTGTGTCACTTTAAATCTTGAAAATTCGGGTCGGGTCACTATGTTCCTTCACAAACATAAACCCGAATCGAGCATAAAAAATCATTTGAGTCTTTTAGTTTGAAAAATTTTCATTTTTGAGTCTTGACGTACAATTCTAGCGTCCCTTTTAGTTGTTGCTAATGCTTGACCTAATTAGAAAGGAAATGAAGGTGAGAGTTCGTTAGCCGAAGGACGAGGATTGAATCCAAAGAAAGAGGAGCTGGATCCCTAAGGCTAAATGGGATACAATATCACCAAAAGGAAAGGAGCGGCGCCATGGTTTTCAAAAGAGAGGACATTGAAGGGGACAAAGGAGAGTGGGATTATTATTTAAAGAGAAAGAAAGCTAGAGTGGCCGGGAATCCAAATCTTCATTGGCACGAGGGGACTGGGCATGAGTTTTTGTGGATGTCCAACGAGCTTTAAAGTCACCACGAAAACTTCTACAAAAGGGGGGGCACGACCACCACCACCACGGCCATCCTTCGTCGCCGAGCCGCCCTACCGTTTGTCATCAACCACTCCACTTTCTCTCCTCTTTCTCTCTTTCTCTCGTTGGTCTGTCCCCTTTCTGTTGGGAACGCCCTCAGCCGAGCTCCTCCTCTTCCCCCGTTTGAAGTTGTCGAGTGCCACCCCACTTCCGATCACTACCTCAGTCTCCCACCGCCTCACCTACGTCCATCAACCTCCTCACCACTGCCCCGACGCCGCCTCGCCTTCCGACGAGCACCAGAGCCGCCGCGGAAGCCTTGTGAAGCCGTGCCCCCCTGTTTTGGGGTCAGTAAGAGTTTGTTCTGTCGCGACCCAAAACCATCACCTCCGCCGCTCACCACCGTCTCCCACTGGCCACTCTCAGTATCCTATCATCCCCCGAAGCCACCGGAGGTCTTTCGAAGCCTGTAGAACCCGACCAAGCCCCGGTCGACCCTTCCCTGTTTCGGCCGAAACCTGATCTGCCCTCACCGTTCTGTTTGCGGATGTTACGCCGCCTCGCGTGACCTCTGACCGCCATCGCCGGTCACTCTTGACCACCTCCGACAACTTCCAGGCCTTGACCACTCCAACTGCTGTTCAACCTAACGAGGCCATCGACGACCCAAGACCGTCACCCAGTCGTCGTCAGCTCGTCGGTTCGTTGCTGTCCCGCCACCTCCAAGCATGCTTGACTAGACGAAGACTCCTTGTCCGACGACCACCGTCTGACGCCGGAAGCTGCAGGTCCCGCCAGGCTTAACAGGTTCGTAAGAGGCGAGACAACCAGTTCGAGGCAGTGATAGCCGAACCGTGAAGTAATGTTGATGATGAGTCGGCTAGGCGTAGTCTTGACGAGCGAGTCCCGGCGGTCTGACGAGTGAGTCCCGATGGAGCGTGGTGGTCGTCGACGGGTGATGACGGACGGCTTCAAATCGCATGCGGAGGAAGAGTCGCGCCAGTTGAAGTATAACAGGGAAGGATGTCCTACGTTGAAGATGATGAATAGTGGGTAAGACCTATTTTTTACGTTGGGCTGGTTGTGTGTTTTTTTTATTGGGTCTTGCGGGTTTCTTTTGTTTTAGAGTATGGGCCGACGTTAGTGCTGGCGGGAGAAGACTGGGCTTGGGCAAGTGGGCCCGGCAGGTTCAAAGCAGAGAAATAGGCCTGGGCTCCTTGTTCAAACCGGGCCCGGTTCGGGTCCTCCCTCTCGGATTGGATCAGGCCCGACGGCCTGATCCGGGTCTGGATCCGAAAACCCGATCTAAGCCCGACCTTTATTTATTTACTTATTTAAAAAAAAAGAATCAAGAAATTCAAAAAAAAAATTCTCAAAAATGGGAAATGGTCACAATCAACTGGCCATGGAATATTTTGGGTAATTCGGTCTCCAAATCTTCCAAAAATTGACGATTTTGCCCTTCGGGCTAATCGCCTCCAAATCTTCCCATTTTATCCCGGTCCGAAGTCATACATTCCCCAAGCCCTTATGGCTATGCTAGGAAGCCATTGACTTGAATTGATGTGCATCGATGAGATTTATTTATGCACTTGTTTGCGCTTTCATTTAAATTGATTGTGATTAATAGGAATAGTCTTCCAATCTGCACGAATCCCTGAATCAAGCCTACCTCACCTAAAATTGCGCCTGCATGAACTCTTAGCTAGGAAAATCACTCGCGTTAGGTACCGAAAGGGCGTTGGTAATGACACAAGCGTAACCAAGTCCCCGAACCCAAAATCTCTGGTTCCGCAGAACTGATCGATCTCTCCCAATCGGTCAGTAAGGTTTCTAGTCTACCCTCCAAGAAAGACCGGTGGCGACTCCAAATGCATGCACAATTTGCACATGCCACCACGACCACATTGAAGGTCGAAAGCGATCGACTCTTATCGTCGAACCCATTAAGGAAAACTCCCGCCGCGATTTGGTATGGGCCTGGGAGGGCCCGCGCCGATACAAAGCCTGCGATCCGCAACCCAGTGCGGTGGAAAGGCTCGCGATCGGTAATCCATTAGCCGCGTCCGCTTCGGATGGGTCACGACAGTTATGCATCCCGCGTAGTTCTCTTCGTGAGAAATTGATTCGAGAATTACATGGTGGGAGCCTTGGAGGACATCTTGGACGTGATAAGTCCATCGCCTTGGTGGAAGATCGTTATTTTTTGCCACAATTAAAACGTGATGTGGGGCGTTTTGTGCAGAAGTGTCCGGTCTGTCAAGTTGCAAAGGGACATTCTCAAAACACTAGCCTCTATACACCGTTGCCAATACCAAATGGACCTTGGGTAGACATATCCATGGATTTTGTTCTGGGGCTACCGCGAACACAACGAGGTATGGATTCTGTTGTTGTGGTAGTAGATAGATTTTCAAAGATGTCACATTTCATACCATGTAATAAGACTTCCGATGCTTCTCATGTTGCTAGTCTATTCTTTCGCGAAGTTGTTCATTTGCATGGTGTTCCAAAAACGATTACCTCTGATAGGGATACCAAGTTCCTCAGTCACTTTTGGAGGACTCTGTGGAAATTATTTGGCACTAATTTGCAGTACATCAGTTCTTTCCATCCTCAGACTGATGGGCAAACCGAGATAGTAAATCGAACAATGGCGGACATCATTCGTTGCCTTTGTAGTGACACGCCAAAATAGTGGGATCGCTATCTAGCTCCAGCAGAATTTGCTTTTAATAATACAGTTAATCGTTCCATTGGAAAGTCACCATTCGAAGTTGTTTATGGTCGTGTACCTCAGCATACACTTGATCTGGTTCCTCTGCCTAAGATTCCTAGATATAGTGTGGCGGCAGAAAATTTGGCGACGAAAATTGTGGAAGTTCAAGCTGATGTTACACGCAAACTCGCTGAGTCCAACGCAACATATAAGGAGCATGCTGATAAGCGACGTCGTTCCAAGACTTTTGAAGTTGGCGATGAGGTCATGGTCTACCTACGCAAGGAACGATTTCCCGTTGGTACTTACAACAAGCTGAAGAACAGAAAGATCGGTCCTTGCCGCATCATTAAGAAGATCAATGACAATACCTACGTTGTTGATCTCCCTGGCGATCTTAGTATTTCTCCCACATTCAACGTGGCGGACCTTTTCGAGTATCACTCTCCAGACATTCCACTTTATCTTGATGATAACTCGAGGGCGAGTTCTTCTGAAGAAGGGGAGACTGATGTAGAACAGCTGGCATGCATCTATCTTGATAAATTGGATCGCCAGAAGCCCGCGCGACTTCACCGGTAATTTCGGATCTTGGATCAAACGATCTCGGATCGCACTCAAAATTGGTCGATTGAAGCGAAATGACCGTCTAATTCCAAGTCATCGCTTTGCTGTGATATACGATGGATTTCAGCATTCCGGAGTCGTTTAGATCACTTTTTAGGCAGTTTTCTAATTAGCGATTTTTGAATTTTCGCATAATTTTCGAGATTTCAATTCAATTCCTTTTAGATAAGATTAAATTTGAGTTGATTAATATTATCTTTAAGTTATCTGCATTCCTTTTGGAGTCCTATCTATATATATGGACGTCCTCTCTTTGTAATGGGCAGATTATCATTCAATCAATTTGAGCTTTCTTTTGGAATTCCTTTCCAAGTTACTGTTTCCCTGCGTCAAATGTAATACCGAATGGTGGTTAGACTGTTATGTTTATAGCGCACTTTTCATTTTAGTGCAACTGTGGTGTGACGTTTACATATCATATGCCTTCATTACATAATATTGCATCAAGTAAAGCTTTGTAAGAAAGGGGGGGAAAGATCACGTGATGAAATATCATGCCCCATGGAGATATGGGAAGACCCCGCGGTGTGTCGGGTGGACCCGTATTATTGAAGGGTCGGTCTCGGAGATGGTACGAGACGAGCTTGTGACAACTAAATGATTAAATTTAAGTGAGAATGGTGGAAACCAAAAGCCATCAATGCATTTCATCATATTTCGTTTCCTTACTAGATGTTGTGGTCATGATATCTTCTCTTTATTCAGAACGAGAAAGCGAGTTGAGACGTTAGATGGATGTGGATGGGTGGAATCTCTCGATCTACTATTGCTATTTACCTGTATTGTCTTATCTAGTGGGAATTCTAGAGATTCAGACTTACTTAGATTTTATCTCACTCCTTTATCGTTGACATTTTTAAGGTAAATTCCATGGCTAGTCTTCTGACTTTATCGTACGGTTTGCCGTCCCGTGTAGAGTGGACGGTATCGCCTTTTGACATTCCGGACATGCCGGAGTGCAGTTTTGTCCGCGTCATGGTCTGGATGTGGGTGGATGGCGGGTTGGATGTATGAGAGGTCATGCATCGTTTTGTGGCGATTTATGCCCTACAAATAACCTTATGGGTCCGCTACCCTTTCATCCGGTAGCGGCTTAGAGGGCCTGGCTGCTGTAGGGGAGTAGTGTGTGTTGACGACGCAGACTGATGTTGTAGCAGGGGAGTGGTGATGTGATTAGGTTGTTAGGGGAGCTTTTGATGGGAGTAGTTGTCCCTAGTCACTTTTTGGACGGGTGGGCACGAGGTCACTTTTTGATTGCCACCCTGTGGAGTCTCCCAGTATAAATATACAACAAACCTAATAATAGCCGTAACTAGTGAAGCGAGATTGGGTCGCTATGAGCTCATCAGGTTTAAACATACATAAAACACGTATATCAAAACACAACGCTTATTTATTAAGACTGGAATCATCAGGTTTGTTGTACAAATATACTAGGATAGAGTGGCAATCAAAAAGTGACCTCGTGCCCACCCGTTAAAAAAGTGACTAGGGACAACTACTCCCATCAAAAGTTCCCCTAACAACCTGATCACATCACCACTCCCCTGCTACAACATCAGTCTGCGTCGTCAACACACACTACTCCCCTACAGCAACCAGGCCCTCTAAGGCGCTACCAGATGAAAGGGTAGCGGACCCATAAGGTTATTTGTAGGGCATAAATCGCCACAAACGATGCATGACCTCTCCTACATCCCATTCGGCATCCACCCACATCCAGACCATGATGCGGACAAAACTGCACTCCGGCATGTCCGGAATGTCAAAAGGCGATACCATCCACTCTACGCTGGACAGCAAACCGTACGACAGGGTCGGAAGACTAGCCATTGAATTTACCTGAAAAATGTCAACGATAAAGGAGTGAGATAAAATCTCAGTAAGTCCGAATCTCTAAAATTCCCACTAGATAAGACAATACAGGTAAATAGCAATAGTAGATCGAGAAATTCCACCCATCCACATCCATCTAACGTCTCAACTCGCTTTCTCATTCTGAATAAAGAGAAGATATCATGACCACAACATCTAGTAAGGAAACGAAATATGATGAAATGCATGTATGGCTTTTGGTTTCCACCCTTCTCACTTAAATTTAATCATTTAGTTGTCACAAGCTCGTCTCGTACCGCCTCCGAGACCGAACCTTCAATAATACGGGTCCACCCAACACACAGTGATGTCTTTCCATATCTCCATGGGGCATGATATTTCATCATGTGATCTTTTTTTTTCCCTTTCTTACAAGCTTTACTTGATGCAATATTATGTAATGAATGTTGAAGTTTGTTTCCAAAACGAACAAAATATTGCCTTTTTTACATCCCACATAGAATAAAAGGTAGAAAGCAATTCACTTTATTAGTTAGAAGGCTAATATTGTCTTTCAAATAAAGAAATGAGCAAGTGGGCTACACCCCACTATACCCGCGTGCGATTGCGGGATTTTGACACAATTATTAGACGCACTTAGCACTTAGCACTTAGCACGCTTGCGCGGTCGCGGTGCGAATTGGGCTCTATTCAATAATTATTTTTATTTTTATTTTTCGAAATAATTTCTTTTATAAATGAATTTCGTGACTCATTGGAACAGTGCGACTATTCGTGGATATAAGACACTATTACATCTTTTGGAAGGTTTATGTTTGTTCAGACATAACTACCAAAATAACACTCTTGTGACCTTTGGAGTGCTTGTGTCTGTTCAGTAATAACTACCGACATGAAAAAGTGTAATTGCATATACAAATTCAAACATGAAGAGTTGCAATTTTTCGTACAGAAATTCTCTTCGAAAAATTATGAAAATGTGTGTTTGAATAAACTGTTAGAACACGAAGAGTTGCTTGAGAATTGATTACTTTTCGGACGCGAAAATGTGTGTTCATTTCTCGTTATATATTCTAGTGTTCTGTTCATTTTAACACACTTCCTCACTTTCAATTTTCGTTCAAAAAAACTCGAGAGATACAGCTTTCCTTTCTAATTGTTTCCCAAAGAGTTCTTGGAGAATTATTAGAATTGCTATCTAATAATCTCGCTTGAGACTCTGTTGTATCCCGGAGGATGTTTGCCGGTAACTATAAGCAACGTTGTGGGGCAAATAATTCCTTAAAGAGAGTGTTATCACGCCTCAGAGTTTGATTTCTTTGTTCATCCAAATCCGATCATTATTTTCCAACAATGAATGCATATGATATGTGTCCTTCTCAAGGCCATGTCATTCTCCCTCTTCCTATTGAATGACAGCTTTACTTTCCTCGCCATTTTTACTGCTTCTTTTTCAACGTTACTTTTGCGACGACTCCACCGAAGGAACTCCTCTCATCTCTCTCAATCTCTCGCGCATGGTTCTTGAGCCGACAACGCCATAGCCCGATGGCGAAGGTCCCTCAGTCAACCTTGGTTGAGCTCAACTCGCTCGCCCTCTCTCGTCCCCTCCTCAATCCTCGGTGGCCGCGACGCAAGGAAGAAGAAGACAGTTCGAGTCCATCCGGTAGCAAGGAACTCTCTCTCTCTCTCTCTCTCTCTCTCTCCATCATCGATCGTGTTGTCGCTCGACACCGGCTGTGGACCCCCGTTTCAACGTGACCGACCGACTTCTCCCAAGGCAAGTCGGTCCCTAACCCACTTACTAAGTTGTGTAACAGGTGTCGGGTCCCAACCGAAAGATGGGTGGACGAGTGTAGGTTAGGTCATCTCAGTGAAATTCCAGTGGGGTCGTGTGAGACATTACTTTGTGTCGGGCCCCATCGTTGTTACTGGTGTTGTTTCTCCGTAAAGTAGTGGTGCGTAGGCAATATGCTGGTCAAGCTGAGGTGTCACTGGTGGCGTGATATGCCGTGGAGCCGTTGCGCGTATGTCGGGCCCAGCTCCGTGTGCAGGGGAGGTTATGGGTTGCCGAGGAGCCGACTTGGGAGCTGTGGACTAAAGGACGACC
The DNA here is from genome assembly GCA_021437785.1 of Rhodomyrtus psidioides. Taxonomy (NCBI): domain Eukaryota; kingdom Viridiplantae; phylum Streptophyta; class Magnoliopsida; order Myrtales; family Myrtaceae; genus Rhodomyrtus; species Rhodomyrtus psidioides. Next base: position 2,447,850 of record JAILYB010000073.1, read on the forward strand.
GTGGGATCAGTGAAACTGGCGAACGAATAAAGGAAAACTTCAATAAGATTTGTGTAACTAGCGGTGGATGCATGGCAAGAACTGAAGCTTCCAGTAAGCTCTAGCAGATAGAAACCTTACATTTGAAATGTCGCAGTAGTGGACAATCTTGAACCAACGACCTACAGGGTAGTTCGGTCAACAGTAAATTGCGCTAGTGGGGTTAAACTGGGAAGCTACCAGAGTTGAATATGTGAATTGATTGTTGTTGCATGACTTGTTTTTGTGATGTCAAACTTTACATCATATAAGCATGTATTTCATGAGAGTACATTGAGTGAGATTCAAATGAGGCCCCATGGAGATATGGGAAGGCCCTGCAGTGTGACGGGGTGGTCCTGAATTGTGTTTGGACCGGTCTCGGAGGCGGTACGAGACGTTAACATGAGTGCACGAATGCATCACATACATTAGTATCATTCACATGTGGGTACATGAATAATATGCGTGATGAGTGACATGGACACGTTGAGTGATTTGTTTGGTTGTTCATCGTTATCTGTTCACTTTATTATACTATTTAGTCGGTGGTTTAGAGCTTTAACTTGTTGAGTTTCTCACCCCATTTTCGTTGTCAATTTTTAGGTAAGTGACACCAGTGGGTATCAAAGAAGGAGGATCGGAGGATACGCTCACGTGAGCTTAGGAAAATTGAAGTATGATCCAACAATATGTGACCCATGCGCATGGAATGTGGGAGTTCGGGGGCAGCGCCCCCGATACAGGGGTCCCGCTGACCGATCAGCGGTCGGGGGTTCGGGTAGGCTTAGATTGGTCCGTTTGTTGTGAGATCAAGGAGGTTTCAAGTAGGCTTAGGTTTTGGGCCCATTTAGTGCATATATATTATGCTCGTCTTTGATCGATAAACGTAACGAGTTGTGAGGCTGTAAATAAAATTATAGTGAAATCTTTTTGCAGGACGTAGCTCTGTTTTGGGGTGAACCTGGATAAACTGTGCGTCGTCTTTTTTTTTTCCCCTTCTATTATCTGTGTGTTCGTTGTGAATCGGTTTATGCTACATCCCTTTAAGCCTGCCGCCCATCGATCTCCACCGCCGCCGCCCTCTGACAGCCAACCACCGTTGCTGGTGGCGGCGGGCGCCAACCGCCGCCACCGCTAGACGTGGCCGGTTCCATGGAATTGGAGGTTTCGGTTCAGGAACCGGTGGTTCTGGTTCCTAAAAAAGCTAGAACCGAAACCGGCCCTCCATTTCTGGTTCGGAACCGGCGGTTCCGGATCGATTCAAGGAACCGCCGGTTCAACTTCAAAACACACTCTTCTGATAATTTTTTGACCACTATGGATAGACAAAGCGAAGATAGCCCAGTGGAAAGGAGCTTGTATTGAAGAGAAGAGGGCGTGGGTTCGAACCTCTCTCCCCCTCGCGTGGTTTCATTTGGCCATGTCTAACCACCGTCGACCACCGCCGCCGAAGATTTTGTTAATAATGTTTCAAAAGTAGAAATTTTCAACTGTTACCAAACGAATTTCTTTGATAAAAAATAATTTCTGGAACATAAGTAGAAAAATCAACTTCTGCTTTTGAGGAGAAGTAGATAAATCAATTTCTGGTCAGAAGTTGATATCTAGTAGAGAAGTGTTACAATGCGCGCCCTAAACTTTTTAAATGTAATTTCTTCTGTCTAATCGAACGATTTTGAATGAAGTACATATCGATGTGCGCGATCGATTCAAAGACGGGCTATTGGCTATTGAAGTGGGTAATTGGATCAATCCCACCAAATGAAGAGCAAGCGTGAAATACATATCACTTAGGACGACACCTTGCTCGTTACGATCTTAAATGAAATTTATTTATGATTTTGAATGAAAATTCTTCCGTCTTACCATACATAGGGCCTATTTGGTTCAACATTTGGCTAAGGGACTTTGAGAAAATGCAAATACCTTTGGGCTAAAGGCCTTTTGCAAAATGCAAGTAGTGTTTAGTAAAGTGTATTTTAAAAACACATTGGAAAGCGACATTGACGTAAATATTGTTTGGTGAAAAATGAACTTTGTAAAATATTTTTTCTTAAAAAAAAAAACGACGGTGGCGGAGGTTTGGCGGCCGCCCTCGGTCGCCACCGACTAGCAATCGGCGACTGGCGACGACGATCGGCAACCGGCGGTGGCGATCGGTGGCGACGGGCGGCCGACGGTGGGGGCAGTGACGGCCGGCAGCAAGGCTGTGGTGGTCGACGGCGATGGTAACAAAGTTATAAAAAAAAATTAATTGCATTTTGCTAAAGTCTCTTTGGGCTAAGAGACTTTAGAGAGCATTTGAGATGCAAGTGCATCTGGCCAAAGTGAGCAAAAAATTGAACCAAACAATATTTGCATTTGGCCAAGGGATTTTAGAGTCCAAATGACCATCTGCAATGCTGAATCAAACGGGGCCATAGTCTTGTTCTTAGAACCCTTCTTTTGCGTTACTTTCGACGGGTATTTAAGGTTATATCAAAGGAGCACACAAAAGAGAAATATAAAGTAAACTAGGTTTCTGTCGCCATGGGCTCTTTGATCTACCTTTTCCTTTTGCATACGTTCTTGCTTAATTCACTGATTATTGATGACTTCTCTTTTGCCTAAAAACCGTCAGTGCATGGATTTGGGTTCATTCTTTCAGCAAGGCAAACGTTTTCCGATTGCCATCTTTAATTGGTCCTTCAAAAGGCCATCACATCAACTTGGACAAATTGTACATGAGATTGAATACGCTAATTCCTTTCCCAATGAGATGGACCTGTTTTTGTTTATGTATTTTACACACGAGCGACAATGGTGGTGGTGAAATTACATTACGTTATGGACAAAAAGAGCCCGAGTGAAGTTAGGATTCTGGGCACAATCACAACGATGTAAAGTGTAGCGAGAAAGAGAAAATCGAGACACAAAATTTTTATTCTTGTTCACCCTTAATTTAAGGCTACGCCCAGTAGAAGATACAACTATAATTAACACTTCGCATTTCATGTTACATCACTCAATTATAAGTAAAAAAAAAAAAGTGTATATAACAATAGCTATTGATGAAAAATTATGAGCTCAAACAATTAATTGGGCCTATCTTCACAACAAAATGAAGGTCGGCCCATGATGTGATCAACAATGAAAAAGCCTTACAAGGAGAAGAATTCTGGGAATCATATGTTTGCCTCAAAGGCAAAGGAGGAAGGATTTGATCAAGGCCAAGAACATTAGTATTGCTTTTATGGTCATGAGTGTCATAGAGTGGCTAACCGATGAGTCTCGGACAATATCATCAAAGACAGATTCATAAAGCATGTATTTACAAGGGACCTCTCGACATAGTAAGATGCATACACTGAATCGGAACAGATTAACTAGTAAAATCCAAACAAATTCGTGATACAAATAGGACACTTGCACACCATTATCATTTATGGAGGAGAAAAAAAAGAAAGGAATGGATTAACAATAGAACTATTGAAAAGGAATGAACCCACAGAGGCATGCGAGACAGACTACAGAACCTCCTCGTCCTAGTAGCCGTCATCGTCCTCGCCGTTGTAGCCGCCCTCATCATCGTCTTCACCGCCATTGTCTTCCTTGTAGTCGTCGTTATCGTTATCGTTGACGTCGAAGTCCTCACCGTCATTTTGCTGAGGAGAGGGAGGTTTGAAAATACCAGTTTAAGGTGAATTAAACGTCTTAAGAAGAAAAGGTCAAAATCACCAAATATCTTGTTACATTGCATTAATCCCTAATTTAAACACCCAAATGCAAGCAACTAGCAAGAATCAACATAATCTCTTAATTCCGTCCAAGTTGACTAATAAAAAACGCTGACCTGATTTATTATTATTATTATTATTATTATTTTCCCTCTCAATCAGTAGGTACTCGGATTTGACAAAAGTGGGCAAAGCATAGGATGGCCATGTGCGAAAAGCCCTTCGTTTGATTGAAAACCGACAGTTTCAATATCAATTTCTTCGATCACGGTGTTTAGTTGTAGCAAGGTCGCGATCTAGAGCAATAACTATCACTAGATTTAATTTAAGCTTTTCGGGAAATCTGCATGAGTTTTGTATAGAGAACAGATTTCAGGTGAGTTTTAGGTTTTTTGTCGTCTCTTACCTCCTCTTCGGCTGCTTCATCGTCCCTGTCTTCCTTGTCCTCGTTGTCATTGTCACTGCCATAGCCATCCCCGTCACCTTCCTCGTTGAAATTGTTGTTCTCAACGTTATCGTCCACAGAATAAACTGGGGAAGGCCAGTTAGATGACTGCAAAAACTCATTGTCCTCGTCATCCTTGCCGTCATAGTCCTCGTCATCCTTGCTATGGTTGTCGTCGTCGCCGTCCTCATTGACATCGTTGTTCTCGACGCTATCGTCCACGGAACAATCCGGTGAAGGCCAGTGAGACGACTGTAAAACCTCATCCAGATTGTTGTCCTCATCATCCTCATCGGCCTTGCTATCGCTGTTGCCGTCGCCTTCCCATTCGCCCTCCTCGTCGACAACGCCCTTCTCATCGTCATCATCCACAGAACAAACCGACGAAGGCCCGCGAGACGAATGCACATTGTCGTCCTCGTCATCCGGACCATAATCTTCCTCATTGACCTCGTGCACATCGTCGTCATCCTTCTTGCCATCGTCATCGTCATCCACCCAGTCGTCGTCCTCATTGTCCTCATGCTCAACCTCGTCACCATCATCTTGCTGAGAGAGGGAAGTTCCAAAATATCATATCTCAAATGGATTAGGAGAAAACAGAATGCCCAAATATCATTTGAATATAATCCTTGATTTGAACACCCAAACGCAAACACCTATCAAGAATCAACATAAAGGGTTTTGCTCACGCTTTTTAATCACCCGAAGACGGCTTTCTAAGCATCTATCCAACATAAATCTACTAGAATTAAGCATCATTCACAAATTTGAATATTTTCATTCCCTCAAAATTGAAAAGAGCAACTGCTAGGCTTTGATCAACTCCTTCATGACTTCCCCAAGACTTGACACAAATGAAGAAAAAGAAGGGGATCTGATTTAGGAGACAACAGTGGATTTTTGCAAGGATCAAAGCATTGATATGATATTCGACACCCCCCCAAAAAAAAGGTACTGGTGTGATAATTATCGAAAATAGCCTCAGTTTATGAATGACGAGGGCCGACCATCAGCTCCGATACCCAACGAGGGTCGCGGGCTCTCGTCGACGCATCCTGCTGGCCTTACTTTCTTGTTCAAGAGCTTTGTAACTATTTTAATTGTTATTCTCTTTTCTTTTAACCTTTTTTCCCTCTAATTTTTAGTTTTTCTTGTTTAAATTTTTCTAGTCTAATTGCGCTGAGAAAGGCTTAACGACACTCCACATTTCAGCGAACTCGAAAGAAAGTCGAACATAACTTAGCGTGGTAGTAAGTTGGTGAGGAGACCCAAGTCAAGCAGACAACCTAGAGAGCGGTCGATCCGTAATATTTTACTTCCATAAATATTAGTTTTGGCGAAAAGAGAAATTCCCGAGGAACCTAGCTCTTTTCTACTTGTCGAACAAATTTATGGATAAATTGGCAAATAGAATCTAGAAAATATGCTTCAAAATACAATCATTTGTTTATAAATTCCCATTTTTGGAGTGCCCATTACCATCAAATCCCTTTTCATCGGTCTTCTTTTAGATTGCACACACACACACACACACATATTTAATGGGACGATCAGTTGAAGTAAAAAAAAAAACTCTCCTTGAAGATATTCAAAAATAAAATCACAATTACATTCTCCAATGTGAAAATTTAAAGATGAAAATTAATCAAATCAAAGCAATGCAGAAAATAAGATTTTTTTTTTTTAAAATGCCAATGATATAACATTACTTTGGACTAAAAGATATCAAGACGTAGAATCATGCATCATGTTTTTAGTGTATGCCTAGATATTTCTGTAATGTCTTACATGCTTTATGTAAAAATATCTTGGCAATAATAAAGAAAAAAAATAAAATGTTTAATATAGATATTAAAGAGACTTGATATATTTTGGGCTAATGAAATTAAAAATAAAAGGTCCACCAAGAAAGTGAGCTTTTGAGATAAGCGAGACAAAGTTGACAAAAGATACATATACAAGATAAGAATCGATAAGTCCTTGTAAGAGCAATGATGTAAAAGACACTTTCAAGTTTTTTACTAAATCATAGAATTTTTCCTTTTCCCTTACTATTAGCGAGATACTTACGTGACATATAAAATGATATAGGATTATTTAAGAATACGCTAAAAAATCTTTAATATAGTAAAAAAATGAAATACGTGAAATGCTTAATTATGGCAACTGGATTCTACGTAAAAATAGAAAGAAAAAAAACTGGTTTAGAACGAACTAAAAGCACAAATAGGAAGAAGGAGAGTATGAATTCACAGTCAAATGGTTGAGTGATGTAAGATACCTGTGACTTCCCAAGGTGACACACATAAAGCAAATGAAGATTCCTAATAAGATGAGGGATTTTTAATGAGATTGTCCATGGTTGCACGGTATTTAGAATCATTCTATTGTCTCTCTTGGTATTAAATTAATAGAGCAGAAATGGAAAGCGAATGAAGCAGACGAAACGGTGATGATCCAAAGAGCAGAAAGAAGGCGCGCACCTGTTCCAATAGAGGATCCCCTACTTCCGTATCGCAGTCGTAGAAAGTTGCTTCGATTTCGGAGTCCGACGCTTGTGTTGTTGATGCATTCAGGATCTTCTCTCTGTAAGACTCCCAAGTGATGCTTGAACCATCCGGCCCGGTGTCGAGTAACTCCCCGCAATCCCTCATCTCTATCTGGCACCCCTTTGGTATTTTTGAGCTTGATGCATCAGCAATCCTTTCCATGGATCTGCAGCTATGAACTTTCAGCTGCTCCAGACGCTCTAACTCGTGCACGCCTTCGACAACCTGCAGGCTCTCGCACCCTACAAGGCCGAACCGCGTCAAGTTCTTCAAGTTCGACAGACCGCCTATCCTTTTAAGTGCCGTGCACTCTTCGACGGAGAAGACTCCCAGTGGTTTGAACGTAGAAGCAAAGTGAATCTCCTGTAGCTCCGGGCACCTCGACAGCCGGAATACTTGAAGCATCTTCAGGGAGCTGGAGACAAGGGACACTCTCCTCCCGCCATCGGTCGACTCAGGAGCTTCTTGCTCGTTGCGCCCTGGCTTCTCGGACTGATTAACCAATCTCTCTAAAGATTTGCAGTCCTCAATGCATAATCCCTCCAACGACATTAAGACACCAAGAAATCGAACTTCGACTAGCTCAGTGCAAGAAGACACCTGGGCTTCTCTCAGTTTTCTTAAACTCGATGGGATCGATAATCTTTTGACGAGTTCGCACCTTCTGATAGTCAACTTTTCCAACTGAGGAAGCCCATCGAGCTTTACCTGTTTCACTTGAGTGCGATCGAGCTCTAGAACTGTCAAGCTTGACGGAAGTTGTTCGAGGGATTGGAAGTCTAGTCCATGCAAAGTGAGTTCTTTCAGCAGAGAAAGGGACCCCAACTCTGTAGGCGGTGCGCGGACATTTAAAAGGCACAGCTGCTGCTTCCTCAGCTTGGATAACATCCCAATCCATTGCAAGTCGTCACCGCTTTGTATTATATTTGATGCGGCCTTAGATTCAGAGCCATCGGATAGGAGCAGTTCAACTAGATTAGTAAGGTTTGAGAGGTTAGGGACAGTCTGCAACGAACTGGATCTCAGCCGTAGAGTGGTCAAACTGCTGGGGAGCTCCGGCAACTCTTGGATCTTATGACAATGCTCTAAGTCCAGTGTCTGGAGGCGACCGAGCTCGCTTGTTGTACTGGGCACTTTGGCAATTGGTGTGGATGATGCATTGAGAGATGACAGGCTTGGTAGTCTACCAATGGAATCCGGCAATGCCGTGATAGGCGTGTGCGACACATCCAACTTCATCAATGACACTAACTTCGAAACCGATTCGGGGAGTTCGCTCAAGCTATCACAATTCCTGAGCGAGAGGTGCTGAAGATTCCTTAGCTCTCCAAGTTGTTCAGGCAATTTTCCAAGCTTTTGACATGACTCAATACTCAAATCAGTCAGCCACCCCAGTTTTCCAATGGAGCAGTCAATTTCCATCAAAGATGCACATCTAGAAATGGTCAACTTCTGCAAAGCTGAGTACTCGGAAAATGTCGGCGTTCTGTATATCGACATATTATTGTCAAGAGTGAGAACCTTCAGTTTCCTCCCCTCCTACAAAAGCCAATGAAACATCAGGAACGGACAATTGGTCTTCTGTACAAGAAATCGGATCGTTTGTCCTTTGATCTTCTCACCAAATGAGAAAATTAGACCAAGAGGGAAACTGACATACCTTGATGAGGCTCCTGATATGATCATCTGTGAACCCATGGCCAACGAGATTCCCCACAACCAAGTTTTCTAGATTCAAATTGGTTGCCTCAAAACGTGGATGACGTTCAGAACTTCCATCAGGGTAAAACAGGCTGATCCATTTCAACTCGGGAAGACAGCCGGCGAAGTCGCCTTGGCAGGTTATGTTGTGCAACCACAGCATCCGAAGACGTGGGAACCGTTTAATTTGCTCCGTGGTGACGGTCATGTGGTTATCATTCCATGACAAATTTGTCAAATCCAGCGCTTGAACGCTTCTCTTAATCTGCCCATGACATTGAGGAGTAGAAGCAGGAATTTGTCAATATCATGCAATTTTACTCCGTTGAAGAGAAGGAAAAAAAAAAAACGAAACAGAAGATTAGCTCCCAGTTCAGATTAAATTTGGCCATACTTTACCTCTGTTGATCTTATTTCGCGAATGATGTCGTCTGTGGCCCACAACCTGGAACGCTCTTGATTAGCAATTGCCCTTCCAAGATCTCTAAACTGGTCATGCATCCATAAGGTATTATCGTGTAAAACCTTTATTGTGCACCTGTTACTAAGGACATCAATAGTATATTCCGGACTAAACCCACAATCTTTCCACGCAAAGACTGGATTAGTCTTATCTTTACCGATGAAAAAGCACGCAATATCGAGGAATATCTGTTGTTGATCTGTTTCTAAGGCATCATAGGTAATCCTTAGCTTCCCCAAGACATCGCCATTTGGTGTTTTACTTAGCTTCTCTAGCATCTCTTCCCATATTTTCTTCTCTTTTTGAAGGAAAAGCAATGAACCTATTGCTTGAAGAGCTGAAGGTAGTCCACCAGCTGTAGAGACGATGTCTTTTGACAAAGTATCATAATCGGCTGGAGGAAAGTCGGCATCGAAGGCATGCTTGCTGAAAAGTTGAAGCGCATCTTTGTCGCTCAATACCTCCATTTCATAAGGCACAATTTCATACTTCAACCCTCTGACTTTCATAACACTTCTGTCCCTAGTGGTAACAAGTATCCTAGTGCCAGGGTACAAAGAATTAATTCCAATGAGGTATTCGATTTGTTTTCCCTCATCAACATCATCCAATACAACTAGTACCTTCTTGTTGCTAATCGTTTCTCTAATCGTATCGATCCCACGGTCAATGCTATCAATGTGGCGAGCCACTCTAGAATTACAGATATCGGACAACAATTGTTCTTGCAGCTTCACCAAGCCCTTGGTTTTTGCTATTTCCCTTACGCCATCGAGAAAGCTACAGTTTTTCCCAAACCGAGGACACAGTTGGTTGTAGATGATCTTGGCAAGTGTCGATTTACCAATGCCGCCCATCCCGTAAATTGCGATGAGCCGTGCACCACCGGATTGGATGTCTAGTAAACTGTTTATGGCTTCTACTCGATCCTCCATTCCAACTAAATCTCCGGTTACTTTTCTTTCTCTTGTCTTGAGTCTAACCAAAACCTCGTTGACAACAGCCTCGATAAGATCCCCATCGCTGCCAGAAAGTTGAACAGTTCAATTGAGAGAAGGTAACAAAGTCGCAAAAATACAATCCTAAAACTTTCAAAAAAAAAATACAATCAAATACTAAAATTTGTCACATTACTAAAATCGAATCGTTCCGTTTTGCACCGTCTAAATTAATGGATGGAAAATATTGACTTGGCATTAGAAAATAGTCCAAAAAAGTAAAATAAATAAAAATAGGTAATAAGAGGCACAAAGAAAAGTGGTAAGAAATTTGATCATTTGTCGATTCTTCATTAAAACTATTCATGGTTTCTCCGAATTGTGTTATTGATATAGGAGTTTGAAATAATACATGGAAGCTCTGCTGGCCATGGCTGCGAGCTCGAAGAAACACTAATCACCATGGCTGAACGACCGAGCTCGACGAAGCTCGAGCGACCCTAGGCCTGACCTCGACGAAGCTCCAGTCGCAATGGCCAAACTCGATTAAGCTCAAGCGGCCACGGCCACAAGCTCGAAGACTCTCCAGCTGTCGTGGTTGTAAAATAAAAGAGTGGAAGAACCAAAATATAAAATTCACGGATCAAGTGGGTATAAAAAAACAAATTTAGATATCTCATGATTCAAAAAAGAAGAAGAAAAATTTGGGACTTTCTATTTAAATTTAGGGATATTAGAGTTGAAATATAATTAATGACTCATTTTATCAAATCTATACCCCGATTATAAAAGATAATTTTGACATTCACGGTTAGATGATTACCCCGGATATTTATTCCGCTCCCACCCCTTGGTGCCATCAACTTCGCTGAGTGCCTGACGCCATGTCTTTACTTCTTCGGAGCTGAACTTCTTCTTCTGATCCTCCATCTTTTGCTCCAAATTTAGTATGATATCGCGGTACAAGGGGGTTCTCAGCTTCACATCGGCAGGTTTCACGTCATAAAAGATGGGCAACATCACCTTCTCGTTCCCCTCTTCTTTAGATTTAGGGGTGTTCTCCACCATCTTTGCGACCTCGCGGAGGCACCAGTGACTCGAAGCATAATGTTCAGAGAAAATGGGTATGTAAAGCTTGGAGTCGTCGATTGCTTGCAGAAGGTTGCCACTAATTCTTTCTCCCGGTCGAAGCTCTTCGTTATCCATGAAAACGTGAATCCCCGCATCTACCAAGGCATGGTAGAGGCTGTTGGTGAATGCCCGACGAGTGTCGGGCCCTCTAAAACTCAGGAACACCTGATACTCACCTCCTAATGGGTTGCTAGTGCTCGTTCCTATCTCTAAGTTCGCCATAGATGCTCACTTCGCACTTAGCGGGTCACCCCTCTATCTCTCTTTCTATATATATATGCACGATTGAGGTACTTTTTCATCTAGTATCTTGTACTAGGTATAAGCAATATCGTATGAACCGAAGATATTGTTGACATACTTTTATGCACTTTTTTTGCTTGATTTTGAAAAGTACCAACATTTGTTTATACGTAGAAGATTATTAGCAATTAGTTTAATAATCTGCCAATACTTATCATTGTGACTTACCAACTTCTTTAAAGTTATTAGCTATTGTTCGATATTACCAAACTTAAGCTGACCGATTTACCAACATGTCACATTAAAAACCAATTAATTTTAATCAGTGAGCAACTTTTTCTCTTGTTTGGGTTGGAAAAGTACTAACATTTATTTGTACTTTCAAGATTCCTTACTACTTTAATGATATAGCAACGTTTATTCTTATGGCTTATCAGAATAGGCGCCTTCTTAGAAAACATTTTGTTAAATATATCTCGAGTTTGAATTATTTATAAATTTATATTCTATTGGAAAAGATCAAGAATTGTGGCGTAGGCATGTACGGACCACTCCTTATGTAGATTACATATTGGCACTACCAGACAAAAAGGGAGGCTCACTTTTATCATATAATATTGTGGGGCCAAGAGAATATTTTTGTTTTGGTTATCATGCAGAAGGAAAAGCACGTGGGGCCCATTGAATAGAAAGGAAAGAGAGTCTATCTCCATCTCTACAAAAGTATTGGCAGATTAAGTTTAAAGGACAATGATTTTTTTTTGGTCGGAAAAGGACAATAGTTTAGGGTTGCGATGTCTGTATTCGGGAAAAAAGAGGGGGAAAAAGGTGATTAGGACTTCGAGGAATATTCCATTGTGATCTCATGTTCATTTTAAGTTGTGTCTGCTTAATTGTAAGACGAGAAATTTGGTCAGGGGATTAAAAATAAGCTTGTAAGGAAACCTTCTTTAATTCTGAATAGTTTAGAAAACTGAAAGAGAAGATAACACTTTAACAATGTTACCAACTAACGATTATTTCCAAACAAATTTTTTAAAAAAGGACTGAAATAAATGCAGTAATTCATATTATTAGGTCCAAAAATCACGTCGAGTTTAACTTAGGCTTACCAAAAGGAGAATAAGTTAATATGATTTATTGTGCTAGAGTCTTTCTTCGTCTTCTTCTCTATAGGAACTCCTATCAAAAGAGCGGAAAGAAACTTTTTCTTACCTGATGTTCAAATACCACGCCATCCTTTTTGGACCACATTTTAAAACACGTTCGCAATGCACAAGCTAGATATCATAATTACGAATTTCCAATATGTGCGCATGTATAAAATGGGACAAATAAGCGAAGTCGACACCATATCCAAATGAACTTATTTCGAAAATGAGCATGGCCGGGTCTCGGGATTGCAGCTTTGTGTAAAAATAATCGCGACCCACGTGATATTATTGATGATTTAATAATTATTTAAATGCTAAAAATAAAAATGTATTGGCTATGAAAATTTGCAACTTTTATGAGTTCTATCATCCATCAAATAAAATAGTTAAGAAAAATTTGGGTCAATTTCTTCGTTTCTTCTGTTTCTGCATTAATCGAATTCTCGAGTTCATTGCTTTCACCATGTTATTGCTTCCTCAAAACTATTGCTATGGATAATGTATGCCTTAATCCCTGTTGTCGTGAATAATCATGGAGGTCTAAGATCCTTTAACTATGAATTTCCGCATAATAGAATTACATTTTAGCTAATACTTTGCATCAGAGTATGGTTTAGAATCTCCTATTTTTCTATTAGTAAATCATTGTTTGGGTTAAGTGCTCTTGATGTATTTTTTTTTTGTAACGTCCTAAAGCACGATAATTTTTTTTGCTATATGTATTTGTATAATCATATATGAACATATTCTTAAGGCATCATAATGCATAAATTGATTCTCATACTTTTATGACGATTTTATCATGAACGGGATTAAATCTTATCGTTTAGAGATAATCCAATTATGAAACATATATTGTGTTTCACATTTTAAAATTCACTTATGGATGGTTTGTTAGTCATCAAAGTGTCGAACTTTAAAGTCTCTGGAATTTTAAAATTATATAATGTTTTGATTCAATTACCCATGACTAAATGATGCTATGACTAAAATTGATATATTAAATACCCTTATTGGTGTCAAGGGTATATTGATATTCTTCTATTATAAGAACTTAGAGATTAACCAAAGGTTAATCAATTTCTTACAATTTATGAACGTAATAGTTGATAATTCATATGCCTTGTTAAATTTGTTAGTATATCCAAATATAACAAATAAATTTTAATGAGGTGTATTTGTAATTGCAAAATAAAAGCTATTAGCATCATTATGGTTTGGATTAATATTCATTTCCGAAACTAGACAACCTCTGAAATTGTGGGTCAGGATCTTTTTGACTCCAGAATGGAAGTGAGCTAGGTGAATTCCATAGTCACATAAGCCAGATCCTTTGCTTATATGAATGAGAATAGGTACACATTTGACAAATTTATCACAAACTTTTTTTTATCATGAAAAATCCCAAAGTTGTAAATGTGATAAATTTATTTCAAACTATTTTTTTGATCGCCAAAAACCCTTAACTGGTACACTTGTGACACATTTACCCTCTGTTAGTTTTCGTAAATTTTACCGCCAAATTACTGAGTTGGATGACACGTGCCCATCAACAGGTGTATCAATTTGAGATTTTTACCCTATTTTGTCATAAGTGTATCAGTTTTGAATTTTTCATGATATTAATCCAATTTAAAAAAAATTAACAAAGGGTAAATTTTTCATAGTTATACCAATTTATGATTTTTTATGGTAAAAAAATTAGTTTGGGGTAAATTTATTACATGTGTATTAGTTTGGGGTTTTTTATGGTGAAAAAAATAGTTTGAGGTAAATTTATCATAGGTGTACCAGTTTGAAATTTTTTATTGTAAAAAAATAGTTTGAGGTAAATTTATCACAGGTGTGCTAGTTTGGAATTTTTCATGGTAAAAAAAATAGTTTAGAATAAATTTGCCACATGGATATCAATTTGAGGTTTTCCGTGGTATTAATTCTTGTGGTTTAATATATGTTTGTACATCATAGGATCACCCAAACAGAACTATGATATGCATGTTTTGTTTAATGTCAATATGATTATGTGATATTCTTAAAGCATTATTGTATGAGTATTTTTTTTTTACAAATTTGTAGTATATGTACATGTTTCTGTTCGTTTACATGCTTCTTATGTTCTATTTTTTAATGAAATAAATTCTCTAATTGGTGTAAACAAGTCCAATTTTATTTAGGTGCCCTGGATCTTGACTTAGCACTTCAAGTAGAAGAACCGGCTACTATTGCTGATGAGAATAGTGATAATGAAAGGTCTTTCCATAAAGCTTGCGAAAGATCGAACATGTTAAGCCTAATGTTTATGCGAATGACATTTGCAAACAACTCAAGGAATGCTCTTCCCAAAAACTAACAGTGCTAAAGAATTTCTGAAATTTATGGAGATTCTCAAACTACTGATAAATCACTTGTTAGTAAGTTGATCAATACTTTAACTACCACGAAATATGATGGTTCGCGTACCACACATGAACATGTACTTGAGATGATGAACTTAGTAGCAAAATTAAGGACTTTGAGAATGAACATGGATGAGTACTTTTTAGTATGTTCATACTCAATTCCTTGCTTCATGAACAATGTGGGCCATCTTAGATGAATTATAACACTATCAAGGATAAGTGGAATGTAAATAAATTGGTTAGTGTGCTTGTTCAGAATAAATAATGATAAAGAGTCAAAGAGCTCATTCTATTCATCTCTTAAGTCATCATGAAGCTTAAAAGAATTGCAAAAGAAAAGGTGGAAAGAGGAAGACGAGGGTTACATAACCTGAATCACTCTTCTAAGGCTTCTCAAATTCACAAGAAGAAACATAATCTTATTAAATGTCACTTTTATAATAAAATTGGATATTTGAAAAAAGATTGCCTGAAGCATAAGCTTAGTTTGAATAGAATGGTAAGCGTTATACTTTATATACTGAATCAAACTTTACTGAAGTTTCTCATAATACTTGGTGGATTGATTATGATGCCACCACTCATGTTTCAGATACGATGAAGGGATTCCTTACGATCCAAATCATAAAATCAAATGAGAACTATATGTTCACGGGGAACAAAAAGAAAGCTCTAGTTGAAGGCATTGGCACTTATCGAGTAATCCTAAATACTAGGATTTATTTTGATTTCTATCAAACTTTTTATGTACCTACGTTTTCCCATAATTTAGCTTATTTACCAAAACTTGATTAAGCATTGTTTTTTTTTTTACTTTTGGATCTTTCACTTTATTTAAAAATAATAATCTTATTGGAACTGAAATTTATGTGATGGTCTCTATAACTTTAACTTGATAATGCTTTTGTTGAGGCTTTAATGTTTGGTCTAAATGCAATTTAGTTTATGAGAATTCTTCTTACTTGTCGTATAAACGTTTCAGTCACTTATCCAAAGAAAGAATAATAAGATTAGTGAAGAATGATATCCTTGCGGATTTGGATTTTACTTACCTTGGAGAATGTATTGATTATATTAACAAACAAAACACATTAAGTAAGGTGCCATAAGAATCATAGAATTTCTTAAAATTATATACACCGATATATGTGGTCATTTTGATGTTCCATCTTTTGGTGGAGAAAGTTTTTTTTATCACCTTTATTGATGGTTTTTCATGCTATGGTTGAATATTATGGAAAGTATAATGAATTAGGACAATGCATAGATCCATTTGTTAAATTTCTTGAAAGACATGGTATTTGTGCTCAATACACGATCTCATGTACACCACAATAAAATAGTGTAGCAGAAAGACTTAATTGTACCTTAATAAACATATAGAAGTATTTAATGCATACTCTTTAACCATAAGACTTCTATATATTTATTAAACATGATTCCTAGTAAGGCAATTTCAAAGACTATTTTTGAATTGTGGACGGGAAGGAAATCTAGTTTATGACACCTAAATGTTTCGGGTTCTCCAGCAGAAGTAAGAATATATAATCCACATGAAAATAAATTGAATTTTAAAACAACTAGTGGATACTTCATTAGTTATGCAAAGAAATGTAAAGCATATAAATCTTACTATCCTTATCGTAGTACAAGAAATTGTTGAATCTGGAAACAAAAGTTCATTGAAAATGGTAACATCTGTGGGAATGAAAGAATGTGTGATGCCTACATTCAAGAAGTTATGGTGGAATTTCCTATGCCCAAAACTTCTAAAGTAGTTTTTTCTAAAATTATAGTTCAACCCAGTAATAATTAAAAACAACAAATTGATTATTAAGCACTTCATAACAAAATTGTCAATATTGAATCTACAGTTATTGAGCCACAAGAAATAGCATTAAAAATATCAAAGAAAAAAGAGCTTATTGATTTCTCATGACTATGTGGTTTATCCACAAAAGTCGGAAATTGACTTAAGAATTGATACATGTGACATTCTGATTTTCCTATCATTTTGAGACATTTGAATGTAAAAAATCTGTCGAAGTATTTCAGTTATGTCTCGTTCGGATCTGATCAATCTCGAGTTAAGGCTAACGCGCGATGAGATACGTGGACCTAGGAAACTCGATTAGAAAACGGCGCTTTGACCATAAAGATCGTTGCGGGAACATTTAGAGTCTAGGCCGATCTAAGAACAATTAAGGAATACATTGGGCGGAACAAGCGATCGAACAATAAAATAGACAGAACGAGCAAAGTAAATCGAACAACAGATGTACGTGGTTCGGTCGTAGAGACCTACGTCCACGGGAGAGCAGTAACGAATTCCACTATAGAACGAGCGATACACGGAGATTACAATCCACTTGAGTTACACGAACACACTCTTGGTGTTTCCCAGCCCCAATTACATCCAAGAACGCACACAGTGTTTAGCCCACAATTTCTAGCGAAATAATTTCTCAATCTCGCAAAGGAATTAAACAAATTTTAAACTCACAAGATTTAATCAGCTATCTAACACTCACCAGGATGCAACTTCACGAACAATTCGAAGACCCACTGCCAAGCACCCAGCACATATAGGTAAACCCTCCGAAATTGAGTCCTACGGCACTCAGAATGGAATCGGCGCTTCAAGCTTACGTACGAATCTACGTACGTATCGGCTAGGGCTTCAAACCTCTCTGTATCAACTGCAGCGTCCTTTTTGCAATGCCCATGCCAAAAACCGTACCAATAGAGTCCTTAATAGTATTATATATTCCACCGCAGATTAGGGGGTCTCAAGTTAGAAAGTCAAAGAAGTGCATCCTGGTAAAGGACATCCATGTACATATTCTGACATATTCTCTCGCCTTTTTGACCGACTTCAACCCTTCTCACGTTTCTTCAAGTTTGCATTCAATATAGATATTGCTTTCCAAATAAGACAAAATTCATGCAAGAGATTTCTTCTTGTCCACGTTCAGCCACTATATTTGACAGAATGAAATAACAAATATATATCAAGAGGAAGTCATCACCGCCAAGATGCACTTTCCTTTTCTGAATTTTGTTTTTGTTTTTCGCCTGCACGAAAAAAACTTTACTTCCGACTTCATTCGTTAGGCTTAAAATTTCGAGACATGATTTAACAATCTCCACCTTAACTCGACATTTGAGTCATATCACAATCACTTCGCTAAAATTCGAGCTTTATCTGCTACTACTCTCCCAACAGCCCCGTTGGACTCAACCACCACAGACATCACGCAAGTCCAAGCCGCGCTTAAACTTCGCCATAACCGAGGATCTCATCAGAATACCAACTGCACATGCACTTTTAACTACTCCACAAGGATTATCTGACATAAGTTCCTCAATCACAGATAAAGCAAAATCATCGTTGCATCCATATCTATCAGGAGACCGCATACATACCTTGTCAAAATTAGCAGTTACAGCAATCGTTGGCTCTATAGGCTCCACCTCGCTACAAACACCATCTGTATCAATTACTTCGCTAGTACCCACTACCTCAGGAGTTTCTGGTTGCAACTCCACTTCAACCTGAATACCGTCCAGACTTGTATAAACACTGCCACAATCACTCCTAGCCAGAAGTATTGGAAACTCGTCAAAGGTAACTTCTCTACTGTAAACCGGTGAATTTATAATCGGGCACCACAACTGATCGTCACACTCACCTTGTGCATAGCCATGGAATATGCACTTTTCCCTCACATCGAGCTTACCATCACTAACTCGATAATAACACGGGCAACTAAACATTCTAAAAATAGAATCATCAGCAACATTACCTGACCACACTTTTTTGGGAGTCCAATATCCAATCGCAGTCGATGGGGACCTATTCACCAGGTAACTCGAGTAACTAAGCACATCCGTTGGAATTCTCTCAGCCATACCAGCACTAGAGATCATTTTACGGGCCGTCTCTAGTAACTCTCTGTTCATCAATTCTGCAAACTGTTATGGTTTACTGGCACTAGTGCGGTGTTTCACTATGCCCTTTTTCATGCAGAATTTATTTACCAGCTTCGAGCAAGACTCCATGCTACTGTCAGTTCGCACATGCTTGATCAATGTTCGCAAAATTCTCAACGCAAGTGTACGTGTCGAACAAGTAATATAATGATGAGAAAAGATATCGTCCCACAGAGACTGATGATTAATAAACTAATTAAATACTAAAAATGGACTAATTCTAAAATTTATCTAACAAATAAAAATAGAATTGAGAATAAAATAAAATTGACAATCTTAAAGATAAAAGTTCAGAATTAGATGCGATAAAATCAATCAAATAAATATGTTAGAGCATCGGATTTTACCATAACCACTAAACATGAATTTCAGATCTTTACGCACACAAGAACGACATCAAACATGTGATAGCGAAATTTCCTCTGCTATTTACTATCCTATCTCTAGGCATAATAAACCTACTCAGTTTATCAATCCACTATATCTCTATGTGAATTTAAATAAACATAAGTGCATTAAAATCTGTGAATATTCCCGGTTTACAATGAGTCTTTTGGATCATCTTATCACCGAAAGCTACACGAATAACATGGTATATTTCTATCCACGTTGTAATTCATGGTTATATATTATCAAGAGCAATTGCATATTATCACTTTTTAGTCTCAAACATGCACATTGGATCATTCAAGTGATGGCCAGTCACTTAAAAGCATAAAGCATAATAATATATAACTCACATGAACGAAATCACTTGCAAAACATGAACATCATGAAATTCATATCATCATGATCAGGCTACATCGTAGCCCTAACGAAAGAAAATTAGAACATTATAGAAGAAGAAGAAGAAGAAGAAGAAGAAGAAGAAGAAGAAGAAGAAGAAGCAAAAATATAAATTAAATCAAACATCTTGAATCAAAGAACAAGAAATTTGTCACCACTTTGTCTTCTCTTCAAAAATACTTCAAAAGCTCCAAGAACGACGATGGAAGAAAAGGTAAAAGTGATAAAAACCCAGACATTCCTCTCAGACTAATCCTCATCTATAATAACATTATAGATCCATAAAAACAAATAAAATCCTAAAGATAACATCAAGATATTCTAAAAAAAATTGAATCTCTAAGGATAACATTGAGATATTCTAAAAACAAGGTAATCTTCTAAAAATTCTGCTGGTGACATCTTGATTCTCTTCTATTTTCCTTATCTTCTCCATATATCATTATTCTGCACAAATAAAGAAAATTTGAATAAATAGAATGAAATCCAAATATTTTCTCTCATATGTCACATTATCTATTGCTCAAAATATATAAAATAACTCTATTTTTATAGAGTTATCAAACCCCCAAACTTGACATTTTGCTAGTCCTCGACCAAAAGCAACAGATAACACATATCAAATTATTCCATAGCATTCTTTCATAATTGTTCATATTTACAATTCAAAGAAAAATAAAAATTTCATCCAAACATTGAAAATAAGTTAAGACTAATTCTAATTATGTGATCCAATTGTGTGTGTGAATCCCCATCTTTTCAAATTATATGCAATCCAGATAAATTCACATTAGTAAGCAACTTCTCAAAAACCCTCAATAATATGACCAAATCTCATAAGTTTGCTTTTCATTCCTCTCTCCACTAATGTAAGCTAATTATCCAACCAAAAATCAATAGGACTTTCTCAGGTTGTAATGTGAGGCTGGGCTAACGGTGAGATAAAGGTAAATTTAAGCTCAAATCGCCCATTAACACATTGATCTCTAGGATATAATTAGAGCTCATGCCACTATCCTCAATTTCACTCATTGAACATAATCATTCTGCCACCACTTATCATCATCAATTCATTCCTTTTTTTTTCTTTTCTTCTCTTTTTTTTTTCAATTGCTTTATGGTGGAGTTCCTCCCTAAGTCCCTCCAGATAGAACATGAACATTCCCAACCCATTGAGTATACAAAAGGCTCACTCAATTGAAAGTTGGATAGGGAACCATAAAAGCAATTTTTTTAACAATATACCCCAAACAACAATAGCAATCATTTTTTTTCATGCTCCATCCTTCTTCCCAACTTGCAATTATGCTCAAATAATTTTTTTTATCCTAAAAATCAACTTGTTCATGGGCGTGGGATAATGATATAATTTTGTAAAAGCTAGGCTAAAATCATGTAGGTGCCAATGAAAAAATTGGATAAGAGTTACAGCTCAACAAGATGACTAGAGATAAATAAATATGGTTGGCTTGAAAGGCTCAATCGGTCCAAAAAAAAATTGCCTAAATCATTTTCTTAATTAGATGTAGCTTAGGATTTCCCCTCAAGAGGAAATCAAACAAATTCTAAGATTTGGGGGAGATATAAGAAAATCACACATTTCACACGAATCTTCTCTGGATGCGCATATTACTCAAAAAAATTAGGGACTTTTCGTGCTCATTAAGTGGATCAACATAATTAGAATCAAAATTAACTTACATAGTTGGAACAAAATTTAAATTTTCCTAAGAATTGCAAAAATTCACAATAAGGAATGCAACCATGAAAGAAAGCATGAATCATGACACAAACAAAAATGATTTTGTCTCCCCCAAACTTGAATAAACATTGTCGTCAATATGAAAGACAAGATAAAAATATGAACAAGAAAACTCCCCTTGTTTTAAGATGTGTCCACTTATGGCCTTGATAAAGAGAACTCCAAATTGTTGATCCTTTGAGAAAGAAAATTAACCTGCATAAAATAGAGAGAAATTATTATTATTTTTTTACTTTTTGTATTTTTTTTTGCAAAAAAAAAAATTAAAACATTAACAAAGAAACATAATGAAAATGCTTGGGTTGCCTCCCAAGAAGCGCTTGCTTTGCTTTATAGTTTTCAGCCAAACTCTTCGATATCGCTATTCTGGAGGATGAAGTTCAATGGTGGTCTTTTGCTTGTTGTATCCACTTTCAAAGTAGGGCTTCAAACGTTGACAGTTCACCTTAAATGTGCCATTGGTATCATCTGCAACTTCAATTGTTCCATATGGAAACACCTGTGTGATTGTGAAAGGACCAGACCATCGGGATTGTAACTTTCCTGGAAAAAGTTTAAGACGAGAGTTATAAAGTAAAGCTTTTTACCCAATTTTGAACTCTCTTCTAAATATTTGCTTGTCATGCCATATTTTTGTACGCTCCTTGTA
This sequence comes from Rhodomyrtus psidioides, assembly GCA_021437785.1. Classification (NCBI taxonomy): domain Eukaryota; kingdom Viridiplantae; phylum Streptophyta; class Magnoliopsida; order Myrtales; family Myrtaceae; genus Rhodomyrtus; species Rhodomyrtus psidioides. Next base: position 2,469,803 of record JAILYB010000073.1, read on the forward strand.
CATCTGAGCATTTTCATAAGCCTCATTACGAAATTCGTCTAATTCATTCAATTGCAACAATCTTCCTTCGCTTGCAGACTGCATGTCAAAATTTAAAAATTTCTAAGCCCAATATGCTCTATGCTCCAATTCCACTGGTAAATGGTAAGTTTTTCCAAATACTAGCCTAAAAGGAGACATCCCAATTGGGGTTTTGAAAGCTGTCCTATAGGCCCAAAGTGCATCATCAAGTTTCATTGACCAATCTTTTCTAGAAGCATTCACTGTTTTTTCTAAAATTATCTTGATTTCTCTATTTGACACCTCTACCTGACCACTAGTCTGAGGATGATAAGGTGTTGCAACCTTATGGGTAACTCCGTACTTACTTAAAAGTGCTTCAAACTGTTTGTTGCAAAAATGTGTTCCCCTATCACTTATGATTGCTCTAGGTGTGCCAAATCGAGTAAAAATATTTTTCTTCAAGAATTTAACCACAACCTTAGCATCATTCGTTGGCAATGCTACAGCTTCTACCCACTTAGATACATACTCCACAGCAACTAAAATGTATAAATTCCCATGAGAAGGTATAAAAGGTCCCTTAAAATCAATACCCCCAACATCAAATAATTCACAAATAGTAATGTTGTTTAAAGGCATCTCATTTTTCCTAGAAATATTTCATGTTCTCTGACACTGATCACATGAAGCAATATAAGAGTATGCATCTTTAAAAAGTGTAGGCCAATAAAATCCAGACTGTAAAATCTTAGCTGCAGTTTTGGTGGCACCAAAATGACCACCTGTCTCTCCGTCATGACAATGATGTAAAATGTTTGCCCTCTCTTCGTCTGGAACACATCTCCTTATGATTTGGTCAGCACAAATTTTAAACAAGAAAGGCTCTTCCCAAAAATAATTTTTAACATCATAAAAGAATTTTTTTTCTTCTGTTGATATGACAATTCAAGAGGAAGAACATTACTTACCAAATAATTCACAAAGTCAGCGTACCAAGGAATATTTGTAGATTTGATAGAAAAAATTTTCTCATCAGGAAACTCTTCTAGAATTGGGCTGACCTCTTCCTCTGAATTCGGGATTCTAGATAAGTGATCTGCAACTAGATTTTCAGTCCCTTTCTTATCTTTAATTTCCAAATCAAATTCTTGTAGCAATAGAATCCCCCTAATCAACCGGGGTTTTGATTCTTTCTTTTCCAGCAGATACTTAAGAGCAGAGTAGTCAGAATAAACTATAACTTTTGAGCCAATTAAATAAGAACGAAATTTATCAAAAGCAAAAATTACCGCCAATAGTTCCTTTTCTGTTGTTGAATAATTCAATTGTGCACCTGATAAGGTTCGACTGGCATAGTAAATGATTTGAAAAACTCCATTCTTCCTTTGTCCCAGGACAGCTCCCACTGCAGAATCGCTGGCATCACACATCAGCTCAAAAGGTAAACTCCATTCTGGTGTTGTCATGATTGGTGCTGACACTAACTTTTTCTTTAAAGTTTTAAAAGCCTGCAAACATTCATCAGAAAAATTAAATGGAATATCTTTTATCAAAATATTATAAAGGGGCTTAGAAATTCTTGAAAAATCTTTTATAAACCGCCTATAGAATCCTGCATGGCCCAAAAATCCTCTGACAAGTTTCACAGATGTTGGTGGAGGCAATTTTGCAATGACCTCCACTTTGGCGCGATCAACTTCAATTCCATTTTTAGAGATTTTATGCCTGAGCACTATTCCTTCCTGAACCATAAAATGACATTTCTCCCAATTCAAAACAATGTTAGTTTCCTCACATCTTTGTAAGACCAAAGCCAAATTATTTAAACAAGAATCAAATGATGCGCCAAAAACAGAAAAATCATCCATGAAAATCTCAATATATTTTTCAACCATATCAGAAAAAATGGCCATCATGCATCTTTGAAAAGTAGCTGGTGCATTGCAAAGACCAAATGGCATTCTTCTAAAAGCAAAAGTACCATAAGGGCAAGTGAAAGTAGTTTTCTCTTGATCTTCTGGTGCAATAGGAATCTGATTATACCCTGAATATCCATCAAGAAAACAATAAAACTCATGCCATGCAAGTCTTTCCAATATCTGATCGATAAATGGTAAAAGGAAGTGATCTTTTCTAGTGGCATCATTCAATTTTCTATAATCCATACACACACGCCACCCAGTAACTGTTCTAGTTGGGATCAATTCATTATTGTCATTTTTCTGAACAGTCATACCTCCTTTCTTTGGCACCACTTGCACTGGGCTTACCCAAGAACTATCAGATATAGGATAGATGATCCCTACATCAAGTAATTTAATTACCTCAATCTTCACTACTTCTTGCATTTTCGGGTTTAAACGCCTCTGAGGTTGGATAGTGGGTTTGTATTGTTCCTCCATCAAAATTTTGTACATGCAAAGTGAAGGGATAATTCCCTTGATGTCAGCTATTTTCCATCCAATTGCATCCTTATGCTCTCTTAGCACTCTGAGCAGTTTCTCCTCCATCAAATTTGTCAAAGAAGAAGATATAATTACTGGTAAAGAAGAAGCTCCATCTAAATAAGCATATTTTAAATGAGAAGGTAAGGGCTTGAGTTCAAGAATTGGAGGCTCTTCAATTGATGATTTAGGCTTTGTTGAGTGTTGTCCTAACTCCTCAAATTTGGTTGCCTTTTGCCTTGAATATGATGAATTTGTTTCCATAAAATTTGCATACTCCTTTATCTCCTCATTCTCAATTTCTTTATCTCTTGGTTGAACCAAACATGCTTCAAGTGGATCTTTAAAAATATTTTTCTGAAAAACTTTATTCACCAACTTGTCAATTGTCTCAACTCTAAAACAAGAATTATCATCAGAGGGATATTTCATGGCTTTAAAAACATTAAAGGTGACAACATCATCTTGAACTCTAAGAATCAACTTCCCTTGTTGTACATCAATAAGAGTTCTTCCTATTGCTAGAAAAGGTCGGCCTAAGATAAGTGGTACCTCAAAATCTTCCTCCATGTCAAGAACTATGAAATCTGCAGGAAAACTAAACTTGTCAACCTTTACTAATAAATCTTCTACAATACCTCTCGGATATTTAATCGATCGATCCGCCAATTGAAGCGACACTGTGGTTGCTTTTACTTCACCCAATCCTAATTTCTTGAAAACCGCAAGAGGCATCAAATTAATGCTTGCACCTAAATCACACAATGCCTTTTCAAAGTAAGAATCCCCAATAGTGCAAGGAATTGTAAAACTCCCTGGATCTTTTAAATTCGGAGCTAATTTATTTTGCAAGATGGCTGAGCATTCTTCATTCAACTTCACAGTTTCATAATCCTTGTTGACACCTGATTTTTTATCAGTCTTTCATAGTTTATTTTTAAAAAATTCATAAAAAATCTATAAAAAGTTAAAAAAAAAATTAAAAAATCATCTTTGGTAGCCTTGACCAAGCTAAAGGAACCATTTTGATAAAAAAATAATTTTTCATATTTTTTAATATTTTTTAATATTTTCCAAAAATAGAAAAATACATGAAAAATGAAGAAAAATAGCGTTCGATGTCGTAAAAATATAGAAAAATAGTCAATATTTTTATTTTAATTTCTTTTACATTTTGAACTCATAAATAGTCAAAATTCAAGTTCAATTGCATGTGTTTCTTCACGACGCATAGAGTTGAATTTGGCAAAAAAATGTCATTCGAGTATTTTAATTTGTAAATTTCTACATCTTTTTTAGTCTTGATGTCCAATTAGATCGACCACCATCTACAATAAATGCCCCTTGCTGAATATTTTCGTTTTTGTTTCACATGATTTCATGGTGTAAAACGCCGAGTGGATCCCCAAATATAATCGGGTCGGCATGAGCTTGATAGCTCGTCCAAGACCAAACCAGGGCACGGCGAACCCCATGTGAGTACTCTCGAACTCCTTCGATGCTTCCTAATGCTTTTCTTATGTTAGATCGTGTGTAGAATGGCTAGGACAGCTAAATCATTCTTGAGCTGTGATTGATAAATAGGACCTTACTAGGAATGCCATGTGATTTATTTGCATATCTAGATTCCTTGAGTTGGGCATTTTATTACTGATTATGATTGCTAGGATAATCACTCTTATCTACATGAATTTCTAGATTTAGGGTTCATACATTACTCATCTGCATGAATCTCAGGCTAGAAAATTCAGTCAACTTAGGTACCGAAAGGGCGTCAACTCTGACAGTTGGTGTAACTAAGTCCCCGAAACCATTTCTCTGGTTCTCGCAGAATTGAATAGAAACTCCTAACTATTCGATTGGGTGGTCCAATCATACCCTAAAAAAATGATTGGTGGCGACTCCATGGCATGCACACTTAGCACATGTCACTAGACCACACTGAAAGTCGATCACGCATACCTCCGTTGCGATTTGGGTAATGGGCCTTGGGAGAGGCCCGCGTCCGACCAGACATGACGGCCCATTAGCCCTCGAGAGCCCGACAACCTCAAGAGGGTCGCGACAGACTGGCGACTCCGCTGGGGACTGGTTCTTAACCATTTAGTGGACTTGAGCCGATTAAAAAGTTGATTGATTCTTCTAACCTAATTTTATGTAGATGCTCTCGAAAGTGAGGTATATATGCTAACGAATGTGTTAGATGTTTTTGTAGACGGGAGAAATAAGGGGTGAAGTGCTTGTTAACTTTGTTTTATGCAGGCAGGAGTTTTTGATGTATGATTGTGTGGTTGTTTATATTGAAGCGGTGATTGTTAAATAAAATGCATGTCTTTTGCTTTAGCACGACACAATGAATACACACAATTGCGCCTAAAACCCCAGGCGCCCTCTTTAGGAACACAATAGAAGGAATTGAAAATGGAATCTCCGTGAGGAAAAACATGGGGTAATCCACTTTTCAATTCCGCTCACTTCGAACTATGGATTCAGTCCCAATGCAACGATAGTTGTGCAATGGAATCGGCTCTTCCCAGAATTCGAGATGAGAACCTTGGCTTTAGGTACCAAGCCCTATCTTTTGATTTTTAGGAGTTTTCCCTCACTTGTCTCATGCGTTTGTCTATGGAAGGTTAGTATACCTAACACTGCTAAAAATACAGAGAAGCTTGATTTTCTCTTAAGTTTGGTTGGTAAGACTTTTCTATCCCTCGAACTTGTTACAGCTCTTAATCATTATATTCATTGCATAATTCCGGTGATTGGATTAAATGCCATTTTGAGGATAGATAGGTGTGTTTTCCTCCCAATGTTCTTGATGGAAGATGAAGATGGTGTCATCCCATTACGAGCGCCAAGTGGACAAGAAGAGCCTGCTATGGACATCATTGAGGTATCATCTAATGAAGATGACGATTTGGAATAGGTGATCCTGAAGTCACGTCTCAAAGATCGAAACTGGGGCATCTCTAAGTATTAAGATCACATTCCTTTGTTTTAATTTTCATTTCTAGCCTTCTTGTATAGGATTTATTTTGCTGAGATCCTCTCTATCTGATCCCTTAGATTAATTGTATTAGGGATCTATTTGTATTTATATACATTCAGATTGAAATTTGTTGTATTTCTATTGACTTGTCATTGGAATGTGATAGTGGCATTTCTTCTAATCACTCGAATACTCCAAAATCAATTTTATAATTCCTTTGGATGAAATTGAAATTGGAAGTCTTATACAACCTTTTGGCCGTATAGGGCAATACAATCCCAATTTCGCCAGAAGGAACTATAAACTTGAATTGGTTCATGCATGTTTTGCATCATTGGTAATCCACAATAATTGATCAAGAGTATTCGTGTTTTTCAAATTTAATGAAAAGATAGATATCCAAATTACTCTTGTTCTTAGCAAACGGCTTTAATTTGGATACCGTATCTTCAATTGAATTTAAAACACATCGTAATTGTGTACTTTTGAACATTCCATTGATTTTCTTGGAATTGATCAAAGGCGATTATCGGGAATTACATTCCTTTCAATGATATGCTTTCCTTTGAGGAATATTGATAAAAGCTTTTGCACAAGGCCAAAACCCTTGTAAAAGCTCTTATCCCTATTAATCACAAGTAAGCATAAAATTGAAAGGATTTATGCTTTATTTTTCAAATTCTTTCTTCTGATTCTGCCTTTTCATTTGAAACAGGTAAAAACAAGTAGAGAAGAGAAGTCTTTTTATGGATAATCGCGGTGGGAGGTTCCTTTATCCGATCATAAGCAAGATTAAAAAATCAAGATGTACACGCTCGAATCATCAGTGTCAAAGCGCAGCTTGCCTAGGTTGAGAGTGGTCAGGTGTTCGAGAAAGTCAGCCATACAGAAGTTGAGACACACACATTAGAGCTTTCATTCATTTCGCTCAATCGATGGACCTTAAAAGCAGATCATACAAATCATCGGGGTGGAAACATAAAACCGCAATGAGCCCTAATTACCATCACAAAGGAACCAAGTTGGCCCTCCATATTATTGATGCTTTGCTTATACTCACCACCTCGAGACTCGAGATCTGCAAGCTTAAGAAGAAGGCGTTTACATTCCCCTTTAAGCTCGGCAACCTTGGTTCCGTGATCTTCGGCGGCTATTTCCAGGTCCCGAACTAGTCCTCTCCCATGGGCTATATCCGCGGTAATGCTGTCAAGCCTTTCTTCCTGCCACTCATATTGAAACTTCAACACGACATTACGACGGTCGTGCTCATAGGTGGTCAGGGATAAGGCCAAGCGCTCCACCAAATTTCCCCTCTCGCGAAGCAACATCGAGACTCGCTTGTTGGCGAACTCAACAGCCTTTCTGTGACTATCGGCCACAAGGTTGGCCAACACCAAGCAGTTGGACCGATCCTCATAGCGAGCTCGCAAAACGTGAGCCACGGTAGCTTTTCGATGAGCGACACGGTAAGTCTCTAAAAAGTTTATAAAGAGGGTTGGGAAGATTCTATATTCCCTCTCTAAATTAGTGCCCTCGATGGAGGTGGTGTCTATTTCCACGAGCAAAATGCGGATTTCATCTTCAGTTTCTGGGTGATCGGCTATATGAGCATAGCCTCGACCGAGGAGGTTATAGAGTTTTTCCCACTAGGCCAAAATTTCGGCCGAGAAAGCGCGAATAGGAGAGGAGGTCATTTTCGTTGGAGTGAGGGAGAAGAAGATGAGTGTGGTAGAGTGATTAAAATAAGAAAAGGCAATTATGTAAGAGTGTTAATCTTCTCTGCATTAACTTCTCCTTTTATAGCAACTCGAGAATGAAGAAAGGCACAGCAATAATGCTCGTGGAGCCAAGTTAATTGGGTAAAGCAGTGGTGGCTCTTTCGGTGAACCATCAGATCTGTCCCAGTCCGCGATTTCAGGCTTGATAAACCTAAAAAAGTTGTAAAAAGATATGTCGGTGTCACCATATTAAAATTGAGCGGGAGTTAAGCGCAACTATTGAAAAAAGTTGCGAAAGGATTTGGCGGTCCCATCATATTAAAAAAATGAGCAGGAGGCGAGCGTAGTTCCACCTTTTTGAAAATAAGTGGGAGACAGACATGGATATCGAGAAAAGGAAATCGATTTGGTGTCCCTCCACGTTGAAAAGAAGAAAGAAGACGACAAAGCGGGAAATACGAAATCTTGGGAGCAACGCTTGCCTGATGATCTTCATCCATGTTTAAAGAACGTTTCATGGGCATACAGAACCACTCAAAAGAAAATTTAGAGAGAGTGAGCATACATGAGAGAGTAGAGAACCCTGAGTGAGCAAAAATTGATCGAACATTTTTCGATCCAACATGTTTGAGGGTTACCATCAGTTGCTAGAGGCGACTGATCCAAAAATCTCAGAAAATGAACTACTGAGAGATCTCGAAGATTCCAGGATGGCGTCTGGTACCAGAACCACAGAACCCAACCCTTTCGGCAACGAAGTTCAGGATCTCAGCAGCGACGACAACAGCAGCAGCGATGGTCAATCTCGGAAAAGGAAACGTCGCCAGTGCCACACTCAGAATGAAATCCAAGAGCTTGAAGCTTTCTTTAGTAAATGCCCTCTCCCGAACATGAAACAAAGAAATGAATTGGGCCAGAAGCTAGGGATGAAACCTTTGAGGGTCAAGTTTTGGTTTCAAAATAAGCGAGCCAAATTGAGGGCTCAACACAGACGTCAAGAACTTGCGATTCTAAAGGAGGAAAACGAAAAGCTTCGAGCGGAGAACATGAGGTATAAGAAAGCTCCCAGCACTATCGCTTGCCTTAATTGCGGTGGCCCTATCACTCTCGGCGAAATGTTCCTTGATAAGCCTTATATGAGGATTGAAAATGCTCATTCACCACCCCACTCCCTCGAACCATCTTCGATATAATCGGATTTTGTTGGAGATATGCATGAACAAATCAATTCTACGAAGTCAATATCGATGCCTTCTAAAGGATGTGATATGCGTCACCATGATTGGAGTTTCCTTAACGATGAGCTTACTATCACGACCGACCAATCCAAAGCTGATGAATTCCCTCCACAACAATTTCCGGCTCGATCAAATTCTACTGGAAATAGGCCAGAGAGCAATAGCCAAGTTGTCAACACTGTTCCGGGTCGCAAGAAGACGAGGGTCAATTGGTCCCCCGAGCTTCATCTCAAGTTCCTTAGTGCGGTTCAGCAACTAGGGATCAACTCAGCATATCCAACGCGCATACTTGAGATCATGAACATACCAGGACTCACTAAAGATGGAGTCGCGAGTCACCTCAAGAGCTACAGAAGGGCGCTAAGACAGCGCCACACAGCACTGAACCTGAAAGAACTCAACTTGTGCCTAAACACTAGGCATGGCTATAACTACAATGCCCCTGAAGTAAGAAATACCCTGCCGAATCTAGGCACCGACCAAGCTGGTAGCAGCACCATCGACTACTTGGGCGCTAATCAGAATATTCCCCCGAATCATCTCAGCACCCCTCAAGAGTATATGCCACAAGTGCAGCAGGTACGAACTCCTTGGTTTGAGCAGCAACTTTTCGCTAGTGCTCTTCCTATCCCCGATCAACATATTGCGCCTAGTGTTCAAAGATCTGCCCGGCTTGGGCATATGATTTCGGAAGATCAAGCGGGCGGATGCTTTGAGGATTTTTGTTTCTCCCATTCCCAAATGGAAGGTGCTTTTGATAGTGAACCGATCAATCATCCTCTTATAATCTCGAGCAACGACGAAGGTTCTAGCTCGAAGAATCAGATCGCTCACAACAGAAACAGGAATCCTTCAACGCCAAGCGATGATGGTCAACCCGAATATCAGTTGCTCGAAGAATCAAAAGATTTCCTTGATGAGGAGCTCCATATCTGGATCGATCAGTTTAAAACTGATGGACTTATGAAGTTATGATCCAAAATGACGATTATATGTCTGATTCATGGTGTAGCTGGCTGATCACCGAGAATCCTCAAGGGAACTAGGCACATGTGAATGGATGTATCATTAATCTTTCTGTCATAAAGTCTTCCATGCAAGATAATCTTCCTTAATGCCTAGAGTTAATCTGGGGCAGCGATCAGTACTACCTGCGAGCATCATCATGCTTGAGTACGACAATCCCTTGTTAGATTAGAGTCGAGGCGAATCAATTGAACGCCACGAAGAAAAATATTTAAAGGCTTCACATAGGAAAACGCGAGCAAAAGCCCGAGCGAGCTCAAAGACGGTTAGCTCTGTATCGTTCTAAGGGACCTTTAGTCGTTATGAACTCTAAATTGAGCTTGTTTCATTCTCGATAGGGGTCGCTAACTGCTTCAAGAATTTTATAACAAAAAACGAACCAGTTAGGGACGCCAATAGTGCTGTGTCCTGGTGGTCAGTGAACTGGAAGTGGTACGAAACGTCAGGAGTTCGATCTCAGGATTGAAAAATCATTTTATCAGTTTGTCTATCACTCGATGAAGTTCAAAGAGATTCGACGCAGATGACTATAGAACTTGGGGCAATTCGAAAATCATCGATTCATTTTCATCAAGCGGCGAAGTTGGTATTGTAAAATGTGAAGCACGCAAATGACAAATCCGAAGCAGAAGGAGATGAATCATGATTCGCTTATCCAAGGTCGGGATTTCAACCTTCAACTAAAGCCAAATCTAGGATGAGTTTTTGATCTTGCCCACTCGACAAAACCCATCTCCACTGAAAATGGGGGCAAACCATTCCTACATCTGGAAAGCATGTCGAAGCCGAAGACATCAAATTCATCGTTTGATCCGTGGGGCAAGTCCCCGAAGCGATAGTTATCATCCGCAGAGCGTAATGGAATCCATCCTTTCAATGTAAAACACATTTGGCCGCGGAGCTACCCATTTGGTAAAAAGAACGTATCGTTCCTAAATAATTTTCAATCAGATGCGGGGATAATGTTCTCTCATTTTCCTCTTAGGTGATGAACAGAGATGAGGCACCCAAGAAGCCATGCATTCAAATAACAAAACAGTGCATGAAACACGCCCAAAAAGATGAATGAATCTCCTCCGACGTAAATCCTCGAGGTGGATTCGTTGCCCAACCAGACGAAGAAATCATGGCCACAAGCTTGAGGGCCGGCTTCTACAATCCGCACATTGGCATGCAGAATGGAATTCAAATCAAGAGTAAAGTAGTATCGTCCCAATTTGTTTTGAATTTGGAAACCCAAAATAATGCTTAATATTTATCCTTGGCAGGAGCTCGCCATCAGGGCAGACATGTAAGTTTCATTTTTCTCCAAAAACCAAGAAGTCGAAAGAACTTTAGAACACCCAACAATCTTGTGTTACTATGTGAAGTGCAGATTTTCACAACCCTTGTACACTCGTTGGAGCATATGACCAAGGGTAAGATGTATCGTTCCAATTTTTGTAAAGTTTTAGAATATACAATGACATATCCCTTTTATATCTCCAGGATCTCCAGCCTCGATGGGCAGGTAAGTATCCATTTTCCCAATTCATTGGAGATTAAAAACTTTCAGAATTAATTCGATTCTCACATCTAAAAAGACATAGAATTCTTACTTCATTGACATTCATGTTTTAAAACATGAGATTGTCTGAACATGAATTACACATGTATGGTGCATCATAAAATCCCTTTGAAGGATAAATCTTGATGAAATGAAATGAATTTTTCCAATAAGAGTCGTTTGAACTGTTCAAAAGGGTATTTTCTCATAAGAGAAGCGAGCCTAATCCAAACACGTCCCATACACACTTGAGAGATGAGGAGATTGGAAATGATAGCGAAACCTTAACCTATGGATATAAGGGTCATTCGCAACGATTACATGGATCGAGATGACAGAGGCATTTATTTCTTCATTCCAAACACTACAGATGCCCATTGAGAACCCCATTGAACGGCGATTTTCATTCTCAACCCTGTCAAGAACCACCCCACATTGGGGCAAATGAAGGTTAGTCCAACAGTATCAGAAAGTAAACGGTTAGAAATTTTCTTGCTCGGACTAACATAAATCTTTGTGTGTTGTTTATATGATAATCCAAGTGTCATAGGATGACGAGAATGATTCATTTCTCTATCCTACACACTGTTATCCTTTGCACAACCAAGTTGAGCCAGCAAATTCATTTCATCAACCTATTGGTGATCATTGCATATTCCAAAGCAAAGGCAACATCACTCTAGGAATGGAAGCGTGCCAAAGTTTAAGTTGCATATCTAGCATGATTGCCGAAAATCCTAGCTCCAAAAGAAAAGAAAAACACGGGATTAAAAAAAGGGGGAAAAGAAAAATCCCTAGACATCAAGAAAAAGCAAAGTGCTTGGTAAAAAGCAAGGCTGATGTCTATTCAAAATATCCCCAGTAAAGTCTAGAGAGACGATGAAAAGACCCTGCAAAGGAGTTAGATCAAGATGACTACTCTCCAAATGTTGTCGTGCTCAAATTGCAAACACACAAACAGACGGTCTCTTAATGTAACAAGAGACGCTTTTAAACATCCTTGTGCGCTCTAAAAGAGGAGTGTACACTTCAAGAAATGGAGATGTTCTTCGAAGGACATGTGGTAAATTTGCAATGATCACCAATGTCAAACCCTTCACAATTTCTAGGCAAAAAATAAGCCTTTTTCGGTCCCCAATCCTTCCAATGTTACAACCCTGAAGTAGTCTTATCTGACTAAGACACTTGGGTTAATGTATAACTTAGCTCAAAGAAGTACGAGCAAGACTATTTCTTTCTCATTTTGCATGGTTCTTGACTTGTAAACCCGGAGCAGATAGTGAAAAATTTCGTTCAACGGCCTTGACTCAAAAGTGAGTCCCCCTTGGAAACCGATATCCATGCCTAACACTACGGTCCCTGAAAGACCTCCTGATCGGTCGAAATGTATGCGTTGCGAATGATCCTGAAACCCAGGCACAGGTTTGTAGGAAATTGAGCACTTTCCCTATTAAAGATCATTATCACAGAGCAGTGAGGAGCCTTCTTGGGTGAGAAATACTCCAATGGATGTTTTGAGAAAACTCTTTTTGAAATTTTCAAATTATTTGATCTAGAGTTTCCGTGCAAGGAATTTATGATCACATCTGTATATGGCAGGAATGTTTTGGATAACCTCCAACAATCAAAATGCACATTTCATGACTAAAACTTAAGTCGTAGAATTTTGTCAGTTAGACAATTATTGTCTTCCCAAAGATTACTAATATCTTCTTGGCGAGGAAAATTTTTTCAGGTCTAAGCTTTCTGCAGGACTTTTGGCCACCCCAAAGACTGGGTGCGTCATCCTTAGGTGAAGCCTTTTAGTAGGCAAATCTTTTCTAAGACCGATCCACAGAATGATCGAGTCTCCGACTAGCCCCGAAGAGCGGGTACGTCATCCTTTGATTCATATCAATTTGGAATCTCATAAATGGTAGAAACCGCCTGAAGGGTCAACTCAATGGTAGAAACCGCCTGAAGGGTCAATAAATGGTAGAAACCGCCTGAAGGGTCAACACAATGGTAGAAACCGCCTGAAGGGTCAATGTATGGTAGAAACCGCCTGAAGGGTCAACCAATGGTAGAAACCGCCTGAAGGGTTAAAACAATGGTAGAAACCGCCTGAAGGGTCAATGTATGGTAGAAACCGCCTGAAGGGTCAACCAATGGTAGAAACCGCCTGAAGGGTCAACTCAATGGTAGAAACCGCATGAAGGGTCAATGAATGGTAGAAACCTCCTGAAGGGTCAAAGGACTGGTAGAGACCGCCTGAAGGATCAACCCAATGGTCCGATCCACCATACGGATCAAAACCTTGATGAATCCCGAACGCGGGAGGAGTCGTTTTCTCTAATAAGCCTTACATTAGGCAAGCCATTTCTAGTTTAGTCCACCACACGGATCAAAACCCTTGGCAAATTCGCAAATGTGGGATGCGTCTTCCTTAGGTTCCTATCAGTTAGGAATCCCATTATGGTTTGACCTACCATACAGGTCAGAGCTTAACATCCCCAGGACACTCCGATGACAAGTCCTTAGGAATCTACTTGAACCCATCAGACACAGCAAATGCCGCAAGCATTCGGCAGGTAAGGGGCAGGGAAGTCTATCTACTCCTTAACTTTCTTAGATCATATCAGGAAATTGAATGAGCACATCTCTTTTTAAGGAAAAGCACACATTGATGGGCATGAAAATTGGATGTCATGATTTCTTTTCTTTTCCCAGTCGAGTTGATCGGAACACAGGTGTCACCTTGTCTTTGAGAGAAACCTCTGACGAAATTCCTCTCAAAGAGGGGCAGCTGTTGACACCTGATTTTTTATCAGTCTTTCATAGTTTATTTTTAAAAAATTCATAAAAAATCTATAAAAAGTTAAAAAAAAAATTAAAAAATCATCTTTGGTAGCCTTGACCAAGCTAAAGGAACCATTTTTGATAAAAAAAAATAATTTTTCATATTTTTTAATATTTTTTAATATTTTCCAAAAATAGAAAAATACATGAAAAATGAAGAAAAATAGCGTTCGATGTCGTAAAAATATAGAAAAATAGTCAATATTTTTATTTTAATTTCTTTTACATTTTGAACTCATAAATAGTCAAAATTCAAGTTCAATTGCATGTGTTTCTTCACGACGCATAGAGTTGAATTTGGCAAAAAAATGTCATTCGAGTATTTTAATTTGTAAATTTCTACATCTTTTTTAGTCTTGACGTCCAATTAGATCGACCACCATCTACAATAAATGCCCCTTGCTGAATATTTTCGTTTTTGTTTCACATGATTTCATGGTGTAAAACGCCGAGTGGATCCCCAAATATAATCGGATCGGCATGAGCTTGATAGCTCGTCCAAGACCAAACCAGGGCACGGCGAACCCCATGTGAGTACTCTCGAACTCCTTCGATGCTTCCTAATGCTTTTCTTATGTTAGATCGTGTGTAGAATGGCTAGGACAGCTAAATCATTCTTGAGCTGTGATTGATAAATAGGACCTTACTAGGAATGCCATGTGATTTATTTGCATATCTAGATTCCTTGAGTTGGGCATTTTATTACTGATTGTGATTGCTAGGATAATCACTCTTATCTACATGAATTTCTAGATTTAGGGTTCATACCTTACTCATCTGCATGAATCTCAGGCTAGAAAATTCAGTCAACTTAGGTACCGAAAGGGCGTCAACTCTGACAGTTGGTGTAACTAAGTCCCCGAAACCATTTCTCTGGTTCTCGCAGAATTGAATAGAAACTCCTAACTATTCGATTGGGTGGTCCAATCATACCCTAAAAAAATGATTGGTGGTGACTCCATGGCATGCACACTTAGCACATGTCACTAGACCACACTGAAAGTCGATCACGCATACCTCTGTTGCGATTTGGGTAATGGGCCTTGGGAGAGGCCCGCATCCGACCAGACAGGACGGCCCATTAGCCCTCGAGAGCCCGACAACCTCAAGAGGGTCGCGACAATCCTCTAATTTTCTTTTGTTTGCCAAAATCTCCTTAAAAAATTTTGCATAGCTAGGCATTTGCGCTAAAGCATATGCAAAAGGAATGTTAATGTGCAATTTTTTAAATACATCAAGAAATTTAGAGAATTGCTTATCTATTTTGTGCTGCTGAAGTCGCTGAGGGAATGGAACTGGTGGCACATATGGCTTTGGATTATCTGGAAAAAGTTTACTCTTGTTTGCCTCCTTTGATTGCTGATTGATTTCCTCTTCTTTATCTCTAGAAGTCTCAACATCTTCTTGTCCCACTTGTTTGCCACTTCTCAAGATTATAGCTTTTGTATCTTCAATTGGATTTTTCTTTGTATTGCTTGGCAAAGAACCATGTTGTCTTCTTGATATCATGTTTGCTAATTGACCCACTTGCATCTCCAGATTTCTGATTGAAGCCTCTTGATTCTGAAATCTCACATCTGTGCTTTTGATGAAGTCCTGAGTGGTGCTAGCAAGTTTGGTGACTATATCTTCTAGATTAGACTTTGTCTCTTCTGATTGTTTAAATCCCGGTGGTGGTTTCGTCACATTCTGATTACTCAATGAAAAATTTGGATGATTTCGCTACCTCGGATTGTATGTGTTGGAATAAGGATTATTTTGCAATCTGTTAAAATTCCCAACAAAGTTAGCATTTTCACTAGATTGTGTAAAAGTGTTACTTACCGGACACTTTACGCTAACATGCCCTCCACCACAAAAATCACATGCCATATTCTGAATTGGCATGACTAACACACTCATGTTGTCTATCTTTTTGTTGAGTACTTCAAGTTGTGCGGCAGTTGCAGTGACAGTATCCACTTCATGAAGTCCGCTAGATTTTCGCGCAGGTAGCCTTTCAGTAGGCCACTGATAACTATTGGATGACATTTCCTCTAACATGTTGTATGCTTCTTCTGGTGTTTTATTATTCAAAGTTCCCCCTGCAGCTGCATCAATCATAGAATGAATATTTGCACTAGACCTATTATAAAAAATTTGTACCTGCATCCATACGGGGAGTCCATGATGTGGACATCTCCTAAGAAACTCCTTGAATCTTTCCCATGATTCATTATCCATCTACATAAAATTAGTAATATCGTTACGCATTTTTGCAGATTTTGCAGGTGGAAAGAACTTACCAAGAAATTTTTGGGCCATGTCATTCCATGTAGTGATTGAACCTGCAGGAAGAGAAGAGAGCCAACTCTTAGCCTTGTCTCTGAGAGAAAACGGAAATAATCTCAATCTAATAGCATCATCTGTAACTCCATTATATTTAATTGTATCACAGATTTCAAGAAAAGCATCGATGTGAGCATTTGGATCATCGCTTGATAGCCCACTAAATTGGACGGATTGTTGAAGCATTTGAATGAGTGATGGCTTGATCTCAAAGTTGTTCGCTTGGATTGCTGGCCTCCTGATGCTTGATGTAGTGCCTTGAACTATTGGCGCAGCATAATCTTTCAAGAGCCTACGTTGATTTTCAACATCTCCCATCTTTTCAGTGTGATTTCTCTGTTCTCTTAGTCGCCTTTTGAATGTACGTTCGATTTCTGGATCAAAATCAACAAGTTTCCCTTGTTGGGTACGTGTCATACACTGATATGCGTCTGTAAAAAAAATAAAAATAAAAACTAGATTAAACTTAGAATTATCATGTATCAATATTAACTGGTATTAAACAATCAATCCCCGGCAACGGCGCCAAAAAACTTGTTCGCAAAATTCTCAACGCAAGTGTACGTGTCGAACAAGAAATATAATGATGAGAAAAGATATCGTCCAACAGAAACTGATGATTAATAAACTAATTAAATACTAAAAATAGACTAATTCTAAAATTTATCTAACAAATAAAAATAGAATTGAGAATAAAATAAAATTGACAATCTTAAAGATAAAAGTTCAGAATTAGATGCGATAAAATCAATCAAATAAATATGTTAGAGCATCGGATTTCACCATAACCACTAAACATGAATTTCATATCTTTACGCACACAAGAACGACATCAAACATGTGATAGCGAAATTGCCTCTACTATTTACTATCCTATCTCTAGGCATAATAAACCTACTCAGTTTATCAATCTACTATATCTCTATGTGAATTTAAATAAACATAAGTGCATTAAAATCTGTGAATATTTCCGATTTACAATGAGTCTTTTGGATCATCTTATCACCGAAAGCTACACGAATAACATGGTATATTTCTATCCATATTGTAATTCATGGTTATATATTATCAAGAGCAATTGCATATTATCACTTTTCAGTCTCAAACATGCACATCGGATCATTCAAGTGGTGGCCAGTCACTTAAAAGCATAAAGCATAATAATATATAACTCACATGAACGAAATCACTTGCAAAACATGAACATCATGAAATTCATATCATCATGATCAGGCTACATCGTAGCCCTAACAAAAGAAAATTAGAACATTATAAAAGAAGAAGAAGAATAATAAGAAGAAGCAAAAATATAAATTAAATCAAACATCTTGAATCAAAGAACAAGAAATCTATCACTACTTTGTCTTCTCTTCAAAAATACTTCAAAAGCTCCAAGAACGACGATGGAAGAAAAAGTAAAAGTGATAAAAACCCAGACGTTCCTCTCAGACTAATCCACATCTATAATAACATTATAGATTCATAAAAACAAATAAAATCCTAAAGATAACATCAAGATATTCTAAAAAAAATTGAATCTCTAAGGATAACATTGAGATATTCTAAAAATAAGGTAATCTTCTAAAAATTCTGCTGGTGACATCTTGATTCTCTTCTTTTTTCCTTATCTTCTCTATATATCATTATTCTGCACAAACAAATAAAATTTGAATAATTAGAATGAAATCCAAATATTTTCTCTCATATGTCACATTATCTATTGCTCAAAATATATAAAATAACTCTATTTTTATAGAGTTATCAATCAACTTACCAGTCTCCATTCCGATCAAAGCTCTCGACCGCATATTCCTGACAACATCATCAAACTTGTGCTTCCGCACAAACACCCAGGCCTTCCTCGAGTAGTCATTAGACTCTCGAACAGATGTCAACGTCTCAGAAGCAAAACCTATCAATGTCTCACCTTGAAGTTCATACAGGCCGCCATGCTTGATTCCCTTCATTATCACTAGAGCACCTCGAACAATATTCATGACTCCACCTCGTGAAAAATACCTGCATCCAGCTGAATCTAGGGCACCCAAGGAAATTAAGTTCTTTTTCAATTCTGGAACATGTCTTACCCCAGTCAATGTCCTCACAATACCATCATACATTCTGATTTTAACATTACCAATACCTATAACGTCGCATTCAGCGTTGTTCCCCAACTACACTTTACTACTATCCATGCATTGATAAGAAGTAAACCAGTTCCTGTTTGGTGTAGCATGAAAAGAACAACCAGAATCCATAATCCATCCATCAAGCAACGAATTCTCAGTGACAGACAAGACATAATCAACACCATCAGAATTTCCAGCTACAGTTGCAACATTATCCGCAGATTCAACTCCAATTCCCTTAGCCCTTTCATTTTTCAGCTTAAAATAATTTCTTTTAAGATGCCATCTCTTACCACAGTTTCAATAGACATCACCGCCAGTCCTAGACTGACTGCGTCTATTCATGTTCATACTACTTCTGCTAACACGAGTACTAGTTCTTCCTCTTTCACCTACTAAAGCTGCAAATATAGATTCGCTAGATTCTCTTCTACCGATATCCTCGCTCAGAATTAAATCTCAAACCTCATCAAACGTCAAACTAGTTGACCCAGAAGAATTACTAACAGCAGTAACAGTAGTATTCCAACTATCAGGCAATGAGGATAATAGAATCAAAGCACGTACCTCATCTTCAAAGTCAATCTCAACTGAACTCAATTGACTAACGATCACATTGAATTCATTGATATGATTAGTAACTGACACACCTTCACTCATCTTCAAATTAAACAAACGTTGCATCAAATAGACCTTGTTGATCGTAGAGGGCTTCTTGTACATGTCCGACATAGCTTTCATCAAACCCGCAGTGGTCTTCTCTTTGACGATATTAAACGCGACGTTTCGACCCAACGTCAGCTGAATAACACCCATCACTCGTCTATCCAGCAATTTCCAATCGGGTTGCTTCATCGTTTCTGATTTCTTCCTAGACAGGGGCTCGTGCAGCTTCATCTGATATAAATAACATTCTATCTGCATCTTCTAGAAACCAAAGTCCTTCCCCTCAAATATGTCGATTTTCACTTTAGCTTCTTCAGTCGCCATCGATTCGCTTCAACTCAAGCAAGCCTAACTCTGATATCAATTGTTGCGCGGAACAAGCGATCGAACAATAAAATAGACAGAACGAGCAAAGTAAATCGAACATCAGATGTATGTGGTTCGATCGCAGAGACCTACGTCCACGGGGAGAGCAGTAACGAATTCAACTATAGAACGAGCGATACACTGAGATTACAATCCACTCGAGTTATACGAACATACTCTTGGTATTTCTCAGCCCCAATTACATCCAAGAACGCACATAGTGTTTAGCCCACAATTCCTAGCGAAATAATCTCTCAATCCCGCAAAGTAATTAAACAAATCTTAAACTCACAAGATTTAATCAGCTATCTAACACTCACCAGGATGCAACTTCACGAACAATTTCGAAGACCCACTGCCAAACACCCAGCACCTATAGGTAAACCCTCCGAAATTGAGTCCTACGGCACTCGGAATGGAATCGGCGCTTCAAGCTTACGTACGAATCTACGTACGTATTAGCTAGGGCTTCAAACCTCTCTGTATCAACTGCGGCGTCCTTTTTGCAATGCCCATGCCAAAAGCCGCACCAAAAGAAGTCCTGAATATTATTATATATTCCATCGCAGATCAAGGGGTCTCAAGTTAGAAAGTCAAAGAAGTCCCTCCTGGTAAAGGATATCCATGTACATATTCTGACATATTCTCTTCCCTTTTTGACCGACTTCAAGCCTTCTCACGTTTCTTCAAGTCTGCATTCAATATAGATATTGCTTTCCAAATAAGACGAAATCCATGCAAGAGATTTAATTCAACCATATAAAGTTGTTTATGCAAAAATAGTTGGTAACTCAACCAAAAAAAAGATTGATAAACACTTTAATTAAGGGTGGTAATTTCTAAAAATAGTAGCTAAACTTACAATTTTGAAGCATAGTAGGAATTTAATCATTTCGAAACAGGGAAAATCTTCTTCTTTTTTTACGGAAATCGATTAATTAGTAGACATGCTAAATATGGCCTTTGATGATTCTTATTGTTTAAACCCCCAAAAATATCGGCATCTTATTTGGTGGTCTAATTGGCAGTTGCCACATTTATTTTTGCTGGCTTAAATAACTCATATCTTTATTTCCGAATCCGATGGCGTGCTAGATTAAACAATTAACATTAGTCGGTGAAAAGCGCGCGCGCGCGCACAAAGCAAAGGTCTCAAGCTTTGGATTGGACTAGAAAGGGAGAAAAGACACAAAGTTTCACGGGCATCGAAGGGATGTGTCTGCTTTGTCTAGATAACTCCAAGACAGCCGATGTCCAGTGTGATGTTCCATCGTACCTTAAAGCAGACAAAAACTATATCAGGAAAACAGTGACAACAGGTCCAATAGCGTCGGCATCAGACAACTCACTCTTCTCTCCTATAATTCCCGAGAGCTACAAGACAAAAGACAAAAGACATGCATGCACTCACGAGCTGATCACTCATTTAGGTGTGCCCTACTGAGAGAAATTGATCAAGGACATCATACACACGCGTCTCATGAAATATGAATCATTAAGACCCTGGTAATTTAAAAAAAAAAAAAAAAACGCAAGTGCTTTGTTGATGTCAGTGATCCTGCTAATTCTGAAATGAGACTTTCCACGGCTTCAATCAGATTTCTTGCTGCAGATGGTGAGCATTGTTCTTTGCATTTTATTCTTTTCGGCGATGCGGAACTCCATCTCAGATGGATAAAGCTCTGTCGAGGGAGGAGAGAGAGAAAAAAGAGAAAAGAAAAGGCTTGACCTCTGCCGGCCATCAACAAGGCTCAGCGATGGCCAGTAGAGGGAAGAGGTAAAAAAGAAAAGAAAATTAAATTAAAATTAAAATTAAAAAAGGAAAAAAATTTAAAAGTAAATGACGAAAATGCTCTTTCGTCTGCAAGGTCAGTCCTTCTTTGAGATTGATATGGCTGTTTTAGACTCTTATTTGAAATAAAGTTCACTTTAATTTTTTATTTTAAATAAGGTCCACTTTAGACTTTCTTTTAGATGATTTGGTTATTCAGGTTATATTTGAAACAAGATTTACTTATAACCCTTCCTTGAGAAAATAAGGGTATTTCAAGGCTTTATTTAGAATTTTCTCTTATTTAAGGTTAGATTATCTACATGGAAAAAAAAAACAGGTGACTAGGAATTTGAGGAAGGAGGACTAAGAAAACATCTTAATGAAATTGGAAATTGGAATTCCATTGTGCTCTCATGTACATTTAGGTTGTGTTTGCTTCATTGTATAATAAGAAATTTGGTCAGACGATCATTAAGAAGATGGTGTGGAAACTGTTAGGATGCATATGTGAGTTGTGTTAGAGAAGTCCCACATCGAATAATTGATATAGTACTGAGCAGTTAATATACTCAAATTGGCCCATAACTCATTAGTTTAAGCTTTTGAGTAAAGATGGGTCCAACTGGATATATTGACGGATTCGGACTTAAGCTCCCTCTTGGCGATCTCCCCGAGTGAAAAGTATCGGATTTTCGCTGCGTACTCTCAACAAATGACATTAGAGCCTATGGTTGATTAGTGGGTCTCCAATCTGTTCCGGTGACTGTATCTCAAGAAGGAATCTGGTGCCAACGTGATTTTCGAGCTGGGTAGACATTGTGGTGTAGCAACTGGCCCGATGGGCGTTGATGGATATTCTCTGCCCGATGGGCGTTGATGAAGATTCAAACTGAGATAAGTTAGTGCGGAATTATACTTGGATTAAGGGGGTGCAAACTTAACATTGGAACTCACATGTGATGGGAAGATTATTAGGATGCACGTGTGAGTTGTGTTAGAGAAGTCTCACATCGGATAATTGATGTGGTGTTGAGCAGTTAATAACCCAAATTAGCCCATAAATTATTGGCTTAAGCTTTTGAGTAAAGATGTGTCCAACTAGATATATTGACGGGCTCGGACTTGGGATTCCTCTTAGCGATCTCCCCAAATGAAAAGTATCGGACTTCCGCCGCGTGCTCCCAACGGAAACCTTTCTAATTTCGAAGAGGGTTCATTTCATTAACTCGAAGGCCTCCCTCTTCAAGACAATCTTCTGAAGAAGTCTTGCGGCCATAATATCATTTAATTGATAGAGAGTTTCTTCATCTATTGAAAGTTTATTTTGTCTTTTGTTTTATCTTACAATATTTTGAAATTTGTCCTCTTTTTCCACATGTATATCATTTAATATCTTTTTGTCCTGGTTTACTATCTTATCTTGTCGTGGTTTAATCTTGCCATAATTCTTAAATATTCTCTTAGGACTCAGTTAGGAGGACAATTTCCTTTATGTTATATAGATATACATATATATACATACTCATTTATATACATCCTATATATAAATCCTTATATATAATAATATATATACGTTGACATTATCTTCAAATAAACTAAGAAAAAGGAATTAAATAATTGATGTATTTATTGTTATCTGGCCACAATGCAAGTCACGTTGAGACTTTTTTTTTTCTTCACTTCTTCTCTCCTTTCTATAAGGAACTCCGATAAAAAAAAAAAAAGGAAGGGAAAAAAAAACCTTTTGCTTATCTGATGGTGAAATATCACATTTTGTTCTTTAGAAAAATTATCAAAAAATCCAAAACACGTTACAATTGTGTCAATACAAACCTAAACCTTTGGTCTTGCCAATTGAGTCCTAAACGATTTGTATTTATGCAAATTCAGTTCATCCGATCAATTTTGATCAGAAAATCTCAAGAGACGGCTGCGAGCAAGGACATCTCACTTAGATCTGGGTAAGGCTAGTCTTGCCAGGGCCTATTTATTTCATGCCAGAGCTAGTCAGCAAAAATTAGTCGGATGAACTAAATGCACATAAATATAAAAGATTTAGGACTTAATTAGCAAAAAAAATTTTAAATTGAATTAAAAAATTATAATAGTTTCAGGAATTTTTTTTTTCGTAATGTTTCCTTTGTTCTTCCTTAGTCAAAAAGAAAGATTGTTTTATGGATGAATCGTGCTTTGCTCAACCAAAATCCCTATTAGTCTATGACCCCACTCACGGAATATTTTATATCTTTCCACGTCATTATTAGTCAAGATTCCCATCCAACAACTAAGGCTGCGTTTGGTAACGTTTCTGTTTCTAGGAACATATAATATTTTTTTGTGTTTATATTCCGGCTACGATTTTTGGGAACAGAAACGCATTTGGTAAGTAAAAAAAAAATATTTTTCTCGCCAAAAGGAGGGATCGACGGTACCGGCGGCAGCTGCTGCTGCTGCGGCAGCCGGTGACCGGCGGCGGCTGCAGCGGCCGCGACGGGCGGGCGGCGTTGACCACGGAGCGTTAGGACCAAAAGTGTTCCAGAAACAAAAAAGCATATTTTTTTTGTTTCTTTTTTTAGGACCAAAAGTGTTCTTTTTTTTTTAAGTGTTCTTCGGAACACTTTTGGAACATTTTTTTGCCAAACGCGTTTCTATTCCAAAAGTGTTCGGGGAACACTTTTGGAACAGAAACACATTCCAGGGAGCATTATCAAACGCAGTCTAAAGCGCTCACGATACATCTCATATCTTTCCACGTCATCATTAATCAAGATTCCAATTCAACAGTTGTCTTTTGGTCAAACAATTCAAACAGTTAAAAGCGCCGTACGACGACAATAGTTTTGGCGCACTTTCAAGCATAATAACAGCGCACATGGTAGATACCATAGATCATGATTTTTTGAGAAATTTTCAAATAAATATCTAAAGTGCCTTCATTTTTTTCAAATAATAACCTGAAATAAACCTCCTTCCACATAAAGGTTTGAAGTGACCATGTCACTCTAAAAGAAGGGTCTAACCTCGTCGACTGACCAAATCTTTTGATCGATCAAGGGCATTTTCGTCATTTACCATTTCTGAAAGACATTTCTCTCTTTTTTTTTCTATTTTTTCCCTTCCTTTTCATAAGTGGTCAGTTTCAAGTTATGGCCGACCACGAGAAAGGGCTGGACGAGGGTCGACCTCGCTAGCCACAGTCGAGATCAGCCCTCGCTAGATGTGCGCAAGGGTCACTAGCCGCAACAAAGAAAAGATCGGAAAAAAGAAAAGGAAGAAGGAAAAGAATAAAAGTACATGGAGAATGCCCTAGTCAAAAGATCCGACAAAAGAAAAAGAAGAAGGAAAATAATAAAAGTAAATGGCGAATGCCCTTGACTAGACAATGAAGTCAAGCCCTCTTATGAGACTGATAGGCCCTTTTATGAGATTGACATAATCACTTCGGGCTTTTATTTGAGATAAGATTCAATTCATGCTCTAATTTGAAACAACATTTACTTCAAGCTTTTATTTGAGAAAATAAGAGCACTTTAGGTTCTTATTTGGAACTTTCCCTGATTTTATTATTCGCACACATATATACATTCGGATAGATCACCTGACTGGTGAAACCAACGCCGCACCCGAATACAATTTCTTCGAGGATGAGGAAGATGCGGGCGATGAGCATGGTGAGCCTCCTCCCAAGCCACTTCGTCATGTAGACGTGAGAGGTTTCGTGGTCATCCCGGCGATGTACAACGACCCCCATGAACAAACGGAAACCCTAATTGTCATACTTGCTGTAATTGCTGATGATTCTTGGTTTCCGGGTCCTCCAGCAGACCACCGGGAAGAATTTCTTCAAGAACTGAGGCCCGTGTGACTCCTCTTGTGTAAATAAGTGAATGAAATTCATTACAAATAACATGACTTTTTCCATTAACGTACTTATAATTGTTCTTTCTTCTTTCACTTTTTTATCGCAATCTTTTTGTAATTTCATGAAAATAAAACTAAATTCTACATTCACAACACTTCATATATTCAGACAAAACGAAAATCAAACCTGGTTCAATAGGGTACCGGACATATTAATGGTAGAACTAATTAACAAAATTAATAATTTATACACCGGTTTAGTTGACAAAAATTGAAACCAAATCAAACCACAAAAAACAGTTCGATTTAATTTGTGAATCGCCTTTTTTTCAAAACGGTACTCTTAAACCGAACTGAACTGCCAGAAGGTTGTTTGGTACGGTTTGGTTTAACGGATTGAACCACTTTTTGCTCGCCCCTAATAATTATTTTTTTGGGGATAAAATAGCTCTTTTGATTATTTTTATTCTCAAACAACGTGAATGTTCATATGTATTATTATCTAGTTATACTTGTAGCATATTATACCCAACTCTTACAACATAATTTTTTAAGCAAGCAAACTTGAGGTTATTGACATCAATATATTATTGATTTGATGTCATTTCGCGTCATTTGAAAAATCATACTTTTAAAAAGATCATATGTGATTTGTTTATATCCGTTGGAACTGGACCTATAATGTTGGATGATACCAAACGTTGACCTTCATGACGCTGCGCAGATATCACTTTTTCGATTATTTTGGAGTGAATTAATGTAGTGACAGCAACACCAAAGAATCACAATAAGCAAAGCACTTTATAATTAGAAAAACAATATGAAGACGCTATTACAATAAGTTGACTATCACCTCATAATAGGATGGGATGGGATGGGATGGTCTGTTTGTTTATGTTTATGTTATTAGGTGTCACCGTCTGTTTGGGATTTTGTTGGTTTTTGTTGTTAGGTGTGATGTTACTGCTACACTTAAGCTGGTGATGTATTTAACAAAAATGATGTTCGCTCTGAATGTAAGAACATCGTCCTTTTGTTGATGTAAGAGAACATAATTTTAAGAAAGCCATTTGGTGTGAACTCAGGCCAAGGTTGATGGCATATGGGGAATAATGTTTCTTCTAAGCTGTTACGGGATGACAAGAATGAGACACGGGAATCTTGCTTAAGCTATTACATGTGTTTAAGAAAGTGAAACCAACAACTTACTAAATAGAACCTAATGATCATTTTCAAATTTTAAAAGAACCTTAAGTTGTCACTTTTAGAAAGTTTTTTTTTTTTTTTGGGTAAGGGACCACTTTTAGAAAGTTGATGAATCAAGTGTTCACTAAAAAAATTGTGGTACTCAAACGATAATTCGTAAATTTATTGGAACTTCTATTCTCCTTCAACACCATACGCAGAATAGCCAAAATTAACCAGACAATGTAGGACCATCTATGTTCTTGCTGCAGAAACTGCAGCACAAGTTGCGTACCATCTATCATTTATGTAAATCAACAATAATGCACAAATTGCATCATAAAACACCATTTTCACCAGACAGACAGATATAATAAGGCCATTCAACGTAGTCATCACAAATCAGGCCATTCAACCCACATACCAGAATTGCCAAAAGTAATAACATTCTAGCATAAAATCATTCAGACAACTAACATTTATTGCTCCAAATACAATAACACGTTTCATTGTTCTTCAATTATGGTAGATTTCCGACCCAAAAAAAAAAAAACTATGATAGATTAGGTAGCTTCTTGTCATTACTGAGGTTACATATGATCACGAAATAGACCAAACCTAACAACATCAAGACAAGCACACTCAATAAATATCTGTTTGAATTTTCATCCTTGAAACTTCCTTCTTCAAATGGTTTACCAAAGACTCCAGACTCCTGATTTCTGCTAGCATTGAGTTGGCATCGTCCAACTCATTTTCGATACAATTGAAGATTCATATCGTCCTTGAAGTAGCTCCAAGATCACCTTCATTGCGCAGTTCACAAATTTTACGTCAACCAGCCTAAAATGTCCACAATTGAAGTCTTCTCTATACCTAGCTCATCCATGGTACCTTCTCCTAGGACTATCTCTCATCCAAGCTATTCTTGTTGGACTTCACAGCCCACAAATTGAGCCACATCTCCTGCTTCTACTTCCCATTGCGAATTTGATGAGATGGTTTGCCCCCAATTTGAAGAATTAGGGTTTGAGTGCAATTAGGGTTAGGGTTCTTGAAGATGAAAATTGTATTTTGCCCAATTTGTTCAAGTAAGGCTATGGTTATTTAATTAGTTGAGTAAGCGACGCTATTTAGCTTCTCATTGCTGATTTCAATTTGTTGGCATGCCATGTTGCATGATTTAATATATCTGATTTTCTAGCGAGGCTAATCACCAATGACACTTAATGGATCGATTCAAATTTGGGGCGCTTAAGTGAGCAAAAAACAAAGTTATTGCAATCAAGTCAAAGCCGAACGAAAATTATGGCACCCTTGCTGTTCTTATCTCTATTACTGAGCTTATAGAAAAAACACATGCACACTTCACTGCATGTCCACCGCGATTCCTTCCATTAATCCTTGAGAATATTTTTTTTGTTTTGACATTACTTAAATATAAAACAAAGAGTTTCTTTGATTTGCATATTCCGAAATTGCCAATTATCGCAACCTTGCCGGAACGGGAACAACCGATGGAAGGCTAATGGATTACTAAGCGTGATGCTTAGCATGGGCTCTCCCAAACCCTACCGATCACAGCTTGGTACTTGATTCGACATGCATTTATCTTACCTTTTGAAGTCGCGACTAATCGGTTATGGGTCAATTTAGACACCCAAGTGAAATATGGTAGTACATTTAACGGACCCGGAGACTTGATTATTCTAGATTAAGCTAACACGCTTTCGGTGTGTTTTCTCTTTATATCGAAAATGTCTTTCATGCAGTCTTTATCAATTTTTATCCCAAGCCACTAACATCCAAAGGGTGATCATGTGGTTGCGCAGACTATGAAAGGTACAGACACCGAGTAATAAATGTTGACATAATGCTCAAGCAAATAAATTACAAGAAAATAAAGAAACCGAGATGCCGTTGGGACGGGACGTCCGTGAGCACTGAGCAGTGCCCTAAACTAGATAATTAAAATTCACTAAGAGATAATGCCAAGTAAAAACATGGCCTGGAACATAATATTGGAGAGTTACGGTCTATGTAGCACCGACACTCTCTGAAAGTCTTCGTATCGTATCGGACTAGTGACACGCCTGGAGGTTGGAGGAGGAGGAGGAGGAGGAACTGGAGGAGCACATGAGTCGGCGAGGGAGGTGGGGGAAAGGCGGCATGTAAGCTCAACATCTTTTGCAAACATTCCATCCGCGAAGCTAAATATTCTTGCGAATTATTCTTGTAATCCATCTACAAAAAGTGTGCTGATAAAAAAAAAAAAAACGAAACAAAAAACGCGGGCGCGCGCGTCGATGGGGACCATGCAGTAGGTTCTCAAAGTATGAGTAAGAGGAGCGGCGGGGAAGACGAGCGATTCTGGTCATTGATTCAACGGGAGAAAGTTAAACCACAAGTGCCGGCCGAGGATTCCATCAAAAGTATGCAGCCGGGGAGGGGACTATTGTATTAAGTAACCCCATGAGGATCTACGTCGACCCCGATTTACCGAGCAATTTCCCTAGTCACTCCATCGATGGGTGCGATCTGTAGAAAGACGGGCTACCGGCTATTCAAATTTGTTTATTTTTTTTTCCATGGGACATCTACGTGGCACCAAATTAGTACCCACATGGGCCTCGAATAATATTTGAAAAAGTCATGCTAGTTGTTTCCGATATTCAAATTAATTAGAGTTTATTTTTTTTTGTCGAAAAATTAATTAGAGTTAACGAAGATACTTAATTGAGCCTTTTGGCCGTTACACGTGCGAAAATTTTCGTACTTAATTACATTATTGTCAAAAGTTCTTTAACTTTAATTTGATTGCGCTTATCCCTTATAGGCAATTCATAAACCGCCAAATAACTAATGGTAATTAACTCAAATAACACCTAACGATTTCGTAAAATAATTGGCAACTTAAATGCACAAAAAAATGTGGGTAAATTATACGACTAGTAAGCACTTTCCAAAATGTATTGATGGTTTCATATAAAACAATCAAACAAAAGTCAATAAATGGAGTTGAACAAGGGTTAGCGTCCTTAACCCGCCCGTAAGTTGCCCACACGAAAGTTGGTAAATTATCAAAACAGTTGGTAATTGTAGTAAAAACAAATAAATGTCGATACTTTTTCAAAATCTTTAAAAAAAAAAAATACATAGGTTTAGCAAGAGAACTTCCAGTTGGACTCATCTCTGACAATCACGTTCATTGAAAGAATAAGCACAAGAATTTTCTCGGACAATCTAGGCCGCAGCTAATCCGGAAAGGAGCCCGCCGGAATAAAGTGAACACATCATACCAATAGCTACCATTAAAGCATATAAGAAAGCGGAAATAAATATATTCTTTCTCCGCCAGCTGATTTAGTGGGGCTAATTTAACATAATCATGGTTTCATCTTACAAAATCAATCAGAAAACTGGTCTTGAATGAACGGGACTAAACTAAATGAACTGTGACAATGATAATGATAATGATGCAGAAGGAAGAAAGAAATACTGTACATAGTATGTTCTTGACTCAAGTCTTATTTGGGTTATGTATACCACCTTCATCCATACCCATCCATTCACGACAAAGGCTGTTAGCATACTTTTGCATCTGGCCTCATATGTAAAAACGGGCTAACGCAGCTTAAGTATGCATCAAAACTATGCAAGTCGTCCAAAGATGGCTGTGGTTCTCAATATTTTTAAAGGACGCGGAGATACCTCTTCAAACAGCACAGGCCACCTTAATGAGAATCATTGCTTGATTAGGCGCAGTTCCCAGTTACCCTCACCGTCGATAAGCCGCAATTCCAATGCGTGGAACGGAATAAGAGCAGGACGCTAGAAAAAGAAACCGATGTGTGAGTCCATGGTAACGATTATGTAACGTGAACAAGCAGAAGAGGAACTGAAGCAGCACTATCAGAAGCATTGGGACACATCTAACATCGCATTATAGTCCACTAAAACTGACTAGACAATAACAAACATTGCTGAGAGAGAGCAAAAAAGCAATAATGGAACATATTCAACTCACTTGTGAGGAAGTGACAACAGTTATACCCATATCAGCTGCAAGCCTATACAAGTGTTCCTCGACATCAACACTCGTGGCACTGTGGACAAACGAAGGAGAAAGCGCAAGTAAGATGATACACAATGAGACATTAAAGAAGTGTTCCGAGAAAAGACAAATGTCTGAACATTTGACATACTTGGTGCACTCGTCAAGAATGCCAAACAGGGGCTTCTGGAAGAACAAACGTGCCTAGTGGGAAAAAGGTAAGCATGTAAGAAGAAGATTAGGCAGCAGGATTTTGTCACAAAATGTGAAATGGAAATACACTCACCATGCCCAATCTCTGCTGTTCTCCAAGAGAAAGGACATCTTCCCAATTTTTATTAGCATCCCAACTACCTCCCTCCCTCTCCAGAAGGTAATTTAGTCTGACATTCTCAAGAATAGTTTTCAGATGCATGTCTAGGTGGGTTGAGTCATCTGATCTCCGATCTGAAATCACATTGCAACCCACAATAACAGCAGTTAATCAGCCACACGAAAGAAAAAAGAACTACAGAGCCCTTTTCTAATCTCCATCCATATCTTATTAATGAGCACGCTCTCTCTTCCAGTTCTTGAAAAAAACAAAGATTACATCTAGTAAACACATAATTTACCACTTTCATGAAACTGTGATAGTCTGAGCTCTGCTTCCTCACGTGAAAGTGGATATATAATTTGATCCCTCAGAGTTCCTAAGCATGTATATGGCCGTTGGGGAACATAGAAAATCCCACAACCTGATCTTGCTTCATTAATTGATTGGGATGGTTTTGTGAGTCTTCCACTAACGATGGGCCAAAGACCTCGCAGAGCTCTAAAAACAGAACTCTTGCCGCTACCGTTGGGACCTGAAAAACACTGAATTTGTTATATGTACATTTCCAGTATAGCAGACTATCAAAAGAAACCAAAAGAAAAATCTCTAACCAGTAACAAGTAAGCTCTTTCCAGACACAATATCACATGTCAACTTCCTGGCAAGCAATTTCTGTGCCGGGGTAATGATGTCCACTTTATAGAATGAAATGACGTCTTCAGAATGAAGACTGCTGCTTTTTGATGGCAATATGGCATCAGATGCAGATACCCCTGATTGACCATCAACTTCATCAGTAGTGAGCAAAATAGTGGGACTCCCAAGTAAAAATACAAACTGTGGACTACTTTGCACACCACTAAATATTTTGAGGTAGCATTGGCACAGTAAAAATATGTTAAGTCTGAAAAAAAGAAAAAGAAAAACATTAAAAAGAAAAAGCAGCACATTCATGCGTATAGGTAGACACTTTAAACCTGCTGACTAAGACCAAATATCATACTGAAGCACATTCATACCAAAGAGAATGGACAGAGAAAATATTTAATCATCAATGCATTTCCAGAGAAAGATGTACCAGACTGAGCAGCAGCAGCTAGAAGCTCTTCAAGCTCAAAAATCCGATTAATACCACCAGAGAGCTCGAGGAATTTTCTGTGCAACTCGAGAATATCACCAAATGCTAAAAAGCTCTGAGACACTACAGATGCTAAGAACCGCAAAGCATGCGCCAGCTCACCTGCTCGTATACAAGAAAATTACAATTAAAAACAAAAGCAAAGAGAGTACTTTCAATGAAGCAGAGACTTGCTTAAATAATAAAGTCACCTTGAGTAGAAATCAAGGCCCTGTCTCCCTTGTGTTCTATAGCATACAACAAGCTCAGGCCCCATGTGACATTATGGGGTAGTTGCTTGGTGATAAAATCATCCAGGATGCCAAACAGCCATTTTTTCTTCAAAAGCAATGCAGAGTGATGTAGAAGCTCATGAAATCTCGACTCAACCATCTGCTTGATATTTCAACATGTAAGTGGAACGATTGAGGACATTGGATATTTTGACACGAGGCATAGAAACCAATACATGTATGCAACCATCAATTTATATGCATGATGCTCGAAGCATCTATCCACTTCATTACAATTTGACCATACATACTGTAGAAATGTTATACACATACCCTAGAAAATTCAAAACCTGAATTGAGTCTCTTAAGTTTGTTCACTCCATTAAGAGAATCGCTAACTAAACAATAGCGCCTCCCAAATATTAAAGTTCTCATAACATCTCCCAATGAATATCAAAGTCTCCAATGCCCAAACATCAGGTGACAATAGACCAGTATCAAGCATTTGCATGAAGGATTTAAAGTGCAGCTATTGTCACCTAGCAATTGCAAAATGAATGTTGGAGGACATGGTGGACTCTATGACAGGCTGAGGGTGTTGGCTTCTATCTTTGTTAACTATATACATGTTAGGCAGTCTACTTATTTCACTGTTCTTAGGTAGAAATAAATTGACCAATGCAAATGAAAGAAGAGGCGGTCAAGAAATATACTGGCAGCAGTACCACAACTTTTTTTTTTGGTAACGGCAGCAGTACCATAACTTCGATTCTGAGAATAGGAGAAAAGTTCGGGAAAAATACGAAGAGAAAAAGATCCAATGAAACATCATCAAGAGCAAAAATGTGAACTTCCAAAACTAGAATCTTGCACGAAAACTCATTTAGGCCCCATGTAATTCAGCAGTCTAGAATTGACAGGAATGGAGATAGATAAAGAAGGCAAAAACAGGCAGGCAAAAAGGAGCTATTTATGTACATCATCTAGACAAGTGATTCCACTGTGATCTTACACACTTCCAATTTCAACCATGCAGCATTCAGACTGAAAGCAGCGGAAAAGAAATGGGAATAAGCTTACAGCTTTTTCTCGGGCACCACCACCAAAGAAAGCTACAGATTCAGCATGTGTGCGCAGCCTTTCATGCATGAACCTATTTCATTCATAACCACAAATTATATCTATGCCTGAAATTAGATGAATAAGAGGTAAATATGCTGACAATCCAAAACTACATTACCTAAAGGTTCCTTCTAGTTGTTGTTGTTGACTAGTCAGGTCGCCAAAGTCAGGAGTCACAGTCCTTAAGAAACCCAAACCTAGTAACATGTAAGCATACAATATGGCAACACCTCTCCGACCCGTCAAAAGCTTCATTCGCCAGGTGAACCTTAATTAATGCAGCATCAAGAAATGTTCCTGTGAAATCAGTGAATAACCAAAGAGGATCTATGCCTGCATCATGAGGCTAGATTGACAACATACGTATCATTGTGAAGTCAAAATTACAGAGACAAACTCACCAAAGAATGTCAACAGATGGCTTTACCATTCCGGTAACCAATCCTGATAAATCAGTAGTTAACTTTTCAAGATCGGTAGTTATCCTCTGGTCAGCATCTATATTTCTGCTCGACATGTTGAAAACCTAAAAAAGAAACATGAAATAAAAGCTTCAGTTAGTATCCTGGACGAACTAACTCAAATTTTAAATGGCTACGAGACAAATTTCCACCTTTAAGCTTTGTTTGGAAGAGAAGGGGTGGGGAGAAAGTGAGACGATGGTGTAGAAATCTTGTGATGATTTAAAAAAAAAAAATTGAGAGAGATCAGAGGGAAGACTGAAAATTGTCCCCCACCCACCCTTAATTTTTCTTTCCTCCTCTCTCCCCCAAACAAAGCCTTAGGGAATTGTCTACATTGAGAAGATGCTAGCAAGAAAATTAAAGAGGAGCATTTCTTTAATTCTTGAATAAATTAAAGCTAAAACAAAAGAAATGAACCAATTCATGCAATGAATGCAAGGAATCACATAGCTAGTTTTACAAGACTCCTATTTATATTAGTACCTTATAGAACGCATTGTTTCTAAGATAATTCTTCAGTAAATGCTGAGTCAGGCGTATCCTCCACCCAAGGGCTAACCTTTGTGTCAAATGCCTGAAATGAAGCCAGCTCAAGCTCATACATAATATAGTACTTAACTGGCGAAGCTTCAAAAACAAGATGAATTTTTAAATGAACAACGAAGCTGAAGGCATTCTGCCAGCATGTAAAACTCTAAATGCTGTTAGAGTAGCCAAAGAAGTATATAGGGGGCTCCCTGTTCATGATACTACAACTTACATATTCTGATGCTTGGGCAATCGGCTTCCTTGCATAAATTATTTTACCCAACATGAGAAACAACTAATTTATACCAAATGCCCCCACTTCCAATCAGGCATATCTGTTCAAACCGTATCCTGCATAACATCTATCAGGCCGAAATGGCTAGGATGGACCATACATATGACAATTGACTCTTTAAAAAAAAATGGCGACACTCTTCCCCCCCTTCCCCCCCCAAAAAAAACAAAATGCTTCAGAGATCCGTAAGGTAATTTGAATCTCACTGAAAGTACCTCAAAGAAGGTGCAATGAAGGAAGATGCAGCACTTTGCAGTACACTAACACCAATAAGCCGAATGAAAGATGCCTTGTCCTGCTCTAAGACATACTTCACAGTGGTTCCTGATAAGAGTTGTTGAACAGCTATTCTTAAATACTCATCCCATTAAACAAAATAAATCAATGGAGACTTGGAGAAAGGATACCGTTCAATGAGGCAATACGATCCGATACCCATGTTCTTGATAATACGAAAACAGCAACAGCAAGAAGTTGTGCACCTTGTTTATCAAACACTGTTGGTACCTGGAGAACAGGAAGAAATTCAGGAACACATGTTATGAATTGGTTGACATAAAAAGAAACCCAGGAAATGCAGTCTACCGACAGAAATACAGGGAGTAGCAACCTAGTACCATTTCATCTACCTAGCATTAAAACAAACTTTCGGGGCTTATCTAGAAAACATAACTAAGAGAGACAGCTTTTCAGGGGCATATGATAATGCATGAGAACATAACGTTGGCATGTCTAAGCAATCCCATCCAGTCATACTCCTCCTCAGGAAGACCATGTCTTGCAAAGCAAGATAGACATTTTAGAGCAATAGTTAACAAGCATAGATTAGGAACATTAGGAAAGATACTTACCAATACTTTGAATAAGGCAGCCACTCTCAATGGCAATATCCTCGGTGAGCTCTTAAGTTGTGGGACAAGAGGCATTGAACCACGATTGTCTATAGAAGGAGATCTTGCAATCACCTCTGATATATATGACTGTTCCTTTGTATTTAAAAATGCAGCGTCCTAAGACAAGTTGCAACCACGGAATGTTAGTTTCTAACTAAGCTCAGGAAACATTTAAGAAACAAATGACAACACTTTGAGGTTTTCATGCCTTTGTGTTGGTTGCAAATGCTCGCTGGACAGCCATTGCGTCATTCTGGCGTACTGTCTCAGAAGACTTAATCCCATTGCTTCCAGCTTCAGTGAGGACAGGAGAATCCTCCCTGCATTTTTTTTTGTTTAGTACAACAGAGCAGCTTCCTATGATCCAAAGAATCCAGGAAAGTACAGCAATATCTAAACACACCAACCTCTTGCGATGCACACTCCAGCCTCCTTCACCATTAAGGGACAAAACCATGTCATGAAATGCAACCAGTGCAGGCCTATGTGATATGGTTATGCATGATGTTCCCATAGCCAGAACTTTAGCACAAAACCGTTCCTCCATATCTGTTGTCACAGCACTTGTGCACTCGTCAAGAATTGCAAACTTAGGCTTGTGGTAGAATAACCTAGCCATCCCTAATCTCTGCTGCTCCCCCAAAGATAATTCATCACCCCAATTAATCTCTTCCTCCGGTGGATAACGGTCCAACAAATATTCCAGATCAACCTATAAGATAAGAGAAAATACCCATGGCGACTAGTGTCAATAGTACATTACGGATCCATCCACTAGTAGCAATAAGAGATCCAATTGTACTTATAGCAAAACACGATAACAAATGAAGGACAGGTGGAAGAATCTACATTCTTCAGCAGTTCCACCATTCCACTGTGTGTGAGTGGCTCAACTTCTTGATCTGCTGTAAGAGGATAAATCAGCTGGTCACGAAGAGTGCCAACAGCGGTGTACGGTCGTTGCGGCACATAGAATATCTCCTTATTCAGGTCAGAACCAACACCAGGTTTTGCAATACGGCCAGATATAAGTGGCCACAGGCCTCCTAGAACTCGAAAAAGTGAACTCTTCCCACTGCCATTTGGTCCTATAGTGGAGGCAATGATGTAGTTTACGTTAGTAATGCACTGTTTGGGAGAAAGAGATTGAGTAAAGTCATCACCGAAATAGTCGCATTGCCACTGATTCAACGGATCATGACATAGGCAAAAAAAACGGATCAGAAAAAAAAAAAAAAAAAGGGGACCATGACATAGGCAATACAAGTAACCTAATCCAATAAATCAAATAGAAGGGAAGGAGAAACTTAGAAGCTACATCTAGACCAAACTTAAATTATGATCAGCAAAGGTTAAAAACTCATTTCAGAATGTTAACCTCACATATCGCTATCCTGGAAATTCAATGCCCAACAGAGATAATTGTTAGCATATGCATTAGATTATTCAAACAGCAGAGTTCAAAAGAACGCAGAAGCAATTTCATTTTTAATAGTATTTCTGTGCAATGCATCTTCTTCTAGGCACAGAACCATCATCTAATTGATTGCTTAAAGCGAGAAGATACGAAGCGAATCACTATGTTAACACTCATTATAAGGTTTCCGCACTTCTGCAATCCCTTCCCCCCCCCCCCCCCCCAAGAAAAAAGAAGAAGCCTTGAACGTAGAGAAATCATGTCAGAAGTGCCTATGAAATCTTTGTATTTACACCATTATAAGCTACTATAGAGTTATCTAAAAGCAAACACCCTTTCTTTGCCTTCCTCGATCTCACCTAGTAACAACAAAATTAGGCAAACCCTCTAAGATTTTGCCATTGACAATTCACGATGCAAAGGGGTCTTAATAAAAGAAAATTACTGAGTCAAGTCACCTTGTTAATAATACCTGTAATCAGAAGATTTGACCCTGATTCAACCCTTAGAGTTAAATCCTCCACCAAAACATTGCCAGTCGGGGTGACAACCTGGAAGACACTGTTAATATGTGAAAAGGGGAAGAAAGCATGATGAAATGAGTAAAGTTATTTCGAGTACCTTGACACCAGAAAATTCTATGAAATTAGCTTCACTAAAGCAAATTTGGTTTCCATTTCCTCGGGAAGAATATTTTTCGGTAGCAGCACCTAGCTCTCTTGATATGACCATTAATTCATGAATGCGGTCTGCATAACCACTGAGCAGATGAAACCAGTGTCAGAAAGAAACAGAAAAGTCATGCCTAGGACATTCCATTAGCAAGAATAAAAAGGCCTTTGTTTCTTGAAGCAACATAGCTTCATGAAGACCCCAAAATTGAAAAAGCAAAGACTTAACCATACATTTGTGAATTGGTTAAAGGAAAAGCATAAAAAATTGCTACAGGGGTGACAAGAGGATCAAGCAATACCTGAGACGATTGAGACGTCTCGAACTTATAGACAGTGTACCGAGAGATTGAAACAAGGATATGATGACACTAGTATGGTATCTCAAATTGCTCAACATTTCAGCACGTCCCAGAGTTGAAGTGTCGGGTCTAAGGTCACCAGCAAAGAAAGGTTCTATAATCAAGATAACAGCAACTGTAGCGCCAAGATATTTCAACAAGAAGTCTTGGATCATTCCGAACCACCAATGGTCATGAAGGACAACTCTCATGTGCTTCACCAGATTTTTAAACTTCTGCTGAATATGAGATGCTTCTCTCTTTTCTCCGCCATAAAATGCTATACTTTCTGCATGGGTCCTCAACCGAGAATGGACTTGCCGATATTCTCCTTCCAGTTGTTGCTCTTTGGACATTAGTTTCCCAAAAGGAGGAGAGAAATTTCTGATCATGACCCCTGCCCCCAATACATATGCCTGTAAAATAATATCAAGTACTCATAGTAAGATAAGTAACCTTTGAATCTAAACCATCTGATAATCAACGTTACAGAGGATAGAGTACCAAAATCCAAAAAACGTATTTTGGGCTAGCATAAGAACAAAGGCGCCAGGTATAAAGCAGGCCATCTGCTACAGCTGTCAGATCGTCCTGCACAAGATCACTCAATTCTGAACAGAACCTTGGTACATCACTTGCGATCCGTTGCTCTGGATTAGATATTCGCCCATCAACATGTGATAGTTTGTAGTATGCCATATTCTGTAACCATATAGAGAATTAAGCAACTGCAGGGAACAAAGCAGGCAGAAAATATGGTGTGATCACCAGCTAATCATATAATTACGACTTGTCCCCTCGAAACAGTACTACATGCTGATACTTGAAAAGCAAAACTTCATTTTTCAACTTGTGACATATTGCTTCAAGCCAATTGCTATAATAATGAAAAGTTCCACACACACTAAAGGCACAACATAGTGTTTGCAGACAGTAAGAGACACAGAAAATAAGCAACTAGAACTGCACGCTTGGTTTGACAAAATCAGCACTGATTTAAAGAAGAGAGAGAGAGAGAGAGAGAGAGAGAGAGAGAGAGAGAGAGAGAGAGAGAGAGAGCTGTACTGGACTTCAGCATGAAGACCCAAATACAATACACACCTCAAAGTAATGGGTATGGATCAATTTCGTCAATATCTTCCTAAACTGCAGACTGAGTGTCCCCGTTATGTACTTTGAAGTAGAGTGTATCGTGGAAAGAAGAAAGCATAATAGGATATTTTCTGAAATCAGCCGGAAGAATAGTGGAACGCGCCGAAGAAAAGCAGCACGAAACAAAAAACCTTGCACTTTTGCTAATCTATTGCTCAAAGCCGTCCGAAATACCTGAAAAAGAAAATAGTTAGCATCCCATCCCGAGTCTGGGGTCTTCCAATTCATTAAATGCAAGTATGAAATGAAGCCAGACATAAGAAGGTAATTAATTACTGGTGAATGCAGTGTGAAGCTCCACAAAACACGCTCAACTAGATATTCAAATTATGGCATAGAGAAACTGACAAAAAGATCTTTTAGCAATTAGGAAAGCACAGTGGAGTAAGGACAGGGACGGACAAGCACTGATCTTCATTCTTACCTGATTGTCATGGCTTACAAAACCAATCTTGCCTACCCATAAGATCTACATAGAGTTTCCTCTTACACAACTTGTAACATCAATACTTTCTCAATTACTATGGTCATAATGCCAATTCTGGATATAGAGTGAAATTCCCTCCCAATTATACTGATAGGCCAAACATTCTCCACATTGATTATACTCAATTTTTTTAGTGAAACAAATCCCAGACCATGACAATCGAAATTTTCCTGAAAAGCGTTGACAAACAATTGAGTCAGGAACTTCCAGTAATCAGTCTGCAAAAAATTGCAACAAGGCAGTCACATACAACCAGAGGATGCACCATCTTCCTTAAGGCTTCTACCAATCAATTTTTCTGCAAACACAAATTTTAATTGCATTTTCCTTTCATCACATTGGAGAAGCACGTTGGAGTCTAAAGGATTTACGTTAAGTCGAAGTAAGACCGAATACTTGTAAGTGTGAGTTCGACACGGTAGGAAGAGGAGATCAAGAAGAAGTAAATATGCTCGGACAAGAGGTACCCAAGAAAGATACTTTTAGATATCTGGGATTAATATTGCAAAAGGGGGGAGAGATTGATGAGAATGTAAGCCATAGAATCAGAGCAAGTTGGATGAAATGGCGCAGTGCATC
This sequence comes from Rhodomyrtus psidioides, assembly GCA_021437785.1. Classification (NCBI taxonomy): domain Eukaryota; kingdom Viridiplantae; phylum Streptophyta; class Magnoliopsida; order Myrtales; family Myrtaceae; genus Rhodomyrtus; species Rhodomyrtus psidioides. The sequence goes on from JAILYB010000073.1 coordinate 2,509,583, forward strand.
AGGATTTTTCTGTGATCGCAAAATTTCTCTTAGGTTAAAATAAAATTTTATAGAACAGCAGTACGACCGTCATGCTATACAGAGCTGAATGTTGGCCAACACAGAGACAACATGAGCATAAAATGGGAGTAGCGGAAATGAGGATGTTAAGGTGGATGTGTGGTCATACAAAGCTGGATAAGATAAGGAATGAAGATATTCAACGAAAAGTTGGAGTAGAACCCATGGCAGAAAAGATGAGAGAATATTGATTGAGAGGGTTTGGACATATTCTCCGAAGGTCCCTAGATACTCTGGTAAGAATAGAAGTTTGCTACCGAGAGCATAACACGAAGAAAGGAAGAAGTCGGCCGAAACTTACTTGGGGAAAAGCAGTAAAACAAGATTTAATGGAGTGGGAAATAGATTTGCGTACAGTTTGTCTTAGGTCGGAGTGAAGAAAGGCTATTAGTATTGTGGAGGGGCAGAATTCCCATGTCCCTGACTGTCCTTTTTAGTCATTTATATATATATTATCTTTGTTTATTTATTTCTACATATTTATCTCTTTTCCCTCAAGTAGTCTTGCTTTTATTTTATGAATCTTTAGAGTTCATCGACTGCCGACCTCAACTAGTTTGGGATAAATGTGTTATTGAGATTGATGTTGATGTTGTCTTTCATCACATTCAAAATCTCCTTCAGAAGTTCAGTATCAATCTCTACCTTGCCGATAAATTCGCATAGGTCCTCAGCATATTCCTGAATAGAGGCTCAGTGTTGTTTTTCTATAATGCTCTCCAAGCCATTAACTTCTACCCTTCCTAGCAAAGAATTATCCAGTCCATAACCTTTCAATAATTACAAGCACCACGGAAAATAGCATCTGCAGCCTGTCACAGCAACCATTATGTGATAGCTGGGCAGGCGTCACTACTGCTACAAGCCACTACTGCAGTGAGAACTGATTTCACACCAGTAGAAGCATCATCTGAACCATTTTCAGCCTTCTTTTGTGTTTTACAGCTTACTACTTTCAGTTTCTTTAACTTCAATATTCCACATCCACAACCCCCAGAATGCATTTTGTATACCTCCGCACTAACTATGACCAAGATTTAAATCTTTCATTCTAACTCCTTTGCTAATCCAATCTCTACCTAGTAATTCCAAGCCCAAGAGGACACACCAGTCCTCAAGCTTCATAAGTAATCCCCAGAATCAATTTGCTATACTTCCTCTCCTATGAGCAATTGCTTCCAATGGAGGATATCTACTACAATTACAATAAATTTTTTACATTTGACATGTATGCCACAATGACATGTATGCCAAAAAATTAGATATGTTAACCACACGCTCAGGCACAGAAATCAATAGTAAAATAGCCAACTGACGTTCCAACTGCAGCTCAAAGAAATCCATAACATATCGTCATATCAGAATTCTCCAATTGACAGCCATCTGCCTTCTTCTTTAGTTTTTTGTTGTTGTTTTGTCATCGTTGTCACTGCTGTGGGTGGGAAGGTCGGGCAAAAAAGAACAATCGAAACACCACCCAACAGGATTGACCCGATTTTGAGTAAAATTACCAAATGGTTTACTCGAGAGGAAATCCAAAAGAAGAACAATATAACAGTAACAACCGACTAGTTATACAAACAAGAAAAATTCTAGAAAACAGGTCTTATATACTTTACAGCATGCTATAACTTAAAGGTAGGGCGTTATAATACAGAATGATTTTAGACATTGCTAGCAATCTAGATAAGTATCGGGGAATTAAGAGCAAACTTTCCCAAGCCAAAACAAGTTTTTCTCTACGCCACATATAATGAAAATAAATCAAAGAGTCATGCAAGAGCTTCAATGTTCCAAAGAAGATAATAACTCCACAATCTTGAAACAATAAGCCAATGCTTCATACTTGTTAAGGATTACTATTGAAGGTTTAACATTCATCTTTACTGGAAGACCAATTGCATTGATGAATAATCTATTACTTCAGTTAACACGCACACATCCACTATGTCATTGCATTCGACATGTACGGAAGAAGACTCAGAAAGCAAAGATGAAAAGAAAGAAAAAATTTACACAAGATATTCTCTAGTTAAAGAATTAGCTCACCACAATACCAACTAGAGCCAAAAGGTCCCTTGCACCCATCTGGCCCATCTTGGATAGAAGAATGGCTGTTAGGACCTGCAGTGACTTCAATCCACCTTTCTTTCTACTAACTTTTTCTCCACTTTCCTGACCTTTGGCAGCCTTATTTGGTTTTTCTTGGTCATTGTCAATCCCATTGAAATGACCAAAAGGATTGGATTTTTGTTTGATAAAACGGGAATGAGCATATGCTGCAGTCCCGCCAGCAACTAAGATGCCGGTGGCAATTAGAAGGGATTTCCTGCAGGAAGAGTTCACACAATTTACGATCAGGGTGACTATCAAATAGAAAATGCCATTTGCGCATGAGCAAGTAGTTGGTAGCAACTAAAAAACTAGTGAGACCAATTGCAAACCACAAATAAACCTGCGCATTATTTATAGCAAGAGTCATTCAATAACATGTTTTCTAACTTCAACAGACAACAGAACTGCATCTTTGAGTACACTAGTCATCGAGAGAACCAAGCAGAACAGAATAGAAACAATTAAATCAAGAGCAGGCAGCATAATGGCACGAGTGAGCATGAGTGAGAAGGTGAAACCCGCAGAGGACATCTTTCAAAAGAAACCACCAAAAACGAGATACTAAGACAGTCTATCTTCAATATAGTAGCTGATACATTATTGACCGATCACAACCACAAAAACCAAAGCAGCTACAAGTAATTGACTATCGAGCCAACGAGCTCTTGCTCTTGCCCTTAATAAACAACAGGGAAGCATTACCTTCTGGAAGCCAGAAGACTCCGACCATGCTCCGTCAACTGGAGCAACTGAAGAGAAGGCATGGCTTCGATAGACGCCAACCGCAATAGCTTGTTCAAGAACTCATTTAACTAAGAGTCCTTACTGACTAAATGATCGAGTTGGGCTACACCCAAAACCCTAATCGACATCGCTGAACGACCCCCTTCAGCTTCTCCGCTCCACCGCCCCCCGCTCCCGCGATCGAATCCCAGCCCTCGAGACCCAATTGACGACAGGTTCGATGAATGAGGACAAAATCGGAGCTTTCTTACCCGGGCTCAATCTACGGTGTTGAGAACAGCATAATCAAGAAGACCCAGAAGAAGATTTGGCGGATCGATGGATCATCCTCTTCATGTGACCACAATTCGAGCAGGTTGCGCTCGCTGTTCTAACTTAAGAGAGAGAGAGAGGCAGGCACCGTCAATAGAGATGGAGATGGGACAGACTGATTACGCCGAAAACGTCGGTCTTCCTTGGGTTGTTGACACATGCACGCCTTTAGCATCAAGACATTGTGACGCAACACACCCACGGATCTGCTCCGAGCAAGTACACGGGGTCCGTCAAGCTTTCTTCCTCGAGGTTATAGAAAAGACATCAGACGTAAAAAGTTCCGAGGTTTTAATCATTTTTCAGATCATAAAACTCTTCTCTCCGCGAAAAAGGTGCGGTTGACCTCGTACCTTCTACCCTTTGCATTGCATGTGGGGCTCCGTTTGATTCAGCACTGCAGATGAGCATTTGAGCTCTAAAGACCCAATGTCACTCATAAATATTATTTGGTTTAATTTTTTCTCACGTAAAAAGTTAGAGTCTAAATTTGGGCTAAGGGGGCTAAGAGACTTTTGCGAAATGCAACTAATTTTTTATTTTTTTAACTTTGTCACCTTCGCCGTCGGTCGCCACCACCCCCGTCGTCGGCCGTCGTCGCCGCCCCCACTGGTCGCCTGCCACCCGTCGCCACCGATCGCCGCCACCGGTTGCCAATCGCCGCCGCCAGTCGCCGATTACGCCACCTCCGCTTTTTAAAAATAAAAATAAAAAAGTTTTACAAAGTTCATTTTTTACCATTTACGTCAATGTTGCTTTCCAATATGTATTTAAAATACAATTTACCAAACATTACTTACATTTTGCAAACGATCTTTAGCCCAAAGGTATTTACATTTTCTCAAAATTATTTAGCCAAATGTTGAATCAAACATGCCCTTAGCTAACTAACCCCTAAACCAACCAATTATTAATTTTTGACTTTAAGTATGATTTTTAAAAGCTCTCATCTGCGGTTGTTGCCTGTTCTTTCATATGTTTCCTCGTGTTAGCATTAGACAATATCGATGATATGTCATATAACTGGCGACAAAATTTGTCCAATGTGCCCTTTAGCTCCCATTTACATTGAAATTGTTATAAACATAGTCCTACCCAAAAGTTGAGTTAGAATAGATTTGAAATTTTGGTTTCCAGTGGTATTAATTGGGGCCTGGATCACCTGCCCTACAAAAAGTAAGGTAGGGAATCCAGATCCTATTGATTGATCCCAAAACCAAAACCCAGGATGAAACCCATCTCGGTAAGCTCATGAAATTGAAGACCACATTGATTGGCAACAAATTTGAAATCAAAACCGATCAGTTAGCGTAAATTCTCGATCCGACTTATAACGTCAATTGATTCTATCCCTAAGCTTTTTCCTAAATGGTTATAATGTTTAAAATTTATTTATAAAAAGTGGACAGTTTCTATCATATCCATTCATTAAGGGCCCTTTCAAGTTTTTACCACGTTGAGCATTTAGAGGATTTTCACTATTTTCGGGTGTTCCAGTAAAACCGATTTCATGTGCTCGAAACACATATTCACATGTTAAATATGTAGAAGTACCCATAATAATTAAGAGTTTAAATGATTTTCTTTAAGGATTTTCAAGAAATAAGAAAATAGCCCTGCTTTTGTTAGAAAAATCGTACAATATGTATATTAATCTATACAATGACAGAACTAAATCATAAGCAATGAAATGAAAGATAGGTTTATAACAGACATGTCATGGACTATGTCATTCACCATAAGTCTCACTAATCTTCTTCTTCTTTGAAGATCTGCAATCCACAAAGCTGTGATCTATCTTGTCACAGTTAAAGCATGTACCTTGATATCTGTTCTTGGCCACTCCTCCTTCTGATCCCAACTTTAACTTGCAATCATTTAAACTTCGAATCGCAATAATATTAAGTTGGCAGAAGCACAAAATTTGACCCTTCAGAAGCAGTATTCAAAAATCGTCAGATGCAAAAATTCATCAGAAGCAACTGCATCTGAACCTGTCAGATGCAGAAATTCGTCAGATGCAAAAATTCGTCAGATGCAACTGCATCTGAACCCGTCAGATGCAAAAATTCGTCAGATGCAAAAATTCGTCAGATGCAACTGCATCTGAACCCGTCAGATGCAAAAATTCGTCAGATGCAGTCCTTCTGACCTTCCTTCTGAGTCTCCTTTTGACCTTCCTTCTGAGCCTCCTTCTGAGTCTCCTTCCGACCTTTCTTCTGAGGCTCCTTCTGAGTCTCTTTCTGACCTTCCTTCTGAGGTTCCTTCTGAGTCTCCTTATGAATCTCTTTCTGGATAACAAAATCCGAATGAAAATATAACAATATAAATAAATTGATTAAAAGAATACCGAGGCATGTGTTCGACACAGTTTCCTTAAAACAGATTCGTCCCCTCCAGTACGTGCTTTGAGGTTTTGTGAACGTCTGTCCCTTAGGATACAACGGTGAACAGCGATAGATGCTAGCACAGCAACCCAACGCTTTCGGCGAACTTGAACAACACGAGAACACTATCGAAAACAATACAAATGCATAAAATCAGAAAAGAGGGAGAAAAGTTTTTCTTTTGAGACTGTAGTATTTTCCTATCCCACTTCCTCCCCTTCTGAACAGAATGGAAAACCACATATTTATAGGCTAAGTGGGGCATTGCGAAAATAAATAATAATGGCTAAATTAATTCTGCCGTTTAGAGCCGTTATGTAATTAATTCTGTAACCATAGAATTATAACAGCCGTTACTTAGTTAATACCATTAACACACCGGTAATTAACTTAAGAACGGTTAACGGCTTGAGTTGGAAAAAATTAAAACAGAAGGCAAAAATGGGCTTGTTACGAGGCCCACTTTTCGGTCCCGCATTCGCGTACGCAGGTCGTGCGCTCGCGCCCAAGTTTCAACTTGTCGGGCCTCCGTCGGGGTCCGGGATTTGCACCCCCCTGCGCGTGCGCGCGAGGCATAGTACTTGTTACAATAGTTACCACTCAAAAAGAGTGTAACCACATATAAAGCACTTCAAGGCCTTCCTCCTTTCCAATGAAGGACTAGTGCTTTGTCACTTCCCACTTCCAACTCAATGGGTGTTCTTTGAGAAATAATTTCTCATTCACTCACCCATCAAAATACCTCATATTTTCCAACAATCTCCCACATGAATGAAAATTGTTTTGATTTTGACTCTGTGATAGTGTTCAACAAATGAAACCTGCATAGGATAGATATGTGTCACCCTTTGAACATTCCCTTGTGAAAGTATATTTAATTTACCAACTGTCCAGTAAACATGATGTCCTTGAACTGTCCTGATTTCTTAGTAAATGACCCATATACTTCACACAAGAATCATCTAAACGTTTGTTCAGTTCTCATGAGTATGTTCTTTTGGCCATGAACATCGTCCTGGTTCTGCGAGAGTTTCTAGAGAATCCAGCCCTCAATAATTCTCCTTTGAAGCGGCCCCACTTCTCTCTTACATAGGTGATTACTTAATTTTGAGTAATTGGTTTACTCTACTTAAGAACTATTAAAGCAATAGTTGATATCCTTTTCCTGATAAACCACCACAATAATTTGTTTACTCCACATACTTGGGGGATATCAAATCACTGTTTCTTTTATAGGAATGGTTTGAGGGATAGACCCCCACAGTGATATCTTAAGTTTGTATACTTAGGTTGTCCCTTTTGAACCTAGATCTTGGGATCTCCAGTCAACTAGGTTCGGTTTTCCGTTATACAAACTTTTCTGTAATGGGCCGTAGTCCCATTCCTATTATTGATTTTCCAACTAACTCTCTATTTAACACTTTGGTTAGCAGATCCGTAATATTATCCTTTGACTTTACGTAGTCAATAGAGATAATTCCAGTTGAAAGTAGTTGTCGAATGGTATTATGTCTAAAACATATATGTCTAGACTTACCATTATACATAAAACTCTGTATTCTTCCAATCGTAGATTGACTATCACAATTGGTGGCACAGGTTTACCATTTTGGAATATCCTCTATGAAATGGCATAGCCATGTAGCCTTTTCACCACATATATCCAAAGTTATAACTTTGAATTCCATTGTGGATCTGATTATAACAGTTTATTTTAAGGATTTCCAAAATTATGGCTGTATCTACTAATGTGAATTCATATCCACTAGTAGATTTTGGAACAGCCACTTTTGCAAGGTACCCCCATACTCGTAAGCATTTGTAGGATGGTCTCCTACCTTTCCATAACTCATAAGGGGTTTTATCCTCTTTACTTCGAGGTATTGCATTATTTCTCACCTTAGGAAAGAAATAATGCTTCACAAAGTCAACAAATGACTTGTTATTGCCCTAATTCATGAAATCGTCAATCACATAAGTTGGGTTACCATCACTGTTGATTTTCTTCAACTGGCTAAGTCTCATTTCCCTCGAAGAATAGTCAGAGGATCGGCCGAATCCATTTCTGACTTCATATTATCAATGGACATAATTCCATTTTCAAGCAATTGTTTTATCACATCACTCCTCGAGTGAACATGTCTCTTTCTACCATTGAAAGTTTTACTCTTTGCAATGGCTATTGCCACTTGGCAATCACAATGTATAGACATGTAAAGTGCCGATTTCATTTCCTTGAGCAAACCTCAAGTTATCAAGATAAAATATTTCCTTCTTCTTCTCTTACTAAAGTGTAGGAGGATAAACGTTATATTTCCACAAATATGCTTGGTAGCATCTAGGTTTATCACCTATTATTTTTCCGTTAGCCTCAATATTGGCTCGAGAAATGACGGCAACATTTTTCATAATCATCTGTTTCAACCAAATTAACTTTTGGTTTAGCAGGATTGTCATTTCCTCCAAAATATTTTGTTTGGTTGAGTTCCAAACTACAACATCCCACCAAGTATGAACATGTATCAAATAGTGGATATCGTCTCACAGAAATCACCAATTGGTGTTTCTCATTGCTTCTTATAGAGAACAAATTTCTCTTAAGAACTTCATCTGTGCTTTTAAGCAAATACACATAGCATATTTAGTGCTATCATCGATGAAGGTAATAAAATATTTATTACCGCCTCTTTGTTTGTAATTTACATACATCACAATGAATCAATTCAAGAGGATCTGAGTTTCTTTCGCACGCAGAGCCTCTATTGACTCATTTCTTTCGCGCGCAAAGCCTCGTCTCTATTGAATTTTCCAGTGCTATTTTGTTCAAGGCTGTTGACACCTGATTTTTTACCAAGTCTTTTTGCAGTTATATTTTGAAAAGTCATAAAAAAATCCATAAAAAATCAAAAAATTACAAAATCAACTTTGGTGGCCTTGGCCAAGCCCAAGGAACCATTCTTGACCAAAAAATAATTTTTCATATTTTTCACATTTTTTAGTATTTTTAGAAAATAGAAAAATACTAGAAAAATCACAAAAATAGTATTTGAGGTCACAAAAAATATAGGAAAATAGTTAATATTTTTATTTTAATTTTATTATCATTTTGACCTCATCAAAAGTTGAAATTCAAGTTTAATTTTGTGTGTTTCTTTGTAACACACAGGGTTAAATTTGTCAAAAAAATATGTTTTGAGTCTTTTTATTTGCAATACTTTACATTTTTCGAGTCTTGACATTCAACTTGATTGCCCGACATTTCAATTTGGTTCAATTGTGCACTGATTTGATCAATTTTGGCTTTAGGGACCTAATTGCATGAAAATCTTTTCATTTTAGTCCCTAAAATGCCAAATCCAAAATTAAACTTTTCTGAGAGACACCCATAGAACCTCAATGCTTCCTCCCTACAGGTTTTGACCCCCTGAATCTAATGGTGGGCTCAATTGGGGCCGATATGTCCATCAAGAAGATCAATTTAACAAAAATCAATTTCGGATCCTACTAAATATTTGGGGGTTTCGCACGATTCTAAGTGTTTTAGTCACAAAAACCACATTTCTAAAGAAAAATCATGCTGGGAAAACAATTGGCAGCTTCAATTTGCGAAAAGATGGCAATTACTAGTGGAATTTGGCCCTTCTTTTGGGAACCGGATCTGTCGGGTCGGACAAATCCGACCCATGGACCCGGGTACTGTTCATTGCCTTATTCCCTCTTCTTAATCGCACACGCAGGGACAGAAACGAGAGGGGGCTTCTAATGATCCTTCTCCGATCATCCGCACGGCTCCAGTGGCTGAAACCGTATTCCGCACGTGTCAATCCAAGTTGGAACACTCATAACCGACCTTGAGCTGTAACAAACAGGGGGAAGAATCGGTTAAAAGAAGAAAAGAAAAAGGTCATTCGGTGGAGAGAGGTTCGATCAGACGGAGAGTGAGAGAGAGTGAGTCGGAGAGCAAGGGAGAGATTAGAATCGACAGATTTCATCGTCACCGCGTCTCTGCCGCCTTCGACAAAGAAAGGTGAGCTCGAACTTCTCTGTTTGTTTTCTGGTGAATGCTGTGAGCTTCCGGTTTGAGCCAACCGTATCCATGTCGAGTTGAATTAGTGTGTTACATCGAGTAATCTAAGTTAGTTGAATGTAGATATAGGCTTGGCTTCGTATGATTTAGTCTACGATCGAACTATGCTCAGTTTTAAAGATAGTATGATACCTGTTCGATGAAATGCCTAGATGAACCGAAGAACATCGATCCGAGCTGTGGGTCTGCAATCATGATTCATTTCGTATCCTCGCACTTCGGTTTGCATCTAAAACACTTACTAAGTCTGGTCTCGCCTTTTATTTGCATCGATTTCGTCGAACAATGCATACCCTAACCTTTCTGTGAATCTTGTCGAAGCTTCGAGCTGGAAGTCGTCAATGGACGGTCGTCGATCCATTAGGATGGTCAGGTAAGTTTTCTTATCCATATGTGATGATGAGTGATGGTTTAGACTAAAGGATACGTGCTAGAAACGGCTAGGTCGTATCTCCGCCGGAATCGTTCTCGGTCGGAGCCGGCATGTGTGTTTCAGACTCCGTTTAGGCTGAGATCTCGATGTATGTTAAGGTGGATGAGACGAGGAGTCGATTGGTGCTAGATTCATAGAGATCCGTGGCCATTTCGACGTTGAAACCGAGTTCCGGCGAAGCTCCGGCATTTTTGACCGGAAAATAAGACTTCCGGTCGTCTTCCCCGACGGTCTGTTGACTGGTCAACGAGAGTTGACCAGGTCAACGATCACGTGGCGCCGACGTGGCGTCCACGTGGCAGCCACGTCAGCTCATTCAGTTACAACCGAATAAAACAAACTTGATCCGACGGTGGATAATGTGCCACGTGTCAAGATCTCGCGTTTTTAAAAACAAAAAATGATTTTCAGGAATTAAAAATCCCTTAGATTGGACGGTCACGATTTAATCTAGTGTTTCAATCTGGACCGTCGGTTTCTAGCCTCAGATCAGATCGTCCGTGCGTCGACACGTGGCGCAATCTAGGCCGTAGGTTCGAATTTGGGCGGGAACTTAAAATTCGAGCGGGAAGGCTAAAATGACGTCGTTTTGGGCGCGGGTCGCGCGGGCCCGGATTCCGGTCGGGCCGGTCACCGTGGGTCGTAGGCCGGGTCACCCGACCGGCCCGAATAACATTTGTTTTAATAAAAAAAATTATAAAATGATTTTAAAAAAAAATCAGAAAAATCCCAGAAAATCCAAAAAAAATGCTAGAAAATTCCAGAAAATTCCAAAAAAATTATGGAAAAATCCTAGACACTCCAGAAATCCCCAAAAATTGAGGATTGACCACAGACAACTGGTCAACCCTATTTTTGGGGTTTCTTATCCGTTCTTCCAAGACTCGACGATATTACCCTTTAGGGGTAGGTCGCCTCTGCTGTATATGCGAGATGAGGCCAATAATGCCAAGGTAAGAATTAGGGTCGGGTAGGCGACCAATTCTTAGGCTTGGGTTTTCAAGTCTCGTCCCTTTTCTCAAAATGACGATTTTGCCCCTCAATGGGAAAATCATCTTTCTTGTCTCAATCGAGTTCTGAAAATTGCTTAAAGTTAGGGTTTGGGTCAGGTGGACGACCAGCCCTAATATTTGAGATTTTCAGTCCTCATTTTTGTCCGAAATAACGACTTTACCCCTCTAAGGGTAAAATCACTTTTAAATTCCAGAAAAATCCTGAAAATTCCCAAAAAATGGGAAATGGATTGGATTAATAGCTAATCCCACTTCCCCCGTCTTTTGACTTCCCAATTCATCTGAAATCATAAATTTTCCCTTTCGAGGCGAATTTTCCCCGAATTGTTCAAAATTACGATTTTGCCCTTCATGGGCAAATCATACCAAAATCATTCCTAAGCCTTGATTGATATTTCTCTAGGCTAATAGGGCTTCATTAGGGATGCCATGCTGATTTCATGTGTTTTATCTGCATGTATTGGATCCTTGATTTGCGCACTTATTTCTATTGATTGTGAGTGATAGGGTAGTAATTCCCATCTGCATGAACTCCTAGATTTAGGATCTGTACCCCACTCATCTGTATGAAATCATAGGATCAGATAAACCATTCAGCTTCGGTACCGAAAGGGCGTCAACTCTGACAGTTGGCGTAACTAAGTCCCCGAATCCACTTCTATGGTTTCCGCAGATCGAATAGACCACTCCCAACTGTTCGATAGGGTTTCCGATCGTACCCTCCATGAACGATTGGTGGCGACTCATTGGCATGTACACTTATCACATGTCACTAGACCACACTGAAGGTTGACCACGTATATCCAGCAGTTGCGATTTGGGTAATGGACTTTGGGAGAGGCCTGTGTCCGATCGAGCCAGCGATCGGGCGGCCCATTTGCTCCCCCTCGCCCTAGCCCGCGAGGGAGGGTCGCGACAAAGGCGCCATACACGTTCCAAGCAATCTCTTCCGCATAGGAAGGGAAGAATCGCTTTTCGAAACTCAGCTTCAAATGCCTCCCATGTCTTGATATGGTTGGCCTTATCATTGCTCTTGGTGCATCACCATAGCAACTCAATTTCCAATACAAGGGTCTGGTGTTCACACGCAACTTGACATTCCGAGCCCCTTGGGTTTCTAATTATTGATTCTCCGCCCATAGGAAGTTATCCATATTCTTGGAATTCCTCGAGCCTTTAAATTTCTCGGGTCGAAAGATATTCACTCTAAGTGGTACAGGGATTGCCCCGTTCACATGGCCAGAGTCCAGCATGGCCATTCCGGCCTTTAGCTCGAATGACCCAGCATGTTACTTGATCCAAGGATTCACTCAAGTACATTTTCAGCTTGAATCTTATGTAAGATCACTTGAATTTCTTGCACCTGACTGATCACAGTCTTATAGTCCACCATCATATAATCAAGGAATCGTCCGACAACAAATTTCTTTGCTTCGGCATCCTTTGTTTTATATTTTCGGTCAAGGATTCTCATAACTCCTTTGACGTCCTTATTGCACATTGTACAAGGAGTCATATAAGCCATTCATGACATAATTCCTACATATGAAGTCAGAATGCTTCCAAGGCCTCAACCTCGTTGAAGGCTTGCTTATCTGTTTCTCCATCGGATACCTTGGGAGGTTCCTTAGTCAAGAATCTCGCAAGATTCAAAGTTGTTGAATAAACCAACATCTTGTGCTGCTACCTGTTGACACCTAAATTTTGATCAACTTTTTTTCCTTTATTTTTCGAAAATTCATAGAAAATCCATAAAAAGCTAAAAAATTAAAAAATCAACTTTGGTAGCCTTGGCCAAGCTAAAGGGACCATTTTGGATAAAAAAAATATTTTTTCATATTTTTTATTATTATTATTTTCGAAAAATATAAAAATAAAAAGAAAATAAAAAAAGTAGTATTCGAGGTCACAAAAATATATACAAATAGTCGGTATTTTTATTTTTAATTTTCTTTACTTTAGGACCTCATAAAATAGTAAAATTCATGTTCGATTTTAGGTGTTCTCTGATCACCATAAAATTGAATTTGGCAAAAATATTAATAATGATTAAAAGGAAAAGGAGTGAAAACATCATCATTTAAAAGGAAAAGGGGACTAATCATTTTGTCTTCGCTTTTGATTATTTTATTATTATTTTTACTTTTTAGTATTTTATTATATTATTATTATATTATTTTTTTATTATTATTTTATTTTTATTATTATTTTAATCTTCCCCCCTCCCCCTCATCATCCGTCGCCTCCTCTTCTTCCTTCTTTCTTCTTCTTCTTCCTCCTCTTCTTCTTCTCCTTCCTCTCCCGTAGCTTCTTCTTCCTTTTCTTTTCTTCTTCTTCGTGGACGCCTAAAATGGAACCCCCCCTTCCGCCGTCGTCGCTAGCCATCGTACCTCAAAGCCGCCGTGAACAACCCAAGACCTCCGGCCTCCACCCGTTTCGGAGTTTGGTTCGGGATTGTTTCGGATCAGGCCAAATCCGTCATCGCCAAAGCGCGCTATCGCCTCCGGCGACAGCCCCGGAGTCCTACCTCCTCCCTCGGAGCTTATGGAGCCTACGCGCCGTTGGTGGAGCCCAGAAACAGCCTCGGGTCACCACCCCGTCGTCGGAACGTGTCCGGACGCGTCGAAACGTGTCCAGACGTGTCGGAGCGTGTCCGGACGTGTCGGAGCGTGTCCGGGCGTGTCGGACGTGTCGGAGCCGTGTCCGAACAGTGTCCGAACAGTGTCGGAACAGTGTCGGAACAGTGCATGAACAGTGTCGGAACAGTGCATGAACAGTGTCCAATTTTTTAATTTTTTTTAATTTTTAGTCTTAATTTGTGAAATTGACTATCGACATTCTAATGGCGATCGACAGGTAACGGGCATGGGGAGGGTCGCAGGCTGAGGCTGGGCGATTGAAGGCCGGTGTCCAATCCGGTATGTTTTACGTACCCGATCTGTATATCAGGATTATTTTTCTAAAATATTGCATTTATAGACTTGATTTGTATGTATTTGTTTCAGTCTAGTGGTTAGCTTATTTATCTGGTTGAGTGTTATCTATTGTCAAAGACATGCTTTTTGTTAAAATATTTTCTGAAAATATAAAAAAATATTAATAAATCAAAAATGCCAAAAAAATGGAAAAATTAAAGAAAAACAAAAAAATTGAGAAAAAATTGCATAAAAATTCTAAAAATTGTCCAAGGCTGAAAATGACAAAAAATTGATTTGTTTTCATTTTTGGGATTTTCTCCCATTTAATCCAAAATGGCGATTTCACCCCTCAAAGGGTAAATCGTCTTTGATATTCTGATGAATTGTGGAAATTGCTTAGAATTTGGTGATGGGCCAGATGGGTGGTTAAACCTTATGTCTAAGATTTCCACATTTCATTTCCATTTTTAGAAAATGACGATTTTACCCTTCGAATGGTAAATCGGTTTCTAAAATTCCCGAAAATCACGAAAATTGCCAAAAAATAGGAAATGGGTCAATTGAGTGACCAAACCTGTTTTGACTCCGGATTCATTCCGAAATGATGATTTTGTCCTTTTTGGGCAAATTGTCCCCTTTGTCTCAAAATTACGATTTTGCCCCTGATGGGCAAAATCATGTCTAAATCATTCCTAAGCCTGATTGATGCTTCTCTAGGCCAATATGGCCTTATTAGGAATGCCATGTGATTTATTTGTACATTTGAATTCATTGATTTGTGCACTTTATTATTGATTGTGATTGCCAGGATAGTCATTCCTATCTGCATGAACTCCTAGATTTAGGACTCGTACCCCACTCATCTGTATGAAATCTTAAGTCAGAAAACTCAGTCAACTTAGGTACCGAAAGGGCGTCAACTCTGATAGTTGACGTAACTAAGTCCCCGAACCCATTTCCCTGGTTATCGCAGAATTGAATAGAAACTCCCGACTATTCAATAGGGTGGTCCAATCATACCCTCCAAAAAAATGATTGGTGGCGACTCCATGGCATGCACACTTAGCACATATCACTAGACCACACTGAAGGTCGACTACGTATACCTCCGTTGCGATTTGGGTAACGGGCCTTGGGAGAGGCCCGCGTCCGACCAGACTGGACGGCCCATTAGCCCTCGAGAGCCCATGGCGAATCTCGAGAGGGTCGCGACAGACTGGCGACTCCGCTGGGGACTTTAGAGAACTTGAGCCGATTAAAAAGGTGATTGATTTTTCTAACATGTTTTATGCAGATGCTCTTCAAGGTGAGGTACGTACTTTAACCCTTGAGGTGTTAAATGTTTTTGCAGATTGGAGAAATAAGGGGTGGAGTACTTGTTAACTCTGTTTTATGTAGGTTGGGCGCAGGAATGAATGATTGTGTGTATGTTTTATATTGAAGCGGTGATTGTTAAATAAGATGCATGTTTATCGCTTTAGCACGACACCGAAAATACACACAACCGCGCCTAAAACCCCGGGCGCCGCCTATAGGAAAACAATAGAAGGGATTGAAAATGGAATCTCCGTGAGGAAAAACACGGGGTAATCCACTTTTCAATTCCGCTCACTTCGAACTATGGATCGAGTCCCAATGCAACGATAGCTGTGCAATGGAATCGGCTCTTTCTAGAACTCGAGGTGGGAACCTTGACCTTAGGTGCCAAATCCTTTGATTTTTAGAAGTTTTATCCTCCCTTGTCTCATGTGCATGTCTTTAGATGGTTGGTATATCTAAAACCACCTAAAAAAAAAAAAATCGGTGATCCTGGAGTCACATCTCGAAGATTGGAACTGGGGCATCTCCAAGTGTTCGGGCCACATTCCTTTGATTGATTTGACATTCTTAGTCCTCTTGTATAAAATTAATTTTGCTGAGATCCTCTATATCTCGTCCCGTAGATTGATTGTATTAGGGATCTATTTGTATTGTATACATCTTGATAAGGCTCATTTCTATCGAAAATGGGGGCAAATTCCCCAAACCCGTGGAGCATAGTGGAATTCGTCCCTTCAGTGCAAAACACATTGGGCCGCAGAGCCACTCGTTTGGTGAAAGGACGTATCGTTCCTAATTGATTTTTAATCAGATCTGGGGATAAGTTTTTCTCCATTCTTTTTATCTCAGGACGTCTCTCCTCTGACAAAGTCAATAGACGCAATAACAGAGTCGTCCGCATCAGAATCAAACCCCAAGATACGAATTTGGGTGAACGGTAACCTTGTATCGTTCCAATTTGGTCTTCCAAGACCACATGCCTAACGTGAGTTTTTACTCATTTTACAGGAAGTTGTTGGCGCTGAAAGCCTCAAATGAAAATAGCGCGCTAACAGGGAGGCGAATAGAATCATTGGCCTTAGAAGTCAGGATTCCAGGAGATTGTCTTTGATTATAAGACCTAGTGGATGGTAAAAAGTATCGCTCCTACGTCACATGCTTTGACATGCATTTTGATAAAATCTTCTTTTTTTCCTTGAATAAAAGGAACCTTGAAGAATGGCGCTGGAGTGCGCCCAAAAACACAAATGGATCTTCTCTGGGGCAAATTCTTGAGAAGGATTCGTCGCCCAACCAGATGGGAGATCAAGGACACAAGATAGAGGTCCAAATTATGCAAGCCGCGCGTTTGTGTTCAAACGGAAACACAAAACAAGAACAAGGCGGTATCGTTCCAATTTGTCTTGAATTTTGGAACGCAAACTGACACCTAATTCCCTTCTTTGACAAGGGCTCGCCATCAAGGCGAAACAGGTTTTCACATCCCGTGTATTACCCAATGGAACACATGACCAAGGGTAAGATGTATCGTTCTAATTTATTGAAAAATTCATGAACGTACAATAACATGTTTCTTCCGCATTTTCAGGGATCTCCAGCCGCGGCGGGTAGGTAAGTATCCCTTTTCCCCAAGTCGTTGAAGATAAAAAAATTGTTAGGACTCTTTCAATCATTATGTCTGAAAAGAGGCATCGAATTTTTAAACTCATAGACATCCACAGTTGAAGTTGGGAGGTTGTCTGAACATGAATGAAACATGCATGTGCATCATAAAGCCCCATTGGGAGGAAATTTTTCGGAGAAAACAAAAAGAATTTTTCCAATAAAAATTGTTCAAACCGTTTAAGGGTGTTTTCTCAGATGAGAGGCGAATCCTAATCCAAACATGTCCAATACACACTTGAGAGATGAGTGAAGTGAGCAGATAACAAAATCTGGGTCTACGGGGGTAAGGACAATTTGCAGCGATTACATGGGTTGGGACAACGGAGGCATTCGTTTCATATCCCCCAAACACTACAGGTGACCGTTGATAACCCATTTGAACGGCGGTTCTCATTCTTAACCCTGTCAAGAACCACCCCACACCGGGGCAAAAAGGAAGTAAGTCCAGCAGCGTCAGGAGAAAATGGTTAGAAATTTTCTTGCTCGGACTAATTAATCTTTGTGTGTTGTTTATATGGTAATCCAAGTGCCATAGGATGACGAGAAGCATCATTCTTTATCCCATACACTGTATCATTTGCACAGCCAAGTTGAGCCTGCAAATTCATTTCATGAACCCATTGGTGATCATTCCAAGACGGATGTCGCACCACTTCAAAAATGGAAGAGTTCAAGACTCATGGATTACGAAGAGAATTCTCGGACTGATATTTAAAGCATGTTTAGACTATATGTCTAACATGATCCCATGAAGATGAGAAAAAGGGGGGTTTCAAAAATGAAAATGAGAAAAATCCCCGGCATCAAGAAAAAGCAAAGTGCCTAGTAAAAGCAAGGCCGATGCTCGTGCTAGTTGTTTAATTGGTCCGCAATGAAGCTGGATGGGAAAAGGGGAAATCCCTGAAGGAGCCAAATCCAAAAGGACTGCTCCCCAAATGCTATCAAGCGCAGAACAAAGACATAGAAAGAGTCAGTCTCTGAATGCAACAAGAGACGCTCTTTAAAGAGCTGGTGCACATCGCGAGATAGGTTGCGCGCCTCAAAGGCTAAAGATGCAGAAAAGAAAGGACAGGTGGCAAATCAGCAATGATCACCAATGTCAAACCCGTCACGAATTCTGGGCCAAAAATAAGCCTGTTTCGGTCCCCAATCCTACCAATGTTACAACCCCGAAACAGTCTTCTCTGACTAAGACACTTGGGTTAACATATAGCTTAGCTCGAAGAAGTACGAGCAAGATTATTTCTTTCTCATTTTGCAGGGTTCTTGACTTGTAAACCCGGAGCAGATGGTGAAAATTTTCGTTCAATGGCCTTGACTCAAAAGTGAGTCCCCCTTGACGATCAAGAACCAAGCCCAACATTACGGTACCGTGGAAGACCTCCCGACCGATCAAAATGTATGCGCTGCGAATGAGCCTAAAACCTAGGCACAGGTTAGTAGGGAATTGAGTGCATCCCCTACAAAAAAAAAACCACTATCGCAAAACAGGTGAGAAGACCTCATTGTCGAGAAATATTCCAATTGATGTTTTGAACAAACTCTTTTTGGAATTTTCAAACTGTTGATCCAGATTTTCCGTCCAAGGGATTTGTGATCACATTTGCATATTGCAAGAATGCTTTGGATAACCTCCAGCATCAAAATGCACATTTCATGATTAAAACTTAAAACATACGGTTTTGTCAAATGGACAGCCGTGGCCTTCCCAAAGATTACTAACGTTTTCTTGGTGAAGAAAAATCTTCCAGGCTCGAACTTCTGCAGGATTCTTGGAAACCCCAAATCCCAGAAAAACATTTGCTCCGTGGAGTGGAGCACGCAGGTTTGAACTTTCTACAGGATACCTGGAGAACACAACTTCCAGAATGTCGTCTCAACAGACTCAACTGAAGTTTTTTCAAAATAAAATCTTTCACTGCTTCAAAACTGAATTCCCGATAAATTTCGGGATCTTTCAAAAGAAGGGGTGAGGATGTGATCCCATTTCAAAATTTAGGCGGTCTCATCGGATGTGGAGAACCCTCGTCATGAGACCCCTTTTCAAAAATCAAGCAGTCCTAGCTTGACGTGGAGAACCCTCGTCCTAGGATCCCTTTTTCAAAAATATCAAACAGTCCTGGCATGACGTGGAGAACCCTCGTCCTAGGACCTCTTTTCAAATATCAAACAGTCTCATCGGACGTGGAGAACCCTCGTCATGAGACCCCTTTTCAAACCAAAACAAAGGTAGATACCGCCTGAAGGGTCAAATGAAGGTAGATACCGCCTGAAGGGTCAAATCAAAGGTAGATACCGCCTGAAGGGTCAACACAAGGTAGAAACCGCCTGAAGGGTCAAATAAAGGTAGATACCGCCTGAAGGGTTAAATGAAGGTAGATACCGCCTGAAGGGTCAAATCAAAGGTAGAAACCGCCTGAAGGGTCAACACAAGGTAGAAACCGCCTGAAGGGTCAAATCAAGGTAGAAACCGCCTAAATGGTCAAACCAAGGTAGAAACCGCCTGAAGGGTCAACTCAAAGGTAGAAACCGCCTGAAGGGTCAACCAAAGGTAGATACCGCCTGAAGGGTCAAACCAAAGGTAGAAACCGCCTGAAGGGTCAACCAATGGTAGAAACCGCCTGAAGGGTTAACACAACGGTAGAAACCGCCTGAAGGGTCAACCCAATAGTAAAAATCACTTAAATGGTCAACTCAATGGTCCGATCCACCACACGAATCAAAACCCTTGGAAAATTCCCAAATGTGAGATGCGTCTTCCTTAGATTCCTATCAGTTAGGAATCCCATTATGGTTTGACCTACCATACGGGTCAGAGCTTAACCTCTCTAGGATACTCTAGTAACGAGTTTCTAGAAATTCTCTTGAATCCATCAAACACCGCGAAAATCGCACAAACATCGAACAGGTAAGTGGCAGGTATGTCTCTCTATTATCTCACTCTCTCATGTCAAATAAATGTTTCCCCCTTCAAGAAAGAGCATACATCGACAAGCATGAAAAACTGGATGTCATGACTCCTTTTCCTTTAGTTTCACGAGTCGAGTCGATCAGGACTCAGGTGTCACCTTGTCTTTGAGAGAAACCTCTGAGGGGATTCCTCTGACGAGATTCCTCTCAAAGAGGGGCAGCTGTTGACACCTAAATTTTGATCAACTTTTTTTCCTTTATTTTTCGAAAATTCATAGAAAATCCATAAAAAGCTAAAAAATTAAAAAATCAACTTTGGTAGCCTTGGCCAAGCTAAAGGGACCATTTTGGATAAAAAAAATATTTTTTCATATTTTTTATTATTATTATTTTCGAAAAATATAAAAATAAAAAGAAAATAAAAAAAGTAGTATTCGAGGTCACAAAAATATATACAAATAGTCGGTATTTTTATTTTTAATTTTCTTTACTTTAGGACCTCATAAAATAGTAAAATTCATGTTCGATTTTAGGTGTTCTCTGATCACCATAAAATTGAATTTGGCAAAAATATTAATAATGATTAAAAGGAAAAGGAGTGAAAACATCATCATTTAAAAGGAAAAGGGGACTAATCATTTTGTCTTCGCTTTTGATTATTTTATTATTATTTTTACTTTTTAGTATTTTATTATATTATTATTATATTATTTTTTTATTATTATTTTATTTTTATTATTATTTTAATCTTCCCCCCTCCCCCTCATCATCCGTCGCCTCCTCTTCTTCCTTCTTTCTTCTTCTTCTTCCTCCTCTTCTTCTTCTCCTTCCTCTCCCGTAGCTTCTTCTTCCTTTTCTTTTCTTCTTCTTCGTGGACGCCTAAAATGGAACCCCCCCTTCCGCCGTCGTCGCTAGCCATCGTACCTCAAAGCCGCCGTGAACAACCCAAGACCTCCGGCCTCCACCCGTTTCGGAGTTTGGTTCGGGATTGTTTCGGATCAGGCCAAATCCGTCATCGCCAAAGCGCGCTATCGCCTCCGGCGACAGCCCCGGAGTCCTACCTCCTCCCTCGGAGCTTATGGAGCCTACGCGCCGTTGGTGGAGCCCAGAAACAGCCTCGGGTCACCACCCCGTCGTCGGAACGTGTCCGGACGCGTCGAAACGTGTCCAGACGTGTCGGAGCGTGTCCGGACGTGTCGGAGCGTGTCCGGGCGTGTCGGACGTGTCGGAGCCGTGTCCGAACAGTGTCCGAACAGTGTCGGAACAGTGTCGGAACAGTGCATGAACAGTGTCGGAACAGTGCATGAACAGTGTCCAATTTTTTAATTTTTTTTAATTTTTAGTCTTAATTTGTGAAATTGACTATCGACATTCTAATGGCGATCGACAGGTAACGGGCATGGGGAGGGTCGCAGGCTGAGGCTGGGCGATTGAAGGCCGGTGTCCAATCCGGTATGTTTTACGTACCCGATCTGTATATCAGGATTATTTTTCTAAAATATTGCATTTATAGACTTGATTTGTATGTATTTGTTTCAGTCTAGTGGTTAGCTTATTTATCTGGTTGAGTGTTATCTATTGTCAAAGACATGCTTTTTGTTAAAATATTTTCTGAAAATATAAAAAAATATTAATAAATCAAAAATGCCAAAAAAATGGAAAAATTAAAGAAAAACAAAAAAATTGAGAAAAAATTGCATAAAAATTCTAAAAATTGTCCAAGGCTGAAAATGACAAAAAATTGATTTGTTTTCATTTTTGGGATTTTCTCCCATTTAATCCAAAATGGCGATTTCACCCCTCAAAGGGTAAATCGTCTTTGATATTCTGATGAATTGTGGAAATTGCTTAGAATTTGGTGATGGGCCAGATGGGTGGTTAAACCTTATGTCTAAGATTTCCACATTTCATTTCCATTTTTAGAAAATGACGATTTTACCCTTCGAATGGTAAATCGGTTTCTAAAATTCCCGAAAATCACGAAAATTGCCAAAAAATAGGAAATGGGTCAATTGAGTGACCAAACCTGTTTTGACTCCGGATTCATTCCGAAATGATGATTTTGTCCTTTTTGGGCAAATTGTCCCCTTTGTCTCAAAATTACGATTTTGCCCCTGATGGGCAAAATCATGTCTAAATCATTCCTAAGCCTGATTGATGCTTCTCTAGGCCAATATGGCCTTATTAGGAATGCCATGTGATTTATTTGTACATTTGAATTCATTGATTTGTGCACTTTATTATTGATTGTGATTGCCAGGATAGTCATTCCTATCTGCATGAACTCCTAGATTTAGGACTCGTACCCCACTCATCTGTATGAAATCTTAAGTCAGAAAACTCAG
This sequence comes from Rhodomyrtus psidioides, assembly GCA_021437785.1. Lineage (NCBI taxonomy): Eukaryota > Viridiplantae > Streptophyta > Magnoliopsida > Myrtales > Myrtaceae > Rhodomyrtus > Rhodomyrtus psidioides. Next base: position 2,531,892 of record JAILYB010000073.1, read on the forward strand.
TCAACTTAGGTACCGAAAGGGCGTCAACTCTGATAGTTGACGTAACTAAGTCCCCGAACCCATTTCCCTGGTTATCGCAGAATTGAATAGAAACTCCCGACTATTCAATAGGGTGGTCCAATCATACCCTCCAAAAAAATGATTGGTGGCGACTCCATGGCATGCACACTTAGCACATATCACTAGACCACACTGAAGGTCGACTACGTATACCTCCGTTGCGATTTGGGTAACGGGCCTTGGGAGAGGCCCGCGTCCGACCAGACTGGACGGCCCATTAGCCCTCGAGAGCCCATGGCGAATCTCGAGAGGGTCGCGACACTACCTTTTAAAGTTCAATCAGTTGAACTTTTCAAGTTTCTCACCATAGTGGATAGAAACAACGACAGAGGTAGATGATGATCCATACAGAAACCTTTAGACAGCAAAAGCAGAACCTTTGGTGATGTCGTTAGCAGCCATATCAACAACTTCATTTTCAGTGACAATCTGAATACTAAATGTGTATTCTCTTTGTCTGCATGATTGACAGTACAAAAAACAGAATAGTCAATCTGGACAAAAACCATAAGAAAGCAAATCTACCATTAGATTTTGTTGATGATAGGGCAAAGCACCACATCAAATCCATAAATAATATAACTTGGTATCAGCCACTGATTAGATCGTTGGGGTCACGAACGAGAGTTCATTATGAATTGATGGCAACGCTTCAGACTTGCGATGACTCATAGGCTCTCGACGGGCACATAGATACTTCTTGGAATGCCACAGACAAGGCTGGTCGTCGTAAGGAGTCCACCAAAGAATCTGTAAAAGACACCTAACTCGCAAAGATGAGATTTGCATGACCTGTTGGTGTTATTGACAAATTAAAATTGCCAATTTGGTCAAGGATTTATTGAACCGTTTGACAATTAGATCCTGTCCAGAATACTTCATGAGACTTCTCGCTTTTCGTCTATTCCTTTTATTCTCCTGCAAAAGACGTTTGATCCCAAAAATCAAACTGCGCTTATATGGAAAAATTCAGATATTAATGTTCCATCACAATCTTCAATCCCTAGGGGACCCCTTTCGAAGGTCCTCCTCGAATCTGCAGAAGAAGGAATAGAAGACTTCTTTCCTTCACCATATCTGTCATGTAAGTGATTAATCTTTTAAGAGAAAACTAATCTGTTTTAAGATTGTTAGAAAAATCGTACAATATGTATATTAATCTATACAATGACAGAACCAAATCATAAGCAATGAAATGAAAGATAGGTTTATAACAGACATGTCATGGACTATGTCATTCACCATAAGTCTCACTAATCTTCTTCTTCTTTGAAGATCTGCAATCCACAAAGCTGTGATCTATCTTGTCACAGTTGAAGCATGTACCTTGATATCTGTTCTTGGCCACTCCTCTTTCTAATCCCAACTTTAACTTGCAATCATTTAAACTTCGAATTGCAATAATAAATGTAACCAAGCTGCCTCAAATATGAAAATATTAAGTTGGCAGAAGCATAAAATTTGACCCTTCAGAAGCAGTATTCAAAAATCGTCAGATGCAAAAATTCATCAGAAGCAACTGCATCTGAACCTGTCAGATGCAGAAATTCGTCAGATGCAAAAATTCGTCAGATGCAACTGCATCTGAACCCGTCAGATGCAGAAATTCGTCAGAAGCAGTCCTTTTGGACCCGTCAGAAGCAGTCTTTCTGACCTTCCTTCTAAGTCTCCTTATGACCTTCCTTCTGAGCCTCCTTCTGAGCCTCCTTCTGACCTTCCTTCTGAGGCTCCTTCTGAGTCTCTTTCTGACCTTCCTTCTGAGCCTCCTTCTGAGTCTCCTTCTGGATAACAAAATCCGAATGAAAATATAACAATATAAATAAATTGATTAAAAGAATACCGAGGCATGTGTTCGACACAGTTTCCTTAAAACAGATTCGTCCCCTCCAGTACGTGCTTTGAGGTTTCGTGAACGTCTGTCTCCTAGGATACAACGGTTGAACAGCGATAGATGCTAGCACAGCAACCCAACGCTTTCGGCGAACTTGAACAACACGAGAACACTATCGAAAACAATGTAAATGCATAGAATCAGAAAAGAGGGAGAAAAGTTTTTCTTTTGAGACTGTAGTATTTTCCTATCCCACTTCCTCTCCTTCTAAACAGAATGGAAAATCACCTATTTATAGGCTAAGTGGGGCATTGCGAAAATAAATAATAACGGCTAAATTAATTCTGCCGTTTAGAGCCGTTATGTAATTAATTATGTAACCACAAAATTATAACAGCCGTTACTTAGTTAATACCATTAACGCACCGGTAATTAACTTAAGAACGGTTAACGGCTTGAGTTGGAAAAAATTAAAACAGAAGGCAAAAATGGGCTTGTCACGAGGCCCACTTTTCGGTCCCGCATTCGCGTACGCAGGTCGTGCGCTCGCGCCCAAGTTTCAACTTATCGAGCCTCCATCGGGGTCCGGGATTTGTACCCCCCTGCGCGTGCGCGCGAGGCATAGTACTTGTTACAATAGTTACCATTCAAAAGGAGTGTAACCACATATAAAGCACTTCAAGGCCTTCTTCCTTTCCTATGTGGGACTAGTGCTTTGTCACTTCTCGCTTCCAACTCAATGGGTGTTCTTTGAGAAATAATTTCCCATTCACTCACCCATCAAAATACCTCATATTTTCCAACAGCTTTATCTCTCCTTGTCCCCCATGTCCTCTCTCCCTTCCATTCCATCGTCTTTGCGAATTAACTCGCCGTTTCTCTCATCTGCCCTTGTAAAGGTTTCTATTGGGCAAACGATGTTAAAAATAACAATTCTGTTTTATAAAAATGGAGTATACTTAAAATTCGAATGACAATTGTAAATGTCGGCAAACTGCCACAAACATACAAACACTGAGTTGGAAGAAGCACAAGCTCTGAGCCTTCAAAAGCACAAAGTCTGAGCCTTCAGAAGCACAAGGTCTGAGCCCGTCAGTGTTGACACCTGATTTTTGATCAGTCTTTCATAGTTTATTTTTTAAAAATTCATAAAAAATCTATAAAAAAGTTAAAAAAATTAAAAAATCATCTTTGGTAGCCTTGACCAAGCTAAAGGAACCATTTTTGATAAAAAAAAATAATTTATCATATTTTTTAATATTTTCCAAAAATAGAAAAATACATGAAAAATGAAGAAAAATAGCGTTCGATGTCGTAAAAATATAGAAAAATAGTCAATATTTTTATTTTAATTTCCTTTTCATTTTGAACTCATAAATAGTCAAAATTCAAGTTCAATTGCATGTATTTCTTCACGACGCATAGAGTTGAATTTGGCAAAAAAATGTCATTCGAGTATTTTAATTTGTAAATTTCTACATATTTTTTAGTCTTGACGTCCAATTAGATCGACCACCATCTACAATAAATTCCCCTTGCTGAATATTTTCGTTTTTGTTTCACATGATTTCATGATGTAAAACGCCGAGTGGATCCCTAAATATAATCTGGTCGGCATGAGCTCGATAGCTCGTCCAAGACCAAATCAGGGCACGACGAACCCCATGTGAGTACTCTCGAACTCCTTCGATGCTTCCTAATGCTTTTCTTAGGTTAGATCGTGTGTAGAATGGCTAGGACAGCTAAATCATTCTTGAGCTGTGATTGATAAATAGGGCCTTACTAGGAATGTCATGTGATTTATTTGCATATCTAGATTCCTTGAGTTGCGCATTTTATTACTGATTGTGATTGCTAGGATAATCACTCATATCTGCATGAATTTTTAGATTTAGGGTTCATACCTTACTCATCCGCATGAATCTCAGGTTAGAAAATTCAGTCAACTTAGGTACCGAAAGGGCGTCAACTCTGACAGTTGGTGTAACTAAGTCCCCGAAACCATTTCTCTGGTTCTCGCAGAATTGAATAGAAACTCCCAACTATTCGATTGGGTGGTCCAATCACACTCTAAAAAAAATGATTGGTGGCGACTCCATGGCATGCACACTTAGCACATGTCACTAGACCACACTGAAAGTCGATCACGCATACCTCCGTTGCGATTTGGGTAATGGGCCTTGGGAGAGGCCCGCGTCCGACCAGACAGGACGGCCCATTAGCCCTCGAGAGCCCGACAACCTCAAGAGGGTCGCGACAGTCAGAAGCACAATGTCTGAGCCTTCAGAAGCACAAAGTTTGAGCCAGTCAGAATCACAAGGGTCTGAGCCCGTCAAAAGCACAAAGTGTGAACCCATCAGAAAATCTGAAGCGGTCGAAGCACAAGATCTGAGGCGGTCAAAAGCACAAAAGTATTGGAAGAAATGAAATCGATAAAAATACTGAGGCCTGTGTTCGACACAGTTTCCTTAAAAAGGATTCGTCCCCTCCAGTACGTGCTTTGAGGTTTTGTGAACGTCTGTCTCCTAAGATACAACGGTTAAGCAACGATAGAGGCAAGCACAGCACTCCAAAGCTTTCAGCGAACTGGAACTCAACTTAAACACTATCGAAAATAATGCAAATGTTGAAAAGAGGAAGAAGAGATTTTTGTGGTTTTCTATCGTATAGAAACAGAACGGGAAGCCACCTATTTATAGGCTAAGCGGGGCATTGCGGAAATAAAGAATAACGGCTAAATAACTCTACCGTTTAGAGCCGTTATGTATTTAATTCTGTAACCATAGAATTATTATAGCCATTACTTAGTTAATACCATTAACATGCCAGTAATTAACTTAAGAACGGTTACATTGTAACGGCTTGAGTTGGAAAAAATTAAAACAGAAGGCAAAAATGGGCTTGTTGCGATGCCCACTTTTCGGTCATGCATTCGCGTACGCAGGTCGTGCGCTCGCGCCCAAGTTTCAACTTGAAGGGCCTCTGTCGGGGTCCGGGATTTACACCCCCTACGTGTGCGCACGAGGCATAGTACTTGTGTTACGATAGTTACCACTCAAAGGGAGTGTAGCCACATATAAAGCACTTCAAGGCCTTCCTCCTTTCCAATGAAGGACTAGTGCGTTGTCACTTCCCACTTCCAACTCAAGGGGTATTCTTTGAGAAACAATTTCTCATTCATTCACCCATCAAAATACCTCATATTTTCCAACAATCCCCACATGAATGAAAATTATTTTGGTTTTGACTATGTGATAGTGTTCAACAAATGAAACCTGTATAGGATAGGTAGGTATCACCCTTTGAACCTTCCCTTGTGAAAGTATATTTAATTTATCAGCTGTCCAGTAGACATGATGTCCATGAACTGTCATGCTTTCTTAGTAAATGACTCATACACTTTACACAGGAATCATCTAAACGTTTGTTCAGTTCTCATGAGTATGTTCATTTTGGCCATGAACATTGTCCTGGTTCTGCGAGAGTTTCCAAAGAATTCAATCATTAATAATTCTCCTTTGAAGCGGCCCCACTTCTCTCTCACATAGGTGATTTCTTATTCTTGAGTAATTGGATTACTCCACTTAATAATCATTAAAGCAATAATTGTTATCCTTTTTCCTGATAAACCCCCACAATAGTTGGGTATATCAAATCACTGTTATTTTATAGGAATGGTTTTAGGGATAAACCCCCACAATGATATTACTAAGTTCATATAATTAGGTTGTCCCTTTGAACCTAGATCTTGGGATCTCCAGTCAGTTAGGTTGGGTTTTCCTTTATATCAACTTTTCTGTAATGGGCTTTAGTCTCATTCATATTGTCGACTTTTCAACTAACTCTCTGTTTAACCCTTTGGTTAGCGGATCCGCAATATTATCTTTTGACTTTACGTAGTCAATAGAGATAATTCCAGTTGAGAGTGGTTGTCTAATGGTATATGTCTACGACGTATATGTCTACACTTACCATTATACATGTTACTATGTGCTCTTCCAATCGCAATGTATCCAGATTGGTGGCACAGGTTTTTGCCATTTTGAAATATTCTCTAAGAAATGGCATAGCCATTCAACCTCTTCACCACATTTATCCAAAGCTATAAACTCAGATTCCATTGTGGATCTCACTATAACAGTTTGTTTACAGGATTTCCAAGATACAGCTGCACCTGCCAGTGTGAATACATATCCACTAGTAGATTTTTAGTCTTTTATATCAGATATCCAGTTTGCATTACTGTAACCTTCTAAGACAAATGGATACCTAGTATAGTACATGCCATAATTCTGAGTATACCGTAGGTACCTGAGTACTCTCACTATTGCTTTTCAAAGGTCAATACTCGGATTGCTCGTATATCTACTCAATCTACTGACCGTATAGGCAATATCTAGTCTAGTACAACTCATTAAGTACATTAGACTTCCAATAATTCTGGAGTACTATACTTGTGAAATACTCTCTCCTCTATTTTTGAATAGATGAAGACTATTGTCTAATGGTGTTCTAGCAATATCAGAATCATTCTTGCTGAATTTTTCAAGAATCTTGTCCACATAGTGTGGCTAGTTTAAAACTAAACCTTCTGACGTTCTTGTGATTTTAATTCCTAAAATCACATCAGCAAGTCCCATATCTTTCAAGTCAAATCTTGAATTCAACATATTCTTGGTAGATTTGATCATTCTGTCATCATTACCAACAATGAGTATGTCATCCACATACAAACATAGAATGACATATCTATTCTCTGTCTCTTTAATGTAGACACATTTATCACATTCATTGATCTTAAATCCATTGATAATCATTGCATTATCAAACTTTTCCTACCACTGCTTTGGCGCTTGTTTTAGATCATACAATGATTTTACTAATTTATAGACTTTCATTTCTTGTCCTGGAACTACAAAACCTTCAAGTTGTTCCATATAGATTTCTTCATCCAAATCACCATTTAGGAAAGCTGTTTTTATATCCATTTGATGTACTTCTAGATTTCGCAATGCTGCAATTGCAAGTATCATCCTAATTGAGTTTATTCTCGTCACAGGAGAATAAGTATCAAAGTAATCTATGCCTTCTCGTTGCCTGTATCATTTGATTACAAGTCTAGCTTTATACTTATCAATAGAGCCATCTGCATTCATCTTCCTTTTAAAGATCCATTTGGACCCTACAGGTTTGCAACCAGGAGAAAGATCCACTAGCTCCCAAGTATGATTCTGTAAAATAGAATCAACTTCACTTTTTATTGCTTCTTTCCATAGAGGTCCCTCAGAATAATTCATAGCTTTTGTATAATTTAGTGGTTCCTTTTCTAACAAATAAGTTAGAAAATCATTTCCAAATGATTTTTCCACTCTTGCTCTTTTGCTACGTCTCAGTTCATGATCTGAATCATGACTTTCATCATTCATAGTTTCATTCGTTCATTTAGACGAACTTGATCCATCATTGGATTTATAAGGAAATATATCTTCAAAGAATGAAGCATTCCTAGATTCCATGATTGTATTCTTGTGTATATTTGGAATCTTAGATTCATGCACGAGAAATTGATATGCATTACTATTATGTGCATAGCTATAAAGATGCAATCCACCGTTTTAGGACCTATCTTAGTTTTCTTTGATGTTGGAACCATCACTTTTGCAAGACACCTCCACACTCGTAAGCATTTGTAGGATGGTCTCCTACATTTCCATAGCTCAAAATGGGTTTTATCCTCTTTCTTTTGAGGTACCTTATTTAAAAGGTAATTGCTTGACAAAATAGCTTCACCCCACATATTTTGAGGTAAACCTGAACTTAGTAACATCGCATTCATCATTTCTTTCAATGTGCGATTTTTATGTTCAGCAACACCATTTGATTGAGGTGAATAGAGCGCAGTTACTTCATGTATAATTTCGTGTTGTGCACAGAATTCACCAATAGATACTTCATACTCACCGCCTTTATCACTTCTCAATCTTTTGATTTTCTTATCAAGTTGATTTTCAACTTCATTCTTATAGATAATAAATTTCTCTAAGGCTTCATCTTTACTTTTAAGCAAATACACATAGCAGTATTTAGTGCTATCATCTATAAAAGTAATAAAATATTTATTACCACCTATTGTTTGTATGAATTTCAAATCACAAACATCACTATGAATCAATTCAAGAGGTACGGTGCTTCTGTCAATCGATTGAAACAATGATTTCGTTAATTTCGTCTCAACACAAATTTCACATTTGTGTTTTGAATCAATTTGGAATGAGGGTATGTTCCAAGTTAATTAATCTACGTAATGTATCATAATTAACATGTCCGAGTCTACCATGCCATAGATTGGAAGACTCAAGCATATAAACGGAAGACTTATTATCTTTATTGATAATTGTCATAACATTGAGCTTAAAAAGCCCATCAGTTACATATCCTTTCCCCACATACATTCCAGATTTAGACAAAATAACTTTATCTGACTCGAACATCATGCGAAATCCATGCTTGTTCAACAGAGATCCGGAGACTAGATTTTTTTGGATTTCTGGCACATACAAGATATTGTTCAGAGTCAGCTCTTTCCCAGAAGTACCTTTCATTTGCCTTCAACAGTAGAAGAGGCAGAGTTTCCCATGAACACTTTCTCCCCATCAATTGGTTCGAAAGCTGTGAACAATTCCTTATTGGAACACACGTGCCTAGTAGCACTAGTATCAATCCACCATTCCTTTGGATTGGACCCAACCAAGTCTATTTCAGAAACCATTGCAGAAAGGTTTATGTCTGACACGTCTTTTGCGATGTCATTCACCATATTTGTCTCATAGCTCTTCCTCTTTGGAAGTCTGCAACCCACAGATCTCTGACCCATCTTGCTACAGTTGAAGCGTTTCCCTAGAAACTTGTTCTTGAAAATTTCTCCTTTTGGTCCCAACCTTGGCTTGGCGACCTTCTTGTTCTTGTGGCCATGTTTATGCTCCACAACATTTGCCTTTGCTGTAGTAGGATTGAACCCTTTGCGTTCAGAGCTTTTGTTGTCTTCTTCGATTCAAAGTCTAACAATAAGCTCCTCCAGGTTCATTTCATTTCGCTTGTGCTTGAGGTAGTTCTTGAAATCCTTCCACCCAGGAGGTAGCTTCTCAATAATCGCAGCTACTTGGAAATTTTCACTCAAGTTCATTCATTCGGCCTGAATCTCATGCAACATCACCTGAATTTCTTGCACTTGACTGATAACAACCTTAGAATCTACTATCTTATAATCAAGGAATCGACCGACAATAAATTTCTTTGCTCCAGCATCCTCTGTTTTATATTTCTGGTCCAAGGATTCCCATAACTCCTTTGACGTCCTTATTGCACAATAGACATTGTACAAGGAGTCATGTAAGCCATTCATGACATAATTCCTACACAGGAAGTCAGAATGCTTCCAAGCCTCAATAGTGTTGAAGTCTTGCTTATCCGTTTCTCCATCGGATACCTTAGGAGGTTCCTCAGTCAAGAATCTCGCAAGATTCAGTGTTGTTAAATAAAACAACATCTTTTGCTGCCACCTTCTAAAATTCGATCCGTTGAACTTTTCAGGTTTCTCACCATGGTGAAAAGAAGCCGCAGTAGAAGCAGTGGATGATCCAGGCTGTTGGACAGCAGAGGTAGAGCTTTTGGTGATGTCATTAGCAGACACATCAACAACCTATTTCTCAATAGCCATTCGAATGGTAAGTGTCGAATAAAATCTGTTTTAAGATTGTTCATCAAACAATGTTAAAAATAACAATTATGCTTTATAAAAATGGAAGATACTTAAAATTCGAATGACAATTGCAAATATGGGTAAACTACCACAAACATACAAATACTGAGTTGGTAGAAGCACAAGCTCTTAGCCTTTAGAAGCACAAAGTCTGAGCCTTCAAATGCACAAAGTCTGAGCCCGTCAGAATCACAAGGGTCTGAACCCGTCAGAAGCACAAAGTGTGAACCCGTCAGAAGATCTGAAGCGATCGAAGCACAATATCTGAGGCGGTCAAAAGCACAAAAGTATTGAAAGAAATGAAATCGATAAAAATACCGAGGCCTGTGTTCAACACAGTTTCCTTAAAACAGATTCGTCCCCTCCAGTACGTGCTTTGAGGTTTTGTGAACGTCTGTCTCCCAAGATACAACGATTAAGCAGCGATTGAGACAAGCACAGCACTTCAAAGCTTTCGACGAACTTGAACTCAACTTGAAAGCATTTGCTGAAAAGAGGGAGAAGAGATTTCGTGGTTTTCTATCGTATTTACTTAGTTAATACCATTAACATGCCGGTAATTAACTTAAGAACGGTTGTAACAGCTTGAGTTGGAAAAAATTAAAACATAAGGCAAAAGTGGGCTTGTTGCGAGGCCCACTTTTCGGTACTCGCATTCGCGTACGCTGGTCGTGCGCTCGCGCCCAAGTTTCAACTTGTCGAGCCTCTAGGATTTGCACCCCCATGCGCGTGCGTGCGATGCATAGTACTTATGTTATGATAGTTACCACTCAAAGGGAGTGTAGCGACATATAAAGTACTTCAAGGCCTTCCTCCTTTCCAATGTGGGACTAGTGCTTTGTCACTTCCCACTTCCAACTCAATGGGTGTTCTTTGAGAAACAATTTCTCATTCACTCACCCATCAAAATACCTCATATTTTCCAACAGTTTCATCCTCAGTCGATGCTCTCCGATTCAAGCCCACTTTGGATCTTTGAGGTCGTTCCATCTCCTCAAAAAATCGCAGTAAAAACCAGCAGCTTAAGCACTTCTTTGTGCAGTCACTATCGTTGTTTCTCTCCTCTCTGCAGCAAAATGGGCTTCATCTCCTCCATCTTCTTCTTGTTGTTTGAGGCCATTAAAAGGAGCTTTGTTTTCACTATTAGAAGCAGCTCAACTTGGATTTCCTTCGCCATTGCAAGGAGCTCTTCAATTCCACCAGTTTGCGCGCTTGGTGGGGCGTTAGCTTTATGATTTTAAATCGATGAAGACAGAGGACAGTTGCAATACATTTGCCTGTTTTGTCACGGGGTGCAATCTGGAAACGGGGATTCATGGATTTGTTTGAGCCTTCTGTTTTCAATGGGGAGGACAGGTTGCAGTTCCGAAAAGCAACAGAGAAAGAAACGGAAGCTTCAAGAGATGGGATCAATCCATTTTTTGGCGAAGCAACTTTGCGTCACCCGATCACGAACCTCCTCTACCGAGAAAATGAAGGAAAACAGGGAAAAACTTGTTGAGTTGAGGATGTGATTCATATTTCCTATCGATAGAAAAGCACTGAATCTCGCTCTTCAGTGAGCAGGCAGAGTTTCGGGGGGAGCCGCCCCAGTGAATCCAAGGGAGTAGTGCTCCTCTGGACGGCAGAGAGCGTTTATGATTTGAGCTCAAAATTTATTTATGATTTGGGTTTGGACCCATGAATAAGTATTATTATTATCTCACTCTCTTTTAATTGAGAGTTGTAATAGAGAAGTGAGATATGCTAATTATAATAAAATCATCAACTAGATGTAATTCTAATTTAGGAGTGAATCAGGATAAACATTGTGTCTCGATTTTTTCTTTCTCGTTTTTACTCTTCATTTCGCTGGGGCTGTGCGCCGAATCCTAACAAAACTAGTTGAGCAAATAAGGAGAGAGAGAGAGAGAGAGAGAGAGAGAGAGAAGCTAGTTGAATGGCTTAGGAGCAAGGGCATTACGGTCAGTTCACTAAAAGGGAGCGGATCTAGCTATAATGGGTGTGGAAATAGCCCGACCTTTTTTACTATATTTTCACCCTAGAGAAATATTTCTTGTTTGTTTTTTTTTTTGTTGGAAAAAGGACAATAGAAGTGGAAGGAAATAGATTTAGGGTGCGCATGAAAACCATTCATGTCCAGAAATAGTTTTTTGAAATAGAAATAGTTTTTTCTGTTTCTGTTTCTGGATGAGTTTTTGAGGAAAAAAATGCATTTGATAATGACATAAAATTTCTGATTCTAGAATAAAAATTTATTTAACAACAGTTGAAAATTTTTACTTCGGAAAAATGCGGCCGGCGGCGGTCGCGCGAGGGGGGGCGGTTGACGGGGTACGACCGACCGGGGTTGGTCGTCGACGGAGATTTTTATTTCTATTTCTATTTCTCGGAGAAGTAACTTTTTTTTGTTTCTCATTTCTGCTTCAAATCTATTTCTGTTTCTTAAAGTTGTTCCAGAAATAGTTTCTTAGAATTGCATTACCAAACGAGTTTCTGTTCCAAACCTATTCCAGAAATAGGTTTTTGTTCTAGAAACTATTTCTGGATGGTTTTCTTGCGCACCCCCTTAAACAAAGGAAAAGTTATTTTCGTGGGACCTACACTTTTACCTCCCTCCTTTTTTTCATTATTGCTCCTCACTCGAATCTAGATAAGACAAACAAATATTTATGGCAATTTAGTAACTTTATTTCCCCCGTAATTATTTCCCTTCAATGCACATCCGAATGTGGCCTAATACTAAAAAAAAAATAACTCTAGTATTTGTGACAATTATGTCCAAAACATTTTTTGTCTCATAAAAAACTTCCAACTTTTACTTTTATCTCAATTCTACCCAAAAATTTTACTTTTCTTTTGTTCCAATATTACCGGCCTAGTATAAAAAAAAACCCTCAATTTTAGCATATGTCCCATATTATATTAAAAAAAAATTATCTCATAAAAAACCTTCAACTTTTACTTTTGTCCCAATTTTACCACCGTTAGGCTTCTATCTGTAATCATTATTAGTTAATTTTACGTTGCATTTTTATGTCATTAATGAATTACACCTTAGCAAAATTGATACGAAAAAATTCTGAACTTCTCTTTTGTTACTTGATTATAGTGTATTTCGTATTCTCTTCGGCACTCAACAGCCCAAAGAACGGCTAAACATGGAGATATTCTGACGAATTTTTTAAAATCTCGTCGTCTATGAAACCTATTGTTTCTAAATTTTGAAAATTCATTAGTAAATTCAACAAGAAAATTCGAGTCACGTAGGATTAACTAACGGTGATTATGAACAAAAGACTGACGGTAGAAGCATTGTGATAAAAGTAAAAGTTTGTGATTTTTTAGGAGATAAGAAAAAGTTTTGGATATCATTGGGACAGATGCTAAAGTTGAGAATTTTTTCGGATATTAAACCGGTAAAAATGGGACAAAAGTAAAAGTCGGTGGTTTTTTATGAGACAAAAAAAAAGTTTTGGATATAATTGACACAAATGCTAAAGTTAAAGGTTTTTTTGGATATTATGCACATCCGAATGACTAAAAACCTTTTATTAAGTATGCTGTTTGGGTAGAAAAATTCTTACAGATTCATTATTGGATGAGCGACATGTGCATTTGAGATTAATTTTATAAATCAATTTTTCTATATGTCGGTTGCCTCGGTGTGAATCCGTAACTTATTGTTTACATCGATAATGAACTCAATAAAATTTCATAATAAACACGTCTATTCCCTGATTTCCTTTTCCTTTCATTTTTCTTGCTACTTGCAAAACCAAACAAGCTCTTACTTCATTTTTTTTTTCCTTCTTCTCATGTTTTCTTCCTAAAGAGAAATTCCCGCCATAGGAAAGGAAAGGTAGACGGATGACTAATTTTGCAACACTTCCTAATTCTTTTATCTCGTTATTCGTTAAAGAATGTTTCCAGAGGACTTTTCGCTCGATGACAATTTATGTCCAATTTTTTTCGTGGGCGATGAAAATTCTTTTTTGTTCTTTTATTTGATAAGTAATAATAGTGATCATTCTTTAGAAAAATATGTTTCAAATAATTCATTTTTTCATGAAATAAATGCACCCTTATTGTGGAAATATTTTATTTTCAACACAATAATTACCTAGGAAAATTTCAAAAAATGGCCCGAAATACTCTTGTTTTCTCAAATAAGGACTTAAAGTGAACTTTGTTTCAAATAAGGACTTAACCTTTCCTTAGAAGGTTAGGCTCTAACCTTGCAATCCGAGCCGTCCGTATTATGAATAGATGGCCCAGATTATTACTAATATATATATATATAATTCAAAAAATTACTCCCTAAAACAGGATATTTAGGCCGTCCGTCCAAAAATGAACGGCCCGGATTGCAATGTTAGGTGTCTAACCTTCTAAGGGAAGGTTAGGCGATCCGAATCCGACCTGAAGTGCTCAAATTGTTTCAAAAGAGGGACTAACCGAAGGGCATTTTTGTCTTTTTATTTTTTATTATCTTTTAATATTTTTATTTTTACCTATTGTATTTTCTCCTCCCCTCCCTAGATCCGGATCATCTGCCCTTCCCTTACAAGGGCAGGTGCCTGTCCTTGGGATCCGGGCCGTCCGTTTTTAGACTGACGGGGCAACTTTTTGAGTTTTTTATTTTTTATTTTTTTAGTAATAATCTGGGTCGTTCATTCATAACATGGACGATTCGGATTTTAAGGGTAGGGCCTGCCCTTCTAAGGAAAGGGCAGACGACCCCTTCGCCCCCTCCCCTCCCCTCTTGTTCATCATCTGCCCCCTGCCCCGCGCGCGTCTTCTTCTGCTGATACATTGAGGATCCCATTCGCGTCAATGTCGAAGCACAATTGATATGAGGCACGCCTCTTGGCGTCGGTGGAATGCCCTTGAGCACAATTCTTTCCCATTCAAGAATTAATGCAGCAATTGCTGCACTTTCGGGATCCTGGTCGACCCGCCGACGAGGATGACATCGTGCATCTGGCTCTTGTCGATCTTGGCGTCCCTCAGGCACTTCTCGACGGGCACCATGCACTTCCTGAACGGGTCCATGTTGAGCTCCTCAAATCAGGGCCCTTGTGATGGTCGCATAGAAGTCGATCCCCTCGTAGAGGGAGTCGATCTCGATTGTGATCGAAGCAGGCAGTCCGGAGGGCCCTGGTATTCCCGCTGATGTCTTTTATGTGCTTCCTTTTGAACTCCTGCACAAAGTGGTTCACCAACCTGTTGTCGAAGTCCTCGTCGCCCAGGTGCGTGTCGCCCGCTGTGGCCTTGAAGATGCCTTCTTCGATCGTCAGCAGAGACACGTCAAACGTGCCGCTGCCTCAATCAAAGATGAGCATGTTCTTATCGCCCCTCCCCCCTGTTTTCTTGTCGAGACCATCGGTGATGGCAGTGGCGGTCGGCTCGTTGATGATCCTCAACACGTTGAGGCCCAGCGTCCTTGGTGGCCTGCCTCTGAGAGTCGTTGAAGTAAGCAGGGACGGTGATGACGGCGTTCTTGATGGGGTGACCCAAGAAAGCCTCTGCGATCTCCTTCATCTTGGTGAGCACCACGAAGGATATCTCCTCGGGGGCAAACTGCTTCTCCTCGCACTTATAGGTGACGACGATCGTGGGCTTGTTCCCGGGTCCGGCGACGACTCGGAAGGGCCAGTGCTTCTTGTCGGACTGGACAAAAAGGTCGGAGAAGCAGCGGACCGATGAGGCGCTTAGCATCGAAGACGGTGTTTTGGGGGTTCATGGCGACCTGGTTCTTGGCGGTATCGCCGATGAGACACTCGATGTCGGTGTGAAAGCGACGTAGGAGGGCGTGGTGCGGTTGCGTTGGTCATTGGCGATGATCTCGACGCGGTTGTTCTGCCAGACGCCAACGAAGTTATAGGTGGTGGCGGAGGTCGATGCTAATGGATTTGGAGGCCATTGTTGCAGATGAAACAGAGCTTTGCTTGGTGGGTGATTGCTTGTAGAGACAGAGGGTGTGGTAATTTGCAGTGATGAGGCTTTATTGCTTTCGCGTTTGCTGGGAGATGGACGAGGCGGGGGAAGATGATGAACAGGAGCGAAGGGGAGGGGACGAGAAAAAAGAAAAATATTAAAACATAACAAAAAATTAAAAAACAAAAGTGTCCTTCGGTTAGGCCCTTTTTTGAAATAATTTGAGCAATTCATACTCTTATTTGAAACAAAGTTCACTTCAGATCCTTATTTGAGAAAACGAGAGCACTGCATGCCCTTTTTTTTGAAATTTTTCCTATTTACCTATAGCACGAGAGAGATGACATATCGGAGATAACAAACGCGCACTACTATGGTGGACCTTGATCAAGGTCGTCCATGGTCACGAAGACGAAGAGGCTGCGATCACCATCTACCCATGGCCTGGAGAAGGTTGGCGACCTCGTCTTAAAGGTCGGGATACGGTGATTACAATAGAGATGGGGTGGGGGTGGAGGTGGCTGTAGCACCAAAGACGTGAACGGCGGCCGGAGGTGGTTGAATGCAAGCAGGAGTGGCGAAAACTTGATCAGGGTACCTGGATTAAATTAGGGTTTGTTTTGGAGGGCCGGGTATTTCAGAAGATGAATAGAGGAAAATTGAAAACAAATGAGGCAATTGGTAAATAAATTTAAGTTGTCTCGCGATGGAAGGTGCCATTTGGTGTCCAACATGAAAACACAAGATGCAAAATGGCACTTTGGAAAGTAAAGGATCGAAAGTAATATCAATTAAAAGTAAAGAGAGTTTTTGGTATTTGCCTAACTAAATGATATAGAAACAAAAAAAATATATAATTACTGGCGTATCCAATAAATACTTTTTCATGGAGAGAGGTATACTAGAAGTGCTAAAAGTTGTGTACGGCGCTCACTTTAATGCCAAAAGTTTCCGCCGGATCATTTAAATGCCAAATCGGAGAAAAATAATCATTTAAGTGTCTCTCACTCAGAAATTTCAACCAAAGTGATTACATAGCATTTATAATTAATTTTTTAGTTTGACGTGACAATTTTTTTTAAAATAAAATACACCCCACATGGATTTTAGAATTAAAAACAAACTAAAAAATAAAAATTAAATTAAATTTGAAAAAAAGTTGAAAAGAAAAAGAGAACAGATTGTTGCATAGGCGGGGGAAGGCTTGCATAGTCCTCACCACCACCGGCCCACCCTTATCGCCAGCTGTTTTCTTTTTTTAGCTTATTTTTTTAAAAAAAATTATTATAATATTATTAATTTAGTATTTTTATTTTTTTGAACTTTGATCTTTTTTATTACTGACTGGACCTCTGACAAGTCACATTTGCTTCAAATATTAGTAAAAAATGTCACATCGGATTACTAGCCAAACAAATAGGAGTTGGAACTCAAGTGATAATTTTTCAAAAAAATTGGCACTTAAGTGATCCAACGGAAATTTTGGCACTAAAATGAGCGTCGTACATAATTTTTGGCATTTTTAGTTTACTTCCCCCATTGTAATTGTATTAATTCAGTCCTAAACTTTTAGCATTTGTGTCAATTTAGTCCTGAACGCTTTACATTTGTGTCAATTTAGTCCATCCGACCAACTTTGGCTGACCGACACTGATATGGGCATCGGTTGGCGTTGATGTGGCACTAACGTGGCAATTTCTAATACATCAACATCAATAACATATTTATCTCAACCTAGTTAAGGTCGGCGGTCGTTGAACTCGAAAATAATAAAATAAAAGCAAGATCGATTGAGGTGAAAAGAAAGAATTATAAAAAATAAAAATATATATAAATATCTATAGGGGCAATAACTAAAAAGGACGGTCAGGAAATTTCAAATAATTTCAAATTTTTTATCTTTTATTTTTTCATTCTTTTTCTTTTTTTCTTCTTCTACCTCCTCCAGAGGTTGCTACCTGCGACCGGACAAAGGAGAGGACTAGTAAGGGTGATGTCGAGTCTTGCCAGATCTAGGGAGGCCTGACCTCGCCCTTACTAGTCCTCTTCTCTAGCCTATTGCCGATACAAACAACCGGCTGAAGGAGGAAGAAGAAGAAGAAGAAAAGAAAGAATAATTCGAAAATATTAAAAATTATCCACGTCGACGTCGGCTTGTCAAAGTTGACTAGATGGACTGATTTAACACAATTGCAATAGGTTTATAATTTATGGTAATTCTCTCCAAATAAATCAAATTTCTAATAAATGCGAGTATGTGTTTATATTACGACTCTAAAATAAGAGAGAGAAAGAGAGAGAGAGAGAGATCTGAAAAGTGGGGGTTTCGCGATATTTGGGGTGAAGTATATGAGATAAACAGAGGCTAACACAAAACAAATCGCGAGAGCGGCATCGAAATGTGTGTGTTATGAATGCCTCAGGGCCTCAGAGGATCTTTTGAAGGTAAGGTTGCCCAACCACATTGTAATCACTTAACTTTAAAATGGCCAAGAACCGCTTTGGTTTCCTCTTCGCTTACGATCATCTCAACCTTAGGCTCAACCGGGGCATAACAACTTTCAGACCACATGATAGCATTCTTTGAGAATGACGTCAATTTATTTATATGTTTCTCATATCGAGCTTCAAGAAATAGTGAATGGTCTTATCAGTACACAAATGTAAAACTCCTCAGGAATTTTAATTGCGCTTCTATTCATCACTGTAGGAGGACCGGGAAGGACTCACCTCTAGTGTACCAAACATATAGCACTTTTGTTAATTAGTCCTAAACTTTTTAATTGTGTCAATTGAGTTCTAAACATTTTCACATTTTGTCAATTTAGTTTTATCTGGTCAATTTTGGCAAAAAAATCGCTGACATGGACATCGGCCGTGCCATGTGGGATATCCGGAGCTAACTTTTATAATTTTTAATAATGTTTTAATACTTTTAAATTTTTTTATTGACTTTTTTTTTTAACTCTAGCCGGCGAGGTTGCAGATCAACTGTCGTCGGGCCACAAGCGAGGGCCACGATGCCCTCGCCAGTGGTCGGAGACCTTGCCAGCCCATAGTTGAAAAAAAAAAGGGGGGGAAGTAAAGAAAAGAAAAAGATTAACAAAAACCTATGCATAAACATTAAAATATGCATCATTGAGTGTAATCCCGCGAACTACCGATGCTGTTAGCATAAGAAAAGCCATTGAATGGTAAAGATTGATTGAATCAAATGTAGAAAGAAATATGTACAATGCTTATCGAGTAAAAAGTCAGTAATTCTACCCCCATACATGCTTTTTGACTGCATTATGAGACGTGCAAAAATAATTATGGATTTCCAATGATTGAACTGGCTTTTTACTTCATTGAAAATCTATAGAAAGATGCTAAAGGAGGGTCTTTTAGATCTTCCTTGGGGAGAGTAGGGACGATATCGATCGATCGAGAGCATATCGAGTTCTTCGTTTTAATTTCCTTTCTTTATATCAATTGATGTTTTTCAGATTGTTTGAGTACGATCCTCATCAAGTGCGAGAAAATTCACAAACGATTCAAATTGCGGTTACCATTCAAAGACCGACTTGGGTTGAGTGCGATTATGTTCACCGACTCCGCGTCGAGCCGTGGTCTCCTTTTTTGTATTTTTATCTTTACTTTCCCAATTTTTCTCTCAATTCTATTTTGTTCTGATAAACTATTTGAATGTTTATGAGCTACATAGTTACTATTGTAATTACGAGGGTTAAAAAAGTTTCTTCAACTTCATTAAGTAACCAAATTCACGCTTTCGTTCTGCCGATTTCAAAGATTTAAGCAATGATTGCGTGTAGAGAAATGCTATATTTGATATGACTCGACATTTACCTCGATGGATGACATAAATTGTTACTTTACTACGGCTCCAACGGATAATGTTTTTCGATAATGTTTTTCTAAATGAGAAAACACATTTAAAAGTGAGAGAGGAAATCATTATCTCTCGTATTTCTTTTCTCCACTCATTTACATTCTCTTTCTTTTTTATTTTTATTTTTTTATAAATAATTAGAATTTTTAATAATTTTTAAATCAGTCAGAGGAAACCGGAACTCCATACACGACGACCCAAAGGAAACCGGTCACCCTGTTCGAGCCAATTTAATTGCACTCAACATCTGAAAGATAAACATCGCAGATGATACAGTAATGAAGTGATAAAAGAAAAGATGGTTATCATAGCAGTAGTCATGTACGTTAACTGTCTCAAGAAGTGTCAAGGTCACATCCTGGAAATGCTTCCCCTATGAAAAGCTTTTACAGAGCCTAGTGCTCCAACGTTGGTAGATTTGATGATTCCTTGAAGGGTCAGGAATTGCAGGTTCGCATTATTCTTCGTCGCCCGCAGTGGTTTGCTGCCTCGAAAGCAAGGATCTTTCGTCGTTATCATCCAAGTCGATACTTTCCTCCACTCCGTAATCGATGTCGATCACGCTCCTCTCCTTCTCATAACCGCCGTTCGACTTTACTGTACCGATGTCGTCCAGGTTTTCTTCGGAGCGAGGGCTATCGACCTCCATCTGCTGCATTTCCGATTCAATCAGCGCAGTCATTCTTGCGCGGTCTCTATCTCTCGGGTACGTGCAGTAGAGTAAAGAGTAAATTAAGCAGCAGATCACCATCGGGATTCCGATAGCTGTGTAAAGGGCTTTAGCAAGCGACGCGGCGTTTTCCCTATCTGTTTCTATCTCCACAGAGTCGGATGATCCCTTGGGAATTGGCTTGAACCCGTAGACATGCTGAGCCAGAATCCCGACCACTGGGGGAGCGAATGATGCTAGGATGGACTCGAAGGAGCGATCCAGCGCATAGATGCTTGTTCTGGATTTCTCGGGGACTATCTCTGCAAATATTGGACTGTGCGCTGCGTTTATATTTGCAAGAAATCAACTGGAGAACTACTTTAGCAACTAAAGCTGCTAATTTGACAAACGGAATCGCAGAAGTACAGCGCTGCAAGGGGAAGCGCCATTGAAAACACAGTCCATTTGGACAAGCAAAGTATCGGAAAAGCAAGTTCCTGCAAGAAGAGGTAATAGAATGTACTTGTTACGCTTACTTGTTCGTAGCCGGGGCATTCCAGGATATGATCAGACCCATGAGAAACAGAACCAGACCGTGCATGAAGGCTGTGGAAGGGTCATCAGGCAATGCCAGGAGCAAAACCGCAGCTAAAGGAATCGCTGAACCGGAACTTATCTGCGACAAGATTATTCTACCTGAGTTGGGCAAGCGTTTGGCGAGAATATCCCCCATCCAGCCTCCGAAGAGACCACCTAGTGAACCAGCAACAGTGAAGATTGTCATGAGGAATGCTGTTGTACTGTGAGTGAAGCCAATGAGCTCCAACCACATTGTGGCAAATGTAAGAGCTGACCACGGGAATGACCAGACACGCCCTGAGCCACTATTATCTGAAATGAAGGGATCCGCATCACCAATTTCGCTTCTTTAACCAGGTTCTTGAGTGCTGACCAGAAGGACTCTTTAGCTAGATTTTTGTCATCAGAATTTCGAGGATCCTTAGCAAAGAGCCGCACTAAAATACCGACGACAACACTTATGATGGCGACCAGGTGAAAAGCAATTCTCCAACCAGGGATTCCCAGAAAGGATGTTGAGGCTATTAAAACAGAACACAGCCCTCCGATGATGGAGCCCATGTTGCCCGTGAGCTGCAGCCACCCAAACGCCATCCCGCGGTTGCCATCATCTGTAGAGTCTGCAACAAGAGACTGAACTGCAGGTATTACTAGTGCAAGTCCAATCCCATTCAAGCCTCTCGAAATCGCTACCTGGAAAACAAATAGGTGATGATGCTAAAAAGAGAAAAGGTACGTTGTGATTGCACACACAAATGCTTAGACAAAAGGACTTCTACTAGATATTTGGACGTTTTTAACACAGAAAGCAAAAGATTTGGAAGCAGCTGAGAACTATAGTAATTTATTTATCTCTTTACTTCAGATTTGATAACCGCTTGATCTTATGCATTTGAGCCGCTGCCATTTCCTCCAAATTGTAACAATATCATTGACACGATAGGTCGACGCCAACTCATTTGAATCTCTGTCAAAGAGTTCCTTTTAGATGAACTTCTTGTGTTTAGTCACAGTTCATATAACACGCTTCTAGGAACATGATCATATCCGACGAACGCTGGAAGCTCTTCCATTTCCTCATCCTTCCCGATTCTTTTCGGAGCTTGTTACATGTAAACTTTGCTCAAGCCCCAAACTCTACATGAACAAGCATAGGGGGGAGTCGGACTACATTTAGCAGGTTCAAAGCAAATGGTGAATCCGGGATTCCTTTAAGGATCCCAAAGACTCATTCAATAACAGATGATATAAAGCACTGCCACATTAACTCGAGATTGCTAAGAACAGATGGTAAAAGAATCCTGGACTAAGCAGCAACATCATTCCACACACAGCCCAGATCAGTTCAATTCCATGGCGCCGATAAATGTTAAAGTACAAAAAACGGCATCACGAGCTGCGTAATTACATCATCCTAGCAGAGTGCCAAAGTGGGGCATTACGTTACCAACCGCTCATTGCGACAACCTATTCGAACTGTCCAACTTTGGAACCAAGCAAGCTCGTAACCACCACACCAGGCCTCTCGGAACAAGAAGTAAGATGCTTCCATTGCTCAACAATTATACTATTCTGAAAATTAAATCTCAGTACCCTTTTACTAGATCTCCAGAAAAATCTCAATAATCAAAAGAACTAGACCAAATCCACATCTCCTCCCAATTGTCATCTAAGAACAAGCAACTGAAGTATAAAACGATGAAAACAGAAAACAACCCAACCACTCACCCATCAAACTAAACCCAACCCAATCACTCCCTCACCGAACTAAAACCCACCCACAAAGATAAGAGAGAGGACCTGAAGGAAAGTGGAGGAAATAGCGACGAGGAAAGTGGCGGCGGCCCAGAGGAAGGCGCCGAGGGCAATGACGTGGGCACGGTTGTGGCGGGACGCGAGGTAAGCGGCGAGCGGATAGCAAGCAGACTGGACGATAGCTCGGTACAGCGTCAACGACCCGAGACCCGTCGGATCGGTGTGCAGGGCAGCGCCGACCTCCTTGTACACGCCCGGAAGCAGAGACTCGTCCGCCCTCTCCATTATGGACGCCAGATTCACCAGCACCAAAGTCACCGTCTCCGATTTCATCTTTGCTCTTGCGCTGCTCCAAGAACAGAGGAAATCGGGAACTTGTCCTTTTCTCTGCGCATTCGAGGGAAGAAAGAAAAAAAAATGTTTGGAGGTGAAGCGACGGTGGTGATGGGCCGCTTGACTTTTTGACTTGGTGCCGATCAGTCGGGGCTGTGAAGGAAGGATCTGATTCGGTGAGGAGTGACGTAGTGTGGGGCCTCCAGCTGAGGGTGGGGCCAAGGCGACAGTAGGATCTGGAGGGTGTCCCACGTGTACGGACGAGATATCGTGGGATGCATCGAAGGAGGAGTTGGGGGAATTTTGCATTTCAAAGCGAGGAAGGAAATTGTGACCATTTTCGGACAAGAAGCTTTTCTTTCTATAACGCTCGTTCCAATCAAAACGCGTTGTTTATTTTTTTAGGTTCTGTCTTAAAAAGTTCGGATCCGAAACGCATTTGATCTGCTTTATAAGCAGTTTATTCTCCCCAAATTATCCAAAAAAAATTCTAAATTTATTATATTTATGTCAATTCAGTCATAAATCTTTTCAATTTTTTTTTTATCAATTGAGTCGTATTAACCGAAAATTACTTACATTAACACCAAACATTCTACTTGCACAGGTGGCTCTGACAAAGATAATTTCTAATAATATTTTAATATATTTTACAATCTTTTCCTCTAATTATTTTCTCATTCAAAAAAATCACCGAACTTCATTATAATCTTGTTGAAAGCGAATTTTTGAATGGTGCAGACCATAGAGAAACTCGGCCCATAACACATTACATAATACAAGTCTTAGCACCCTCCATCACACGTAATTCGAACGAACCGTTTTTTTTTTTTATACATACTATTCATTGGTCAATTGAATCTTTTATTTTCGATTAATCGAGTCATAAATCTCTCAACCTAGATTTGGGCCGAGTCCTAATGTTGCTATCGGTAACGTTTCTTTGTGAGCAAAAATTGTACTTTTTATTTTATTTTAAAAAAAATTCGCAAACTAACAATGATTTTAACCATAATAAAAATTTAACATGGATTTTTGTTTTGTTTTTTTTTTGGGGGGGGGGGGGGGGGGGGGGGGGGGGGGGGTGGCGGCGGGGCTTTCTCATTAGAGGAAAAACGAAGAGCTTCCATTGTTAGAGATTGCGAAGGAAACATGGGAATTGTTCGGTTTTTTGGGATCCCTTTGGAAATATGCAAACGCCCTTTGAACTAAAGGGGATTTATGAAATGTAAGCAGTGTTTAGTCGAGCGTGTTTTAAAAATACATTAGGAAGCAGCTTTGACTTAAAAGGGCGTTTCATAAAAAAAAAAATACACTTTGTAAATGATTTCTATTATTTGACCCCCAAAAAAAAAAAGATTCCTATCAATATATTCCAAAAAAATTCAAATTATTTATCGGCGAAAATCAGCCTCCGCCAACCTCCGGCTAGCCTCGCCTGAGGTTAGGTGACCTCAAGCGAGGCCTCGAGCGGCCCCCGGCGAGAGCCGGCTGAGTGTTATATTCTTGGCCTTGTCCTTTGTCTTTTGACCTTCGACACTCCCAAGTCCCAAGTAGTCAAACCGTCAATTCGCCATCCCAAATGAGGAAAGCTCGGGGCACTTTTCCATTTTTGGATTCCTCGGTCATTCCGAACTCGGCGAGGCAAATGAAATCCGAGACGTTGACGCTGGTGCTGGTGAATCTGGCCGCAATAATGGAGAGGGCGGACGAGTCTCTGCTTCCGGGCGTGTACAAGGAGGTCGGCGCTGCTCTTCACACGGATCCGACCGGTCTCGGGTCGCTGACGCTGATCCGGTCCGCCGTTCAGTCCTGCTGCTACCCGCTCGCCGCTTACCTCGCGACCCGCCACGACCGCGCCCGCGTCATAGCTCTCGGCGCTTTCCTCTGGGCCGCCGCCACTTTCCTCGTGGCTGTTTCTTCCACTTTTCTTCAGGTTCTCCTCTCTCCCTCTCTAATTTTTTCGTGACAGAGTGATTGGCTTGTGTTCAGTTCGATGGGTGAGTGATTGGGTTGTCAATGTTTCAGTTGCCTGCTCTTGATTGATGATTGAGAATGTAATAATGGGTAATGTTACTTGTATAGCATCACAGAATGATTTGAGAAATGTTCTTGATACGGATATTGATAAGTTAAGATAGAATGTTCGCAATGAGCATTCGATGATGTAATTACGAATCCCTCAGTTCAGTAGGTCGTCCTTGGAATCGGTCCGGATAGCGTGGAGTTGCACAACTCAGTCCTCAATCTTCAAATCATCCGTTTATGTCGAATTAATTCAGCAATGACTCTGTCTTTCATTGAGGGGTTCCTTGTGTGTAAATGCAATTGCAAAGTACCTTGCTATGTATAGTAATTTCTCTCTTTTGTTTTCCAGGTAGCAATTTCAAGAGGCTTGAATGGCATCGGACTCGCAATAGTGATACCTGCTATCCAGTCCCTCATTGCCGACTGCACGGACGAGAGAAACCGTGGGATGGCGTTTGGATGGCTGCAGCTAACGGGAAACATTGGCTCCATCATTGGGTCACTGTGTTCTGTTTTAATAGCCTCAACTTCGCTCCTGGGAATCCCGGGGTGGAGAATTGCTTTTCACCTGGTTGGACTAGTAAGTGTCATCGTTGGTGTTCTGGTGCAGCTCTTCGCAAGTGATCCTCAATTTTCCGATGACGACAACTCAGTTAAAGATCAGAATTTGCACAAGCCCTTCTGGTCAGATGTCAAAGACCTAGTTAAAGAATCGAAAGCGGTCATTAGAATTCCGTCCTTTCAGATAATAGTGGCTCAGGGTGTATTTGGGTCGTTCTCAGGGTCGGCTCTTTCATTTGCCCCAATGTGGTTGGAGCTCATCGGCTTCACGCACAGTACGACGGCTTTCCTTATGACGGCCTTCATCATCGCCTTCTCACTTGGTGGTCTATTCGGAGGTTGGATGGGGGATGTTCTCGCCAAGCGCTTGCCCAACTCGGGAAGAATAATCTTGTCGCAGATAAGCGCTGCTTCGGCCATTCCTTTAGCCGCAGTTTTGCTTCTGGCATTGCCCGATGATCCTTCCACAGCCTTCATGCATGGTCTCCTTTTATTCTTCATGGGGCTGTGGACATCCTGGAATGCCCCGGCCACGAACAAGTGAGTGTAACTAGTTGGTTCTATTGCACTCTCATTCGCGTGAACATGGTTATTACATGTTGCCTGTCAGATCCCTAGTTGATGAACCTTCATTCAATTCTGTAGCTTGAAGATGTTCTATTACGACATGTTTCTCCAGTTAATTTTCTTGAGTATACTAAAGCAGAACATAGTCCGATATTTGCAGAGATTGTCCCTGAGAAATCCAGAACGAGCATCTACGCACTGGACAACTCTTTAGAGACCATCCTGGCATCATTCGCTCCCCCGCTGGTCGGTATTCTGGCTCAGCATGTGTACGGGTATAAACCGATCCCTGAGGGATCATCCGTCTCGATAGACATCAAGACAGATAGAGAAAATGCTGCATCACTTGCCAAGGCGCTTTATGCAGCTATGGGCATTCCAATGGCCATCTGTTGCTTTATTTACTCTTTCCTCTACTGCACTTACCCGAGAGATAGAGAGCACGCTAGAATGGATGCGCTCACGGAAATGCAGCAGATCGAGGTCGATAGCCCCTACACAGGCGAAGATTTCTCCGACCTTGATACGGCAGTATCAAATGGGGCTTGTGAGAAGGGGAGGGGCGTGATCGACAGAGATCATGGAATGGAAGAGTGGGTTGATTTGGACGACAATGATGAGCAATCTTTGCTTTCCAGGCGGGAAACATTCAGGAACGTCGGAGAATAATGTGGAACGCGCGAGGCGCGCGAATCTTCGCCGGCATGTAAAGAAGCAATCGGTTCAATGATCTCTCGAAGGCTTGTCTCTCTGTATGGGTCTCGCATCCAAGGGATTCCCTCTGCGGAATCGCTCGCTCCGTCACCAGAAAGTTCAAGCTGGCAACCACATCGATGAAATATCTTGCGCTCCGTTGTCGTATAACTTCCGAGCCGGGTTGATCTCAGAACGTCCACCATTGGAATTCTTGTACTGGGTACTCTTAAATTGACTGAAACAGGGAGACTGGTCTAATCAATGTAGTGATCCTTTTTCCAGTTCATTTTCGCTCGAGAGATGTGGACCAACATCTCTATATCCTCTCCCAAGTAGCTTTACTCTTTTTTTTTTTGTGCTTTGCTTTTAGTTGGATTTCACTTTTTACCTACTTCTGCTGTGTAAGTCCTTTGCCAAACTCATGTCAAAAGCAGAAGAAAAGAGTGACAAAGGTGAGAACTTTGGGTAACATGGACTTTGGGAAAATTAGGGCCAGCCTTGCGGCGACAGAATTGGCCGAATGAGCTGAATTGACATAATTACAAAATATTTAGGACTGAATTAGCAACAACAAAAAAAGTTTATGAATGAATTGACATAATTACATTAGGTTTGGAACTTTTTTTGGTAATTTTCCCCATGGATTTTCTAACATGTGGATCTAATGATCCGGCCGTCCAAGGTGAATCGCCGTATAGTATCATGGATGATGGACGAGTCCTGAGGAATTCTTTTTTTTATAATATTCTTTTCAGTATGAAAATATTCTTCTTCAAATAGAAATATCACAAAAATAGATGGAAAAAGTTGCGTCCAATAGGATTTGAACATTTACCAAATGAAATCAAAACTTCTCGAATTATATTAATCAAAACATTCAATGTGTATTCTCGAATAATCTCGTTCTTCAATTATTCAGTCATATCATTTTATCAAGTTTAATATTAGCAAGATTTAGTCGAGATTTATGCGTTTCTACGCAACAACGAGGCGCATCAAACGATGGATTGGTCGTAAACTGAGTATATTTTGCTGTAAAACCTTCGTGTTGTCAACTGTCTCGTGAAAATAATGTTGCGGTACTGGGACGATTTAGAATCAAGTGAAAGTGAATTGAACACTTAAAAACACACTTTCCTTTTCCACATCACCTTTACCTAGTCGAAACAAACTTATGATCCATCGACCCGTTTGAAAAATTTAAAAAGAAGAGAGCAGCCTACAATTTTTTTTTTTTTGCATACCCGATAAAATCTTTCAATCGAATCGTGCGCGTTACTCTTCGAGCGCCATGTTGATCTTTCATCAGTGGCCGCGATCGTCCCGATGTCCAGTCATATCCAGGAACTATTTCGGGACGCGGCGTTAGACTTACCGTTCGCGAGGGGGGGGGGAATGGATGGATGGACCCCCTCGGGGTCCGGCGGGCTGGATATGAATCATGAGGGACAACAATTAGAGAGCGAGGAGAGCCATCATTGCCCTCAAGAACCAAATTGCTATTCAACCGGGTATCCATGGGGCCAACCCCCCTAAAAAAAAAAGAAAGAAAGAAAGAAAGGAAGTGGTTAAAGATTCACCCTAAGATCCCCTCAAAATCCCACAAGGCTACTAAAATCATGCATTTGCTTCCTTTGTCCATCCATGCCCAAAAGCTAAGACCTAAAACGGAAAAGGGTGTGTGAATTTTGTCCCTTTTTAATCTTTTACTTGAAAGTAAAAAAACAAAGAAAGATACTCATATCATATGCCATCATATAGCCCACAAAACTAGTTGCCAAAGATTCAAAATTTTTTGAAGCTCCCTCTCTTTCCCATCTTTTTCAATCACACCAAAAAGGTAGACAAAAAGGGCAGAGAGATGCATAATTGAATTATACATGCATGAAAAGAAGAACAAGAGATCATGATCATGATCTATCAATCACACATACAAACACACACACACACCGAAATGAAATGAAAGAAAGAAGACCCACTTTTTTTTTTTTTTTTGTGGGGATGAGCACATCGCCGGCCTTTGCCTTTTGGCAAATGTCATCATGATGACTGTTTTGGGGGGAGGAGGAGGAGGGGGTCGATTTAGCTTTTATTTCAGAGTTTTTCAGTTTCTAAAAAGATGTGTTTCTTATCATTTGGTTTTTGATTATGTGTTGTGCCTTTTCTAGCTCTTCTTTGGGTGGGGGGGTACATGTCAACCTTGTATTTTGGCTGTTTTTTTTTTTTTGTTGTTTTTCTAATTTAAACGAAATACTTTTTCTCAGCAGGTGTGATCGGTCGTGCATAGATCCGATTTTTCAATTTGTTGGATGTCTTAGAATTTATTTTTATATTTTAAGGGTATCGACTATGTGCATAGATCCAATTTTTCAATTTGTTGGATGTCTTAGAATTTATTTTTCTATTTTAAGGGTATCGACCGTGTAGAGATATCTCTAGAAAAGTTTTTTTTTTCTTTTTCAGTTCAATCACCCCTTATAACCTTAACTAGTACTTTAAAAAAAAAAAAACTTTGGGACTACTAGACATAACTTCGCCAAAACTTTGGATACACCAAGTAGAAATGATACTCCAATTTTCTTTCTTTCTTTCTTTCGTTCGTTCTTTTAACCTTTTTTTTTTAATATTTGAAGCACGTAACAGCTGAAATCCCTCCGAAGATCAGGTTTGACTTTTAGTGGAGGGGGGACAGCGGCCCTCAGGAGTCAGGACATGCCTTCGATTTTGCTTAGTCCACGTACACGCAATAAAGTATTCATATTACTATACAAAAATGTCAATTTAATTACGGACATAGGTACAGAAATAGATATTTAAATTATTCATGCATCCGTAGCTGAAGCCCTTACTTAAGTGGCACCGACACATGACGCGCCACGACACTACACGAAACGTCGCTTTAAAAAAAAATAGAAAATTCTGACACGATGAAACACGCTTTTATATGTACATGATAATAAAAAGATCAGCGATCGGTGGGTTTCTTTTTTCTTTTGTTAGGGATTCACGATTAAATTAATTTGGGGCTAGTTGAGTATATTAATTTTGGGGCGCCTGAGTATATGACTTGAATATATTAATTTTGGAAGATGAAGACTCCAACATTGTAAATAATGGCATGTTTTCGTTTGCCGGTCTAGAACACACTAAAAAGGACTTGGTTCTTTCTTGGAGAATCTCTTGAAATAGCTTTTTCAGAAGGTTCGACCACTCATATTGCGACCCTTAATCTGTAGAAAACGTCTAAAATTGACCTTCACGTGCGGGGATGCTGGACTCGCGTGTAGCTAGCGTGTCCAGAGCTGTCCGACAAGCATCCCGACACACACACGGAGACCCCCCGGAGAGTGTCTGTGCTTCCTAAGCCCGTACCCTCTATGCCATTTGCCACGATTAACTCAAATAAAGATAAAACACATTATACATACACGTACATATACATATACATATGCATTAGATCGCAATAGAAATAAATAATTCCGATTGCAATTGGGAGCGCATGTGACAAGAACAATAGACAAGATTTAATAATAATAATAATAATAAAAAGCATAATATAAGATCCTGAAATTTAGATTTGCGGCGGTTCACCACCCGCCCCTCTAATCCCGCCACCAATCACTCCCTCCATTTATGACAATTTTTCAACTCTTTTTTTTTTCCTTTTTCAAAACGCCCTTTATCACCGAATAATAAAAGAAATCAGTAAAATATAATTCTGAACTCCGGAAAGCAGGCCGTCTTGAAACCGGAGCTCATCGAAACAAACACGAACAACAAAATATAGAATCATCTTCGAGCCATACGCGGCCGTTGCACCCCCCACCACCACCACCATCACCATCACCTTCCCTCTTCTTGAGATAACACAAAGACAGATCAACTCATCATTGACTCGTTAATTTGTACATTCCTTTGTCCAACGCAAGAACAGCAGTCTTTACGGGGAGAAGACATCATCGGAAACAACGAAAGAAAAACCTTTTTTTTTTTGTCCGCAGTGAATGATGTCCAGACAGTTTTGAGACGGGGGAGGAAGAATGAGATTGGATTCAAGCCAAGATGCTATCATTTACAGATGATAAGTAGAAAGATAAAAAAGAGAAGAAGTAAAGAACTATATCCGTGTGATGTTCGTCTTTTTTTTTCTTGTTTTTTCTTTTTCTTTTTTTTGTGGTCGGGGAGGGGAAACGATATGCATGGGATGGGGATTGCATCACATTCCTCAGCTACGTCCCTCGCTCGATCATCTTGTTCATAATATGCGTAAAAATCCCTACACTCCTTTTCTTGATTCTAGGGAGTTGATCTTGATGATTATGGATCCTATGATCAGCTTCTAATCCGATGAGCAAATCCACGACTCGACCATACCTTCGCTCCTCGCGCCGATGGCTGCAGCCTCCGGGCCTCTATCGCCGTGGAAACGATCAGGCGCCGAGGGGTTGTTGTCATTGCCCGAGTAGGTAAAGACCCTCCCGTTCGTTGCCCTCCGAGGATGACCCTCGTCGTCGTGGCCGTAATTGCCAGTAATGCCGCCGCCGAGAGAGCTCAATAATCCTTGATGGTGATCGCCGCCGTCCCTGGCTCCTCTTTCGCTCCAGTTCGTCGCCGCTGCGTTCGTGCCGTTGTTCTCCGCCAGGGTTCTCTCGGTGGAAGGCGGCCGCATGCTTATCGTGTGGCTCAAGCCGAAGTCCTCCAAGGCCCCCATTCGGAGATTCGAATGAGGGTGATGATCGGTGGCGGCGCCGTCGATTGCGGAGGGTCCGGGCAGGTTAGGGTACTTGAGAGAGGCTTGGAGGAGGGAGTTTCCGAAATCAAGAATCGGGTTTTGAGCGTTCATGTTGATGAGCAGGTTCTGTGGATGCTTCAAGAGGCCAAATGGCAATGGAGGAGCTGCATTAGTAGCAGTGCTAGTGTTGGTCGTCGCCGAAGTGTTACCAGAAGTGACGTTTTCGTTGTTGGCGGTAGTAGTTGTCGCCGCTGGCGAAGAAGAAGCTAAGGCGTCGATCATCGCCGAAGGACCCAGAAACGACGGGGTCGACGAAGAGGTCGGAGGAGGGTGATGGAACCGCTGGGCGAACGGCCTCAGGAGATACGGTGGGGGCGGTGACGAGGATGTGTCGAGGTGGCCCGATCGCAGCGCGGTCCCGAAGAGATCGAGACGGCTCCTCTGGAACGGCGACGCCGCGAACGGCGGCGCCGGGATCCCGGTGAACTCCTGGACCATGGCCCGGAAGTTGTTTGTGTCGGTCGTCAGCACCGTCGTGGGCGCCCTCCTCGACGCCCTCGATCTCTTCTTCGGATTCCGCGCAGGGGGGGGCGTTGGCGTTCCCAGCGCTGTTGCCGTTGTCGGCTGCCGACGGAGCCGTAGCCTGACCCTGCACCGGCTTCGAGCTCTCCTGAGCGAGAGGGAACTGGACCGGAGCCACGCCGCCACCGGGAGGCGGTCCTCTGGCGAAGCCCAGAAAAGGCGACTGCTGCGACGGGAGGCCGAGATCGGTGCAGCCGGCGTCGGGTCTCGGGCTCCTCGGCCAGGCGGCGTCGAGGTTGAGCAGCGGGCTCGGGGGAGGAGCCGAACGGGTCAACGGGTCGAAGTAGTTGGACAGCACGGAAGACGGGTCGAACATGAGTTGCTGGTGGTGGGGGTGGGGGTGGGGGTGGTGGTGGTGGTGGTGGTGCAGCGACGGCGGTTGTTGGTGGTGGGCGGAGGAGGGGTTGAAGAGGGAGGAGAAGTCGGCGCGTGAGGAGTACGGCTCGTCATCACCGCCGCCCGAGGACTGCGAGCTAGCGCTACTGTTCCCAGAATCCATGACCAGAGAGAGGGAGATTGGGAGGGAGTTGGTGGTTTGGCGAAGTGTTTCAGATTGATGTTTAGGAAGCTACAAAAGGGGAGCAAAAAAGCATGCGAGGCAATAAATGCAGAGGATTGATCTCTTTCTGGGAAAGTGAAGCGGGAGAGAAAGTACCTCCTCTTCCTCTGCTACCATAAAAACTTAAAAAAGAAGAGAGAGAAGCTCCACCAAAGTCAGTGATCTGATCTGCCCAAAAAAAAAACAGGAGGAAGAAGAAGGGAATAAACAACTACTGCTCACCTCCACAGTAGGACCATGGGGATCGATGGCGGTGGTGCACAGGAGGTCGCGAGAGAAAAGACTGGATCTTTTTTTTTCTCTTCTTTTCCCCTCTCCTCTTCTCTCCTTCTTGGCTTCTTTCTGGGGGAGAAAAAGGAGGAGAAAGAGAGCTCTCTGGTTCTCTCCTATGGAGAGCAGCAAGTATGGCGAGAAGAAGAAGAACTCCAAAAGCCCAAAAGCCCTTCTCTTCACTTCTCTCGTCTTCTCTTCTCTTCTTCTTTTGCCTTGGGCTCACTGTTACACTCAAAAAGATCGGTGTGGGTCATTCATGAGAGAGAGAAACTAGAGAGAGAGAGAGAGAGAGGGGGGGTTGTGTTACTGGTGGTGGTGAATGGTGATGGGCGGAGGGCAGAATGGTCATAAAATTTGGGTGAGTAGAGAAAAAAAATGTTTGTTCTTTTCTTTTTCTTTTTCTTTTTCTTTTTGTTTGGTTTGGGGAGGAGGGGGTTTTGTGCTCTTCCGGTGTGAAAGGGAGAAGAATTAAGAGGGACGGGGAGGGAGATGTTAGAGTCACGCGAGTTCAGCAGATGAGTCCGTGCTACTTCCTTGCTATAAACTATATTTTCTTTTCTTTTCTCTCTCTCTCTCTCTTTTTTTTTTTCTTTTTTGGGGGGATGGTTGGTTTTCCTCTTTTAGTTTCTTAAATAAACTAAGAAATAAATCTAAATTAATAATAATTATTATTATTATTATTAATGAAGAAAAAGGGAATAATGAGGTGAGGTGAGGTGATGTGAGGGGGAGGGGAAGGGAAGCGACCAAAATTGGGAAGATGGGTTGTTGAATGGTATTTTGGAAAAGACAACAACCATCACTACCATTTCCTTTTGCCTTTTGGGCGAGTCTCCACCCCCCACACACGCGCGCACACCCCCAAAAAAAAAAACAAAAACAAAAAAAAAACATTTCCATATTTAAAATATAGGGGGGTCTAAAAGAAACTGCCCCATAAATGATGGGAATAGCTATTTAAAAAAAAATAGAAATTCACGACAGCATGACCTCATCCGAATGACGGCCCCGTTTGATCGAACCTTTCTGAAAAGCAAAAAGACGACAATTCCTTCCTTCCTTCTTCTTCTTTTTTTTTTTGTTTCGTTATCGGAATTTCGAAAAAATCAAAGAAAAAAGAAATTTGTACGAATTACCTTTTCAGTTAATGTATAGATGTCACTGATATAGTGATTAAATATTATGATTAATATCATGAAAAATCTCAAACTGATATACCCATGATAAATTTATCATCCGTTAAATTAAATTAATAACATGAAAAATTATAAATTGATAAGCCTGTGACAAATCAAACTAGTGCATTCATAAACCGCCACATGCCATCCAACTTAACAATTTGACGGTTAGATTTAACGAAAATTAAGAAAAGATAAGTTTATCACAGGTATATCGATTTATGATAAATTTATCACAAGCATATCGGTTTGGAATTTTTGGTGGTGAAAAAAATAATTCGGACAGGTGTATCGATTTTGGATTTTTGATGATATTAACCAAGAATATTAAACCACGTCTTCGTCTAACAGCTTAAAATTTTAGAACGATTGGCAAATGATCCTATAAAATCTCTGTTCCAGCAGGGACGTCTTGAGTTAATCCGAAATGCGCGCGTCCATTGTAGTCTCTACAATTTGTAGAACTTAAATTTTAAGCTACAAATTAAATGTAAAATTCTGTGGGAACGTTTGATGCGACTTTTCTTGTCATTTTTTTTTTCACTCGCGATTATTTTGTATTTATTGATGATATACTTATTATCTTAATCGTTTGTGTGCAGAAATTTTGATTTAAAAAAAAAAAAAAACTCAAATCCTCGGCCGGGTCAAGCCCCGAAGATAAGATACAATCTGGAAAGCGAGAAATCTCCACCCCATCTGGAGTTATGATTAAGAAACCTCAGAGAATCTTTCAGACGTTTGCATATTCGCCCAAAAAAAAATACTAAAAAAAAAGAATTATTTGGTTTTTGTTTTGATTTGACTCGGAAAATGTGATGGACGGATGGATGGATGGATGATAGATCAGCTCAACCACATCTAAATTCGCTACACCCATCAAACCCGTAGACGACTTAGAGACAAAACATGTTTTATTAATGATAATTAATTAGATGACATGATCTTTTCTTTTCTTATTAAGGAGGGGATGGGGGGGGGGGGGGGGGGGGGATACTTAACTTAGCAAACATGTTTATTTAATGACAAGTAAAAAAAATAAATAAATAAATAAATGATATTTGAATGCTTCCTTCCTGCGACAGAGACGTCTTCCTGTGCCTACGGTCTGAATTCGCTCCTACACGACCAAACCCTAACTCCGAAACCCAAGTCCGCACGTAAAGGCCACTTTCGAAGCAGATGGCTGTGTTTTCTCTATCCTTCTTTAGGTTCTTCTTCCTTTTTTTCTTTTTTTAAAAACAAAGTCGGGAGTTATATAAGCCGCTTGTTTCGTGGAAAAACGAGCGATTCTGAAAATATTTTTTGCCTGCCGCGAGTGCAGCATTGATGCCCTGAGCCATACGGTGCGTCGTTCCGCCGGACGGCGCCTGCGAAGGCGACTCACTTTATCGATTGCGAGGGGAGTAAAAATTCAGAGATGCGCCGATGACATAATTATTGCTTCATCTGGCGGTAAGGAAATGTCGCCGTGCAAAATATATACATACCTCTTCTCGAATATTATATAAATATAAGGCCCTTCGGCTGAAATGTACGAAGACTAAAATCCCACGTTAACGTGTACCGCGTGGTAACTCGAGAAATGGAAGAAACATCGATTATATTGACTCGTGGAGTCGGAGCTCTTTAGACACGCGCAACGTCTTCTATACACCACACAAGATACCATGGCAAGAATGATTTTCATTTGCGTTGACTTCTGGTTGACTTTGAAGAGATGAGCTCTTCCATTGAATGTCATGAGTTCATAACCGAGTGTGCCCCCACTTACATCCTTTTTATTAGTGTTGTTATTGTTTCTGGATAATGTTGAGCTTAGGGTTTCCTTATTTGTTTTACCAAAGAAGCCAGAGCAAATAAGCTGACTATGTTGGCTAATATTTTCTTGATGGTTTACTTTAGGGTCATTTTAGCGGTCTACATTGGAATAGTTTTCCGACAAAAAAAAATTAGAATAGTTTAAAAAAAAAACAATTCTCGAAAATTAAGATAAATCGGTGGCTCTTTCCATTGTGCAAGCAAGTCCGGCGAAAAAGGGGGGGAAAGCTCTCTGCTCCTGGTCCCTTATCTTATTGACAACGAGTGGGACCGAAAAATTCTCGTATTATTCGATAAATTTCTCACGGTTATTAATACGTGAATTAGGAGATCTAATTACAGAATAACTGTTTAATCACAGGGATCCAAAAAGCCAAAAAAAAAAAAAAGAGGTTGAGACAATCATAGCCAAATTAGCAATTATTCGCAGCAATAATTAATTGAACTTAGTTTCATTATTTACGTCTTAAAATGAAAAAAAAAATGACTATACACCCACGTGTTATTCGAAGCTCTCAAATCAAAAACCTAATTATGTCTTATTATGGTTGCTTGCACCCGAAAAACTGTATGCAGCCACTATCTTAATCCCGCCAACCACCATATTTCTTTTGCTATCTTGACACGAGCGACGATAGGACCACCCCTCACTTTCATAATCACTATCTACTCCACTAAAAAAAAAAAAAAAAAATCCCCATTTATTTCCCCATAATATGAACGTTTCGAATAATAATAAACCCAAGTTATCTATCTTATAATTTGCAAGGTAATCTAGCTCCTCCTACCTGGAAAGGTGTGCCCCCTTAGGACGGATTGATAGGCAATGACTGGATCGCCACATCAGAGATTTTCGACGAAAAATTAACCGGAGAAACAATTGGAACTTCGCACAGAGACTTGAGACTAAATTGATAAAATTAAAAAGTTCTCTCGGCATTGGTACAATAAGTTTAGATCCGACTGGATAATTTTCCCTTAGAAAGATCAGTCCAAATTAATGTCGGGGTCCATCGGTGAATTAGTGACTAACTATACAGCCCTGCCTAGTAGGGGTGTGCATGGTCCGGGCCGGTCCGGTCCCCATACTTTCGGGACCAGGGACCGGACAGGACCAGGACCGGCGGTCCAGTTCGGTCCCGGCCCAATCGCTATAAAGCCTACTACTACATTCAATTGTTTTCATATATTGCTTGATAGGGAGAGTTCGGTCCCAGTTGAGCACATTGCTGGAAACCTGCTTGAGTCACCGAAACTAGCCTTGCATTACGTGTCTTACTTGCAATCCTTTTTTAGGTGGCCGATGTTTAAAGAAGATTAAGAACCCAAGATTTCTTTAAGTGATGACGGCCCTTTGTAGTTTATGCACACAGATATGTGTTTAAATCTTCTTATTTCATGTTTAGAGGGTAGCAGACCGAGATTGCTGTGAAATTTGTGGCAAGGACTAGCTTTGCTGACTCTATCGACTATCCTCACTTCTCTTGGCACATCTGAATGCCAAAACACCATCATGATAGCACACTGTTCATCCTCTAAACTCCATGCCGTCTTGTTTTTTGCTGCTCTCCTCTTGTGCAACATTTGGCTCTTGTAGCAAGAGGAGAGCAGCAACGTATCCTGTTAAAAGCTTTACAATACAAGAGCCGAATGTTGTAATAGACCATCCTTAATAACAGACTACATTCAATTGAAAAAAATTCAAATCAAGACGTGAGATAAAAGAAACATAGTTTGATGGTGTTGTCGGACCATTCAAACAAATATACTGAGACCTATTGCCATCACACCCAATTTTTAGGTTAATGCTTAATGGTAGGTAATTTTTCTTTAAATTATTATTCTGTTTTGTTTTACATCTTTTTGTAATTATATATATTTATATACAAAATTATATATTATTGACGGGCCGACTCGGGCCGGGCCGGTCCGGTCCCAACAAAAGAACCCGAGGACCGGACCTCCCAGTTGCCGGTCCCATTTATTGGGACCGGGGACCGGACCGTCCACCTTAAGGATCGGACCAACCCAGCCGGTCCGGGCCGGTCCAGTCCAATTTGCACACCCCTACTGCCTAGCCACTAATATCAGCAGATAACAATACATGCACTAAGTTGGACTTTAGGAATGTTTCAATTTTCTATAGATGTGTGCGAAATTATCTATGCTTGTTTTTTTTTTTTCTATGTATAGGATTGGCTACTAATTTCCACAAATAACAGTCTACATTTTATATATTTGACAATGGAGCAAAGATCTCTCATTCACGTTGGAATAAAAGGGTCATTGGACATAGACATGATCTACGTTACACGGACACGACACTTTAAAATTTTTTGCCGTGTCGCACACGTGTTTTTATTTTTTTATTTTCTTTTTTACAGCCATACACTTACAATAGTCAAAAAAGGCCCAATTTTTTTGACCTAACTCATTCCTTTCGACACTTATTGTTGATCACGCAAGAATCTGTGGAGCTCGTTTTGCATTTACTGGTTGATAGAAAAATGCCCATGAGGTCTTTGTCTTCTATGCATATATAAAAACATACATAAAATATATTCGCTAAAACCTGAAACAGGACTATATCGTGTGTATATAAAAATATACATAAAATATATAACGTGTCTCAGCGTGTCGAAATTATCTATTTTTTTTTAGAATTCACGTATCGGCGTGTCGTGTCGTATCGTTTTCTATATCCGTGTAACATAGACCACGACTAATCAGAGTTATTTTTTTTTTTACTTTATAGGTACATCGTGTCATTATCAAACTTTTAGATAATCCATCCTCAACTACTTTCTTGTTCTATTCCAAGATCAACAAATAGGACGATTAGCGTTGTCCCACACACAACCCCCCCCCCCCCCCCCCCCCCCCACAAAAAAAAAAAACAACAAATAGGACGATTAGGATTTTTCCATGGTTACTTACTAATCTTGTTTATTGAGCGGATGGACAACTGACACCTGGTGCTTGATGCATTCACGCGCTCTTATGGTTATGGGACCGCCTAGCGAAAATAAATTTGCATGTGTCGGAGGTGTGTGAGCCCACGATGTGCGAGTCATCAGAGGCATGGACCGATATTGGCTTATTTATATGTTGCGTGATAACACTTCAGAATGGAAATTTCTCGGCTAGAAATCAAGGCAGGGAAATTCGTTTGGTAAAATCACTTTCGAAGTAGAAATGCATTTGGTAAAAAAAAATTGACTTATGATAGGATTTTCGACTTTTGGTTGGATTTTCTACTTCTAGTTAAATTTTTTTTTTGCCAATTTTGAGAAGTTAAAATTTTTTACTTCTCGGCTCTATAATCATTTTTTCGACCACACGAGCATCGACCGACCGCCGTTGCCACCCGTTGCCGGCCACCGCCAAATATTTTGTTTATAATGTTTCAAAAATAAAATTTTTCAATCGTTACCAAACGAATTTCTATGATCAGAAGTCAATCTGTAGTAGAAGTAGAAAAATCAACTTATGCTTTTGAGGAGAAATAGAGAAATCAATTTCTGGTCGGAAGTTGAGAAGTTGGTGAAAAGTGTTACCATGCGCTACCTTATCTTGCGGTCTCATGCACCAAGTCCATGTTAGAGTAGCTTGTTATCACGTGTGTGTGTGTGTGTGTGTGTGTGTGTGTGTGTGTGTCATAATCTACTAAAGAGATGGGTTATTTCTTGGAAAAAAGAGAGGGAGAGATTGTCGTCACCGTCGAACGATGGTGGTGGTGGTGGTGGTGGGAGGAAGAGCGGCAGCCGTGGTCAGGGATTGCATATCAAACCCTAGCTAATCGAGCAATATGAATTTTACCTTGTGTTTTAAATTTTCATGCGATCTGAATTTCACTTTAGTTGATATATTTAATTTTCTGTACGGTTTGATTGGAATTCACCCTCGAGATAAGTTACTGTATATATATTTACTAGATCGATCGTATAGGGTGTGAACTTCACATGGGCACAACATCCTCGCAATCAAAGTATATTCCCAAAATCAGAATTTCTTAGAAACCACTAAAAAGAATATCTTTTTCTTTTCTTTTTCTCTCTCTTTTATTTATTTTTGTTTGGGTGGTTTCTCTCTGCTATTATTCTCTACACCAGACAGCTAGATTCCTCGCTAAGAAAATAAAGGATGGATACGAGATGGGATTCAATTAATAGCTGTATATCACATCTCTACAAGCAAAAAAGATAGAGATCAATGGACGACAAGAACATTAGAAGAAAAGCAATTAGGCCTACGAATTGATGTTCTTCCCCCACAAATTATGCCAAAAGCGAAAATCGAGCGACAAAAGAAAATGCCGAATCGAATAAATTGTATCGATTCGTAAAACCCGCTTTCGCTTTGCAAGCTTTTCCTTCCTTTTCGCCCGCCATATTCGACTAAACCGACAAATCACCTGGAAATAAATCGCGGCACGACACATCATTATTCATAGAGAAAAAAAAAATCCGGCTAAAAACTATATCGTACCAACATGTGCGGTGCCAAAAATGAACGTGAGAGCTTCTTGATAGCTTCGCTTTCATCATCAATTCGAACAGTTTCCTGAAAGCAATTTTTACGATAAAATTTTAATAATATTGTCTGATTTTTAATGGGTTAATGCGGAATAAAGTTAATAATACATTAGCTGAATTTTCACTATCAATCCTTACCTAACTTCCACAAGTAAATACAAACTTGCACCTTTGGTCCACGTATATGATTAGACACCACTAAGCCTTTTCGATTTTTTTTTTGTTTTTTTTTTTTGGGGCCTTCTTTTTGACTTTCTCTATGCCATATGTTGCGGGCTTCCGAACTTAAAAAAGTATTTTTCGAGCCTCCCATATGTCAAAAGCTTCAGCCCGTTCTCGCGTTGAAGTCGAGATTAATCTAGAGAGAAAGATTGCTTTAGTCCCACGATATTCTCCAATCACGAGTCGGATCACATCCCACATAGGCAATTTCACTATGGTTTTACTCCGATTACAAAACCTGTTATTCCATGAAATGTTAAGTCGCCAAGGCTATGCTTATTTCGTGAAAAATGAACGAGGATAAAAATAATTACTTGTAACAATGAATCCACGAAAATGTCTAGAAATAAATTATTATCGATAATGAAAATATTTTTCATTATTTAACTATTTCAAACGATGCAAATAATAATATTTTGAA
Organism: Rhodomyrtus psidioides; assembly: GCA_021437785.1. Taxonomy (NCBI): domain Eukaryota; kingdom Viridiplantae; phylum Streptophyta; class Magnoliopsida; order Myrtales; family Myrtaceae; genus Rhodomyrtus; species Rhodomyrtus psidioides. The sequence continues at coordinate 2,572,868 of JAILYB010000073.1, forward strand.
AAATATTTTCTTAATTACTCATTCTTTCGCCAAAAAAGATTAAAAAAATAAATAAACCCGACCCGAATTGCATTTTAGATAGACCACGGCGTAAACTGTCGTTGATTTCTAGCCGATATTTCTACGCCCAATCAGAACAATGCTGAGGTTAGGGTGAATTCGTTTTGCGAAAAATGGGTGATTGGAAAAATATTTTCAGAAAAAATAATATTTTCTAAAAAAAATACATGGAAACATTTTTTATTGTCTATGAAAATAGTTAGGCATAGATTGCTATCGATTATGAAAATATTTTTGGTTGATTAATTTTTTTAAATATAAGCAATCATTTTTCGAAAAATATTTTTCAAAATTGCTCATTTTTCGCGAAACGAATGCTCCATAAGTGAGAGCGTGTTTGGAGTGACTTTTGTTCTTTCTATATTTTCCAGTATTTGCGATTCTTATGTTTGATATTGAAAATCTTGATTCTCTTAAAGACCTAAATATAAGCATTTAATGTCATTTGCAATGAATAATTTTATATCTATGGGTTTTCAAAGCTAACATGTCTATGTAATTATTTCGACGAGAAAGTCGATTGGTGATTGTTAGTAGTAAAGTATGAACACATACGTGGAGAGCAATACTTCCCTATGCTATGTGCTCTCTTGGCTTTGGACATGGGCTTTGATGAGGAGACAAGAGGACTTCATGTTTGAAAGGTGATGCTGACGTCCCTCCCACCCCACTTTTAATTCGATAGATAACAGTCTAACCACGGCTGAGACCGAGAGAAAACTTGACACGTGGAAGCTTCCCTACAAAGCCGACCGTGCCGCTGGCCGGAAGGTCTCCGGGGCCCGACGGCTCACGGGCTCAATCAAGGCCGGTCCTATCGAAAGGGCAAAAATGGACGAGTCTAAACCCGCAATTCCTTTCTTGAGCTCATCAAATTTATATTCATTGAAACATGGTCAAATTGGTCACCCGCTAATAAGTTTCACTTTTTAATCCACAAAAAAGGTATATGAAATTGGATATAATCTCAGTTATCTATCGCTTTGTAATAACTCGGCCTTAACGAGTCAATTTGTCATCATCGTTCCGACTCGATTTCACTTATCTGAATGTCTTGTGTTCGCTTGTTGAGATTCGAGAATCTCAAAGGGGAGAAACTAATTTTGTTCTGTAATGTGGCGATTTATAACAAATATCTATTTCGTCCTTAAAATGTCATAAATACAACGGCATCATACATTAGTTACGTTGATATAGTAATTCACAAACCGAAAAATCGAGAAGGGGTCTCTAAAAAAGAACACGCTTAGAAGTGCGTTCAATAGATTTAACGTTGATACATTCAGAAATCGATAGCCACTGTTTTTTTTTTTTTTGGATGAATGGGCTCGATTAGACTGGATAAGTAATAAAGAGTCCTCTTCTAATTGTACTTGTGTGTATTTTTTTTCCCCTTTGGCAAGAGCTCAAAGTCATCGGTCAAAATTGCTCAAAATCAGAGGACCATAGCAGGACTGGTCAGCCGTCGGGCGGTGGTCCTAACGGATGGAGACTCGAGCGGGGTTGGGTGCGTCCAAGCGTTTCCTGCCTTTGAATCTTGACTTGTGGACCGTTCGCGGCTCCCTTGGACCCTCCATCTCGAAATTATATCATATTTCAAATATTCAAATTACATTCCTTTATAAGCATTTATGATCAAATTACAGTATAGAAAATTGTACAAAAAGTTCTAAATTCGTTGTACGACGATCAATCCAGTCACAAACTATTCAATTGTGTCAATTTAGTCATAATTTTTTTTTGACAATTTGCCAATTTAATCCTAATTTTTTTTTTACGATTTACAAATTCAGTTTTTCTGGTCGATTATTCAAATAATAGTTTCAACACTAATTTGGCAAATTATCAAAATGTTTAGGACTATAAATTGGCACAATCGAGAGTTTTGGGATTGAACTAGCCGTCATACGATAGATTTATGACCTTTTGGATAATTATCTCAATTACAATGGATTGTCTTTATGTATGGTTGAAGTTGATGCCTTGTAATTCATTGCTTCTGGCTCTCCCACCAAAGCAAAGACAAACTCTACATATATTCTATTCATTAAAAATATTAAAATGTTCTTTAAATGTTTATAGTTGCATTTTATCTTCGAAAAAAATCTGAACTTCAAATTCCAAACTCGCGGGTTATTACGAATTCTCAAATCTTAAAAAGGATGGAAATTGATGTTATTACAACATCAATGCAAAGTTCTTTGAGATATACATCACGAGCGATATTGCATTCGAATAAACCACGTCAATCATATGACCAACAGATGGAAATACTAGTGACTATTTAGTACACGGTCTCCTTAACACTTTGACGATTTATATGCTTAAAAGAAATGGTATTGATTGGCTAAGTAAGTTTTAGGAATTTGGCTATACAAGTGTCGTGTGTGCAAGGATAATCTTTGAATAAATGTCAAAATTATTGAAGAGTTCTCATTATGCGCAAAGTTTCAAGTACGCTTCGTAAAAATCGTTATGATTAGCATCGTTAACGGATATGATTTATTTACATGAGCTCCTTTTGTTTGATCCAAATATTTCTCTTTTTGATTATGCGGCGGGACAAGCATAGAGATCTAGCTACCTGGAGCTCATGGAACACTTTGCAAGCCCATAAAACAGATTTTAGAACGGACCTTTGATTTGTGTAGGTGGCCTTGACTCCGGGATTTGGATCGTCTACCCTTCTCTTAGAAGGGCAGGCACCTGCTTTTACGATCTGGGCCATCCGTTTTTAAACGGACGGCCCAGATTTTCTATTTTTAAGGGGTAACTTTTTGAGCTTTTTATTTTTTTAGTAATAATTTGAGCCATCCATTCATAACACGAATGGTCCGAATTCAAAGGGCAGGACATGCCCTTATAAGGGAAAGGCAGACGATCCCTTCGCTTGACTCCGAGCAAATTCGCATGCAATTTGTGATATTTTGAATGAGTGGCCCCGACCAATCAAATGTTTTGAGGTCATCTGGTGAAAAGTTTTCACAAGGCACACCCCAAACGGTTGAGGATGCTCATCAACTCTCCTACAACTAAGGGTATACAAAATACTAGGGGTGTCAATAGGCCGAGTCGGGCCGGGTCTCGGCCCGGCCCGAGCCGGTCCGAAATGAGCAGTACCATACTCGGGCGGGATTATTTTTTTCTTTCCTTTTTTTTTTAATTTTTTTAATCAAAATCAATTAACAAACCATCAAATGAAAAAAAAATATAAAAATAAATTTAATTTAAAAGAAAAAATGGGTATTAAAAAAAGTTGGGCGCCAGGCCGGGCTGGCCCGAGTACCAGACCCAGCCCAAAAAGGCCCGAAAATGCAAGGCAATTTTCAAGCCGGGTCGGGCCGATCCGACCCGTCTGGCGCGGGCCAAATTGACAGCCCTACAAAATACCAGAACTGAAGAGAGCCGAGCCGAAAATTTTGGATTTTTGGGGTTGGAATGGAATCTCATTTGGTTCGGGTAACAAGTAAAGGGATTTGGGTATATAAAGCAAAAACATAGTTTGGGATTGATGTTTGTTGCAATGGTCTGCCTTGGCGGCCTAAAGTAATAACCTTCATTCTATCTTGACTTTTCATCCGGAACACAATGGTACTATGTACCGAGCGTAAAGTATCATGAATTTGCGTTTGTTTCGTGAAAAATAAATAATAATAAAAAAAGAAATTAGCGTGCAACAAAGGAATTCGCACCATGTCGCATCGGGAAATCACGAAAATTACGTATAATTTCTCTACAAATGTTACGAGAAGCTGATAGTGTAATGGTATATTGGTGTAATCTCAACCGTAAGTGTTATGAATGACAAACAAATATATATAGCAATTATGGCGGGATCCACCTCTGATCTCATGCCTAGCATTTCATGATTATACCGTCACACTATCATGCTAGCGAGACCAAGCAGCCCATTTTGCTTATTCCCCGTGCTCCGAACACGTTTCAGTCATGCAAAAACCAGGTGTCCATGCGCCGCGAGAGAACACATCATCATCGTCTCCATCGATCTACACACTCGGTCGTGTTGCAGAATCCACCAGAAACCCAACAGAGAGAGAGAGAGAGAGAGAGAGAGAGAGAGAGAGAGAGAGGATGTCTAGGAGGTTGTTTCGCCATGTCTACGAGAAAGCAGGTGGGTTACTAGAGCTGGGCAAGAAGGAGGCGTCGCAGAAGTTCCCAGTCCTTGAAGACCACCCTGCGGGGCGACGACATGCGGAGCAAGCGATGGAAACGTTCGAGACGATCGAGAAGAAGAGGGGAGCGACGGTGAAGGAGTTTCAGATTTATCGGTGGAGCCCCGACCGCCCTCTCCGCAAACCCTACTTTCAGTCTTACTTCCTTGACTTGACCACCTGTGGTCCTATGGTAAACCACTTCTCTTTTTCTCCCTCTCATATCCATCTATGAATATATCGTGCTCTCGACAATGATTTTATTTTTATTTTCATTGATTTTAAACATAAATTATTCTCGATAATGATGTTAGTTTAAGTGATCGATTATTTCAAGCGATACAAATTTATTTTAGAAAAACACGCGATAATGTTCAAAATCTCGAACAATCGTCGAACGGAACAGAAATATCGAAGTTTTCGTTACCATCGTGACATTGCCCTAGCATGCAATGGTGAATTCACCTCCTGAACCGAACCTACTAAAATTTTTGCGCTCCATAAGTTTGATTCACTCCATTTATCTTGCCATGCGTTCTTCGAATTCCCTGCGACGGACGAGTCGTTATGATGGTGGGCGACGTTTGGCGGCGCATGCACTTGCAGGTGTTGGATGCACTTCAGAAGATAAAAGCGGAGGACGACTCGACGCTGAGCTACAGGAGGTCGTGTAGGGAAGGGATATGCGGGTTGTGCGCCATGAACATCGACGAGACCAACACCGTGGCTTGTCTTAAGCCTATCGACGCGGACACTTCCAAGCCCACTACGGTCACTCGCCTCCCGCACATGTTTGTCGTCAAGGACCTCGTCGTCGATCTCACCAGCTTCTATCAGCAGTACAAGTAAGCCTTCCAGCTCCGTAATTTGTGGTATATAGTCGCGAATTTATTCATTTTATTATGTGGGATATTCGGAATTTTAGACCACAGCAGAATCGAGGCCGGTCAAAATGGTCATTCTTTGAATCATATATACATTACTTGTGGATTTTTAACGGTCATACCACCACAGGAATATATGGTGGTGATTAAGGTATTTTTTTTTTCGAGAATTAAGAAGCTGATGGTGTAACAATTTAATGGTGCAATCTCTGTTGTTCCTGGCTAGGCTATACACCTAGAGGGGGTGAATAGGTGTATTTAATCAAATTTCGATAAATAATGCGGAATTAAAAATATCGAGTTCAATAGAGGCACAAGTATTAGCAGAGTCACGCAATGCTTCTACCATACAGTAAATAGATGCGAGATTAGAGAAGAAGCAATGCACACGAGATTATAGTGGTTCGGCTTTGGGAAGCCTACGTCCACTCTCCCACACTAACAGCCTACTGGCTGGATTCCACTAAGTAATCAAGTAAGAGATTACAGAAAGATGTGATTGCTTGAACACAAGCACTTCCAATAGAAGCAAGCTATGCCTCTACCCAGGCTTTCCACTCTACACACTTGACTCTGTATAACATCTCTCACAAGATCTCACTTTAAGCACGAATAGATAATTGAAATAGATGAAGCTCTCTTGATATATGAGTATTGATATCTTGATTTCTCCTCCTTCTTCTCTAACTTGGTGGTCTTATATACTCCTCTTCTTCCAAACTTCCCGCTGGACAGAATCACCCGAGGATCAATATCCAAAACTAGCCGTTGGATGATTGTTGAATAAAGATCACGAGTCGTTGAGGTAAGAGCAATTAGAGATTTGAGAGGATTTGCTCGCCCATACAATCAAATCCTTAACTCCACAAATCAAGCTTCTAATAAAAGAAATTATCTAAAGGGTGATTGCCAATCAATCAAGAGTCCTCATATGGAAAGTAATGAGAATATCTTTGTGATTGATGGTCAATCAATTTAACTTAGGAACGCAATCCAAACTAGATAATTGACCGTTAGTGGGGAAATTGAATCTGCGAATATATACAAGAATAATATTGATTAAACAATGAGGATAAATCAAAGATCAAAATATATCTCATCATGATTCTCGAATCAGTATGCCTCTGCCACGAAATCTGCCTGCTTCTATCAAAATAAAAGCGTTAAACACATTATATATAAAAAGCGTAGAGATATATTTATAGTAAATCCTCAAAGTATAAATCAAAGTCTTTTGAATAAAGTATGTGAGTTTTGTTTCCTTCAAAATCAAATATAATATTCCTAACAATCTCCCCATATTTTGATGGAGACAAAACCTTTCAAGCAATATATAACTTTGAAAAGATTTTGATGAAAAGATACTTGTGTGAAGAAAATTTTTTAACAGTCCTGCACAAAAACACAAGTACTATAGCATAGGCATAAAATAATCGAACTTCTTACTACAATGCCTCTGCTTGAACTTCTTTGCATTCTCCTCCTTTAAGAACATAAGTATTAAAGGCATAAGCATAAATATTGAAAAATTTGCTTACTACGATGACTTTGCTTGAACTTCTTGCCTTCTCCCCCTTTTTGTCAACATCATAAATAGGCATAAACAATACTAATGATAGATAAATTCAATATCATCAACAAGTACTACTTAATTAAGGGAAAAACACACCAGCATAAAGTACTTTAAAGCATAATGAAAAACACATCATCAAGTCAGCAAAACACGCCAAAAAGTCTTTAAAAATAAAATAATAAAAATGAAGTTCTTTTTTAGGACTTTTAAGAAAATGCTAAAGTGGACGGTTGTTTTGTGATATCGCAAGGAATCTTGACCGGAGGATATGAAGATATGTTTCTTTGTCTTCTGTCAAGAACTTCTGTGAGCTTCTGCGTTGTGTACCATTTCATCTTTCACTCATGCTTATCCTACTTTCATGTATTGATCAACCAACTCCCCCTGAGTTCTAACTCTTTCCAGAAATTCATTAGAGACCTTCAACCAATGAAGATGTAACCAAGGTGTTTTGAATTTCAATTTCTCTTTCTTTGTCATACTCTTCATTTGTTGCTTTTTGCTCAGCTTCTATTCTGGTATTCTCATTTGCTACTACTATAGTAACGATAACAATATCTTTGGCTTGAGCTTCTGTCTCAGCTCGTGCCTTTGCATCTGCTTCAGTTTTGCCGTTAGCTTCTGCCATAACCTTTGCTTTTGCTCTTTGTCCGTGTGATTGCTTGCTCATTCTTTCCAAGACTGTTCTCTATTCTGTTATCTCATAGTGACCTTCAATTCTCAGAGATCTCCTTCAAATTTGGATTCCATTGAAAGATTTGAAATGATTTCGAAGAAAACATATTGAATCTTTGAACGAGAGAGAAATAAAAGTTTTTCGAACAAAATATTTAATTTTGAAGATATGCCCGAGATTTTAGGGATTTGAAATAAAACTGCAACGGACTATTATTTTAAGAAATAAAGTGAGACATAAAATCTTTTAGAATAAAATCAAATATTCAATCAACAAGACAATCATATAAATCAAGGGTATTCGATTTTGAGACAAAGAGAGAGGAGAGAGAGAGAGAGAGAGAGAGAGAGAGAGAGAGAGAGAGAGAGAGAGAGAGAGAGAGAGAGAGAGAGAAATATAATTAAAGCAATTTTTGAATACATTTGAAATCCATCCGAAAATTGAGAGATCTTGAAAGAGAACTACAATGAATAGTTGTTTTTGGAAATAATATCTCATAAAATCACATCACAAAATCGCATATTCAATCAATCAATCAGATCAATCAGGTATATTCGAAAAAGATTTAGATGTGCACCTGATTTCCTTCCAGATATAATTTCTCTAACAAGAGATACTTACTTGATACGCCATTTAATAGAGTCACTTTCCTTTGATAGAATCACATGCGTACGGTAGAACCACTTGTTCTGCTTCTGCTACGGTACTCTGATTTTGATCTCATCTAAGTCTACATGCTCCTAATTACACACTTCAACCATTATCTAGGTACTACTTGTTCTTCTTCTTTGGTACCTACAACAAATAAACAGATTCACGGTTTCTTTGGTACTCAGATTTTCTTGGGTCCTTTCGCGTTAGTTAACTCTGTCATTCTTAAGATAATCCCTCTGGTTGATCTCCAAAATTCAGGACAATCATTTTTGAAATGATTTTTATCTCCACAGTTTGTACACTTGAAAAATTCGCGGCCAACCAGTTTTATGAAATGCTTTCTAAAATGATTTTTGTAAGTAACTTTCGAAGGATTTTGTTTTCGTCTCTCTTTGTAATTTGGAAAATCGTTCTTTAAAGAAGTTTCCTTTTCAAAACCTAGACCACACTTGTTATAGTATGGAATTTGAATAGAAAGAATATGTTCCAATGTTTTCAAACCAAGAGAAAAGTTTTTGCAAATAGCTGAAATTTGAGATTTGCAAGATTCATTTTCCTTTAAAAGAGAATCACGATTTTCTTGAACTTTCAAAACTTCCCTTTCGAGAAAATCATGCCTTTCTTTCAACTCAAAAACTTCATTTTGAAGAAAATCAATCTTTTCTCTCTTAGAAAGATCATGTTGCCTTAAACTCAAATTCTCTTTTTTCAACTCAGAGATTTTCTTAAGAGCAACTTTATAATATATAAATAACTCATCAATATAATCAGACACTTCATCAGGGATTTCAGGAAAACTTATCTCTGTTTCATCTTCAGAATTTGATTGGGCTATTAAGCAAATGTTGGCACGTTTTTCTTCATCGCTGTCTTCGCACTCTGTATCGCTCCATGCTTCATCTTTCAACGCTCTCTTTTTCTTTTCAAATCTCTCTTTGTTTTTCTTCAGGAGTGGATAATTTGTCTTGATATGTCCACGTTTCCTACACTCAAAACAAATTATTTCCTTACCTTCTTCGTTGTCGCTAGAAGATTTCCCAATTTGTTTGCTCTGTCGTCTTCCTTTGAAGTTTCTTCTTTTTCCAGCCATCCTTCTGAACTTTCTTACCATCGCGGCTAGTTCTTCATCATCTTCGTCTTCCTCTGAATCTGCATCAGTTGAATAATATATTTTTGATTTCAAAGCAATTTCTTTTTCACCGTTGGAACCATCTTCATCATTCAATCGTTCAGACTCATAAGATGTCAATGTTCCCACAAGTTCATCAACAGTTAGAGGCGAGATCCTTGAGGTCTCCCGAATGGTAGTCTTGATATTATTCCATTCTTTTGTCAATCCACTCAGAATTTTGTTGACTCTCTCAGTTTGAGAGATCTGCTTGCCGTAGTAGGTTAATCCATTCACGATATCTGTAAACCTGTTAATCATATCAGAAACGGATTCGTCAGGTCTCATCTTAAAAGATTCATACTTTTCAAGAAGAATATTTGTCTTTGTTTCCCTGACTCTATCAGTCCCTTCATGGGTAAGTTGCAGACTTTCCCAGATTTCCTTTGCTGTTTCACAAGAGTAAATGCGGTTATATTGAGATGGAGATAAAGCACAATAGAAGGAATATATTACTTTTGAATCCAAAGCTTCTCTTTTGGAAATCTCCGAGACACTATGCTTTGGTTCTTCTTTGCTACTTTCTTTTGACGAGGAGATTGTTGGATTTGCCCCATTCTGTACGACATCCCGCATCAGTGGATCAGTAGATTTGATGAACGCCTTCATCTTGTTTTTCCAGATGTTGTAGTCTCTTCCATCGAAGTATGGAGGTCGTGTGTTGCTTTGTCCTTCCACAATACCTGCTCCAAGGATGCTAGCCATTGTAGATCGTTAGCTTAGAAGTATACACTTTCAAAAATAAGCCTTAGGCTCTGATACCAATTGTTGTTCCTGGCTAGGCTATACACCTAGAGGGGGTGAATAAGTGTATTTAATCAAACTTCGATAAATAATGCGGAATTGAAAATATCGAGTTCGATAGAGGCACAAGTATTAGCAGAGTCACGCAGTGCTTCTACCAGACAGTAAATAGATGCGAGATTAGAGAAGAAGCAATGCACACGAGATTACAGTGGTTCGGCTTTGGGAAGCTTACGTCCACTCTCTCACACTAACAGCCTACTGGCTGAATTTCACTAAGTAATCAAGTAAGAGATTACAGGAAGATGTGATTGCTTGAACACAAGCACTTCCAACAGAAGCAAGCTATGCCTCTGCCCAGGCTTTCCACTCTACACACTTGACTCTGTATAACACCTTTCACAAGATCTCACTTTAAGCACGAATAGATAATTGAAACAGATGAAGCTCTCTTGATATATGGGTATTGATCTCTTGATTTCTCCTCATTCTTCTCGAACTTGGTAGTCTTTATATACTCATCTTCTTCCAAGCTTCCCACTGTACAGAATCACCCGAGGATCAATCTTCAAAACTAGCCGTTGGTTGATTGTTGAATAAAGATCACGAGTCTTTGAGGTAAGAGCAATAAGAGATTTGAGAGGATTTGCTCGCCCATACAATCAAATCCTTAACTCCACAAATCAAGCTTCTAATAAAAGAAATTATCTAAAGGGTGATTGCCAATCAATCAAGAGTCCTCATATGGAAAGTAATGAGAATATCTTTGTGATTGATGGTCAATCAATTTAACTTAGGAACTCAATCCAAACCGGATAATTGACCGTTAGTGGGGAAATTGAATCTGCGAATATATACAAGAATAATATTGATTAAACAATGAGGATAAATCAAATATCAAAATATATCTCATCATAATTCTCGAATCAGTGTGCTTCTGCCACGAAATCTGCCTGCTTCTATCAAAATAAAAGCACTAAACACATTATATATAAAAGGCGGAGAGATATATTTATAGTAAATCCTCAAAGTATAAATCAAAGTCTTTTGAATAAAGTATGTGAGTTTTGTTTCCTTCAAAATCAAATATAATATTCCTAACAATCTCAACCACAAGTGCTATGAATGCCAAAAATATATAGCAATCATGATAGAACCCGCCTTCTTATGATTAGCAATTCACTGTTATAGTGTCATCTTAGCAAGACCCTTCTCTTTCAATCATGTGAATCGGAAAGGGAAAGGTGCACGGCCGTGTTTTAGGCTTCGATTTTGTGCAAATGGGTGGAATAGGTTTCCCTTTGTCTTGAGCAGGTCAATCGAGCCGTGGCTTAAGACGAGACGTCTGCCTGAAGATGGTCGGGAATACCGGCAAACTCCGGCGGAAAGAAAGAGATTGGACGGGCTCTACGAATGCATACTATGCGCGTGCTGTAGTAGTTCGTGCCCGTCCTATTGGTGGAATCCAGAAGAGTTCTTGGGACTAGCCACGCTTCTCCAAGCTTATAGATGGATATGTGACAAGTAAAACCATATTCTCCTTTCGGTTCCAAGGCCTCATATTTCTTGTCAAAAATGATAATTGCTATGTTCTGGTAGCCTTGTCAATAAACCATTTGTGCATCCGGCATGTCACATTCGGCTTTTAAGGTTTCCAATATGTGTCCGGCATGTTTCGCCGGGACTCGAATTTGAAGTTAACCAATGTAGGAGCTGGGATAAATCGAGCAATGCCTCTTGTTATCAATCGGTGTGGTAGAAGTATCTCTTAGCGCAACAACTAGATGATATTGGTGTCCCTTCTTTGGCAGCCGAGACGAATTTTCCGACCAGCGACTCCAGGCACTAACGGGGGACCAAAAGAGGTTGTACAGATGCAGGACAATAAAGAATTGCACCAAGACCTGTCCGAAAAGCCTCGATCCCGCCGGTGCTATTCACAAGATGAAGGCCCGGCATTTGCTTTTGGTGCCGGTCGAGAAGGCCGAGAGTCGTTGAGCGCGTGTTCTTGAGCCATCGCATTCCCATATTCATGCGATGTAAATGGACGGATCGTATGGTTATTTCAAGGTCGTCCTGTAAATTGTCTCGAATGGTGTGGAAAAGTAGCTTTTACTTTAATTTTCTACGTTTGGGAAATGAATGCTGTGTTTGGATAGAGAGACAGAGACGAGAAGTATGAAGAGAAACACAATTCACTCAAATTTCGTGATACTTATACCATAATGTATTCTTTTGACCAAACAAAAACACATAATCCACTCCTTTTCTAGCTTTATCCAAATATTATTTGTTTTGCCAATTCAGTTTTGTCAAAAAGTCATAAATTCATTGCACTGTTGTAAATTGAGCCTTACACTAATTAATTGTGTTAATTGAGTTTTAGATATTTTCATGTCATTTGAGTTCATTAATTTTAATTGGAGGGCGCTCATGTGAATGCTAGTTGTTTTATCTGGAGGGTCGGATGCCCTAGCCTGCCTCGCTAGATTTGGCAAGGGCGGCGACACCCTCGCGTGTGGCCGACAACCTTAGTCGGCTCTAAATTTAGGAAAAAAAGTTATTGGAATATTATTAAAATGTTTGTATTAGTGTCAAGCATGTCACATAGGACATCTTGAGTTCATGTCATCAATTTCTAGATAAAACTGATCGAATGAACTTAATTGGCAAAGTGTGAACATGTTTATAACTCAATGAGCACAATTAAAATGTTTAAGACTGGATTCGCCCAATCTGATGTGTCAGATGTCGAGCAATTATCATGTCGAACCAAAGCTACTAGCAACTCCACCTAGTTTTACCCTAGCAACTCCACCCAGTTTTACCCTTAAGCTATGTTTGATCGTCCAGATTTCTAGTCATGATAGGCTGGATAAGATATAATAGGAAATACAAGAATTTGTCATATCTTACCTAATGTTTGGTGAACTATGGCTATAAAGTTGGATAAATAGAGGCAAAGCGCAATTGAGATCGACTGAAACATCATAATGCTTTAGAAATTATTCAATGATGAGTTATGATGAGTGAGTTATTATTGATAAGAGTTTTGTGCCATATAAATTCGGGCGAGACATTGATCGAGGAGACCCGATAGAACAAGGGGTCTTGATTTGTAGTCCAACCCTTTGAGAATGACCCGCTGACCTTACTCGTTTTCTTATCGAGTGAGAAAACAAGTATTAAAAAAATGGAACTATTTAGCCTCTTTTCACAAGTTGAAGATACCTCATGCAAGTCGTCCAAGAGAACTACATTGAAAGTCGATGATTAGCCTCGAACTTTTTTATAACATGTCGAGACATCTTGCGAATGTTGGAAAGGTTTGAGTGATTAAAGAACGAAGGACATGATCTCATATCACATCAAACTATCGATTAAAGAACGAGGTTATGGAGGTACTCGGCATTACGGCCTGAGACCCTAACTTAGCGTAGCCGGAGAGGCGGCCGCACTTGATGGTCACCGCCACCGGAGAGGTGGCTTGGTTCGAACGAGAGGTTGTGATTGTGAAAAAAATCCGATTTTTCGCGTGTATGCTCTCTTAAGAAATCCAATCCGATTCTATCTCGCCTCCTTTTCTAGGATATTTTTATTTGGACTATATCCTCTATAGTTCTTTTATCCTATCCTGAATATCTATCAAATAGGGTATGATACATATCTTATTATGTCTTGATTTTCATCTTAACGGTCAAACGAAGCTTTAGTTTATGGTGCTACGATCGCGTAGCGGGCTCAAACGAAAGACTGGAGTTTGGGTTCAAAACTGACCTAGTCCGGCCCGGCTCAACCGCTGAACCTTTCTTCTGCTTGGGAGCGTCTTACGGGAAGAACTTCGGCTGTGCTTGCTCGTGCGTCACACATGATTGATACCTTTGCCTTGGGCAACAATGCAAATGGATCGGTGATCCTTGGAAAACAATCCAAGAAGTTGCCCATCGTTCAGTCTTTTAAACCCAATTCGAGATTTGACCCATGACAATTTTTCCCTCCACTAGACGATGATTCTTCGTCGTGTTCTCTCTTCTTCCAAGCACCGCTCGAGAGAGGCTTCGAATTTGCTCCAGAGGTATAGACCCTTGAACCCATTTCGCTTCTTCAGATTTTCCTCTCAGAGTTGCCTCCTGTTTCCCTGGGTTTCCTTCACGTCTGGATAATCCGTTCTCAAGTTATGCGTCCGTGATTTGCTGATGTTGAGCCTCATTTCGATGAGGGGACTCTTGTTGGTATCTTTTATCTGTCTGATGAAATTTCTCATTGGGTTGGGTTGTGTTTCAATTTGGAGTGAGCTGTTTGGTATCATAAGTTCCAAGCAAACTGTTACTGTTGTCAGGGCTTTCTGGTTGGAAGCATTTTGTGATGCTTATGAAGCTGAATCATTGTGGTTACGTAGTTTGTGCTTTCTCCGCTTCTGTTTTGAAGATTCATCTTGAGATTGCAAGATGTGGGTCAGTACTGGTCTGTGGTTCTATTGGTGTTCAGATGGTTGCTGCAGTCGGGTTTTTAATAGGTGGATGGCCCTTTGGTTGTTCTTTTATGAACAACTTGCGACTATGCTTGATGTCTAAAATTTGATGATGGAAAGCAACATTTTCTCCATCTTTTAGCTGAGTAAGATGGATTCACTGTTTTTTGGCAGAGTGTTATGCAACTATGAGTAACATCTAGGATGGTCTAATTGCTAGTGATATAGTCATGTCCATTGGAAAAGCTTTTTGGTCAAAACTACGTGCCTCGTTCACTTCATTGACCACTTGTGAATCTGTTGTAGGTTTGGTCCGGAGAGGAAGGTTCAAACTTTTAATTATTCAAAATCGTCCAGAAATGGTAATGGGCGTCGGAATGTTTTTCCCGTATCGCCTGCCGAAGCAGATTCTTCTCGGCCTTGGAGAAACTATCTCATTGTATGTCATCATAGTTCATTTTCTTTACGAGATGATTGTTTTCTTGCTTTTCTGGCTTGTGCAACATGTTTTATGTATCCACGCACCTACACTTGTTGTTCTCAGTCTTGTGGTTTGCCTTATTTATACATTCTTATGTCCGTCTTTTTAATGATCTTATGCAGCCTAGTCTTATAGTAGGAGGTGTCGTTGGGGCTGCAATTCTAATCCGTTATAATGACGAGAGGAGAGCAATTTTAAAAGGTAACTCTTATGGTTGACTTATTTATTTTCTTTAATCTTTCCTCGCTTTCAAATAGAAAAAATAGGTGAACTCACTTTTGTGCCTTTAGAAATAATCTTTCCCTTCATCCACGTCTTTCTCTTTTTACCATATCTGTATTAGAGCACTTAATGTTTAAGAGCATTGAGCGGTTCTTTCATTTTGAGATAAATCAACAGTTTTATGGGGTGCTTTTCTGAGATGCCAGATAAGTTTCACGAGAAAGATGGAAACATATGAACCCAAGAGGCCTAAGTTGAGTTTGTCAAGCATGATTAGACATCTGTACTCACCGATTTCTTTATCCCATGGATTTTATTGCTAAAATCTTCAAAGTAATGTACTGAGGATACTGCTTGTAGCGCCCACTTCCTGATGAATATGTGCCCATTATGGACAGATGCTGAGTAAAACCTCACTTTTATAAATCTGGAAGTTCAACTCTCTTAAACCAATATGTGTGCAATCTTGATGCAGTTTTCAGATCAGCTCATTCTGTTTAGGATGGATACCTTATTGTGTTTTAGTTTTGGTTCAAAGAACGGATACATTAAGCTTTTACTGCTAGTGATCTCCTGCTTCCGGTGGAGGTTCCTGTTCCTTAAATTGCTAAATGTTTTACTTTATTTCTTCTCTCAAAACTAAAGTTCTGAAAGTAACTAAATGCATTAGATATTCATGAAAAAACTTGTAATGTGGTGATGTGGAACTGAGGGTAGCCTGTGTCTCATTAATCAAGGATCAACACGAGGCTTTACGTACTCAATCTCCACAGTGAGGCTTGTTGCCTTGGTATACCTGACCAGAAAAGGACACCTGAAAATTTGTTGGTGATATAGAAATAAAATTCTAATTATATGAAGACATAAGTGACCTTTTATAGGATCACTCTTGTTGAATTAGGTCAAGGAAGTAGCAGTGAAGGAAATTCAGTCAGGGGACCGATTATTGGTGGACCATTTACTTTAATTGATATGGAGCATCGGATTGTCACTGAAAAGGACTTAAAAGGAAAATGGGTACTCCTCTATTTCGGGTATACATCATCACCTGATGTTGGTCACGAACAACTCAATACAATGGCGAAAGCTATTGACATACTAGGTTTGGCTCTTGTACCAACGTATTTGTGACATGAATTATCTTTTTGTGGGTGTCACTGAGATTTCGTATACTGCTTGAACCAAGAGTCAAAACAGAACGCAGAGATTTTGCCAGTATTTGTCACGATCGATCCTCAGAGGGATACACCTTCTCATCTCCGTGCTTATCTTAAAGGTCAGTGTTCCGTAATTTTTCCGTTACTTTGTTTCCAAACATGATTTGCTGCTAATTCTCCGCGATTCTTGTTTAAAGGACTGCAGAGTTCCATCCGAGAATAATTGGACTTACAGGACCTGTTGCTGCTGTTAGGCAGATGGCGCAGGAATACCGAGTTTACTTTAGGAAGGTCGAAGAGGAAGGGGATGACTATCTTGTGGAGACCTCTCACAACATGTAAGCCCTTCTGACCTATAAGTTATCCTCCCTCTCTCTCTCTAAATTCCATGACTTTGGCCTTGATTGCCAGGTAAACTAAAATGACATGAAGTGCATAGAATAGTGAGGGGTTTTATGATATATGTGGCATTATTGACAAATAGATACTCTTAGTCATGTTGTGTTTAATTTGTACATATAATTAAAGAAGTTGAATTTTCGATGAAATGCAAATAGAGAACTTGAAAGGGATTGGACTGGCCTTGTCAGTTCAGTTGAGCGATTGGTTGTTTTGGTTGGGTAGTTCGCCTCTCGAGGAAACAAAGGATCGAGTACACTGGCGTGTTCCTTTTCTACACAGTTTGTGTGCGCTTGTATGTGTAGCTCTGTCTTAATCTGTTGAAAATGGGTCATGATGCCCATTAACTTCAACAGGTACTTGCTGAATCCGAACATGGAGGTAGCGCGCTGCTTCGGAGTGGAGTACGGTGCTGAAGAACTGTCTGAGGCAATAACCAATGAATTTCAGAGAAACCCGAGAAACTATGTTGCTGGTTGTTCCGCACCTTGAAGCAGGTTTCGCGTCTCGGACCGATTCCCCGAGGCCTTGCATTCCTAGGCAAACTGAATCACACTGAGGTGACTTGGACCTTGTTGACAATGATCATGTCAAATCGCTATTCTGCTTTCATGTTACCGGGATTAGGATTAGTCCTTTGCTTGAGAATGTTCATGAGCTTTCTATAGTTAACATTTCTCTCTCTCTCTCTCTCTCTCACACACACACACGCACTGTGTCCTCTGGAACGTTTGTATCTGGAATTGGGTAAATTGAAGGCTGGACATTAATTGAGTGACCAAAACTGCAGTTCATCACAAAATCATAGGAACTTTGCAGTTTTAACATGTCCAACAGAAAAAGGTTGCAATTGCTTTCTGTAAGTCTTGATATTCACTGTGGGGACTGTAGAAAGTCTTCCGGGAATCCTGTCACCGCTGGCCTTGGTCGACCTCATAGTCAAATCGGCTCCTGGCATTGAGTCCCCAGGAGGTATTAGAGGTGCACGTCGGCACCGCTACAGCAATCTCATGTCGGTCGTCTATCAAATGTACGGGAATATACAATTTGTTTCCCGATAATGAATAAGTCGATAAGTAAGTAGATGGACAGGTCGCAGACAACCCCAGATGAGGAAATGGAAACTCGTGATGAGATATCGATAGTGCTAAGCCGAGAAAACGCAACATTTTGACATCCCTAATCAATCGGAGCATGTTTCCAAGGTACGTTTATGGAAAAACTAATTATATCGTGGTCCATTTATTGTTCTTTATATTTTCTTCGAAGCCTATTGTGCATTGCTACAATTACAACAACAATGAGATTTTTTTTTTTTTTTGCAGATTTTAGTTCCTTGTGCTTCAAGGATAAGAAAGTGTTTATAGGAAGTACTTGAGAAAAGAGATCACAGAAGCTCCATAACTGAATTTAGGCTCAATTACGATTTGTCCCCTCAAATTTGGATTTATCTCACTCTGCCCCTTACTTTATTGTTTTTTTTCCACTTAATTTGACCCCAATATGACAGAATCAGCTCAATTTCACCCCTGCAGCAAAACTTGGCACAAATCCTCTCCTCTCTCTGACTCACTAAAATAGGATTGTATGTATCTAATTACGTCCGTCGTTTTTCCCAAATGAAGTGCAGAGATCCTCGTCTCATACAAGACCGAGTCAATTGGTCCGCCTGTTTTCCACCTCCCGTGTCAACCAGAAGAGAGAAAGAGAAGAAGCAAAACAACAGCAAGAACCAGCGAGGCCGAGAGCGGCGATCGCGACAAAAAGACCGCCTCCCGAACGTCTCTCTCTTTTGCTGCAATTTTCTCCTGACATGCATTGAGATTCTAGTTTCTGTCGTGAGCTTTTCGAAAACAGAGGAAGAACGCACGACTCGTGCATTGGTCTTCAGCTGGCCATGTTGTGGAGGATTTGCACACGTCAAAGCAGCCAGTTTTCATGAACTTTGGGTCCTCTTGTGTGGGTTGGTTCTTTGGGGAATGCACATTTTCTTCTTCCTGTGAAACTTGGTCTCATACGAATCAAAAATCTCTTGCAGACGTTCTGCAGGGTCCAAGATTAAGTTTTTCTTAACATACAAAGCCGTAAATTTTTGCGCGCCATTTGAGTTTTTTGTTGTGGATTTCGGCACTTTCATATGATCCTGGGTTCGATATGCTCTGATCTTTCCGAAAAAGCTGGAGAAAGCAAAGTTTCTCGATCAACGCAAGAATGGTAGATGCGTCTCCGGAGAGAAGATCGGGATGCGGCTTGCTTAATGTGGTCTTTGGGCGAAGCACGTTCTGGCTCAGGAGGAGCACGTCGACAGGATCGATCCCCACGCCGAACAGCAGCAGCAGCAACAATATTGCCAAGACCCCCAGCACTCCCAATTCTCAAAGACGGGGAGACGGCTCGGACGAGACTGCATTCCTCGACGCTTGTAACAATGGATCGGAAGAGCGTCCGAGACCCGTCTCGAGACCTTCCCCTAAGGCCCAGGCAAGGCATCCTCAAAGTCAAATCCACCCTGGAAACAGAGTTCCGGGGGGGGCCACGGCGAACGTACCGGCTGACCAAGGTCATGTAAACCAAGGTAGGAGACTCCCCAAAGAAGCTATTGGGATATCTGGCGAGCTGGAGAGCATGATAGCTGATCACCAGAAATCTAAAGGAAGTAACACGCTTGTCCGGGCCTCGTCGAGCAATGTCATGCTCTTCGGCAATCTGGGCAATTTGAGGCAACCTGGAACAAGTAATGCTAGCCCAAATGATAACATGTTCACTTATCTTCCTAGATCTACTGCTAGAGAAGAATCCCCGGCGCCTACTGGAAGACAGACGGGGACAAGAACCTCTAGCGAAGAACCGCCAGCTTCCTTGTGCCGTGCCATTTCGACTAGAATGGACCCTGAAACGCTCAAGATCCTGGGCAACGAAGATTACAAGAACGGGAGATTCGCAGAAGCATTGGCTCTGTACGATGCGGCGATCTCAATCGATCCGAATAAGGCTTCATACAGGAGCAACAAGAGTGCGGCTTTGACCGCATTGGGGAGGCTTCTTGAAGCCGTCATCGAGTGTAGAGAAGCCATTCGAATCGAGCCTCATTATCACAGAGCTCATAACCGTGCGGCAACGCTATATCTCAGGTGAAAAATCACTGGCATTTTTCCGTTGTTCTGCCGAAATGTTCCTGAATTCTTTCCATTCCATCACCGTGTGTCCTGTAAGTTGTAACTTTTAGCTTCGGCTAACAATCACTGAAGTGGGACTCTGTTGTGTTATGTGAACACAAAGGCTAGGGGAGGCAGAAAAGGCAATGTATCACTATAAACATGCAGGACCTGAAGCCGATCCTGAGGTCATTGCTAAAGCTAGAGCTGTTCAAACCCATCTAAACAAGTGCACAGAGGCCCAGAAGCTACGAGACTGGAACAGCTTGATCAAAGAAAGCGGGCAAGCCATATCTGCAGGTGCCGATTCGGCTCCGCAGGTCAGCGTTAACGGCCATTCAATTTGAAAGCTAGTTAGGGTTGAATCCGCCTCTGTCTCTAGCCATAAATTATATTCTGACCCGAGTTGTTTGTGGTTTGTTGAAAAGATCTTCGCGTTGCAAGCAGAGGCATTCTTGAAGCTCAACCGGCATCAGGAGGCAGATGAAGTATTGATCAACGGTCCAAACTTTGAAGTCGATGCTTGCACGAAATTCCTCGGGCCCATCGGCAGCTCATATTTGCTAATGATCAGAGCTCAGGTTGACATGGCCGCAGGCAGGTCGGTTTCCTTCATGACCATAATCTGAATCTTTCAAAGGGAAAATAGCCAATGCCTCTTTTTATAGCTCTTGTAGTGATCAGCAGATTCGATGATGCCTTGGAGGCAGCTCAACGTGCGGCTCGACTCGATTCAAACAACAAGGAGGCGAACATGGTGATGATGAGGGCTCGAGCAGTAGCCGCGGCTCGATCAAGGGGCAACGAGCTGTTCAAGGCCTCGAGGTTCCCGGAGGCTTGTTCAGCGTATGCAGGGGGACTTGAGCACGACACTTGCAACTCGGTATTATTGTGCAATCGAGCTGCTTGCTGGTCCAAGCTAGGCCAGCTCGAGAAAGCGATCGAGGATTGTACAGCTGCACTTAATGTACGGCCATCTTATGGCAAAGCTAGACTCAGAAGAGCCGATTGTCATGCCAAGGTAAACCATCTTACTCTAAACAAGTTTTGAATCATTTTGCTGAATCGAAGTACATAAAACAAGATGCAAACAACACTTTGTTCTATTTTTGCCGATTTGAACGAGAGACTTTCTGCGTGTGATGTTACTCATTTTTTTATCAACTCTGGGATATATACAGCTAGGAAATTGGGAGGCTTCGATAAGAGACTACGAGGTTTTGAATAGAGAGACACCAGATGATGAAGAGGTGAGCCGCGCGCTATCAGAAGCCCAATCGCACCTCAACAGATAGCATGGCGATGCTGATTGATGCTACACAAGTTGCGATTAGACGCACCCGAATCAGATGTACTTACTTGGTTTTTTCATTTTTTTTTTTTTGTGAAATAGTACTTTATTTCGGATCAAAAGTGTACACATTTGTGTTGAAGCTAGGAAAAGGAACTAAGCATTACCCAATCTCATTTGACTCTTCTGTTCTCGTCTCTTAAACTCAGATTTCACGATATAAAAGCTTGCAAAAAGTTTTCTTCACCTCTGTTTTTGATGTTGCATTTCGGTCTAATTTAGTATGACAGTCCCAAATGGATGTTACAGGAAGCAAGAATGCTGCATCCAAGGATACAGAAATTTGAAAATTTTAAGCACAATGAACTCCAACTCACGACTTACAAGCAGTTAGTTGCAACAAAATCAGTAATAATACTTTCCTCGACTAACACTTGAACAAAAGATCAGCCTCAGAAACAATTAAAATTTGCCAAAGCAGTATCACCACAATTTTCTACGCTTGACAGCTTTTTATTTTCAAACCAGGGGTTTGTTTCATTGACTCAGTAAGCAAAAAAACAATACATTTTCTCAAGCAATGAAATCTTTCGACTTGTACTGGCAACAAGCAGGACGAAAAAATCACAGCCAAGTAAAATCCTGAATGAAGAAACTAGCAAAGACATTCCAGGCACCTCATGAAAGAAACGGGAAGGGAAAGATCCATGTACTACAACTTCGGATTGCACAGAAGGCGTCAAAGCGCGAGCACGTATATGCAAAAAGGAATGCATGTAATTGCACCTTCACAAGCTTGGAAGTAGTCTTGAGTATAAGAGATTCCAACCGCGAAACCGATGCAACACTAGTGTCTATTTGAAGGCATCTTGTTCGTCGAATCCAGATCCATCTTACATTTTTCTCTCATATCTTTGAGCTCACAATAACTACTGTGCTGCAAAGCAGAAATTCAAGTTACCTCTTAGTATCAATGAGAAAATGGCGCCCATGGCTCTATCGTAAGGGAGGAGAAGGAAGAAAATATTTGGCCTGACAATGCAATGTATTCAGAAGCTATGTTAAAAAAAAAGAAAATTAGAAAACTGCAAATTATCCAAGAAAATTAACCTTGTGTACAATCTAGTAAAAGCAAATGGAATCATCTCCTTAAAAGAACAAAAGTTGAAACTAAGCTACAAGAAACAGATACTCACGAGTTCGCGGCCTTCCTGGACTAGTATGTCTTCCATGCGAAGAAAGAGTGACCTCCACTGATTCGCAAGAACATATTCCAGATTCGGAGACTTATTTGAGTTCCCTGAAACATGGATAACATCCTTTGCCAAAGCAGTTTTCTGAACCAAACTGTTAGCTTCTTTTCGACTCTTGCTCACTGCTGAAGGATGGATAACATGGCTTTTGTCAATTTTATCAAGTTATTACCATGTCTATTGAAGGAGACTAATAATATAAGCACCATTTCCCTGCTATCCAAAAAAAGAAATGAACCTCCAATAGATGGAAGGTGCCCAAGACAGAGGACATAACTTACCAGATATTCGACCCTTGATGTCTTGGTAGTGAAGGTCTGACCACATATGAGCAGCTGATAACAGAAACGACGAAGATATCTATTTCAAGTTATATCTATTATGGATTGAATCTGCTGGATCGGAACAACTAGATATATTAGAAAGTGTCGAGAACTTAAAGTACCTTTCAAACAAAAAGAACAGGAACAACTTTTGAGAAGGTCCTCTTCAGCACACAAATTGTCACACAAATTTCCCTCCAAAGTTTGGCATCTTAGCAATTCGAAGTTTTTGAGACCCTGTGAGTTAGGCAATCTTGACCACTCAATGGAGCCAGAACTGTTCGATGCTAGTTTCCCGATTCTGATGCCCTCATCACAATTGCTAAGAACCTGAGTAACGGGACCTTGTGTGGTGCTTTCTCTTATTGGATCGACATCAACTTCCTTTACAACATCTGCACGCTCGACACGCACCTTGATCCCGTCAGAGCTTTTCTCACCCACTTGACTGCTCAGAGTTGAGACAATCGACGTACAACTATCCCTTGATGCATCAGCCACTTCCAATACACTTTGTGCATTCATTTCAATCTTCGAAACCTTAGGACTGCTGTGTGAAACATTCAATGTGTCCTGGGATCTAACAACAGCAGAAAACACACTATGGCGAGCACTACTGAGCTTTTCATGCACAGGGGATGAACCACGAGCCTTCTTGTCCTTGAACACAGGAATAGTACCTTTCTTAAAGCCATGCCCCTCATGTCTGGTAGTGCATTTCCCCTTCACTAAATTCTCAACTCCCAAACACACATGCTTCGCAGACGCCGCATCCCCTCCGCTGTCTATTCTACATTTACCCCGCCTGTCTTTAGATTTTGCTCCTGAATCATCGGAAACGGGCGTAAACCCCCTTTTCACAAGCCGATTGGTCACATCACCGAGAGCAGGGCAATCCTCACGGGAGCCGCCGGAGAAATTGTCCCTGCTCATCGTGAACTTGACTCGAAAAGCCCAGATCTGTCAACAAAACAATGCTCGCAGCTCCTGTACTTCAAAAACAAAGAAGGCCGTCCCCCTACAAACCCGAAATCTGGACAACAATGAACTTGACAGAGGAGATTCGCCCGGAGTTTCTATCGCACCCTCCGACTTCCTGCTGTGAAAAAGCAGGTCGCGGTTGATCGAAAATGAAGAAAGCTTAGAACACCGAGTGCCAAAAAAAGAAAAAAGAAAAAAGAAAAAAGAAAAAAAAATTCGAGATTGAGAGAGCTACCTTCATTTGAGGGCACGAGAGAGAAACTCCAATAGGGTTAAGGACGATCGTCCGCCATCATCATCGACGATTGAAGATGTGAGGCAAGGAAGGAAGGAAGCGAGGATGGCGATTAGGGTTTTGGTTTCCCCCTCTCTCTCTCTCTCTCTCTGGTGAGTGCAGAAATATTTCTTTTGAACTGAGGAAGGAGCGAGGAGGCGGGAAGAGGATGAGAAGAATCCATGACAAAATGGCGAAAACGGGGCTCCAAACCCGCGCCTCTTGGATTTTGAATTCGGGTTCGGAAAGCACGGTAACGCGCGGGTCATCGGTACACGGTCGTGCTTTTACTTTTGCCTTTTTTATTTATTTGTTGCGATCCTTTTTAATTAGGCTTTTATTTGGCTAAACCTCACGGGCTACATTTCCTTTCCTCTAATTGGCAATCTATGCCCCCCTCTATCCTTCGGGATCTGTTGTGTTTTGATATTAATTATGGTTGTTTTTCGGACTCTGTTAAGTAAATGAAAGTCCTCGTGTTTGATAAAAAAAAATTAGGCTTTTATTTGGCTAAGATATTAATGTGAAATTACTGGCTAATTTTCCATGATTTGAATTGAAATATTCCTTTTACTTCGATTTTATTTAGGCTCCTTCCCGTGCTACCCAACTCTCTCGTTCGAGTCGAGGCTTGAGTCCACCAACGTCGAGTCCAAGTTTTTCAAGACCGAGCCTTCACCTCAGTGGCAATGCTTGGGTTCTCGACATCGATATTCGAATATCCAACCCTTGCATCTCAAGTCATCAGTATTAGACGTTGGTTTTCTTTGACGATGGAGCTGAGTCTACGAAATTTGGGATCAACTCCTTCAAGATTGTCTGTATTTCGATACCTAGCTCCCATACTCAAAATCACTTGTGCCTAAGCTTGGGACTCCACCCATGCTCGAGATTTGAGTGGTTGGGTGGGCTCGAGAAAAATTGGATCTCGTGTTAGGGATCCCGGCATATGGATATTCTTTATTTTGCATAAGGTAACATTTTAAAGAAAATATGATAAAAATCAAATTTAAAAATTTTCAGTCAAAAAATAATGCTACATTTTTAGGGAAACAAACAGAATAAAAATAAAAGGAAAAGAACCGCCAAAATTCAGACTCGCCGTTCCAATCCAGATTCCGAAGCCAACCGGCGTTAGCGGTCAAACATGATCAATTCACCTTGGGAGGCGCGCCAAAAATAAATTGTCAACGCCATCACCCAATCTCCTGCTGACACGTCGTCACTAAAATCATCAGCCCACGTCATCTCCGTGCCGTGCAGGCGAACTGGCATGAAGGGTATTCCATTCCATACCATCTCTAAGCTGACATACTTCAGCTTCAATCCGGAATCCTCCCAGTCCCTCCCCTCCCACCTCCATACTTTCCGTTTGCCTCATCTCTCTGTGTCTCTCTCTGCTAATGGAATCATCGTGGTCGTCGTCGAGCTCAGTTGAAGCTCCGGAGCATGGAGCTCAGTCGACGGCGAGGCGGCTCCTGCGGCTGCGCTCCCACCTGACGCCGGCCGCGCCTCCTCCTCCGTGCCGCGCCAACCAGCTCGAGATGCTGACGTGCGCTAGGGCTACTAAGCTCGAGATCGACACCGAGAGATTGTCCGACTACATGAGGGGCAAGCACCGGGGAATCCAGGACAAGGTGTACGAGTATTTCAATTCGAGGCCCGATCTCCAGACGCCGGTCGAGATCTCCATGGACGAGCACCGAGAGCTCTGCATGAGGCAGCTTCTAGGCCTGGTCAGGGAGGCCGGGATTCGGCCGTTCCGTTTTGTTTTCGAGGATCCGGAGAAGTATTTCGCGATCATGGAGGCTGCCGGTAGCGTCGACATGTCCCTCGGGATCAAGATGGGCGTGCAGTACAGGTGATCTCGTGGAACTCGTTTTTTGCTTTTTGACTTTCGGCTGGCTGATTCAGTTAGGCTGTTACTGTTATCGAATCATTCTGGTCCACGCCGGGGTTTTAGGAGTTGGTTTGGAGTTGTTAGAGATGCTGTAGCTCGGTCTGGCATGATTTTGTTCGGTTTGATCTCAGAATATGGTGGAACTTCGATTGGAAGTGATTTCGACTACAATTAGAGTTGAATTCGTTGTGTGTAATGTGCTGCAAGAAAGTTAACTTTCTTGTCGCTACTCTTCCTAACACCTTGATTTCGCTGGTTGTCTGGTGTCTTATTAACTTGAGTTACCAACCTTTCTGGGTTTAAATAGATTCATTTCTCATTATGCATGATTGCATGAGGGCCGTCCACTAGCATGGGACCTATGCCGGTGGATGGCTCAAAGAATCAGTGGTAGCATCGGTAAGTCCTCGGCTGAATTTGGTATTGCATGATCGAGAAAGTCTAGCATGTTATTTAAGGCATATGTTGAGTGGTTTGTTGACAAGATGTCATACCGAATCGAGTAATCTCATTATCACAGTTGTGAAGAATTTAATGCAAATGCAAACATGCCACAGAACAGCAGTATCATTGGGCGTGCATCAAATGAGAGACTTTCTAGGTGACCTGCCTGATAACACATTAAGTTCTATCTTGAAAAGGATGAGAAAGTTATTGGCGCTACATCATCAACATCACTGTTAGATTTATTACTTTATAGTATTAGCAAGTTGGGGGTATTTGGGTAAATGTATTAGGCTTAATTCTAAGCCTATAAATACTCTTTGTTATCTTTGAAATAAAGTAAGATTGCTCTTTTATCGTCAACATGGTATCAGAGCCAACCCTAGCCGCCCCAACCTAAACCCTATCCAACACCCACCATCAAGCTCAAATCTGCTCTATCGGCTAGCTTTGTCGGCCACGTCCCAAGCTCTCGGCTAGGGATCTCGGCCAACTTGGCCGGCCACGTCCCAGGTCTCTCGGCCAGATTGGCTGGCCACGTCCCAGGTCTCTCGGCCATCTTGGTCGGCCACGTCCCAAGGCTCTCGGCCAACTTGGCCGGCCACGGCCCAGGTTCTCGGCCAGCTTCAGTTGACGTCCCAGCGACTCTTTCCCGCATCGCCCAGGTCAGGAAATCTTGATTTGGGTCGCATTCTTTCAGGTGGTGTCACTGGAAGTGACCTAGATCCCTCGATGTGTTGATTCCTTAGGAATGGTTGTACTTCATGAGAATTTCTGAGGTTTATTGTTATATAGATTGAATGAATTTGCTGAGTTGGTTGAATTTGGTGATACTGGAAGTAAATTTTTTAGTGGGCAGTGAGTTGAAGTTGGTTGAAGTTGGCGTAGTTGTTGGGATTGTTGAATATGGTACTGGATTGACTGCATTTGGAGTTATGTGGTGTCAGAAGTGTCAATGTTGTGTCTGCATTTAAAGTGATATTTGTGGATACTCGAAGAAGTGATATAGTAAGTGGTGTGTTTTACTTGATTGCATACAAGTCAAGTTCGTACTGATTAGTGATTAAAGGTCTGTGGAGATGTCTACTGATTCATCAAGTTCTCCATCTGTTATTCCGGGATTAGTTCCTCCTAGTATTTCTTCGAGTTCTGGATCTCTTGGTCCATATTATAGTATGACAAATTTACAGAATACCTTGGTCAAGTTGGACGGTACCAATTACCCTTCTTGGTCGATGGCTCTTTCAACTTTTATTTATTCTAATCGTCAATCTAGATGGCTTGAAGAAGAACCACCTACAGATTCAGCTAGTCTAGAAGAATGGAGGTATGTAGATGCTACTTTGCGTACACTTTTATGGGGAAGTATGGCTGAATCTGTTAGTCATCTTTTCATGGATTGCACTACAGCCCGTGCAGTATGGACAAAATGTGCTTTATTGTATTCTGGACAGAATAACATGAGTCGAGTTTGTGATATGTGGGAGGCTTTATTTGAAGCCAAAATAGGTGATGCTAGTTTGGCAGAACATTATGCTCGCTTTGCATCTTTGTATCAGCGCCTCAAGTCTTATTTTCCACCTGCTACCACAGTTACTCAGATGCAGCAACGAGAAGCGGATATGATAACCGTGCTTTTTCTCCGTAGCCTTGGTCCAGATCATAGTGCTCTTCGTCAACAGATTACCTCTCAGAGCACTCTTCCTTCTATTGAAGAAGTGTATTCTCGAGCTGCTCGTTACACTTCTAGTTCCAAAACTTCAGTCATTTCAGATAGTAGTGCTCTGGTGGCTCGTGGAGGTCAAGGGACTCGAGGTCGTATTAGCGGTCGTGGACAATGGAATTCTGAAAGTTCTTACCGTGGCCGTGGTCGTGGTTTTCAAGGTCGAGGTGCTGTTCGTGGTGGTGGTAGAGATACTTCTAGAGGAGGACGTGGTGGTGGTCGAGCGAACCGTTTTTGTACTCATTGCCAGCTTTCTGGGCATACTGTTGATTATTGTTATGACCTCCATCCAGAGCTGCGCGGTTTACATGCTTCTATTGATACTGAGCCTTGGACTTCTTCTACTGGATCCTTTTCTGGACAGGGTACAGTACAGTTGTCTCGTGCAGAATATGATGAGTTAGTCAGAGCACGGCAGAGTGAAAGTGGTGGTGTCTCTGGTCCTATCGCTACTTTAGCACAACGTGATGATCCTACATGTCTATTGTCCTCTACAGCTCCTCGTTCTTGGGTTATTGATTCGGGTGCCACTCATCACATGACTGGTGATCCTCGTCTTCTCACGTCCACCTCATCTGTTCCCTCTATGTCGGTCACCTTAGCAGATGGTTCTCAGTCCAAAGTAACTGGTGCAGGTTGTGTGTCATTGAGTTCCTCTGTCTCCTTACCTTTTGTTTACCATATTCCACACTTTCCTTACAATCTGTTGTCAGTCAGTTCTATTACTCGTGATCTTGATTGCGATATTATCTTTTCTTCTTCTTCGTGTGTTCTTCAGGATCGGAAGACTGGACGCCGAATAGGTGGTGGACGTGAAACTGGTGGGTTGTACATCCTGGACCCTGAAATTATTGCTGCTGCTACAACAGTTCAGAATAAAGCTGTGGATGATCCTTATCGATTACATTGCCGTCTTGGTCATCCATCAGCAGACGTACTTCGACGGTTTTCTTTTGTGTCTAGTTCAGATCTTCAATTTAATTGTGAAACGTGTCAGTTAGGAAAACACCATCGTGAGTCTTTCTCTCCTCGTGTTTCGAGTCGTGCGTCACATCCATTCGAGTTAATTCACTCCGATGTGTGGGGTCCTAGTCGAGAGTCTTCATTTGGTTTTCGCTATTTTGTCACTTTTATTGATGATTGTACTCGTACAACTTGGTTATATTTAATAAAAGATCGTACTGAAGTTTTTCATTCTTTCTGCCAGTTTTATCATGAAGTTCGTACTCAATATGATTGCTCTATTAAGTGTTTGCGTACTGACAATGCTCGTGAGTACTTTTCTTCATCTACCTTTATTCCATTTCTAAAATCTCATGGTGTTTTACATCAGAGTTCTTGCGCTCACACTCCGCAACAAAATGGAGTTGCTGAACGTAAGAACCGTCATTTGTTGGATGTTGCTCGTTGCCTACTTCTTCACACTCATATGCCGAAATCCTTCTGGAGCTATGCTCTACTTACAGCATGTCATCTTATTAATCGTCTTCCGTCTTCCGTGTTGCAAGGAGCTATTCCTTATGCTCTTCTTCATCCTGATCGTCCTCTATGGTCTGTTCGCCCTCGTATTTTTGGATGTGTTTGTTTTGTTCATTCTTTATCTCCTGGATTAGACAAGTTATCACCTCGTGCTGAAAAATGTATATTTGTGGGTTACTCCCGTACTCAAAAGGGATATGTCTGTTATAATCTTACTCGTCGTCGGGAGTATGTTTCTGCTGATGTGACTTTCTTTGAGGATCAAGCATTCTTTGGCGATACTCATCCTCAGGCACCATTAACAATGGATCTTCTGCCACCTCCTGCACCTACATCTCAGCCGGAGCCACCGCCTGTTACTTTTGATGTTGCTCCACCGAATACAGGCTCACCAGCATCAACTCCTCTTCAGGTTTATACACGTGGCCCTCGTTCTATTTGGGGTCATACATCTTCACCAGCGAGCGTTTCACCACCACCTCTAGTCCAGGCTTCCGATCCTCTTCCACCTGACAGTTCTCCTATTGCTCACCGTACTCGATCTCGGTATCCTCTTTCCAATTTTGTGTCTTATCATAACTTAAGTCCTCAGATGTCTGTTTTTGTATCATCTCTTGCTTCTGTGTCTGTGCCTAGTAGTGTCCAGGAGGCATTAGCCCATCCAGGTTGGGCTCGTGCTATGGAGGAGGAGATGGCTGCATTACATCATAATAAGACTTGGGAGCTCGTTTCATTACCGGCTAATAAACAATTGGTAGGTTGTCGCTGGGTCTTTGTTGTCAAACACCATCCAGATGGTTCAGTTGAGCGCTTAAAGGCGCGTCTTGTGGCGAAAGGCTATACACAAACTTATGGTGTTGACTATGATGAAACTTTTTCTCCAGTAGCCAAAATTCCTTCTGTTCGTATTGTTATTTCTTTGGCTGCTCGGTCTCAGTGGACTCTTCATCAGCTTGATGTGAAAAATGCTTTCCTTCATGGTGATCTTCACGAGGAAGTATATATGGAGCAACCACCTGGGTTTGTTGCTCAGGGGGAGAAGGTGTGCCGATTGCGAAAAGCTCTTTATGGACTTAAGCAATCTCCTCGTGCTTGGTTTGGCCGATTTAGTGATGCGGTTGTCACTTTTGGCATGCATCGGTGCAGTGTGGATCACTCCGTTTTTAGTATGTCAACTTCCAAAGGATGTGTTATTCTTGTTGTTTATGTTGATGATATCATTGTCACAGGAAGCGATGTTGAAGGCATACAAAAGCTTAAGCAGTTTCTTCAGAAGGAGTTTAATACTAAAGACCTAGGTCGTCTTCGATATTTTCTTGGCATTGAAGTTGCCTATGCTAATGGCAGCATTGCTCTCTCCCAGCGAAAGTATACTCTTGACATTCTTAAGGAGGTTGGCTTACATGATTCTAAGCCTGGTGACACACCTATGGATCCTGGAGCAAGGCTTGACAATGAACATGGAGAACTTCTTCATGATCCAGAGAAGTATCGCCGGTTAGTAGGCAAATTAAATTATCTGACTATTACCCGTCCTGATATTTCATTTGCTGTCAGTGTGGTGAGTCAATTTATGAGCTCTCCTCGTACTACTCATTGGCAAGCTGCTCTACAAATTGTTCGGTATTTGAAGGGAGCTCCAGGTCAAGGACTTGTGTTCCATAATCGGGGCCATCTTCGGATAGCTGGCTATTCCAACCCTGAATCTTTGGAGGTGACAGGATATTCTGATGCAGATTGGGCTGGCTGCCCTATGGATCGTCGATCTACTTCGGGATATTGTGTATTTCTTGGTGGTAATCTTGTATCGTGGAAAAGTAAGAAACAATCTGTTATTTCCCGATCTAGTGCAGAGGCCGAGTATCGTGCTATGGCTAATGTTACA
The DNA here is from genome assembly GCA_021437785.1 of Rhodomyrtus psidioides. Taxonomy (NCBI): domain Eukaryota; kingdom Viridiplantae; phylum Streptophyta; class Magnoliopsida; order Myrtales; family Myrtaceae; genus Rhodomyrtus; species Rhodomyrtus psidioides. Next base: position 2,604,237 of record JAILYB010000073.1, read on the forward strand.
GGTGAACTTCAATGGGTTCGTATGTTGTTAGCTGAAATTGGACTACCTATGACCGGATCGTCTATTCTGTGCTGTGATAATCAGTCTGCTATTCATATTGCTAGCAATCCAGTGTTTCATGAGCGAACGAAGCATATAGAGGTGGATTGTCATTTTGTTCGAGAAAATGTGAACTGTGAAGACATACGATTGGTACACACACGTTCTGAAGAGCAACTAGCAGACATTTTCACAAAGCCTCTTCGACGTGGACGACTTTCATATATTTGTCATAAGTTAGGACTTTTTGATATGTATGCTCCAACTTGAGGGGGAGTGTTAGATTTATTACTTTATAGTATTAGCAAGTTGGGGGTATTTGGGTAAATGTATTAGGCTTAATTCTAAGCCTATAAATACTCTTTGTTATCTTTGAAATAAAGTAAGATTGCTCTTTTATCGTCAACAATCACTTTTATCCCAAACTAGTTACTGACCCTAAAGAAAAAAAAATGAAAACGGTTATTCCTTATATAAAGAGATTGTTTTGCTACATCTCCATGCATTCCTTCCTGTTAAGCATGTAGATATAACAAGGAAAAGGAAAAAGAAAAGGAAGACAAACTTTAGTTGAAGTAAGAAGGGACGGAGACTACTGAGCTACATAAATGCAGAATTCTGATGCCATTTGCAATTTCACTGTGTACATCACTTTTCTTCCTTCTAGCATCCCTGTGAATTATACGGAGGAAAAGTGCTTTTCCCAGGATTGTCATTTCGGCGGTATGGACATAGCGAAGCACTCTGACTTGCGGAAACAAACATCCTATGTGGTTTCTCTTTTCTAAGGCCCTGTTGTCTGTTCCCCTAAGAAAATTCTTTGAGTATTCGAAAGAGGTGCATATTTATCTTCTTGAAGTGACCTAGATTAGAGAGAGAAAAAAAAGTTACTTAGATTCAAGAGGAGTGATCATTGAAAGTGGCTGGTGAAGAGCCTATGCTTACAATATGTCATAGTGTATCTGGCCCCATTTTGTTTGGCCTTTGGTTGTCTGATTTGAAGCTGCAAGACACAAGGCACCTTTGGGAGGTTAGAGGTTAGTTTGACCGCAAGCTTGAGCAGTGAACCTCCCAATATACCAGTGTGCTTTAAAGATAATTTCTGAAGAAAGCTTTCCTTGGTGTGTATCTGTGATTAGCATTCATCTGTCTAATGGCATTATTGATGAAATCCTATAAATAGTTAATCTTTCCTATTCAAAGCAGGAGACATATGCTTCTGACAGTTTTAGAAGTAGAAAAAGGAAGAAGATTCTAATAACAAGGAGTGATACCATTTAATGTGGTTTCTCTTAGAGTTGAATGGGTTACTCTAGTGGTCCCTTGGGAACATAAGTATGTAAGTGGTTGTGAGAAAAACTCGTCAGTTGTACTTTTGTTTGATAGATATATAGATAGAGAAAACTCATTTGCAAACTTGAACTATTTTTATGCAGTCTTTGGGGAGGCTCAATGATCAACTTGGGAACTAAAAGACATAGGGATAAGTTCTTTGACCAGATCGATAGCGTGGAATATCCAGGTTGTTTTGCAATGACAGAACTTCATCATGGTAAGGTTTCTGATAATCTGTTTCTTGTCAGGTTGCTTTCTAATTTTTGTAAGCTATTGCTCTGAATTTTTTTTTTTTTTGGGTTCCTTTTTGCTCGGTAATTCAACTCAATAGCTCTTATACCTTCCTCTCCTGTCTGCTTTGCCATCAGGCCTTTTGGCATAAGAATGACATAATTTCCTGTATTTCATTGAGATAAAACAATTTTTCTTTTGTAGTACCATTTTACTGAAAATGAAAGTTTTATAAGATCACTATCCAAGTGATTGTCAGCATCGGAAAGTGCGTAGCAGAAATATCTGCTGTTCTGTTACTGGGCATCTAACCACTACGCATTCTCCAGTGCCTTTGTTTAGTTAGCATTGACATACCAGTAAACTTACTTGTCTTTTTGTCTACTAAATGGCTTTTGGCTTTCTTCTGTAAGGCTCAAATGTTCAAGGTCTTCAAACTACTGCAACATTTGACCCAATCACAGATCAATTTGTTATAGACACGCCGAATGATGGGGCCATTAAATGGTGGATTGGCAATGCTGCGGTCCATGGCAAGTTCGCAGCTGTTTTTGCCAAGCTAATGCTGCCAACTCATGATGCAAGAGGACTTACTGATATGGGAGTCCATGCCTTTATTGTCCCGATAAGGGATATGAAAACGCACAACACACTTCCGGGAATTGAAATACATGATTGTGGGCATAAGGTTGGCCTGAATGGGGTAGATAATGGAGCACTAAGGTTCCGCTCCGTAAGAATTCCTCGAGAAAATCTCCTCAATAGGTTTGGAGATGTGTCTCGGGATGGGAAATACACGAGCAGCCTCCCAACTATCAATAAAAGATTTGCCGCTACACTTGGTGAACTCGTGGGTGGAAGGGTTGGCTTGGCATATTCTTCGGTTGGAGTCCTAAAAATTGCCGTCACAATTGCCACGAGATATTCTTTACTTCGCCAGCAATTTGGTCCTCCCAAGAAGCCTGAAGTTAGTATTCTGGATTACCAATCTCAACAACACAAGCTTATGCCCATGCTGGCTTCAACATATGCATTTCATTTCGCCACTCTTTATTTGGTGGAGAAGTACTCAGAGATGAAGAAGTCTCATGACGATCAATTGGTTGGAGATGTTCATGCGCTTTCGGCAGGTCTCAAGGCTTATGTGACTTCTTATACAGCAAAATCGTTAAGCATCTGTCGGGAGGCATGTGGAGGACATGGTTATGCAGCTGTCAATAGGTTTGGTAGCTTGAGGAATGATCATGATATTTTTCAGACTTTTGAAGGGGACAACACAGTGCTTCTGCAGCAGGCAATTTCAACATTGTTACATTTTATAGTTATACAATTATAAATGATACAGTTTTACAGAGGGGAATGGATGCCCTATTTAGACAGGCCTATGACTAACTTAGGAAAGTTGTCCTCTTTATGCCCTAAATTGGTTTGCAAAATCTTTGTCATATCGTTCTCTTTTTGTTTCTTTGATATTAAGCAAATTATCAGTGTGGTGGAAATCAAACTCATCAAAATTTCTTCACCAGACGTTCTTTCTGCGAAATGTGCAGTAATCTTGTGTAAGTGGAAAAAGTAGATAATGTAGCATTGTCATTAAGATATATGCAAAGTACTTCATGGTTGCTATTAAATTTTAATCCCGTTTACCTTGCGATTTTGGTCCTATGCTGAATTTGTGGTCTTTCCCATTTTGATGCAAGTATGTGCCATGGTGTTGTACTTGAAATGATAATCAAGAATGATGCATGTTTGGTGTCATTTTTACCACCATTGTGAGAGATAAAAATATACGCCTGATTGAATAACTCGAGCGCCAACTCGTTTAGGCCTCTACTAGCACAGGACAGTGAGACAGCTAATGCTGATGGTCTGCATTTCTCAAATTTTTATGCAGGTGGCTGGTGATCTCTTAAAGCAATACAAGGAGAAATTTCAAGGTGGGACACTTGCAGTTACATGGAACTACTTGAGGGAGTCTATGAACACTTACCTATCACAGCCCAACCCTGTGACTGCTAGATGGGAAAGCGAAGAGCATTTGCGTGATCCTAAATTCCAATTGGATGCATTTAGAGTAAGTGGCTTCATTTCAGTTTGACAACTATCCGTCATTGTGTGATACTCCTTATTGATTGAAGTAGGGATAAGACCTGTCCTCTATGATAGCTGCTAGCTTTCCTCGCTATCCTGTCCTTTCCAATTATTTTGTTCTTTGTTTTGCAGTACCGGACTTCTCGACTGCTTCAGAGTGTTGCCGTGAGACTCCGAAAACACACTAGGACCCTCGGAAGTTTTGGTGCTTGGAACAGATGCTTAAATCACCTTCTGACACTTGCAGAGTCGCATATTGAATCTGTCGTTCTTGCAAAGTTCATTGAAGCTGTAGAAAGGTACTTTTCATTTGTCGTGAGAGGGTTCTAACACATCATTGATGGATTTCTAATTGCACGCCTTCTTTGAACCAGATGTCCTGATGCGAGCGCGCAGGCTGTTCTCAAGTTAGCATGTGATCTTTATGCCCTGGATCGTATCTGGAATGACATAGGAACCTACCGCAACGTCGACTATGTGGCGCCCAACAAAGCTAAGGTATGACAAGTACACGAGATTCTTCGTTCTGAATTCTATAAAATGCAACTGCATCAGAGTGCAAGAAATGTTATGATTCCAGGTACTACATAGATACTCCTTTGATCTTAGTGATATTAAACTAGTAATGAGTTGTCAAAATTTACTCTTATATCCCTTGCATACACAGTTAGAACTATGTGATTAATCAGTGCGGAGTGGAATTTCTTGAAAAGACAGATAGCCTTTCACATTTTGGTATAGTATTTGGCAGAATTAGATCTTCTTATCCTGGATATCTTCTTTTTCTAGATTTTCATGACTAAAGAATTATATTACGTTGTTAAAACTAGTTGTGTAGAAGAAGAATACATTTGATCATGAATTGCGACGCCTTCGCATTGCCTGTCTTTTAAACCATAGCAGTTCTTCTGTGTACCTGATTTACAAATGGGCTCGTCTTTCAGGCAATCCACAAACTCACCGAGTATCTCAGTTTCCAAGTGAGAAATGTTGCCGGAGAGCTTGTAAACGCGTTTGACCTTCCAGATCACGTGACACGGGCGCCAATCGCTATGCAATCAGAGGCTTACTCTCAGTACACGCAGTATGTCGGATTCTAGTTTGCTCTGGTGATTGCTAAAAGACAAATTCACACGACAGCCATTGATCACCGAAATAGGGATATCACGTTACCTTGTCAAGTTTACTGTGCAAGGACAGCGATGATGTTGATATAGATCCATGCCGGGACAGAAATAAAGTGGTCGGACCGGGAAGTCACTGCCTCTGACCTTGTTTTTGTTTTTATGTACCGAAGGGCACACCAAATTCTTTGGGCAAAGTTAACATGCCCCGACGTTTCATCTTCAATGTGATGCCAGTATTGCCGCGAGGACTTTCATTTTTGTAGCGCTCGTGAGGTCTGCTCCAGTCAGTACGTAAACATTGGTCTCGTTTGGTTCAGCATTGCAGATGAGTATAATGCTGAGTATTTGGGCTCTAAAGTCCCTTGGCCAAATGCAAATATTGTTTGGTTCAATTTTTTGCTCACTTTGGCCAGATGCACTTGCATTTTAAATGCTATCTAAAGTGGATCCGGATCGTTTACCCTTCCTTTAGAAGGGCAGTCGTCTGCCCTTGGGATTCGGATTGTCCGTTTTTAGACGGACGGTTCAGATTTCTTATTTTTAAAGGGTAATTTTTTGAGTTTTTTATTTTTTGTATTTTTAGTAATAATTTGGACCGTTCATTCATAACACGGATGGCCTGGATTTCAAAGGTAAGGCTTGCCCTTATGAGGAAAGGGCAGACCATCCCTTCACCTCTAAAGTCTCTTAGTTCAAAGTATCTTTAGGGGCTTTGCGAAATGCAATTATTATTATTTTTTAACTTTGTCACCTTCGCTACTGTCGCCACCCGCCACGCCCCGCCGGCTGCAGCCGGTCGTCACTTGCTGCCGTCGTCGGTCGCCGGTCCCCCACCCCAGTCGCCTTCGTCAATGGTGACCGTCGCCACCGTCGGCCTGTTGTTTTTTTTTTTTTAAAGTAAAAATACCTTATAAGGTTCATTTTTCACCAAATAGTATTTATGTCAATGTTACTTTTTCAATGTGTTTTTAAAATACATTTTACTAAACATTACTTGCATTTTGTAAAAGATCTTTAGTTCAAAGGTATTCGCATTTTTCAGAGTCCCTTAACCAAATGCTGAACCAATTAGACCTATTAACCAAGTTGATTTGCGGAAACCTGCGCAACAATGCATTCTTGTTTTGCTATGTGACTCCATTGTCTGTAATCTGTAGTGCATTGATCATCTTGTGTTTTTAAGGTTTAAACAATCAACCCAAAAGATAAAAAACGTAGGAATACGATTCGTTCCATGATAAGATGAGGAAAATTACCAATTGCAAGGATCTGTCACTAGTTTGTCAATAGGTAGAAAACTCGCTTCTCAAGCGGAAAATGTTATAATTAAACGCACAAGCACTACCAAATTAAGACTAAAGACTAGAGAGAGAAAATCGTGACACAATGTTTATGGCAGACGAACACTAGACGTGCCAATATTTGTGTACGGCGCTCACTTTAGTGTCAATTTTTTTCGTCGGCTTACTTAAGTGCCAAATCGGAGACAAAATGATCATTTAAGTGCTAATTCCGGCCAAAAAGTCATCACTTTAGTGCCAACTTCGGTCATACTATACACGTGGCATTTTTTTTATATTAATTTCTTAATATTCCAAGAAGATTTTTTTTTTTAAAAATAAGTCCACATGGCATCCACGTGGACTATTTAACTTAAAAAATAGTTAGCTTATTTAAAAAAATTAAAATTAAACAAAAAAAACCTAATAAAAAAAGAAAGGCAACTGCAAGCTGCAGTTGTAGAAAGTTTGCAACGGTGTGGGGCTTCAAACCCTAGCTGCCGCCATCCACCATCGCCGGCCACTGCCGGCGACGGTGGGCACTTGTCAGCCGGGGGTCGCTCTGGCCAGCGAGGCAAGCGAGGGCCAACAGACCTCGCCCAGATTTGGGAAAGCCTCCGTTCCTCCTGCCCTCTCTTTGATTATTCTGATAGGGTCTGAAGATGTTGAAATTTGAGGGATTCTTGTTGTGTTTTTCCGAGTTTGACGAGGGTTGAGATGGAATTGGAATTGGAGATGAAGAGGATTCCTCTTGTTGGGTCGAGTATATCAAGAAGACGCGGTGGTCCGTGGAGGAGCTCGAGCTGGCTTGGCAAAAAAATAGCCGCTCTTGACTTGCGTTGCGCGAAATCCCCTCCCTCTTGCCTTCGCCTTCTCGGATGTTTCCAGATCCACGCGGTGTCGGCCCGCGGCAAGGCCTGGGCGAGGGCCAGCGACCTCGCCTAGCCTGGGTGAGGGACGCAACCCTCGCCCAGATTTGGGCAAGGGCTGCTGGCCCTCGCCAGCACTAGGCGGGGCGACCCCCGCCCCACCGTCCACTGGCCAAGGGTCACTGACCCCAGCCGACCAACTCCCATATGTCGCTGGCGGTGGGGCGGCGGCGGCGGCAGCGAGGAGGGCTTGCACAGCCCTTGCTTGCAGATCTTTAATTTTTTTTTTTTTTTTTTTACTTTGGCTTGCATAGCACTTGCCTGCAGATCGCAGATCTTCATTTTTTTTTTACTTTTTTTTTTGTTATTTAGTTAATTTTTTTCAAACACTTTATGTTTTTTTTTTGAGTTTTTAGCTTTTTTTTGGTTGAATTTCAGTTTTTGGCTTATGAGGTGGAATTTTTTTTATTAGTTTTTGCCTTTTTTTTAATGCTGACAAGGATATCCGGCAAGCCACCTTTGCGCCGTTCATGATCTCCGGTGTGCCACGTCGGATTTGACACCGAAATAATTTTTTTAAAAAAAAATTAGCACTTAAGTGATCCAAAAGAAAAAATTGGCACTAAAGTGAGCGCCGTACATAAATATTGACATTTCTAATGTTCTTCTGCCCACTGTTCATATTGGTTCACTTTTAAATCAGGTTTACATTTAATGGAGGATTTCACGATATTTAGCAAGCTCTCATTCTTTGTCACAACTCTCAATTATAGGAAAAAGAGATTATAGTAGCTATTTATGGGCGTAAGTTCAAACTACCAATAAGATATGCATTCAAACTAGGGGTGAGCATAGGTCGGTCCAGACTTAGACCCCGAAATCGACCATGTTATAATCGGTTCCCAATTTTTGGAACCGAGAACCGATCCTATTTGTCTTGAAACCTGTTTTAGAACTGACCTTATTTTTTCGATCTGATTTCAGGGTTTACCTAATAACTTGTTTTCCTTTTTTTTTCCATCAAAATAATATGAGTATCGATGAAAAAATTGGGGGTCGCATCTTTTTACCACATTCTTTCGGCAAAATATAAAAGATTCTCTATTTCCATACATGGACATTGATATATATCTTCTTTATGAAACGGAGTTTAGAGTGGACACTAGTTTTTTTTCTTTAATTAAAAAAAGCTAACCAAAAATCGGTCCCGATGGTTCTTCACCTAAAATCAGGAACCTGACTGGTTTCAACCCATTCCCAAAAATTGGAACCGGCTCCCAGACCGGTTTGAGCAGGAACCGATTCCCGATCCTATTTTTCGGATGGGCCAATTCGGGTTTCGGGTAAACCCAATCTGATTGCACATTCCTAGTTCAAACTGTAAAAGCCCTCTAGCATCCGGCAGGCGTTGCTCACTTGAGATCCCCTCGGAGCGGGATCCCGTGCCTTCCTGTTGATGTTGATGGAGAGTATGAACTACACACACCTCAACAAAAAAAATTTGCTCGCATTTGTAGGTGATGGAAAGCATGGAGTTGAGTTTTGTTTTGTTTTGTTTTGTTTTTTTTTTTTTTGGGGGGGGGAACATTTAGTTGAGTTTAGATGAGCAGGTCTTCGCAGGCGGACCCAACCACTGCCATATAAATGCTCGTTAAAAGAAGTACGCGGTTTCCGAACAGTCACGAATTTAAGATTCATGTTATTGTGGTTGCGACGAGATGACTTTAAAACTGAGAAAGAGAACAAACAAGAAGGTTATTCTGCTTTTGCCCTCCCTGCCTAATCATGCAAACTCAGGATGAAAAAAAAAAAAAAGTTGTCGACGCGACCTACGCATCAGAATCGAGCTGATAGAAAGCGCGCAACCCGGCGCACTGGGCGAGCGGCTCGTCCTTCAGGCATCCCATGGAATTGGCGTAGTGCCTGCTGGAGATGGCTCCGTTGCTGCGAGTGAGGATCAGCGTGGCCTTGCCGCGCCCCGCGTCCACCATCTGGCACCCGGGTTTCGGGCTGCTCACCAGGACGGCGTTGCATATCTGGTCCTCGTGGTCGTCCTCGACGGTGATCTCCCATTTTCCGTCGGCGTCAGTCTCCGTGTCGGCGCTGTAGGTGAGGTGGGTGCCGGTGCTGTCCTTGCATTCGACCCTCACTATTGCGCCTGGAAAAGGGGCTCGGTTCAGACAACGCCTCGTTCGTCACAACATGTTAATGAATTGGGTAGGATGAAATTGAGAGAGAGAGAGAGAGAGAGAGAGAGAGAGAGAGAGAGAGAGATTACCTTCAATGGGGGTGGAAACGGGGGTCTCAAAGCCAAAACGGCAAGTGTCGCAATACACCTTGCCTTGGATATAGAAGGGCCTTCTCTGCGAGTAGCTTGCGCTGACAAGACAAGGCAACATCACACAAACACCCACCAACAACACCAGCATTGATCTCCCCATTACTTGGTCTTAACTCAGTAATGGCAATGCCCCACAAATCTAGAGAGAGAGAGAGAGAGAGAGAGAGTAGGAAGAAGGAGGAGGAGGAGGACGCAGAAGCAAGAGAGTTTGGTGCAGAAAGGAGATATGGTAGATACAGTCGCTGTGTCGTCTGTATTATACTTGCATCCGATCCAAATCACATGCAGACGTAGTGAGACTTTTGCACATCTTGCGGCGAGGCTCCGTTTCCTCCTTCCTTTTGTTAATTCGTCATTGATTGTTTCCAGTTGGACTCGTGAGCTTTCTCCTTTATTTGCGCATGAATCAAGCTATGGTCGGTCAAATGTAGCGTTCGAAACGAAACAACCCGTTCTGTTCCGACCCAAACCGACGAGTGCTCGAATGGGGGAGGCCTATACTCGGCGTCTCCTCGGAGATATCGGTGTTGCTATGCAGGAAGGATCGATGCAAGTCGAATTATGTATTGGTTCCACCGGCGCACCGCATGTTCTTGGATAAGATGTGTTCGGACGAATAACAAGAGAACGAGATTGTTCGGCCAGGTCTGGTGTTACCATGTGGCATGTGGTGACTGGTGAGGGTCCTGAATTGAATCAGGGTATCGATGACCGCGAAAGTGGAATGAATGAGGCATCACACCTATCAAAATAGATCATAAATCAATTTCTTAACTTATATATGATGGTGTGAGTTATTACATGAGTTAATTATATTCAATAAATAGATCATAAATGGTTTAAATATAATATTGGTATTAAATATGTCATGAATAAGTTTATAACTCATTTAAACCCTATCCGCCTTTATGAATCTCTTTTCATTATCTCTCCCACTTTGGCTTGGTAATTTTTTTTTCTTCTCTAAATTGGGTTAAATATGAGAGTATCTTATGCAGGGTATGAGTGAGTCGGATATGAGTTACTAGACACACACACACATATATATATTTTTGGGTCAAAAGAGTCCCTAAATTGGCATTGCATGAAAATGGGTCAAAACGGATTTAATAAGTCTATTTGGATAGGATTATTTTCGACCCGACACGCTCGTTTTGACAGGTGCAAAGGACATTCAGTTTCTCTATATCTACTTGTTTCTTTTATTTGCAGTAAAGTAGGATAGTGAAGATCTCCATGGGCAAAGAGTTGTGAGATCGAAAGGGGGAATGCATGTGGTTTGGGAGCTAGCTTAGCGGACGAGGAAGCATTCTAGTTTTCAGCTGACAGCAGATCGGGGATCCATATGCAGGTTTGACTTTTTGTCCTTGGGACTTAGAACATGCGGGAATTTAATGCATCCGCCATAAACAAAAGCCATTGACGTGCCCAACCAGACCTCTTCGGGGAGATTGGAGAAGACGGAAAAAAAAAAAATAATCAAGCGGCTAAGCGGTGCTTTTGTTCCGACAAGTTCTAAATTGAGATGCTTTGTTAACGTCCGTTCATTTAGGCAAAAAAAAAAAAATGACATTTCTAAATATGATTTTCGGAAAACCATTTTTCAGGAAAATATCACTATTTTCTGATGTTTGGCTTAGACTTAAAAATGAACTAGAAAACATTTTCCGCCGCTTAGAATATTTCTAAGGAAAATTACCAAAAAACTCAAATTATTTGCTCATTTTCTATTTTTTCCTATTCATTTTTATTTTCTCATTTTCGTTTTTCTTTCTTCCTTGAGCAATCGCCGACTATCGGCCACAGGTGGGGGACGAGCTCACCAGCCTCGGGCAAGGCTCCACCTCGCCAGATCGGCGAGGTCGATGGTCAACTCCCCATGCCTTGCCAGATCGGCGAGGCTCGACTTCTGGTGAGCTCAAAGCTCGTTGATCCGGCGAGGCTCGTGCTCGCTAGCCTCGGGCGTGCTTGACCTCGCCGGATCTAGAGAGGTGGAGCCTCGTCGGGCTTGGGGGAGCTCGTCCCTCAATTGTGGCCAGTGATCGCTTGAGGGCAAGCTCTTCCGTCACCTGTGGCTGGCCGAGAAAGAAGGAAATGGAAAAGGAATGAAAAGAAAAGAAAAAACTAATTTTTATAGAAGAACGAATGTTTGATTATAACTAAGGACCCGTGCGCAGTCTTTATGGACCTGGGCCTAAGTGTCGAGGATTACAGCTCGAATGCTGAGGACCCAAGCACTGCTTTTATGGACCTAGGCTCGGGTGCTGGGCATCAAGGGCCCAATCTCGAGCCCAGCCTCCGAAGATCCTAATCCTGGATGACAGCACCCGAAAATCAACGTTGGGATTCTCGTGTCCAAGCGCCGATATCTAGTTATATTTTGAAAAATAGTTTTTGGTTTTTCAAAGAAGATTTTTTTTTTTTCTGAATTTAAGCATAGCTTTTCCGTTTGACTCATTTTCCAAAATGAACGCCAAAAAATGAGAACAATATTTTCTCGAAATATGTTTTCCGCAAACATAGTCTAAACTTAATCTAGTCTTCAGCGACCAAGCCAACATTTAGCCGCTAAAACCAAGTTTTAGTAAGGGTGATCGGTTCCCGATTCGAGACCGGTGGTTCCAGTTCCCATTTTCCGGTACGACGGACCAAACCGGCCACCTTAGGGACTAGGAGCCGGACCGGATGGTTGGTCTGGTGTAGTTATTGGGCGGTTCCAAGGAACCAATATTTGTCATCACGCCTTGTGTGATGTTTGATGGTGCTTTAACACTGGTGGCTTAGAGTTTGTACACTTATCTTGTGTATGTACTTGGTTCTGGGTAAAGCATGCTGCCATTTGGGCAAGATGGAGCACTCTATGGTACTTCTACAAAGAGAAAAACGCTTGGCTGCTGATGCATTCCGACGTGAGAGCGTGTGCTGGTCCGACAACTTCTCTTTTCCTGATTTACAAAGCTATAGTGAAACGATCGTCGCAAAAAAGGCCAACCCACGCCCGACTGAACCGGAATTAGACTCCATAGACCAACTCCTAAGCCGTGTGAAATTCCTCCTTTGCCGCCATGAAATCTGTTTAGGGTTACTTAAAAAAAAAATCAACATGTCCGGTTTTATGCCTCTAGAACCGGGAACCATACCCGCCATCTGCCGATTTCAATTTTAAGAATCACGAATCGGACCACCACTCTCTAGAATTGGGAACTAGACCACCGGTCCCGGTCCCGGTCCCGGTCTTAGCCCAAGCGGTCCGTTCATAGTGGTCCAATTTGCTCATCCCTAAGTTCTAGCGACCAAACTCAGTTTGTTTCCAGCTGGCAAGGCCCTCGCCCATAGAAAAAAAATAAAGACAAGAAAAAATAAAGACAAAAATAAAAAAATATAACTAAAAAAATCAATGTAAAAAAAATTACAAAAAATATTGATGTCAGCACCGCCATACCACATACAACGTTAGCGATTTCCAATAAAAATTGGCTGGAAGAACTCAATTGACATATTATTAAAAATGTTTAGAACTGAATTAACACAAGTACAATACATTTAGGATTCTTTTGTAATTTTCTATATTTTTTTCATTCTTCTAATTTTATTTATAACAATTTGCTTGTCTAGGTGGACATTCGGTAAGGAATTACAAAAGAAATTTTTTTTTATTACTTTATTCTTTCATTTTCTTTTATTGTCTTTTTTGTTATATTTCCTTTTACTTCGGATGAATAGAAAAGTCTAGAGCACATCTTTCGCGGTTCGAAGACCACATATGAAATTAAGCACAATTTTACAAAGAAATAGCCCAATTGTTTCTCGAGAAGAGATGAAAAATATGTTCAATAACCCACCCACGCATGGCCGAGTTGGTTAAGAAATAGACTATCCCCTGTCAGGTCCCTGGTTCAAATCTCCCATCTCGTGCTTCGTGACTTAAGTGAGGGTCGCGGCTGGTGGTTGTCATGCTAGTCCCCCCGAGGAATAGTCGAGGTGCGCGCAAGCTGGCACGGACACCTCGGTTATCTATGTGTGTGTGTGTTTGTGTGTGTGTTCAATATCATTTGATTGCTCCATCATCTTCTATCATGTGCCTAAGTAGTTGAAGGGGCCACCTCATAAACAGGGAGCTAGAAGAAGCGAGTCAAGCACGAGCAAAACACGCAGTAACCTATTTAGAAGTATCATTGGAGATGTAGAAACAATAAGACCTATTCTTATGGCATCAACTTTGTTTACTATCCAAATATTGAACATTAAAAAAGGATGTATCCTAAGAAATGAGCAATCAGCGAAATATTGTATGTAGTTTTACGTATCAATATTCGCATAATTTAAGAGATATTTAGCATTTTGCGTCAAATAGAAGCAATTTTAAAAGTGCAATTATTGAAAGAATATCAATAGTTAAAACTCGAAGCACTCCAAATAGATCTTTTGAAGTCTAAATGCTTTGACCCAAAAAAAAAGTATAAATGCAAAAATACTATTTTCATAACAGCCCATTGCTGAGAAATTTTCTATATGAGACCGAGTTCAGTAGATCAAGTCAATCGCAACCATTCATATGGATGTCGCTATGGACCTTGTCCGATCGATTGAGGTTTTTCTATGAATCGAATTGAAATATTCTAAGTTAAGTAATTAGGTATACTAATTAGACCCACTATGAGTGTAAGGCCAAATTGCTTCAAGATAGAGAAACTCAATAACTGGATCTATACGTATAATCTCCTTTGTAAAGTGAAGACAAGGGCTAATGGAAGTGGGTTCGTTTCAAGCCCAATCTCAAAGCCCAAATTGAAGCAAAATTACGTGATCCGACAACACACGATTCGATGGAAGTGGGTTTTTTTCCCTCGATTTTGTTAATTTCTTTTTTAATTATTTTTCGGATGGAAAAGAGCATGAAGTTATTATCAAATCATAATAAGTCACCCACTCCAACCCTTTATTACCACATGAGAACTAGAAGTTACCGCATAGAGCTAGTGTGCATGGAGGTTTCTTGACATCTATTGCTTCACCCCACATCTCATATATCGTTCTTGGAAAGACTAGCCTAGGCGTTAAGGACGCGACGGCCAATTCCCGACGATGCTCCGGCACTCACATGGAACATGCAAGTGATTAGTCGGTATTCGAAAGCAATGCTTTTGTGCAGAGAAATTTAATTTTGGGGGCAATTTCTAATTAAAAACAAATTGGTCGAATGTCTGAAAAAGTCCAAAGAAAAAGAAAAAAAAATTGATCTTTGGCCGTCGATTCATGCTTAGGGGTGTGTTCAATTGAAGTCCGGCAGTAATCGAAATTGCCTCTTATCTTCGTTTTCGAGTTTTTCCCTTCTTTTGATCAAATTCGATGCTCAACAAAAATTTGTTGCGTCATTTTGTAAAATCAATTTTTGCATCCACCGCATCCTCCAACTAGTATTTTTTTTTTCTTAAAAAAATGTAGAAGTCGCTATTAAATTCTCATACGAATGTTCAAAGATGTGTCAATTGATGATTTAAAATTTGCAGAAAAATAAGGAAGTGTAAAGTTTGATCTCGGTAAGCAAATAGGTTTAAATTTCTTAAAGATGCATGGATCCGGGAAAAAGCAGGACACGAATCGTCGCAGATCACATGTAAAGTCCGACAACTTTATGGAAAGAAAATTATTGTTGGTCGGACCAATAATAGAGACAATACCTCCACTCACGGTAAATTTTATGCTAAGAAAAGAACCATACTTTAAAAAAGTGCTTTTATGATGAATTAATAGTTGGCTAATAGCTTTATGTCCCTACAATTTGATAATATCTGCATAGTCCTAGAATGTGAGCTTATATAAAATTAACGTTAACCTTCTTGGATATCTCTTGCTTGCCCATAACGTATCAGAGGTGAACTTAGGTTTAGAGAAATGGTATCGTGTGAAAATTCTTCAAAAAAATCTTAAACTTATTACAATTATAACAGTTGAGTCCTAAACATCTTCACTCTTCGCCAATTGAGTTCACCGGCTCATTTTGATCGGAAATCGCCGACTTGGATGCCGGCGATTGCCACGTAGGACATCTGGCGTCAACGTCAGTGATTTACCAGGCAAAATTGGTCGGATGGATTCAATTGAAAAATTGTGAGAATTTTAGGAATTAATTGATACAATTCTCTCCTTGTTCTTGTGTTGTAACTGGTGAGTGGTTGATGCGTGAACACTCCATTTTAGAGTTTTGAATCCTTCAAGCACAGTAAAATTTACACTGAGCACGAGAAAATTTAGTATTTTCTACTTCCATACAGTAAGCAATCACATATCAACTAGTGCTACAATAACCCTCTTCATGATTTGTTCCATTCAAGAAAATGCATATTTATCTCAACCCAATGCCCTAAGCTATTAGTGCCCTTTACCCAACTAGTCGTCGCCCTATCGGAACGAGTTTATATGACGAAAGAATCCCTTTTTAAAGAAGAAAAAAAAATAGGGGTTTTATTATTTCGAGGAACATTTTAAAAAAAAAAATCGAGGGCTAAACAAAAAAAACCTCCAATTGAATGAAGGTGTTGAAGACAATAATTGGTGTAATGATGATTTTTATTAAATTCTAGGGTTTGCCAATGGGGTGGGGGATGAGTGCACACCTTCCTTTTCTACTTTTTTGCCCATCTTGTGTGGTGGACTAAGGGCCAAAGGGACTCTAAACTTTATTCAGTCATCATAGCTCTCTCCATTAATGTACATAACTTGGTAGGAAACAAACTATATATTAGACATATAAATATGTGTGTATGTAAGCTAGATTTAACACTTAATCATGACCCGATTTGACTTAGATTGTTTTGCGAAAAATGGATGATTCGAGAAACCAATTATCATTGTAACGCTTGAAATAATTAGTCAACTAAGAATATTTTCATTGCCAAAGATAATATATATTAACAATTCTGTGGGCAACGGAAACATTTCTCATTCGCTCGGTTTTGTATGTGATACAATCGATTGTTTTTGAGAAAATATTTTCGAATCATTAATTTCTCGCGAAACAAAACACGGCTTAAAAGAAAACAACATCTACAATTCGTAGGTGAATGTCAACACCGCAACATTAGGGAAGTTTAGTCCATAACAATTATCTGTTTCAGTCTAATAAAGTTTTAACACGATGGGACATGCGTCCATCAATTCCCATGAATGGCCGCGACATGCTTTAGACAAAGTCTTGTGTAAGGAGAGAGAGAGAGAGAGAGAGAGGTGTGCTTGTAATCTTCTCCCACTTGATTGCTATGCATTTTGGTTGACAAATAAGTGAATTACATCTATCTTTCTCCCTCTTGGAATTGCTATTCTTTTACACTAGCAAAAGGAAAATAAAATTCTTAAAATTCTTTTTTTTTATAAATATAAAGGGCATTTTTTACAAAATTGATTCCCTTAGGCAGATTATTTACTTTATTGTAAGATTGGGAAAATGTCCAAATTGAAATTAAAAATCCTCCAAATTTTGCATCGTCACATATAGAGATTGCTAGTACCACTTCAAAGTTAAGGCTCCGTTTGTTTTACGGAAAATGAGCTATTTGAAAAATATTTTTCGAAAAGTAATCGCTTATATCGTTTAGAAAAATTAATCAACGAAAAATATTTTTATTTATTTATAATGCAACGAAAAATTAATCAACGATTACTTTTCAGAAAAAAAATTATTTATTTATAATGCATCCATTGTTGGATACCTCTCTCTATCGTCCTTTTCACTTTCTCTCCACCTTGCCCTAAACCCAACGACAACGCCTCGCCACCGTCATCTTTCACTAAGCCGTTGCTTGCCCAGACAACGACGGCCGCCACTAGAGTGGAGCTCACTCATCATAGGACTTAAGAGCAAGAGAGGGGTGACGATTCTATAGACGATGATGGCGGTCAACAGCGATTGCATTGAGATAAGCAATCTATTAAATAACGCATTGAGTCATAAATGGGTATGAAACGAACTATGCTCGAATGCGAATATAAGAATCTATCGCGTTGCTTTGTAAATCATCTCGGCAAATCACCTTTACTGTTGAGGGAGTCGTAAGACTTTCATAACTTTTTTTTTGTTGGACGGTTTTCATAATTTGAGTCCATATTTTGTTGATAGTCTGAGCTTGGATCCATCCATGAACAGCTACCGTTATATATATGTGCGGTGTTGATTATGGTGGAATCATCTACTGGATGCTGCTCGATTTTAAGGATGAACCATGATAAATTTCGTGTATCGATTATCTCTTTATTGCTTTTACTCTGTATCTCGTTGCCTAACATTTCCATCTCTAATTCGGTATTTAGGAAAACACGGACAACAAATAGGAATTGAAGGAAGCCTGTTATGGTGTTGCGTGGGTCCACTAGGTGACGACACTCCATGCTTTTGATTGGTCTTTTTGGTTATCAAAATAAGATTTTTTTGCATAATGTCACAAGAAATATAAAAGTCTAATGGCTACAAGGCCCATTGGGGTCCCAATAATTGATGCCAAGGTGGTATATGATTGCTGAAAACGACGCGTCGCACGCAAATGGAAGGCCACCGGCTGAGCCGGTCTCCGGTCTCTTTTTAATCTATTTTAATTGCAAGAATTTATGTCATCAATGGCGACATATGTAGTATTCTTTCTTTCCTTTTGCGAAGACGTACGTATTGTTCTTGCGGTCATCACATCACAATTTTTTTTAAAAAAAATCGACGCGTGTCCAAGGAGTGCTGGTTCTAAAATATTTTACAGTCTCTTTATAGCATCTTTGATGTCAAACTTGCTTGATTTTGGTCTTAAACTATATTGCAAAATTAGGTCTGATTTTTTTTTTTTGGAAAAATATCTTTTTTATTCTACTTTAGTTTAAAGGTACGTGACTTAACTTTCGAGTTTCGGCATTGCCATCTACATCATGTGATGGGAAGTTCAATGTCAAATGAAAGTTTTCACATTGTAAAAGTAAAGATAAAAATCACGAGTAAAAATAAAAGGTAGACCGACAACCGTTGAACACCCACTTAAGTAATCCGCATTATGAAAAAAATGCATATGTTCCAAAAGAACTTAGATATATAATGTATGAGGGAAGAAGAGACTCAACTCTCATTCGACAAGAATTCACTGCATGTTCTTAATGGAATATGTAATAAAGATGATTTTGTATTTGAATTCTTAATAGGGATTCACTTCTATATATCATCAAGTATTCCATAAACTTTTCATCTTTCGTTTACAACCGTTGATATCATATCCAAAACTACTTTATTCTCTGTTAATTTCATTTTTTTTTTCGATTTTTTCTCTTCACAATGCAACATGGGATCTTCAAGTAAATTATAGGGCATCACTTAAATATTTCTTCTCCTGTCTGTGTTAACAAAAAATGTCTTTCACTTTCTAAGCCCCATCAAACCCTACTCACCTAAAAATGTAAAGAGAAAAGTCACGCAAAACACCCGTTACCATTCTTTCATTGATATTTTAAGTGCAGAAAACATTTAACGATAAGTACATCGGTTTAGCATCACTAATCTCTATTTTCGCTTTTCTTTTTG
Organism: Rhodomyrtus psidioides; assembly: GCA_021437785.1. Taxonomy (NCBI): domain Eukaryota; kingdom Viridiplantae; phylum Streptophyta; class Magnoliopsida; order Myrtales; family Myrtaceae; genus Rhodomyrtus; species Rhodomyrtus psidioides. The sequence continues at coordinate 2,623,100 of JAILYB010000073.1, forward strand.
TTTTTTTTTATAACCAAGGTGTTCGGGCCGGCTTGCGCGCATCTCGACTATTCCTCAGGGGAGACTAGCACAGCAACCAACCGCCATGGCCCCCTACTTAAATTACAAGTGCTCATATGATGAATCGAACCTGAGACCAGTGCGCCTAACCATACAATCTCAAATGCGCCATAACCAATTGAGCTACCTATGGATGGGTATCTCTATTTTCGTTTAGCTTCATTAATCTCTATTTTCTGCTATGTTATGTTGTGCTGCATCGCACGACCAAGTCCTTTCGGCTAGAGTTTTCGTGCCAGGATAGTTAATTATTTTAGTTCTTGTACTAGTCGAAATATTTGTTTTTATGAAAAATTATTCATTAAACAAATTAGGAAGTAGAGGTAAAGGGTCTTATTTACTTTGATTTTGGATGATCTGTATTTAATCTGGAAGTAGAGGTAAAGGGTCTTATTTACTTTGAAATCGCTTCCAACCATAATTTGACTCATCCCTTTGGTCAGAACACTTGATTATATATGGTGGTAATTAAGGTAAATCAAGTCAAATGGGGAAATTCCCAGTCAAATGCGTCAGAGAGTTAATGTTATTGTTCATGTTAGAAAGGGAAAAGATACTGATCTTCTTCTGATGACAACCTCCCACCAGTCCAAGATTCTGCAGCATTGAAAAATTCTTCTGATGTAATTCGGATAAATAGATTTATATTCCCCAATCCACAATAATTAATATACAGAAGTTTTCCCACGTCTCCTTTGAAAAGGGTTCAAATTATTTAAAGCAATGAATAATGATACATTTGAATAGAGATAGATAATAGAGATTGAGATCATGTCATGCTATTATTGCCATATGGAAAAAAATAAAAGATAATTTTTTCGCAATGAATAAAAATGACACATAGATGATTATATGAGATCGAGTATGATAATATGGATCCGTCAGGCTCGGACGTCGACCGTTTACCTTGTACATTGCTGCCCTCGGCATCTCAATAATTCTCATCGATAGGGAGTACCATGCAAGGTAGAGGGACCTTCATCGGGATCAATACATCCTCGACAATCAATTATTTATTTATGCCAAACACGGTTCGGCGGGGTGACATTCATTAAGGATTTTTCGGCCATAATGAAAAGAAGTTAACAATGAATTTAGCAATGATATGTTGTTTGAGAAGAAGCTAACGTTAGGGGTGTGCATGGTCCGGGCCGGTCCGGTCCCGGCATGGAACCGGGGACCGGACCAGTAGTCCGGTCCCCATATTTTCGAGACCACGAACCGGACCAAGATCAGCGGTCCGGGCCGGTCCCGGTCCCGGCCCAATAGGACCGCTAATTTTAACTGCTTATGAAAACTATAATAAAAAGATTAGTTTGGTGAAAAAAAAAAAGAATTTAGACTTCGACCTCCTCTTGTGTTGATTTTTCATTAATAATAAAATTCCACAAAAACGTCCAAAGTCTAATCCTAATTCTGATCTCTAAAAAGGAATCCATTACTAATAAAATTCCACAAAAGATGAAAAACATGTATATGAATTAATCTTTAAATGCAAATCTAATATCAATGCAATGAGATTTTTTTATCTTATCAGTTCTTTTTACATGGTTTTCTTTTCATTTATTTTATGTGAAAAAAATACTATCTAAAATTCGGATCTGTTTGAAAAATTCAAAGAAGATATCTCCCTAAACAAATGAGCCCGATCTAAAAGAAAAATCAATTAACACAATCAAAGATGCAACCACCACAACAATTAAAGATGTAATCACTGCAACCAAAATAGCTAAAAACTCGCTGCAGGAGACTCGAAATTTTCAAATCATTAGGATGATTAAACTAATTTTTTTAAAAAAATATTGCCGGTCCGGTCTCGGCCGGGCTGGTCCTGTCTCAAACCATGGAACCCGGGGACCGGACCTCCCAGTCACTGATCCCGTTTATTGGGACCGGATCGCCAACCTCAAGGACCGGACCAACCCACTCGGGCCGGGCCGATCCGGTCTAGTTTGCACACCCCTAGCTAACATGAGAAAGAAATTATGGAAGTGCGATCAAGTGTGCAAATAATTATTCCAGGGGGGAAAAAGGCGAAAGTTGGGGAAAATATCTTTGACTTTCTTTGTGAGTTTTCAATTCTTCTATTAAATGTTGACATCACTCCCGGTACTCTGTAGCTCTTGACCATTTCTTTCCACTAGAATAGCAAGCAACCGGATGGAGAGCGAGAGGGAGGAGAAAGCATAAACTCAAAGTGCCGTTTTTTGTGAAAACAACCGTGAGAGAAATTTACCATTTTTCAAATGAAATAATTTTGAAAAAAAAAATGTTGAACTTGAAAGTGAACAAATGGAAAAGGATCGAAATAGTCGATAATTTGACAAATTTATAACACTTTGCTCGGGTATCATATGAGATTTGGTGGGACTATTGTCAGCCGTCCTTAAAAATTATGATGTTAGATGATGGGCCGGTTTAATATTTAACTATACTGACATTAGTAACATGGACATGGGGGCCTATGTAAATGTGGGATGTATCATGTGATTAAGCATTTGCATTTGCCACCAAGAAAATGTACCTTAGAACTCGAACCTAAAAAATATAGCTTCTAAAGAACAGAGTTCAACATAATCAAGTTTCGTCCTTAAAAAATTTGAGAAAATACCAAGAACTTATATCGCATTTCACCCAATGATTACTTTCACACTTCTACTTTTGAAAATACCAAATACATGTTTGAGATTTATTCTTGGACCACCACCACGCACCTTCACATTAATTGTTCATGTGTCTCTTTTTACGAAAATGCATTTTCTTTTACAAATTTTCCAAGAAATTTTAAAATAAGGGCTTGAAATGCCATCATTTTCTCAAATAAAAGCATGAAGTAGAATTTGTTTCAAATAAGGGTTTCTCGCCGGCCCAAATAAAGAAAACAAAAATAAATGGGAAAAAGAAAACAAAAGAAAACAAAATAGAATGAAGAAAATGCTCTTAGCCAAGCCCTTTTTTGAAACACGATCACTTTCAGGCCCTTATTTGAAAGTTTCCCAAAATCTCTCGTCCTCATATCTTGAATTCCACATTTACCTAAAACACTTGAAATCAACCTAATACCAAACTATCCAAACCTCGAGCAAGATACTAAAGTACAACTTGAAAAAGAGGCAATTCGATTCGCGGGCTTCTGTGCAGAAACACATGAATAATATTTACAGAAGTAGAGGTATGAAAGCACCGGGTCAAAATTAAGGTATATATTCTTCTTCTTCTTTGTGCTTTCTTGAGTAAATAGCAAGGATGGTTGTCTGTTTATGTTCATTTTTTGCCAAGGTAGAAGAAGAAGAATTGGAAGAGGCTATCTAGCTGCCGGTGCTAGAATTTGGAAGACTTGTTTGGTCGGAAGGGGACCGAGATGAGTTGAGATGGCCAATATAATTCAGAAAGTCTCCTTTAATATAAAAAAAAAGACATGTATAAATATTTCGGCAAAAAAGATAATGAATCACATTACAACTTCTTTTCGACAATATGCATACGACTTTTTTTCTTTGGTCAAAACAATATGCATATGACTTTAAATGACAATATAAGATATGCAGGAGAGAACCGGAAAATTGGCAATTTTCTTTTTTCCTTTATCTGATCTTTTATGATTTGCATTTTGTTCCCCTTTTTCCTAGGTGCATTATTTTCAACAATATACATGTTTGACGACATAATGATTGACACGTGTCAAACAGACGATCGCCATAAATGTCCATAAGATATATGGACATTATATATAAAGTTTTAGGACGTGTAACGATAATAGAAAGACAACAAACGGATTGAAAAAGGTTGGGAAAAATTGCGAGAAAAAATTGGAAGTGATGAAGATGTACGGTCGAGACGACAAATATAGGAAGTTTATCCCTAACACTATCATTCGTATTGGATCCATGTAGAACCCTAACTTATGTTTTGTGAGGGCAAAGTGATCGCACCCGTTGCGCTATATGTCATTTTACATACGTCGTTTGCTTTTTCCCTTTTATAAGGAAAGAACAGGAAGAAAAAGAGGAAAATGAAAAAGCGAGAGGAGAAGCGTGACGTGGACTTCTTGTTCCTTGAGCCCGCAAGCGACGGCCCAGATTCTCTCTCTCCCCCCGTCCCGACCTTGTTTTATCTCTCTCCCTTCCCTCTCCATGCCCACCTCCCATTAACTCTCTCTCTCTCTCTCCAGCGAGTCACTGAGTGTGCAACTCTGTGTTACCCAACTGAGTCACTAGTTTATCAGGAGGAGGAGGAGGAGGAGGAAGTGGGGTGATGTTGCTGGGAAAGCGCCCGCGCCATCGGATTCGGAGGACGACGAGCGTGACCAGCATCACCGTCGTCGACCTAGACGTGGACGACCCGCAGGAGGAGCCGCAGCCGGAGGAGTACGCCGCCGCCTCCAGCCTGAGCCAAACCCCCGGCGAGGGTGGCCTGCCGAGAGCTGCCGCGGCTCCCGATCATCATCGCGGCGGCGTGGAGAGCATCGACATGGACCGTCAAAGCAGTTTCTTGGCGCTGGTGTCGCCGAGGAACTACGGCAGCATGGAGGCCGAGAGCGCTCATTTCCTGACCACCTGCGGGCTCTGCAAACGCCGTTTGTTTCCTGGTCGCGACATCTACATGTACAGGTGATTTACACATCTCTCCCTTCTTCTTTCCTGGGTCGCTTTTCTTGTGTAGGTTGAAGACGATCACCGTATATGCATATACGTATGCAGTCTGAACAGTGTTTGTCTATGAAGATCCGCTGAAGAAACCCTTTGTCTCATTTTGGAACACCTTTTCTTTTCCCTTTCCAGTTCAATCAAATCTACCCGTCAAAGAACAAAAAAAAAAAATTTGACTGACATATTTATTATCTTCTTCTTGGAAAAATAAAGAAAGTAAAGCGATTTCGAAAATGCTGAAAATCAATTTCTCTTTTGCGTTTTGTCCGAGTCTCTGCATAATTTGCACGTCTTTGAGAGCGCTTTCATCCTTTTTTTTTTGTTTGGGGAAATGATATACAAAATGGAAAGTATTGAATAGGAAATGTCCAAAAAAAAAAATTCTGATTTTGTCTAGGCATAATTTGCTCTGAGGTGGGCCTAGCATATTCCCTCCATCTTGGAAGCATCATCTCTGCTACGCAGGCACTTAGCTAGTGATCTGGAATTTAAGCAAGAGGGTTTGAGCCCTTCAACCTTTTATTACGTCATAAAATGCGACAATGCATATAGTAGATTGTAGGTCATGTTACCAAGTACACGACACTTCAGAAATCGTACATCTAGTATGGCTTGAGAATCTAACAAGGCAAAGTCGCATGTTCTTGAAGCATGTGTATTACATAAATTCTGTCGGTATACTCTTTTTCAAGGTACGAAAATGTAAATTCCTATGTACTATAGTTAGATGGACAAAATCCAAACTAAGGATACTAGTTAACAAGATCTTATAAAGATTCGCCGCTGTAGCCCCTCTCTCGCTCTCTCGCGCACGGCGCAATCGAAATGCGTGAATTCTAGACCGATATTGTTGCATAGGTCAAAAGAAAGGGTAGGGCGGATTTTGGACTGGCATACTAGGGTTTGGAACCACACTAGATCTTGGATTTCCATATGTGAATTCGGAGTGGCATTCGTTTCAGCGTGTTTGATTGTAACGCTTATTGAGTGTGATAACTGAACGACGTCGTGGGCAGGGGAGATACGGCCTTTTGTAGCCACGAGTGTAGGGAACAGCAGATGAAGCAGGACGAGAAGAAAGAGAAGCACAACAATCCCAACGTTGCAGCTAATTCACGTCGACAAGGTCGCAAGGCATCGCCATCGCCAGTCTAGAGAGAGAAACCATCTGTAATTACTCTCCAACGGAGAGAGAGAGAGAGAAGGAGAGAGGGAGATGATGATGATGGAATGGAAGCAAATACCATGCATTTCCTCCTTTGTTAATCTTAACGCATTTTCGACCAAAAAAAAAAATATCTTTATGCATTGCCTCGAAATAAATATTCTCATTCTATGAGTATATGGCGTGCACTTATGTACATGTATTTGCTGATCGAAATTCATGAAACACAGTAATAATTACTAAGTAATCTTGTGAAGTAGGTAACTAATTATATTTCGAATGCATGATTTGAAGGTGTTAATCGTTTAATTTCATCTATTAAACTTCGAATTTTAGACGTTCATATTTAAAGTTGAAGCTACCGTTTACGTCCCATTCACTGAATGCCTTTTTCCTACATCACCAACAAATCTTTGGCATGTGAAATTGCAAAATTATCTTCATAATTTGGATGAAGAACGATAATTACCCAATTTATTAATCCAAAGTATGCTGGAGAGGGCAGCCCTTGTCAGATCGGGTGAGGCTGACCCTCACCCAGCCCTATTAGTGGTCGTGTGGCCGATGAGGGCGACCCTCACCCAGCCCTATTAGTGGTTGGCAATCGCCCGAGACCGGTTAGCGGCGAATAGGGAGGGAAAAAACAAATAAAAATGAAAAAAATAGAGAAAATTTCAGAAAATTTAAAGGACAATAATGCCCTTGACCGGCCTGAAGATTTGGCCAATCGGAGAGGTCATGCCCTTCTTTGAAACTGTCGTGGTCACTTTAGGCCCTTATTTTGAATTTTTCCTCAAATCAATGTTTAAACTCCTAATAAAAGAGAATGTACAAATATAAACAGTCTAAAATCCTAAAGACCTCATAATAAATGGAAATTAAGAAACTATTCAAAAAAGAAAAGAAAACCTAAATAGTATCTAAGATGTAGTTGGATAACTTAGAAGCAACAAAATTACACAAACTTATAAGATAATTCTAAACCATTATTTTTTCTTGCCAACGGCTCTTGAAGCTTTTAAGACGAATGAAACTAAATGGCAACAGCTGCCTACACAATATTATAAAGGAAAAAGTTAGAAAGTGCTCCTTGAACTTTTGTTAATTCTCATTGAAGGTGCGTTGCAATTTTTAAATTTACTACTTGAAATGAGTGACTTTATTACAACGTTTGATCCTTCCATTTTTAAGGTGTCTTATAAATAGTTTTTTCCACGTTCAGTAAATTTAACTGGTGCCCTAAGAACACTCGTTATCATGACTCGTACTATAATATGAATTCTTGTAATTAGGAAACTCAATACGGCTCTCGAATGCATCGTATTACTTATATGCACTTAAGAAAAAAAATTTCAAATTCGATTGATGCATGCGAGATAGTGAACATATGTAGCAACAACATATCCCACATCAAGAAGTCATGGCCACATATAATTAGGGTTTTGGCATCTTCGAGGATAGTAAAACCTAATCTCAACGCATCGGTTTCTTCTTTGTGCCACAATTCTCACCCATCCGTTGAAGTTCAAGTGTGCACTAGCATTTGAAGTAGTATTCCGAAAATAAATTCCAAAATACGCAAGATGTCTAATCCAAGGCAGGTTTTGTATCTGAAAAGCTCGTTGCACTGATCAGTATTGTGATATCAGTAATCAGCATTTGAGACGAACGTTTTTCACTGACGCGTTTTTAATGAGTAATAAGCGTTTCGAGGATGCTCGTCAGCATGACTTTTACGAAAATAAAATGCCTTAAAGTTTAACCTAAATAAACAAATGCCCTGTCTAAATCATTCCACGTCTCCTCTCCAAAATGATTGGCGAGCTCTCTTTTCTCGTGGCACGAACTCTATCATCACTATTTTTCTCCCCTCAAATTGTTTTCTTTTTCAGCCTCGAAAATGCCATGCCCAACTCCCAAAATTTCACTGGTCCCCCCCTCAACTTTTGTAATTTATGTTTCTTTCCCTTCTTGATGCCATCATCATCGCCGTCCCCATACATTATTTTATTAGTCTCTCTCTCTCTCTCTCTCTCTCTCTCTCTGGGTTTGCAATTGGTTCTGGTGAACTACGTGCACTACGGTCTCTTGGCTTCATCATGCAATTTGGACATTTGCATCAATACCATGTTTCTATTGGATCCCCTTCCCCTTTTTCTTTTTGTCATATAAATATATTGGTAGGACTCAAAACCGTGTAGTGAAAATAATTTAAACTCGTGAAAAGAGAGGGAAATGCCCATGATGAGAAAAGGAAGAATCAAATAAGGAGAAAGATGGCGAAAAAACCAATTTCAAACGAAAGTTTCCCCGTGAAATTTATCATCAGGTGCTCTCGTATCTGACATCAGATACGTTATCTAATTGCCAGGCCGTACGGATTTATGTTCCTTTGATAGTATATGGAAAATGTGAAGAAATACATTATTTGAGCCCACGATTTAGAACAATAGACAATAAAGACACTTTAACCCTCTTGGAGATCATTGTACGAGATAATTCATCGAAAAGAATAATGGGCTCCAGAGCTTTTATCGGATCTTAGAAAATGCTAGAAAATTTAGGGTTACGGTATTTAGTCCGATAAGACGAGTCGGTATTGCGGGTATGCTCTCCATTTCCTACTTTGTGGATCATGTGGATAAGAAGGAAAGCTTCTAAAACCCCGAGAGCATTATGGTATCAATCAATGGCTTCGAGACACTAGCAAATGGCCTATCTTTGGAAGGTCGAGATCATTAGTCCTATTTTTTTTTTACGATTTTTCTGGTCAAATATTCAAATAACAGTTTCAACACTAACTTGACAAAATTATCAAAATGTTGTGAAATAGCATCACATCGGTCTCGCAGATCTATTAATCGTCAACCTTACTCCTGATCTCCCGGTGCGCCTTTCTTGCTTGTGCTTTTTTTTTTCCTCTCTGAAATACTATAGAACAACTCGGTGCGGACCATCGAATAGCAAATTGGTATAGGAAGCTTCTTCCCAATCCAAGGATGTTTTATTTTTTTTTATTTTTTGGTAAGGAAACCAACAAGGCAAAGATGTGGGTGTCAAGGATGTTTTACTTCGTCGTTTCTTTCTCTACTTCTTTAACTTCGTTTTTTTTTTCGTGCGCGCGCGCGCCTGACATCTTCTTCAGTATCAAACACAATAAAAGACGATTTGACATTTCGCTTTGTGATGAAGACACTGTCCTTGAATCGGCGGGACCGTCGCCATGGCATCGACGTCTTTCCCCAATAATTAAATTAATCTATCGATGGCGAAATTGTTTTTTTTTAAATAATATTTTTGGAGCTTATTCTCTTTCTGATTGGCGTGGCGTTTGGGTTGGCAGGTTTATGCTTGTCTTGGGTCCCCTTCCCCTTCCCCTTCCCCTTCCCATCGCTCTGTAGGGACCAAACCCCGGTTAGATTGAGACAGCACCATGGCTTTGAGTCATTTTCCGGAGTAAATCATCGTATAATTTTGCCAACATCGTTGTAATTCCTTCTCATGTTTCCTTCCGGAAGAAGAAACGATTTACTCCATGTTTTTTGTTTCGTCGAAGAAAGCTAAAAATACGTTCTCAGCTCTTATAACACGTGAGATCATCTTTGTTATTACTTTTGACATTGATCGTCATGACTTTGGGCCTTAGGGCATGATTAGTGGTGGCGTAGGGTTTGAGGCTCGTCTCCGAATCACGTCGACCAGAACGAGAGGAGATTCATCGCGGACTAAACTTCTCGAAACAGTCCACCGTGCACTAGTTTATTGGGTGATAAGGACACTAATCGATACGAGTAACATGCATGTCGAGCTCAGCTCTTCGATTAACCCAGATTTTTTTTTCCTACAATTTTCTGGCGAATTGGGTTATAATTACATTAGAGGAGTCCATATCCTCCGCAATATTTAACAAGGGTCGTTGCTAATTGATGGTTTGGATTCACTCTCCGGACCACGTACGGTTCCACGGATATAACTTAATTATATAATTAAACATGGCCAATGGCCCCTCCAATAGCAATTCTCTACTTATTAGCTAAATAATTCAGGGTCTAGAACCAATTTGTTTAAAACCTTTAATTTAAACCCGAACCTGTCAATCGGAGGTGATTAGGACACTGATTGGCTCGATTCCAGGATTAATTAGTGACTCTAATACTTGTCAATGGACTCCTTTGTTGGTGTTCCGGGTGTCAGCCAAGTCCAATGTTTCGTGCCAAGGATCGGGAACAAAGCCACCAGCCAAAAAACACAAGAAAATTGAAAATCGGTGTCTTGTAATTACAAGACAGGTTAGTCCTTTTGAGCACATTGTTTTGTTGCCTTCTTTTTGTTTATTCTATGGAAAGTGTATTTTAATATTTTTGTGTGGCTGATATTGCGAGCGATTACTCAATTTCATTAATGACAAAGGAAATAGCTTCAAATAATACTGACGGCAATTACTTTAACACCCGGTTAAGGCATTCCTAAATCGGGAAAAAAGTACAAAAAAAAAAGTCATAAACTTATTACATTGGTACCAATTCAGTCCTAAATCTTTCAATTGGATCAATTTAGTCTTAAACTTTTTTGCATTGGTATCAATTCGGTTCATCCGATTAATAAGCTGATGTTGTGTTAATGTAGATATTATTTAATAATATATATTCTTTTAAAAAATATATATTTTATTTTATTTTTAACTTGGAATTTGGCTGGAGAGGGTTGCAGCCCTCGCCAAATTGGGATGAGGGTCGCCCTCGCCCAAGACCATCGCGGCCTCACGCGCAGCCGGCAAGGGTTGTCGAAGACCTCGCTGGCCAAACCTAAGTTAAAAAAAAAAGAAAAAATTTAAAAAATATATTAAATAATGTCAACGTCAGCTTCGTGCATCATACGTGGCATTGCTCACATCAGCTATTTTTTTATTAGAATTGGCTGATGGATTGAATTGGTACCAATGCAAAAATATTTAGAACTAAATTGGCCCAATTGAAAGGTCTAAGATTGAATTAGTACCGATACAATAGATTTAGGATTTTTTTGGTACTTTTTCCCTAATCGGGTGACTAATTATCCAATAGATCAAACTATTACTAGGACTGTTTCGATTTCTATTCAAAGTAAGTAGTCCGTGTAAAATCATGGAGGAGTAATTTCTCGCGGTTCGCTAATCGCAACTTGATGACTTGACTCCAGCTTGACCTGCACGGTAGGCTTAGCATGATGTATGAGAACTCATCGAGAGTACAATCTCATGATTAGAACTATTAAATGGGTGGATCGGATTGGGTTTGGCCCGATTCAAATAGACATATTTAACGCGTTTTGACCCATTTTCATGCATTGCAAATTAGTGACCATTACTCGACCCAATTCATACTCAAACCATAGTTGACCCTTATTCCTAAAACAAGTTCACTTTCGACCCATTATAGGAAAACTCATACCTATAACGAGGTAAGTGTGCGGAACTAGTCAGGACGAGAAAGAATGAAAGGAGAGTCATAGAAGTAGATTGAGTCTAAATAAGTTATAAGCCCATTTATGACTCAGTTACGACCCATTTATAACCCACTTATTGAATGACATTAACCCATGTAATAACAAAGTCTAGTATATATGGGTTAAGAAATGAGTTTATGATCCATTTTGATAGTCTATTGATGATTTACTCAGGCCCATGGATCGGAGTTCATCATAATCAGATCTGATGGGTCTTGGTCTAGACAAGACTTTCCCCCCTTGTAGGGACAAGTGAGCCATAGAGGTGGATTTGAGCTAAGTAAGTTGAAAACTCATTTATGATTCAGTAACGACCCATTTATGACCCATGTCATGTTTAAACACATTTGTGACCTGCTTATTGAATATACCAAACACAAATAACAGCTTAGTTCATCATATATGGATTAAGAAATGAGTTTACGACCCATTTTAACAAGTGTACTGAAGATTTACCAAGTCCCATGGATCGAGGTTCATCATAATCAGATCCAAAGGGTCTTAGGGAAAGCGGGTCCTTTCCCCCATGTAAGGATAAGTGAGTCAGACGTAAATTACATTACCAATGAGAATCCCCAATATCATGCTAAGAATAAATAGGATTTCCGGAAATAAAAAGAAATACTGAAAATTTGAGTGGCTGAAGTTGAACTTGGAGTGAGAGAGAGTCAGAGTTCAAAAGAGGATTCCTCGCTTCTTTCTCTCATTCAAACCCGTGCATGAGAATTCCTCACTTCTTTCTCTCAGTGCATGAAACTTATCTTGTTAAGCCGGGTGAGACCCATTCGGGCTTTTCCTCCTAGTGAAGACTTTGGCCCAATGAAGAAGTAAAAAATGTTTGTTTTTTTCCCTGTAATTTTGAAGTTCCCTTGTCCTCCGGGCCAAACGGCTTTTGTGCAGCTCGCACTCTTTAAGGCTTCAGTCCCAGAGCATCAACTCTATGTTTTCAAATACTTACCAATTCACATTGCATTAACCATATGGGCCTGGCGGTGGCGGCAATTCTGCAACTTCAAAGCCTTTGAGCAGTCGAGAATCTCTCGTTCACAGATCAATGAAAAATTTCGTAGATTGCAAGGTATGATTTGACCGTAGGATTCGCGGACAATCGTAGCTGTTTCTTCTGTTCCTGATGTGAAAAGATACGGGGAACTAGGAAATGTAACGAGAAACAACTTGCCCCTTGGGATGTTAAGCAAAACTCTCATGACCTTCCCCCCGTATTGTGACATGATCGAGGTTCTGTGAAAATAGAATCCGCACAAGCTTCGCATGGAAAGACATTTCAACTTCGATCTTGCATTACAAAACGGGTGCTTCGACTACAAAAAGCAGCGGAATAAACCCGCTTTCCGCAAGCCGACCACGTTCATGAACAGCCTTGCCACGAAACTATATATATAGACAAAAAACGAATGGAAAAATTATCGAAGCGAGGCGACAATCTTTCCGACATCGACCTAAGGGCAATCTTCACCGCTACCATAATCACAAACGGAATTTTGTAGGGGAGGGAAAGAAGCAAGTTTTTTTCTGGAGCCAGAGAGCGAGCGGACGGGCGGGGTTGCGAGCTAGCTCTTCACTTGTACTCCAAGATCATGTTGTTCTCCGGAGCCAAGCCTACGCAGGCCCTCATTATGTTCTCCAGCATCGCCCTCTGCTTCGCCAGCGCATTCACCACGGGCGTGCCGGGCGGGACCTGTTCCGAGCAACATCCGTGAATCACATTTTCTCTTTCGTTGGATCACCACAGGACAAACACACCCAAAAAAAAAAAAAAGGATGAGACTTGAGCTTACAAGAGGGGCCTTGGTGAGGTAGCTAAGGATGGTTGCAACTGGGTGGAATGAATGGAATTTGCCCTGCAAAAATCAAATTTTTTTCTTGGCGTCACAAACCCCACAACATGGTTGGATTCAGAAGCTGACAATTTTGGCCAATTTGGATGGATGATACGACAGCAGTGCCAAGACAAAAGAAGGAAGAAAATGAGAACAAGAACACATCGGATTTGAAAGAATTAGCATACCTCGCCTTCGGCCTTGAGCTGGATCCGAGTGCTGAGCTCCGCAAGGAGGACCAAATCGAGGATGATCGGGGCGGCCAAGAGGGAGTCCTCGCACGTGTTGTGGAGGACGATGGTGTTCTTGCCTCCCATGAATATCTCCGACGTGTACTCATCCATTGCCCGCTTGCTGTCCCCAACATATGGCACATACTGCACGCGGACGACAAAACGACACGATTTCCGTCACCACACCGCTCGTGCCAGACCGACAGAACACGACAGAAAAGGAAATAGACAAATAAGACCACTAAATTTGGTTCCATTTTGATGCATGCAGCTTTCTTTGGCCAAATAATCTTGACCATCTCAAGCTTAGTTAAAGTTTGCAAGTGATGTATAACGCTCCATGAATAGAACTCTTTTCAAAGTAATTTTGACAGAATCTCAATTCAACTTGCTATCACCATTGAGATCATGTCCTGCTAGACTGCTACATCTATCTCAACAAACAACGGAGCAAATCATGTGCTTTTAGTTTGATATTTTTTTGAAAACTCCAGTGATCGAGCACGTTTGTGGTGTCGGAAAGAACTTTCGCACAAAAAGAGAAGAGGAGACGGAAATGCCATACCTTGATGACAACGACGTGGTCCGGGTGCTCGCCGGGCTCGTACAGAATGGCATTGCTGGAGACCATGTCATCGACCACATTGCTCTTTGAGATTTCCTTGGACCGGAATGTCTGAGGGGCTGAGAGATTCATCCCGTCGTTGTTGCCGAGATGGTTGTAGCTCACAATCGATGTTGGCTGTTCAATCACCACGTTTAGTTAGTGTGTTTTTACTTTCTCCCCAGTTGGTATAAAATCAAATCAAACGGATTGATGTAAGATAAAGAATGCTGTGTACCTTGATCCCAGCCCCAACTAGGAAATCAACCAGAACAGATTTCATCTTGGTTTGGCCACTCTTGAAGTCATCCCCTCCAATCAAACTGTTCCTCTGGATGGCCAAGTCAATAAGCCCTGCAATCAAATCAAATTCACACCAAACATAATCAGCCATCTCTCGTCAACACCACTAGAATTGTCGCCCAAAACGCCCTACAAGATCTGTCTATCTGGTTAATTACCGGGAACGAAGGTGTTTTGCGGGCTTCCATTGATGAAGGGGATGTTCTCGAGCACACAAGCAATTGCAAACAAAGTGGATGGCGAAATCTCGGACTCGTTCTTATCCACGGAAGCCATCAAGTTCTCCATTGTGTCGTTCAGACCCACCACAACATTGCTGTATCTCTCCGTATTGGCCGTCCACAGCACCACCACCTTGTCCACCTTGTTTTTCTCCTTAAACTCCCTATTCAAATTGAAAAATTTAGAACCCCCAATAAAAAACCAGTACAATGATTAACTTGCTCGGCATCACAGAAATTCGAACTCTAAATCACCATGATTCCGATTACTATCTTCACTTTCGACTGAACAGAAACCACTTTAAACATGACCCTTTTAAGATCTACAGCGTGTACGGCATTACTGTCTATGCCTAGAGATCGAAATTTGGCGGAACCCCGGGAGCATTATTCACCTCATGTCCTTGATGATTTGCTGAACCTGCTCCTTCTTGGAGCCCTTGATCACATTGTTGGCGCGAGCCCCCTGGTTGGCCGCGATGAAGTCCGGGTCGTAGATCCCAGGGAGCGGGACAATGTGCTCCATGTAAGGCCGGAGCTGCTTCTGAAGATCAATGTCGAACACTCTGGCTCTGGCCATGGCATCGGCCAAGTTCATGTTACTGATGTCCCAACCACCAAACACGACGTCATCCGGGTTGACCTGCATCCGTTCATGCATTGTCAAATTCCAAATCAAATCGACGAAACTCAGGCGAAATCGATCGATTGGTGATGATCGATCAAGGTGATTACCATGGGGAGGAGGCCCTTGAAGGGAGCATAAATCTCTTCTCCATTGTAGGACCCGACACGAATGGTGGATGCCTGGGTGAGAGAGCCGAAATAGTTGGCCTGTTGGACTTTGTCCTTGGTTGCCCAGGAGATTCCTCTGCAAAAATTGAATTTTTTTTCAACAAAAACGAAAACCCATCTTTTAAATTTTTTCCTCTTATTCAAATCTAGAATTCCCAGACATGAACAGCAATTTCAGCAGCCGAGAAACCCAAAAAACAAACAAAAAACAAACGCCCGCACAGAATTCTGGTAGAATCAAAATGGACCCCCACATCCTGAAACATCCTTTTTAATCATTGCGTAATCTTATCAACCGAAAGCCGCAATCTCTAATTGAGTCAAAAAAAAAAAAAAGAGAAACCGAAAAGTCATTTTATAGTTTGCCCTCTTTTTTTTTTTTAAACTTTTCGTGGCAGAGCATGAACAGGGTGCATCACGGGACTTACTCTCGGTTCGCAATAACACCGCCGGTGAGAGTCGAACCGTTGTTTCCGCCCCAACCGACCAGCATCACCCTACAGATAAAAAGGAGCAAACAAGAGATCAGATCCCACTTTCGAAATCTGAAAAAAAACAGCAGTTACAAAATCTCTCTCGCTCTATCTATCTTGCTCTGTTTTTTTTTTTTTTCCCCGTAATTACTCTACGGAAAACGGAAGCAAAAAAATGGGGGTCGGGCGAACGAGACGAACCCGAGTTTGGGCACGCGGGTCTCGGTCTTAAACTCGTATTTGACGGACTTGGGCTTGACGGTCCACTGGTACGCCCCATTTCGGTTCTCGTGGACGAGCTCGGTGGTCTGGTAGTCGTACACGGAGTGAATCTCGGTGTCGGTGTACGTGACGTTGGGGCTGTCGACCTTGAAGCTCTCGATGAACATTTTCCCTCTTCTCCCTCCTCCCTGTTGCTTCTTTTTCTCGGTCGGGAAAGAGAAAGAGAAAGAGAAAGAGAAAGTGAAAAAGAAAATGAGAGAAAACGTTCGGGGACTCCCTCCCTCTCCTCTGCCTCGCTCGCTCGCTAAGGTGCTCAGCGATTCTCGCTCGCTCGGCTCCGCATATATAGAGAGGGAGTGGAGGGATCTCGACCGACACGTGGCGCGATTTGAGTGGATTGTGGTCCCCGACTTACAGTTGGTTGTTTGTGTCTTTAAAAAAAAAAAAAAAACAATTCCGTGCGTTATTTCGTGTGATGGGCTTTGGGCCTCACATGAATGCCTCCAAATTAAAGACCCCCACTTTCTCTCTCTATCTCTACTTTCTTTCTTTTTTCTCTCTTTATAATTTTTTATGCCAAATATATACGAGTGGCCTTTAGCACCAACAAGGAAAATTACTCGCGTTATCATTTGCACTTAGGAAAAAAGAAAAAAAAAAGTGGTCCTACCATGCGGTGAAGCACTTCGGCTGCATCCCGTGACAGCGACTTAGAAAGAAATGAGCCGATCATAGACCGGCATGTCTCGACCTATTTAAGCGAGGTTCATACAGTATGGTGCGAAGAAGGCGTCTCGGATGAAGTTTCTAGAGATTGGAAAACAGAGACTGGTTCGATCGGATCGTTAAAGTCGGAAGGTTATCTCCCGGTTTAAGTAAGTTCTCTCGTATGAGTATGCCTTTGGAATTTGAATAAATTTCCTAATTTGAGCAGATATCCCGGCTTTAACTATGTTTCTTAATTTTGAGTGATTTTCATGATTTGACTTACTTGTTAATCCGTTTATAAATAGGAGTTGCAATATGAGGAAGCCAAATCTAAGTTGATAATTTATGAGAATTCTTTTTTAAAATGATTTCTCCGATTCTTTGTCCAATTCTTTGGTGGCAAACGTTAATGTTTTTTGCATCCTCGGCTGGTTGTAGTGAAGTAATAGTGTGCAAGCTGTTATTTTGCATGTCTCTCCTTAATCCGTCGGTTAAATTCTTGAATGATCTCGTTAGGGGTGGTCAAATATAGTGGCAACCACTGTCGGGATGCCATTGCATTGATCTCGAGCCAGAGAATGTCCTCCGTATGTCGGACATTCTTCTCCATGAAAGCCGTCGCCGCAAGTTGCTATGCTGGTCGCGGGAGAGGGCCGCGAAGGCCTTATCGACGACCTGTGAGGCTCGCGGCCCTCCCTCGCAGCTGGGCCAGGACGCAGTGGCCATCAAGGGCTTGCTACGCTCGTACCCGGGAAGGCGAGGGTCGCTAGCTCGCGGCCGGTGAGGGCCTGCAAGCCTTTGCCCCGTAGCTCGAGGCCTGGCTCCTTGCCGGCCATTAACAATAAAAAAAAGAAAATAATAATAAAATAATTTAAACAAATTTCAATATATATATATATTGTCAATTGTGTCACGTAGGACGATTAGCGTCCACTCAGTAATTATTTACTAAAATTGATCGGAAAGATTAAATTTGCAAAGATGCGCTATTTCCACCCATATACACTTATTTTACATTGAATTGACCATACTGTCTCACGGGTCCCACTCTTGATTTATGACTATTTCTTACCATTTTTAGTTCTTTTTCATTTTTTTTTTCAATTTTGCCTACAAGGGGAACTATCTATGCTCCTCTTAAAAAACAGTAATTAAGAATAAATGTGGGGCGCACTCTTGATTAAGACCAACGCATGTCTCTTTTTTTTTTTCTTCTTTTCTTTCTCCATTTGGAAGAAAATTCGTATACCTCTATCGAAGGAAAAAGTGTAAAAAAAAAAAAAATCTAAATCTATTGTATTAGTACCAATTTAGTCCTAAACTTTTTTATGCCAATTCAGTCCTAAATTTTTTGCATTAGTGTCAATTTATCCTAAACCTTTTATCAGTGCCAATTTAGTCCTAAACCATTTGCATTAGTGCAAATTTAGTTCTAAATATTTTAATTTTATGCTAATTGAGTCCATTCGATCAATTTTGATAGGAAATCGCTGGCGCGAACATCAATTATCCTTTGTGGCATGGTTTACCCCAACGTAGATATTTTTTAATATTTTTTTGATATTTTAAATAATTTTTTAAAAATAAAAAATGCTTAAAAATATTCAGAATTATAGAATAATATTACAAAATATCTAAGTCAGCGTTTGCAATGCCACGTAGGATAATCAATATCTACATCAGTCACTTTCGGCCAAATTAGCTGGATTAACTTAATTGGCATAAATAAAAAAGATTTAGGACTGAATTGACATCAATGCAAAAGATTTAGGACTGAATTAACACCAATAGAAAGTTTAGGACTTTAATTAGCACAAATGCAAATGATTTAGGACTGAATTGACACAAAAAAGGGTTTATGACTAAAATTGGCACTAATACAACATGCTTAGGATTTGACACTTCTGTCCTTTTTCGAAGAATAGTTTATTTGGTATATAGCTAAATAATTATTGTGTTTTTGACAAAAAGAAAACTAATTATTCTATTAATGAGTTTGTATTTTTTTTTTCTGGGAAACTATTATTGAAAAAATAAGTTAAGCACAAGTAAGAGGATAATCTATGAGTACATTGCGTATAATGAATACACAACTATAGAATTTCATTTTTGAGCAAACTCTTGCAAATTTGATCCAAAAAATCAAAGTCGCAAAATTCACGATCATGATAATTATCGAAGGAAATAAAGTAAACAATTTGAAAATAAAAATAACATTTATTTATTCTGGTTAATGATTAACGCTTGCTTAGATTATAATGATAAAGAATAAGTTAAGAAGAAGATAAACATGAAGAAAACGTTGAAATGTAATGTGCGGAAGCAGTGGTTTGGGTGAAAAAAAAAAAAGTTGTATAGAGGGGATGTAGGTAAGTTTTTCTTTTATTAAGTAAAATTGAAAAAAGAAAAAGAAAAAAAAGGGGTAAGAAATAACTTTATATCAAGAGTGAGACGTACGAGAGATAATGTAGTCAATCCATGTGGGGCCGCAACCCCCCTCCCCACCCCACCCCACCCCACCCACCCTCCTCCTTTTCCCCTCTTCCTTTCCTCTCCTTATTTTTTTTAAATAATATAAAAATAAAAAATATTTACTATATTATATTAAAAAATAAAATTATTTAAAATTTTAGGTCTTGCACTTTTAATTTATTTGGTTTGCTCGACAGTTGGACTGTCGAGCAAAATATTTTAATTTTTTAATCTACGTAAATATTTTTTCGACGCCGTCTCGTCATTTCGCGATCCCATCGTAAAAAAAATATTTACGCACTTCAACTAAAAAAAATGAGCAAATGAGCGAGACAACAACGTTTGCGATCATATTTACGCAAATGCCCCCTCTTTTAGGGAGAGGGGGGCCACCCGTGGGCCCCTAGATTTAACCGTTGAAGAAGACCTAAAATTATAAATATTATTATTTTAAAATTAATTTTGTAAATATTTAATTTTTTAATATTATTTTGAAAAAAAGCTCTCTAAGTTGCCTGAATTACGGGCTTTTTCGTCATTTTCATTGTTTTCTCTCTATCTTTTTTTCCCCTTTTGAAGGAAAGGAGGAAAAAAAAAAAAAAAACAAAAGAGGGAGGAGAACTACAAGCCAAGGCAACAGAAGAAAACAAAACCGGGTTGTCTCGTAGTCCACTGAGCCGCACGAACGAGGCGACACGAGCGAAGGACGAGGAGGAGACACGTGGCTCGGAGGCGACGCGTGGCGCCTTGATCAGCATGCAAAAGTTCGGTGGGGGCCCAGGGAGTCAAGGGCGGAGAAGGTGCTGAGCCTACGTGGAATTGTCGTCGCGCGGGAATTCGTGCTCCGTCGTGTCGTCGTTGGAAATTTGAACTTTTGTGGCTTTAACTGCTCTCGAGTCTCGACACTCGATTCATTGTTATTCAGCTAATTTTTTTTTAAAAAAAAAAGAAAAAGAAAAAAGAATAACGTCCGTAATAGTAATAGAAAGCAACACCAATCGAAAAGCGGTTTGTATTTTCCAAGAATGCATGCACAAAATTCAGTTTCCTCCACGTTAATGCAAAGCTAGCTATTCAAATGGGGATTAACAACACTAATTTAACACTCTCCACTTCCCCATTCTCTTTCCATTACTCACTCTATAACTTTCTTTACCCCTGAAATTTTCGAAAAGAATTTTAATCCGTAACATAAGAAAATTTGTAATTTTTTTTTTATGCAGCATCTTTCTCGTGTTCTCGTGCCGACTATTCAGGGCATGCTTGGTAACACTCCAGATTCAAGAAAATTATTTAAAAAAAAGTCATAAACCCGTTACATTTTTGTCAATTCAATCTCAAGCATTTTAATTTTTTCAATTCATTCCTAAAATCTTTTTTGCATTTGTGCCAATTCGGTCATAAACCATCTTTTTTTATGTCGATTCAATCCTAAAACTTTTACATTTATACTACTTCAATCCGTCAGGTCAACTTTAAGCGGCCGACGCTGACGCAAGCGCCTGCCGACGATGATAGGGAATTATTTAATAATATTTTCTTTTTCAATTTTTATTTATTTATTTCCTTTTGTTTCTTTCTTTTTCCCCCTTATTGTCCATCTTCTCCTTGCTCCTTCCTCCTCCTTCTTCCTCCAGACCCAAAGCAGAAGACTGGCAGCGAGGGCCAGTAGCGCTGTCGTCATTGTGCAAGCTTGTCAATTTTTATTTATTTATTTCCTTTTGTTTCTTTCTTTTTCCCCCTTATTGTCCATCTTCTCCTTGCTCCTTGCTCCTTGCTCCTCCTTCTTCCTCCAGACCCAAAGCAGAAGACTGGAAGCGAGGGCCAGTAGCGCTGTCGTCGTTGGGCAAGCTTGTCAATTTTTATTTATTTATTTCCTTTTGTTTCTTTCTTTTTCCCCCTTATTGTCCATCTTCTCCTTGCTCCTTGCTCCTCCTTCTTCCTCCAGACCCACAGCAGAAGACTGGAAGCGAGGGCCAGTAGCACCGACGTCGTTGGGCAAGCTTGTCAATTTTTATTTATTTATTTCCTTTTGTTTCTTTCTTTTTCCCCCTTATTGTCCATCTTCTCCTTGCTCCTTGCTCCTCCTTCTTCCTCCAGACCCAAAGCAGAAGACTGGAAGCGAGGGCCAGTAGCACCGACGTCGCTGGGCAAGCTTGTCCTCGCCTAGAACTGGCAAGGCCAAGCCACCCCTGGCTGGGGCAGGTCGAACTCGCCTTGCAAGGTGACGGCAAAACGCACACAAATGTATGGGGCGGCGGTGAATTGCTGATCCGCTGATATATGAAATCGAAAACTCAACAAATGGGTGGCGACGAATCTGCTGATATATGAAATCGAAAACTCAACATATGGACTGCAAGTGTATGGGTGGCGGCGATTGCAATGGCGAGGCTTGGCTGTCGCCATCATAGGGCTTGATCGAACTCACACAGCGACGGAGACACGACATCAAGGTTGGGAGAGGCCGAGATGCGCCCAATCATGGGTGTCTCGGCCTCGCCAAATCTAGGCAAGGGCAAACTCACCTAGCGATAGCGGTGCCGGGTTCTGGCTGGCCTTCAGTTCCAGTCTATTGCTTCATGTTTTCAGTCTTCTGTTTCAATCTGGATGATGGAGGAAGGAGGAGGAAGAAGATGAACAGTAAAAAGAAAAAGAAAAAGGAAGAAAAGGAAAAAATAAAAATAAAAATTGAAATAAAATATTATTAAACATTACCTCATTAGCATCGGTCGGCATGCACTTAGCGCCGGCCGATCAAAGTTGGCCATTATACTTAATTGACAACAGAAGAACACTAGAAGCACCAATATTTGTGTACGGCGCTCACTCTAGTGCCAATTTTTGTCAAAAATGATCATTTCAGTGCCAACAGTACACGTGTTATGATTTCTGACAAGTCACATCAGATCACATTAGGACACATGTCGTGATTTCCGGTAAGCCATGATGGATTTGGCACTGAAATGATCGTTTTTGACAAAAATTAGCACTGAAGTGATCCAAAAATATATATTGGCACTAAAGTGAGCGCCGTACACAAATATTGATACTCATGCTGTCCTTCTGCCCTTAATTGACTTAAATACAAAAAGTTTAGAATTGAATCGGCACAAAAAATTTAGGATTAAATTGGTACAAATGCAAAAAAATTAGGATTGAATTGACAAAGTGTAATAGATTTATGACTTTTTTTTGACAATTTTCCCCTCCAGATTATTTGATTCTTATTTTTTTTGTTTCCGAAAAATAGAAAAAATAGAAATATGTTTGTTAAATTTTCTATTATCGGGAACATATTAAAGAATAGATTTGGAACAAAAATAAAAATAAATAAAAAGTTACTTATTTGTTCCCAAGAACAATTTCAAGAAACAAGCTCCATAATCGGTCTCTATTGCCATCGCCGGCGATCACGACGTCGTCGATTTCCACCACCGTTGATTACCGCCACGGGTCTCCATCATTGCCAATCGTCGACAATGCTAGCCGTTGCCAGTCTCCACCACCGGCCATCGCCGATCACCGCCGTTGGTCTTTGCCACACCCAATTGCCACCGTCGTTGTCATTCACCATCCGTCTGCACCATCGCCGATTGTCGTCGCGGGTCTCCACCATTGCCAATCGCCACCACAGCCACCTGTTGACGCCAGTCTCCTCCACCCCAATCGTTGCCACCGTCGCTGGTCATTGATCGCCGCCGGCAATCTCTACAGTTGCCAGGCCCCTACCATCTCCTCTCCCATTTTTATAATCAAATAAAAATCGAGAAGAGAAATTTTAGGATTGTGCCAAATGCATTTTTCTAATATGGAAATTGAAATTTTGTATAGTCAACAAACGAGTTCTTTGGCTCAGAAACTGTTCCCGAAAACAGAATTAGAAAAACTCTTTTCTACTCAGAAAATATTATCGAGAACGGAATTGTTATCAAACATGCCCTTAGAAATCAAGACATTTCTCATTGAATCCGTTTGATCAAAATACCCTAAGTACCATTGCAGTAAATACTTTCAAATCTTTGTACGACTTATATACTATGGTTGATTTTGTGTTGTATTCGTGGATCAAATCACTTGATTCATACCGAGTCTCATGGTTTTGTTCTTTAATGTACGTGCATAAATTTTCTCCAAGAGGTTATCTATCCTGGTAGTGCATTAGCCTGAGAATGCCTAACCATGATGTTTCAGAATAAAGCTTGCCGTTATATCAAGAGGCATCTCTGTGAGCTAATTCGAGTTTTTGTCTATACATACATACATACATACATACATACATACATACATACATATATACATACATATGTATATTTCAATCACCCTCTCTCTTTATTCGGGTGTGCAATTCGGTTCGTTTCTGCCCCTTTTATCATCTTAAAACACTGTCAGGAGCCGCTCCATATCGGAGCCCATTAGCTCTGGCGATCACTCTGAGCCCCTCGTCGGTTAATTCAAAACGTCTATTTTTTTGATTCGGTGTGTCCGTCGTCACATGTTGGACGGTTGATTAACCGATGGTGGGTCACGTGCCCAATTATTGTTCGACGATGAGTCGACGCGACGCGAAGGATCGATCCAAAACCTTCCGTAACATTCGTGGGACACCTCAATCATCCTTTCCTCTGAAATCAATCATTCACTTTCATTTCGTCAAAATAATGGACGCGGTACTGTTATGGTGCTGGAGGAGACGACTTGGACACGTAACGATGAGATGAAATAAGAAATCCTAAAACGCTTATACTGCGTTTAGTAACGTTTCTGTTCCTGAGAATATATTTAGAACAGAAATATTTTTTTTTTGTGTTTCTATTCTCGGCTACGATCTTTAGGAACAGAAACGCATTTGATAAGTTTAAAAAAAATATTTTTTTCGCCAAAATGAAAGATCGGCGACGGGTGGCGGTGGTCGGGCCGGCCGCCGGCTGCCACCGGTCATTGGTTGTTGGCGGGCACCAGCCGCGACGGCGGTGGTGGCTTGCATGAGCTCGCCTTGTAGTTATTTTTAAAAAGTGTTCTAAAATCCATAAACAAGTTTCTTTTGTTTATTTTTATGGCTTCAAAAGTGTTCTCTGAAGTACTTTTGGGATATTTTTTTACCATACACGTTTATGTTCCGAAAGTGTTGTGGGAATACTTTTGCAACAGAAATACTTTTCAGGAAGTGTTACCAAGCGTAATGTTAGCTACTCGCGTAAAACATGAACACCCCTCTCCAAAACAAAAGTCCAAGATGGTAAGCGAGCCGATGCTCTTTTCCTGTGTGGTTTCCCTCTATTTCTAGAGTAGAAAAATTGATTGGGCGTGACGGAGCGGCGAAGGCGAACTCGAACACATCCACCATGACAAGGTCCTATCACCTTTCCATCATCGTTATCGTTTGATGAATACATGGACCCAAAAAGTGAAAGGCAACCTTGTCCATCCATCCTCAATAGATTAAATTAATCATACATAAGCTTTGGGAATTTTTTTTTTTTTTTTTATCAAAAAAGTCTCAAAACTATTACGCTTTTACCAATTCAATCATAAACAATATTTTTACTTTTTATCGATTTAGTTTTATTGATCGGACATCGCTGATGTAGGACATCAGCCATCCTTTTAGTTTGTTCTTCAGCGGCCGGGCGAGGCGAGGGTCGCTATAATTAGAGATTTGTTAAACTATAGGTCGTTTTTGTTTTTGTTTTGGATGTGAGGTTAACCCTACTACAAGTGAAGCTTTGCAGAACACCACATGACTGAAGAATCCGGCAGTGGCATTTGCTTGGACGAGACCGTGAGGCGTGGGCAGGGAGGAGGAGGCCCTCGGAAAAATTCAGGGGGAAAGAGACGGAACTGCGGCTCGAAAGTGGAGTGAAGAAAATGTCAGGATCATGTGATCTCCCCAGAGGGCTCGAGAGAGAGATAGAGAGGCAGTCCTATCAAGCCATCGCCCACCACGAAATTGATTTGTGGTGGTGCGTTTGGCAGCCCACATGAGTGGCCCTCCTCGCCGAAAAGAACCGCCGGGACCGGAATCGGGACCAGAACCGTGGTGGCTCATGCTCATCGGACCCCACCCATCCTGCAAGCAAATTGCAGACTGGCCTTTTATTCGCGATTGGAAAAACATGGCTACAGTTGGATCTGTCAAAATGAGTCATAGACCCATGTCATTTTTAATAAATGATTTTACAACTTATTTAGACCAAAATAACACCTATGAATCCATTTTCATTCTCTTTCACCCTCATTCGATCTCGTGCTCGCTCACTCCGCACTGTTACTTCAATTTGTGTGTGGACTTTCCTAAATTGGATTAATATGAAAGCGTCTTAGGAATATGGGTCGGGTTTAATATGAGTTACTAGACTTGCATTGCAATAAACGCGTCATGAATTGGTCGAATGTGTCTATTTGAGTCGGACCCATTTCTGACATAACCTAGGCCCGACCGCCCGCCTAACGGGACTAGCAACACCCATCAGGGTTTTGTCCGGATCGTCGAATTCGGTATTGTTTCGACATCGAATTCAAAACGGGCGTGGGATTCATCGGACCACATTCAACTTCACGTTGCGATAACAGGTAACGGTGTCGAACTCATCGATGCGATTGATTGAATTCACACGAGTACCTTTATTTTTTTTCCTTTTCTTTTTTCACTTTCACATGCTCCTTGTCATGACCTTTTTGAATTGGAACGTAGAGCGAGGGAATTCGAGGCGGTCCCCGACGAAGTTCCGATGTCACGAGAGGAGAAGGGGACACCCACCTCGTAGAAAAGACTGAAGAGGTTTGTGTAGAAGGCGCAAGGCAGGACCAACTTCACGTGCAAAAGGCAGTGCAAATCTCGTTACACTTTTTTTTTTCACATGCTTGCCTTTTCGTCTATTGATTTGATGTGTCTAGGTCCTGCTTAAACCAATTATGTGATTTGAGAGAAGCGTTCTCCTTCTTCGAGAAAATTTTAAGGGAAGAACATTTTAGAATGTAAGCATACTCGTGGGTATCATATGTTTTAAAGTAACTAGTAGTAAAATTAACTCCACGAGAATGATAAAATTTTGTTGTTTGTCGGTTTTATGTAAAAGTTGATTCTATTAGGCACAACATATTACGTCGTCGAAAGACAAAAAAAGGGGCATGGATATTTAACAATTATTGTTTTTTTTGGGGGGGGGGGGTGGATTTTATAGCGTGAAATATAATTTATAGCAAAATAGGCTGAAGGTATGCAAAATAATCTATGAGGAATAAACACAAAAATCGGGAGAACTACAAAAAAAAGAGAGTCATAAATCTATTGCAATTGTGATAATTCAGTTCCAATTTTTTTTGGCCAATTAAGATCCTAAATCGTTTGCATTTGCATCTGCATCAAATCAGTCCATTTGGCTAATTTTAACGGGAAATCGGTCACATTGACCCTGCCGATAGCACGACCGAGGTTGATGTGGATATTTTTTAATAGAATTTTTATTTTTTTATTTTTTCCCTTCCTTCTCTAGCCGGTCGCTGGAACTCAGCGATCCACAAGGGCGCGACTCGCCCTTACAAGATTTGGCGAGGTGGAGGCTCACCCTCGCTGGCCACTAGTGAGGTTGACCTTGCCGTGCCTCATCTCTGGCTAGTTGTCAAGGTCCCACGATTAACGATAGGAAGAAGCGAAGGAAAAAAAAGAAATAAAATAATAAAATAAAAAATAAAAAGAAAGATTTTTTTAAAAAAAATAAAAATATTAAAAATTTTCCATTTTCGAATTGACTGCTCACGTAGGATGATCGGCGTCCATGTCAGCGATTTTCAGATAAAATCCATTTGATAGATTGAATTGACACAAACACAAAAAATTCATGACTTAAGTGGCTAAAAATAATTAAGACTGAATTGATACAATTGCAATATGTTTATAAATTTTTTGATAATTTTCTCCAAAAATATATAGAATTTAAGTTCCGAGCACTATATAGAATGCATTGTGTCATAGATAATATACAAAGAATTAGCATCGAGAATCAATACTATAATAGAGAGCGTAATTCAATCTAACACAAAATGCATTAAAATTAAAGAAGTTGGAATTAACTTTCTTTTTATTTAATGAAAGACTGATAATTGCTTCAAAATGAAAAGTAATAATGTCATTTAAAAAAAAATACATGATAAGTTCAGTTTTAGCGAAATAGGACATATACGATAATCGATAAGACAACCAATCTACAATGTTATATCATCTACTACACGTTACATATCGCGCGACGTTTTCTTCCATTAGTTAACTTTTATGGTTAGTGTTATTAACTTATTCTCATAACTCTACAATATTAATATAATTTGAATATTAAAAAAAAGTATAAAAAGGAGCTTTAGTAAACATAAGTTCTAAAAATTGTGAAATATAAAACGCAAGCGAAGCATGTCCAAACGCACTGGTTATACTAAAAGTGACTTTTCTCATTCAATACGTTCGACTTTCATGAATGAAGTCTTTTCTTTTCCAAATGAAAATTTAAACATTTTTTCCAAGAAAAAAAAATGAAAGTTTTGAGCAAAATCTTCTGTCAAAATAAAACTTAGTAAAAGTGATCTATGGCAATGAGAAAAAATAAATTTTTAAAAAATAATAGTTTTTTTTATACGTTCACATAATTAAAGATATTACATTAATATCTAAAATGATAAATAGAAAAATTAGATATATGAGAACGAGAAAATAATTATATCTATGGTTTCACGTAAAATTGACTCTATTATGCATGACATATGATGTGATATATCTACAGAAAAAATCTACCCATATATCTATGGAATAAGGGTGTGTATAAGTATAAACTCAAGCTTCATTATATATACATATACGATTTTTCAGTGTGTTTGTATATATAAATGTATAAATATATACATTTACTTGTAGAAAATTCAAGTGTGTGTGTACATGCGTATATACATAAATTCATGTGTGTATCTACAGTTTCATTATTTTTATGTCATAGATCTAAAATTGCAAATTTTATATAAGTTTAATGTGCAAAAATAGAGAAGCAGTATTAGTCATCATAATTATGCTTAAATAATGAATAAGCAGAAGCGTCGAAGGACTTACTAGCTGGTCATAAATGGGCTGAATTGCGCTTCTTTTTGGGCCACAACAAGTTTTGTGATCCTACTTTAGATCTTGACATAACGAATTTGGCCCAATTGTTTCTCTTGCAATTTGTTTATTTTCTCACGCGGGAGATTAGAAATCTATAGAACTCTCAGGGTTTAACCTCACTAAATTATGAAATTGACTGTTTCGAATTACGGGTTTCTTGCCCGACAAAGTCCAAAGACTCCAAATGGAACGACGTTTGCGAGAAGATAATCCTATGGCCATTGAAGGAAGAGAGCATCGACTTCGTCAGACTCATCAACGGACTTTCTATCATCTCTTTTTGAATCGAATTAGTTTATATTTGTTATAGGATAAGAAGATGGATCGGAAATCTTTTATTTTTCATTTCAAACCAATCGCTTTTTTGATTTTGGAAAAATCAATTTTCGTTTTTTATTTATCAATATGCCACTTTTTCCACACATTTATGTACAACCTAGAATAGGAAATAACTAATAGTTAGGACTCATTAAAAAATGGAGAATCATCCACTCATGGAAAAGCCCTTCCCGTATCAGGTACTAATATCTTTTTAACGTGTAATAAGA
Source organism: Rhodomyrtus psidioides (assembly GCA_021437785.1). Lineage (NCBI taxonomy): Eukaryota > Viridiplantae > Streptophyta > Magnoliopsida > Myrtales > Myrtaceae > Rhodomyrtus > Rhodomyrtus psidioides. The sequence continues at coordinate 2,652,020 of JAILYB010000073.1, forward strand.
TTGGGCAATTAGCCAAATTCAGAAATTATGAACGTACAAGATTGATTATCCCTTGATCATATATAATCTTAGCCCGTGGATTTGTCTATTGATTCAACCAAATGGTTAACCAGATCATTCGGAACCCTATAAATGGAGTTAATCGTGAACATTGATATCACTTGTCGGGATGTAAAACACGATACCTCCTCCTTGCAAGGTTGGTAGGAGGAAACTCAAATTTGACATCAACAACATGTAGGATAGGACTTTGTTCTTAGTATGAGTGTGGGCAAGCCTTTTTTTATTGGAAAATACTGGAACAATGATCAATTATGGTTCTGTGTTTTTTTTTGCGAAAAACATTTTCTGGGAATTTTTTTTCTCATTTTTCGGTGTCTGGTTTCCTTAGGAAAATGAGTCAGTGGAAAATGTTTTCATATTCAATGGAAAATTTATGCTTAAATTTAGGAAAATAATATTCTCTTTGAAAAATCGAAAATCAACTTTCAAAACATGATTAGACATTGGCGCTTGGATCAGAAATTCTGTGTTTAAGCATGAGAAACCCAATGCTTGTTCCCGGACATTTGGCAGCAAACTCGAGTCTAGAGGCCGGGGCGGGATCCCTAAGGTCTATAGAGGCCAAGCACAGGTCCAAAGGACTTGGGCCTAGAACCCCATTGCCCTGGCCTAGGTCCACATAATTGGGCTCGAGATATCAAATTCCGTGGCCGAGCCTAGGACTTCCGTATCCTTGCTCGATTCCCTGACACTCTTGCCAGGATCCACAAAGGTTGTGCTCAAGATCCGGGAGCTAGTTCCCGGGTCCTCGACGCTTGAGCTCGCGTCCATTGAGATTGCGCCTGTGTCCATCACAGTCAGAACAGGTCCTTGGGCCCTTGGCAGCAGTTAGAGGCTAAGGCCGAATCCTCAAGGTCTATAGAGGCCAAGCTTGAGTCCAAAGAGGTCCTCGGCGCTCGAATCCATTGTTACTGAGCCGAGTTCTTGACGCACTCGCTTGGGTCGATTAAAGTTAGGCTTGCGATCTCGGGGCCCATGCTCGGGTCCATTAAGGCCGAGCCTAAGACCCCGGTGCTGGTGCTCAAGTCCACAGCATGCAGTCGAGGGTCCGTCAAGGCTGGAGTGGGACCTCGACAATTCGTCCCCGGTCGCCCAAGGCCAGGGCATGAGTGCCAAGGTCCCGAGTACATGAAATATGGTCCCGAGTTTAGCCTTGATGGAGCTGAGCACAGGCATCGGCCCAACTTGGGCTTAGGTGATCTAGGCATGGGCACTGGGTATTGACACCTTATTTGATTAGTTTGTTTTCGAAGATATTTTGGAAAATTCATAGAAAGTCCATAAAAAGTCAAAAAATTACAAAATCAACTATGAGAACCTTGGTCAAGCTTAAGGAACCCCTTTTGAAAAAAAATGTATCTTTCATATTTTTTGTAATTTTTAATATTTTTCAAAAATACAAAACACTTGGACAATCAGAAAAAAAAAGTATTTGAGGCTACAAAAATAAAAAAAAAACAGCCAATATTTTTCTTTTAATTCCCTTTTCATTTTGACCTCTTAAAATTCAAAAAATCCAAGTCAGGTCTATATGTCTCTTCATTGAGTGTAAACTAGAATTGGTCCAAAAATTACCGTTCGAGTCATTTTACTTATAATTTTTACATTTTTAGAGTCATGACATTGGAATTTGATATCATGCATTGTATTTTAGTCCTTAAATTTGGAGAAATTGCACGAATTGGACGTAATAGCATAAAATCTTTTCAATTTAATCCCTGAATCTTAATTGAAATGAAATTAATCAAAATATAGGGACTGCCATAGCAAAGTAAGACCTCTACCCTATAGTTTTCAACCTACTGAATCAATTGGTGGGGTTATTTTGAACCCATTAGGCCATTTAGGGTTCGAATTGCTTAAATTTCACTATTGGGTCAAAATCCAAATTTGGGGGGTTTTTTTTTGCATTCTTGAGCATATTTTTCACAAAAAAAAAACATATTCTCAAATAGGATTTGTAACATTCTGAATTTCCTGTCATTTTGAGACTATGGAATGAGAAGAATCTATCGATGTATTTCAGTTTTATTTCGCTTGGATCTGATCAATCCTGAGTAGACTGACCAAAAGGGAAAGGCTAACGCGCGACAAGGTACGTGGACCTAGGAAACTCAAAGTGGAAAATGACGCTTTGACCATAAGGATTGCTGAGGGACATTTAGAACCAATAAGGGCCGATCTGATAACGATTAAGGAATCCATTGCTAGCGTTATACGATTGGAACACGGGTGATGCCGTACAACCAATGTATAATTTTGCGACGTTTTCCTAAATCGAGCTTTGATGATCGAGACCGTCGGAACTAGCAATGAATCCTCGCAATTATATGATAACCAAAGTATTCTTATCCTGAGTCGTCCTAAGTGTGACGAGAGTCACCGAGTCGATACGCGTAACATCTGCAAAAGCTGCCCGTTAGTTCGAGATAAACTGAAGTTACGATCGACGGATGATTGATCGCGAAATGGAAGCTCAAAATTGGCAATTGAAAATGAAGAATTTCAAAATTGGAAAAGGATTTGACGTCGTCTCGCCAATGGCCATTCAAAATGAGAAAAATGAATTTTCGGACGAAAAATGCCAAATGACCGTTTTACCCCTCGCCCATTTGCCTTTGCCTTAAGGATAATTGAAGGACGAAGTGGTCATTTTCTCCTCCACCATGGGCTGCCGAAAATTATGAGCTAGAGGTCAATGGAATTCAATGACATTATTGGTCCATGCCACTTGTCATCCAATGGAGGCCTTAGGCATTAATTACCTTACCTAATGCCATCTTATCATTTTAACCTCTATTATTTGTGTGAGACACCAATTACTATCTGCCATCAGCCGTGTGGATCATTTCCCCCATTTCCCTTCCATTTTCCTCTTCATCTTCACTCCAACCAAAAAACTGCCCAGAAGACAAGTTTTTGTGCCTCTGTTCGGCCTGCTCGAGGGGTCCATTCCGTCACCGTTTTGTTGTGCTCCAACCATCACAGGTTATTTTAAGATTTCCTTGACAAGTTCCAATTAGTTTTGTGTTCATTGGAGGTCTGGTTAATTTATGAAAATTTTTGGAAGAAAAGTGGACAGATTCTGAGCTAACCAAGAGAGGGCCATGTTCTAGCTCTTAAAAATTTCAAATGGCTCCAAAATTTTTGTGGGAACTCTATAACATCTAGTACTTGAGTCCACAGAGCAGAAATGGTAATTTTATTGGAGATTTAAGGTATTTTCATGGTTGATTTTGAGTGACTTTCATCGAGCATTGTTTCTCTTCGGAGTATTGTTTCTCTTCGAAACTTTCGGTGAGCCTCCCTAACACTTGTATTGAGGTTCTAGAAAGTTCATTTCATAAGAAATTGGGACCTAGGATTGAAATATGAACCGATTATGCGGGATAGGCTCGAACCGGTTTTGTTTTGGATAATACTCTATTTGTACCGAATCTGTTGGGAGCTGTTAGAAGGGTATTTTGACTTCAAATTGATGCAAGATACTACCTATAATGTTGATTGAGGCGTTAGTGGAAGGCATGTGAAGTGGATTGGGGTTTAGAGGTGGTTTGAGAACTATAATGGGCGCGAAACCTTCGAGCTATATTCTGCCCTATAGGTTGCTATTTGAAGTGAATAAATAAAGGGTTCATAGAGGTGTCAACATGTAATTGATCGATTATTAAAGATATCCTGAGTTTCCATTTGATTGTCTAATGAAGGATTGGTATGATGGTAATGAGAATTGATCGGATTTTGATTTAAATTGATGAATTCCTAGGACGGCGTGAGAACTGTGGTTGACAGTGCCCTTGTGGATTTGGGAAAGACTGGTTGGTGGGAAATTTTACTAGTTACTTAAGGTAAGTGAGTGGTTCCTAAACCCTTACTTGAACCCTAGGACGCTACTGGATAGTTGTTTGGTATAGCGTAATTGTGCGATAAAAGTATGGTGATTGTTAGTGTGTTATTGAATTGGCCGTGGGCTCTGTTATTGCTAGTGAATTGGCTGTGGGCCCTGAGAAATTACATCGCGGCCGTGAGCCCTGGCGATGCTCGAGTGAATTGAAATTTCATCACGGTCGTGGGCCCTAGCGATGCTTGAATAAATTGAAACTACATCGCGGCCGTGGGCCCTGGCGATGGTTTGGCTGCGAGCCCTATGAAATTATATCGCGGCTTGGAGCCCTGGCGATACATCGCGGCCATGGGCCTCGGCGATGATTAAATGTTTGTCACATTGAAGACACTATGTTTGTTTTAAGCTAATGTGTGAAGCTTGGGTCACTAGTGATGTTGTGTGCTTGATGGTTACTTCTTTATATCAAGTACTTGAAAGAAATGATGATCTTTTGCCATATGCCATTGCTTGCTGAATTCCCTGCATCTTGTTACATTATTGTGTGGTCTAGTGGGACTAGTGGTTTAGTTTGGGTTGAGTTTCACTTGTTGGGATGCAAATCTCACCTTGTAGTGGGACATATTTTCCAGACCCAAAACTGTAAGAATGCTACCAGTCAGGCAGGGTGATTCGAAGGATAGGACCACCACTTTTGATGAATTTCATCAAAGGAATGTGATTACTTATATTAGGAAGTGCACGACAATCTGGGTAGACGAAGGGAAGGCGGATCTGCAACCTCATCGTTTTGAAGCTTGGTTTCGTCGTGTGAGAGATAGCAGCCTGGCGGGTCCTCCACTACCGGAAGATGTTCCTGAGGAGATAGTACCAGCTTGGTGTCACCCTTCTCGTGCATCAATTGAAGGGGAGAACGTAGCCTCTATGGAAGAATCCAGAAACCTTCCTGACGAGTTGAGGTCACCCCCGACTGAAGAGGAGTACAAGAACTATATATAAATTTCAGCCGACGAAGCAGAAGACCTTAGGGAGGAGACCGAAGAAGATACAGAGGACTTTTCCGAGGAGGTGCCGTCAGAGTCCTTTTCAGACTATATCCCAGACGAAGACGAAGCCGAAGGAAGCGACAGCTCTAGCGGTTCTTCAGGTTAAAGAGGTGCAGTGGTCATGTTAGGGGTAGGAACGAATTTTGGTGTGAGGCTTAAGCAAGGTTTGCAAACTAGCCTGAGTATCTACCCAGCTTGGTATGCGGTTTGTTTTTGGCTAGGACCTTTCCACTGTCGTTGTGCAACTTCCATGTATGTTATGTATATAAGTGTGTGCCTTGTTTGTCCAAATTCCATATGTTGTTTATTGTCAGGGTGTTGTGTCTTTCCGCTTGTGTAGTTCATTTCACTTTAGGCCGTGAGGTGTTCCTGGGATTTATTTTATTGGCCTAGAGCGGATGTGATGTGGTCGCTGGGAGTGCGGGGCGTGACAGGATTCATGTTATATATTCTAATTGTCGAATCAATTTTATGATTTTTGGATGATTGGGTACTCGATTTGAAGATAAATAGGGAATCGAGTCATTGAGGGTAGGACAAGATCTGACCCATGACCCGACTGGACCCTTTCTCCCTCAAGTTTGCAAATCGCGCGCAAGGCGAGCCACAAAGCTGAGCCATCTTCCACGCCAACTGAAGCATGCTAGAGCTTCGATCAAGGAGCCGGAGGTGTGCCCGATGCCAACGTGCTAAATGGCACGTGACTTAGCGATGGGCACGTGAATCCAAAGTCCGTTAAGTCCCTCTTGCTCCAAATTTTTTGGAGATTTGGGTATATCAATTGTGACGCATTTTTGGATCAAGGGGGTTCCATTCGGTTCGTAAGAGATTCACAACAGATTAGAGAGAGAGAGAAGTGAGAGAAAGCTCTCTCTAGAAGCTTTGAAACTACCATTGGAGAGGTGGAGGCCGAGAGCTTCGATTGCTCGGCCATGACGAACGGCGCAAAATCGAAGCTCTGGATGGATCCTCCGAGTTTTGTGACATCTCGAGGAAGCTCCTGAACCAAACGGCGCGTCATTTCATTGCCAAATCAGGTAACCACCGCGAACAAGCTCAAGCTCGGCCGTTAATGGCATAGCTCGATGTAGGCCACGGTTCTTTGAGATTTTTTTTGTTTAGATTACTCCTAATACATTATTGAGTCTATTCATGCCTTTCTCTTGCATTTTCATCACGTAAAACTCCGAGTCCGACTTCCCGTTTATCCGAACTGACCTCGAGCTTGCGAAGCCATTTTGCAGCCTCCTCAATCCCTGCAATCGTTCAGATAAGTTTTCTTATCTCCTGTTGATGTTGTTTGCAAGTTCAGTTTAGATAAATTGCGTTAGAATCGGTTAGGATGTTGTGGCCGACGGAGCGACGTTTGGTCGACGACGGTTTTGGTGGGAAGAGATGAAGATTCTTTTGGTGTGAGGATCGATAGATTTTCACGTTGGTTTAGTGTTGCTGGCGAGTCTCCGATTATTTTGGCCGGAAAATCAGGGGCTCCGGTCATCTTCAACCTCGGTCTGGTTGACGGATCAACCTTCGTTGATCGGTCAACAATGACGTGGCGTCCGCAGATTGGTCATGTGGCGCCACGTCATCCTGGAGTGGTTATAATCAGTTTTTGGAAAACAAAAAATAAAAGCCAGGATCTAACCGTGGATATAATGCCATGTGTCGAGATCATGATTTTTGTAAATAAAAAATGAATTTTTTCTAATATAAATCATTTTTCGAAAATAGATTTTTTTTTGATCATATGGTCACGGATTAGCCGCGCCATCCGATCTACACCATTGATTCAAAATGGTTGAACACTTTTTTATAACCTGTAGGTGCAGAACCTCTTTGAAACTCGGGCAAATGATATCTAACTTCTTTGTATAGACTCAAATAACCGGTGGGATTTGGATATCCATAATCTACTAAATAATATTTACCTACACATAAACAACATAACAATTATTCAAGATATACCACATACATATTGATGTGTAAAAAATACTAAATAACTAACCTTTTGGAGGATGTGGAAATTGTGAATCATTTCTCCCAATGATTTCATAAAAGGTACGAGTATCATGAGCTTTTCCCTCCCAACCGGCACAAACATATATAAATTCCATGTTAAAATTGCAGACGGGCAATACATTTTGTGTCAGTGCTCCTTTTCGACCGATAAAACGAAGTTGGTCGTCCGTAGGTACCACTACAGGGATATGTGTTCCATCTATAGCTCCAATGCAATCCTGAAACAAGAACACATATATTACTTCATTTATACTTAGTTCATCATTTCTATTGTATAATCGTAACTTACCTTAAAATGTGGATAAAATCTTCGGTTATTCCTGATCTTCTTTGGAATTTCCTTGAACTGTCGATCGGATGGTTGGATCAAATCTGCTCCCATTTCATATACTTTATCCAAAACTAAGCTAAATAGCCTACATATGGTTTCCCCTTAGTGCTGAAAGCGCTCTTGTGCTAACTTGTTACTTATACCATGTCCTAGAATATGAAGAAACATTCCTAGCATTTCTGCAACTTCAATATTCCTAGATCCTTTAAGCCCATATCGTGACATTAAATCATGCACTAAATTATCAAAGACAGATCTATCCATTCTAAACATTCGATGACACCTTGTTGGATTAGTGTCAATGCCCATCAACTCCCGTAACTATTCATTTTCGGTATATGATGAGGTCATGCATGGTTTTTTCTGACCATATGTCAACTGATAAACAGCTACAATATGTGCAGCTACACAGGCTTGCCAAAACATCTCTTCCTCATTTTCATGATTTTCCCTTTCAGGTGAATCATCCATATCTGGTGAAAGTAAGAAATTTGACTTACAGTAAGAGATATAACGAATTATCTCGATCATCCATCATATATATGTAAACTCCACACAATAAAGAGAAGGCAAACTAGAAACATAACTCACAATAGAACATAAATAAAAATGACGACTGATGAGCATAAACATAAATGAGTAGAACACCCAACTAGAAATAGGTCTCGCAATAAACATAAACATGTCTAATCAACTAGTACAAATAAGTAGTTTAAAAAGCTCTTACATTATAATAACCTAGCATATGAAAGAGTACAAATAAATAGCTAACATTCCTTGTGATCACTACGCATTTTGAATTGCAACTTGATCCACCGGACTCTTCGCTCATTGTCATCCATGTTCATAAAGATTTGCATATTGTCTTTCTTTTATGCAAAATGTTGTAGTGCAAAAAAGTAAAACTCTTCGTCTTGCATAATATCAGGTATGGTTTTCAAAGTCTCCATGATCTCCTTGTATGGATCATACTCTCTCGCATGGCTCCTACTTTCATTGGCTGAAACAATTCTATCCATTTGCGTCGTTATCTTAGCACCTGTACTCATTTTCTTTTGTTTCTTTCCTTGAGATTGCCTCACTGATCCCTCTGTCCCTCTCTTGTGGCTTTGAGCCTATTCAACAACCTTTTCACCTACATTACACTCTATATCAACATTAGTAGATCATGCACAATCATCGATATCAAGTTGTGTGGCCAATAGGGGTGCAAAACTGATCCACAAACTGAACCAAAAATCGAATTGAACCAAAATCGAACTGAAATTTCACACATTTGCAGTTCAGTTCGGTTTTCGGTTCAGTTATTAAAAAATCAAAATTTTCTTCTCGGTTCAGGTATATTTGGTTCAGTTATGGATCGGTTCAGTTATTAAATTGCCTCTCAACTCAGACCACGACCCCTTCTCTCTCCTCTCTCTCTCGCTTGCGCGCGCGCGCCAACGAGCAATAAGTGAGAAGGACTTCAAGAACGGACTGTGTTGGAACAACGGAACAAAGCTAACCCTAATTTTCTGGCCCAAACCCACAAAGGGAAAAAAAAATTGCTCATTTCCCTCATTCGCCATTGACGACCTCTGTGCCCCTTCATTCAAAGTGCGCACTGCTCATTTCCTCCTCCTTCCATCCAGTTTAGAACGGCTCGAGCTTCGAATGCGCCCCTTGATTCAGTTTGCTAGTTCGCACCGGTCCTCCATTGACTCTGCCTACTCCACCATGCTCTGCGGCGGCGCGAGGGCTGGGTTTCAAGTCTTTCGCGTCCACCGACTTCGGCAACATCGGCACCATTTTCCTTTGCCATCTCAAGGGCCGCAGCGGAGCTGACATCGACTCAGCGGACGGGGAGCCGCAGTACCTAATGAAGGTGGTGGACAAGGATGTGGTGGAGAAGAAGCAGAACAGGGGTGTGACGGGTGCAACTATTGGAGACCATCTGTAGTGAGGAAATAGTAACGGCATGGGCTAGCAATGTTGAGCAAGAAAATGGAAAATGCTGTAGATGAGAGAAACCGTTGAGAGGAGTTTGCGAGGTCGGTCTGGGCATTTCCCAAAATCAGGTTGCGTTTTGTGGCCATCATTTAGCTATAGGCGTTAGAGGATCCGAAAAAAGGAAAAAAAAACTGGAAATAACTGAACCAAACTGAACTGAACCACATCGAACTAGATTTTTTAGTTTAGTTCATCTGCGGTTCAGGGTGAGAATGGTTTAGTTCAAACATAAATCTTAATGGTTCGGTTCAGTTAAGTTTTTTGAAGAACCGAACTGATTTGAACTATTGACACATCTAGTGGCAACAACATCCTCATTAATACATAAACCTTGTGCAAGATTCCACGTCACACTTCCAGTAGCAACTCCTAACATTATATCCAACAAAACTTCAAGATCTCGATGTATGCCCTCGTTCTAAAAGTTTTAAACTTAGAATTTGCCTGTTATAACAAACATAATAATGAGTTATATATTATCAAAGATGAACTTTAAAAAATTTAATAACAAAAGATTGGGGAAAAACCTTAATTTTTCTCTCGCATCATTCATCATTTGCATCAATGGTATTCTTCTTTGGATTCCATCCTAATCATGTTTCCTTAAAAAGCAACGACTTCCATCTTCTCCATTCTTCCTTAAGGTTATCCTACTTACTCTTCATTTGATTTTAATAATACTTTTTGCCTCTTAGCTCCTCAAACTTCGTAATTATGATTGTCCATCCATCCCTTTTGTTGTTTGAAGGACGATTGCCTCTTTCAATTTGTTCAACGCACAACTTACAAATGTTTTCTACATCTTCCGAGCTCCAAATTGCCTTTTCCTTTGATGAACTTGCATCTACAATAAACTCTCATCTCAACAAAATTCAGCCCATGACATCCACTTGTGTATTCTTGTAAAATTAAATATTTATTATTAACGACTTATAGGTAAAGGTGAGCGGTTCCAGGTTCCTTACAGGTTCCAGGTTCCACCTGGAACCTGGAACTTACCCGTCAAAATAGGTTCTTCATTTTTTGAAACCTAGAACCTACCCTATCACAGGTTCTAGAGTCGGTTCCAGGGTACCCGAGAACCTATCAATTTCTTTTTTTTTTTTAAATTTTTAGTTAAGCAAAATGAGAGTAAATACTACAACAGTTAAGGAGAAGTAGAGGTGAACGATTTTAGGTTTCACATTTAGAACTTGAAACTAACTCGTTGGAATAGGTTCTTCATTTTTTAGAACTTGGAACATAAAAATTTATTTGGCTCTAGATTATATACTCATCATCGAACGCCATAGAACATTGTAGGATCATACGAAAATATATACTAAAAAAAATACAATCAAGATCCAGGCTCTAGGTTCTAAGTTCTAGATAGTGGAACTTGGAACTTACCCGTTGGAACAAGTTCCTTGATTTTTGGAACCTGGAACCTATCCTATATACCTTGGAACCTGGAACCAGATTGGTTCCTACAGGTTTCGGTTCCAGGTTCTCGGTTCTACCCTGGAACCATGCTCACCCCTACTTATAGGATATGCAGATAACATGTAGTAGTGGGAAAAGAAGTCCACAAATAGTCACCCCGAACAATGTCATTCCAAGGCATATGAAGCTTAAAACAAATTGATGGGCATGCCTCACATAAACTTCTGCAACAACTATCACCCAAAACTAGAGAGAGGAAAAAAGGGAAGCAAAAAGGAACTTGGAAAACTAGTAGCACCTTAACGTAACCCCAATAGAGAAAAAATTAGATCTTTTGGAAACAAACAATAGAACCCGAAAGTCAGGGCAAATACAAAGCCATACAAAACAAAAACGAGGGGGGAAAACGCTAGAAATAGTTGCAATCTAATGAACATAGATTTGAACAAAGAACGCGAGTCCAAGCTCCAAAACGAAGTTTCTTCGGATAGAGGGGCATTAGAAAATCTTACCTGGAGATGAGGAGGAGATGGAACCAACGATGCGGAGCGAGCGAATGGAAGGAGAGGAACTATCGAAGAGGCGAGGTGCAGAGTAGCATGAATAAAGGTAACGAAAAGAAAGCAGCGTAGATCTTGGGTTATGTATTTTAAAAAGGGCAAAAATGGATTAAAACTAATTTTTTGAGGGCAAAATAGGCAATTAAAGTATTTTTCATTAATTGGGGTTTCAACATTCCGAAAATGCCGACTTTCATCCGAAAGCTGTTTCAAAACATTTACCAAACGCCCAACTTTTACCCAATGGACTTTGGGGTCCCAAAGACCTTTCAAAATGCCGAACCAAACTTACCCTTGGATGGACTTGGGCCATGGCTTCGGGGAGACAAAAACATGCAGTGGGATCCCAAACCTAGCTTCCTTGGACCCAGGCTAGAGTGTTAGGGACTCATGCTCGAGCATCAGGGACTCGAGCATGGTTACCAAGCTCCCGGACTTGTGCACTGGGGTGGCCCTTTGTGAAGTCAAGCCCAGCCTTGACTCGAGCTCGGTCCGAGGATTTAGGCACGAGCACTGTCGCGATCTAAAATTAGGGTTTTCAATTTTAGGTTAATGGATTACCAAATTAATTAATTAAATTAATTAACTTAGCTCGAACTCTCCCAAGTTCTACCAAATCATGACTTATGGTTCAAATGATTATCTTGCAAAAGATTTCTTTTTTAATTTTTCAAAGCCGCCACTAATCATTTCTTGGTTGGTTGATTAGAAACCTCAATAAAATAGTGGGAGAAAACTATTTTATTTCTGCGAAACATGGATTTTAAGTTCGGGACTTGGTTACTTTAATTTTTTAATTAATGCCCTTTCGGTACCAATTTCATGAAAAATGTTCAATTTGGCAATTTGATGAATTCTGACTTGAAGTGCAAAGGTGCAATTTTTTTGGGTTTTCTTTTTATTATTTTTTTGTATTTTTTAATATGTTTTCGAAATTAAAAATTAATAAAAAATGAGGATGAATTGGTTCAAGATTAACTTGAGATTTTAGGATTTAATTTGCATTAATTCTCAAAATTTTAAAGAAAATCTTTTCACCCTACGTCTACATATTTAAAAATCTATCCTAATGGATACAAAAATTTTTGTTCATTGAATGTAATCCATGAGATAGGACTTCAAGAAAATCCTATCTTTCTAAAAAATGATAAGATATGATTTTTAAGAAAACCATATCTTGCTACATCTTTTTTCTTTTCTAAGATTTTCTGACATGAAATTTAAAACATGAGACATGAATTTTTTATTTTTATAATTTTTTATTTTTTGTGATTTTCAGTTTTTATGAGTGTATTTAAATTAAAGATGCAAATCTTTTAATGAACAGATAATTACCGCTATTTCTTTCGAATTAAGTTTTGATTTGAAGCCTCATAGATCGACCCTAAAATTCGAAATTCCCGCTATGGGGATAATTCCATCTAAAGCCTGATAGATAGGTTTATTTTCATATATGTGGTTGCGGATCGGGAAATTCCTAATTAGTTACATTGTGAAAAGGTTTTGGTATCTTGAGTATATTTAATTTCATATTATGACAAGATTATACAAAGATTTCAGAATATTCGCATCACGACATAATCTTTCAATTTTTTTTTGGTCGAAATCTTTCCAAATTAAACACAAGATATATTGCATGATATGTTTCAGATCTTCGATTTCCCTTCAATTTCCAAAATTAACATGCAATCTTCCAATTCCAGCGATTGAATATCTCAATTATCCAAAATCAAGCGAACCAAATTCTCAAGATATGCAAGCTCCAAATTAGGCAATCGAATATGCGAGATATGTAATCAAAACATCAATTCAAACGAAATAGGCAGTGCAATATTCGGAATGCCAAACTAAGAGATATACCTAGGTCTCCGAGGATTTGTTTTCCAAAATAGGATTGCATCATGCAGACTGGACAGGAATCCCGAACGGACGACGGAACATGTGAACAATGGCCAACGGGGGGTTACTAGATGCAGCGAGGATTCACTGAACTTGCGGATGGAGGAGGACGAGACCATCAGATGCAACTTCAGAGCCAATTCGTTGAATGTTCCCTGGGGTTGTTATGGGACATGTAAAATCTCCACAGAATAATCCTGAGGTGAATATCCACTTTGCACGTTGAAGGTTGACCCACAGAGAAACATTGAGTCCAATCCTCCTTCCTCTTTCTTTGCTTCACTATGAATAATGGGTGTAGCGTGTCCTTTGTGCTTGGCAAAGTGAGTGGAACTCACTGGACATGCTGGGTTGATAATAATCTGCACAAAAAAACAGAATCTCAAGGATTCGTGAAAGTTAGATCATGGAGGCTTTAATTGAGATTGACATGGCACAATTGGACTGAAATTTAGTCTCGACTCGTCAAAGATTAATGCCAGATAGGGGCGTCGAGCACAACCAAACAAAAATGCTTAGCGTGGTTGATCCGAGCAATTGAGAAGCTCTTCAACCGGACGTATCGAAGGGGGCGCATCGATGAACAACAACATAAATGGTCGGATCAACATTGGCGGTGACAGCAAAGGATGGTGAGGTCGTCACTGTGAAGGGTCCCCCGAGGCCTCTATCTCTCTGTCTAAATTCTCACGTATATCACTGTAGAGATATTCTGAATTTTCCTCATTCCATTTGTGTCGATGAATGGCCTCTGGCTCCTCTTTTACCTGCAAGTTGAACCCAAAAGGCAGATATGAAAGAGAAAACAAAACAAAAGAACCAGAGAGATGCAGATCTTTAATATATGATTGATTAGGGACCCGTCCACACCCACCCCCCAGTATTCCCTCTTCTTTCTATACTCTGAAATTCTCCATCTCCATGTGCCGAGTGATGATCCTTGTAACATGCAGGGAAAAACCACCAAATTGCTCTCTAGTCTCTATCTCTCCCTTTTCTTCTTTTACGGAGACCTTTGGTCGTGTGATCAATTCTGTAAAATGGCCTCTCCACGTTCTGCCGCATGTGTAAAATTGTGTGGCCTCTATTAACCGTAAGATATAACGAGGTATTTATAAACTAATATGACTCGTTACTGATCGTAGGATTAAATTTCTGATCTTCAAGAGTCCCATCCCACTAAGGGTGCGTATGAAATCTTGCCAACTTCTTAATTTCCCCGCCAGAAGTCGATCTGGCAGGGAAATTTGTTTGATAAAAACATTGCCGAAGTAGAAATTCGTTTAGTAAAAAAATTGACTTCCGACAAGATTTTCTACTTTTGGTAAGATTTTTGGCCGATTTTGAGAAGTAAAATATTTTTACTTCTCCCCTTGAGAAGTCATTCTCGCGGGACCGGCCATCGCGGCCGGTCGCCGGGCGCTGGCCCCCCGCCGCCGCCAGTCACCGCCGTCGATCGCCACCATCGAACATTTTTTTTTCATAATGTTTCGAACATCGTCTTTTTTAATTGTTATCAAACGCATTTCTCTATCAGAAATCAACTTCTGAAGCAGAAGTTGAAAATTCAGCTTCTACTTCAAAGTAAAAGCTGAAAAATCAACTTCCATGCCAGAAGTCATTCTTGGACCGGGCAAGATTTCATGCGCACCCTAAAATTCCTCAAAAACTTCAGCCACAAGAGGGATTATCATGGGCTATCCGAATTTTATGCTCTTACGGGCTTGATCGCGCATTCTAGGGCTCAAATTGGGCTTTATGAATAACATGCATTAAATTAAAACCCTTATAAATTAAGTGGACTTGGACGAATTAACTTGAGCCTGAAATCGATCCAAATAGCTCACAAAAATTCGGCACACCCCATTGTGGTTTCAATCGAAAATCTGAGACTGAGTTCGGTCCAGGTGCTTGTCAAATTAAGCTCAATTGACTCATCTTTGGCCTAAATGCAAATGCATGACTTTTAGAAAATTAAGCAATGCATGAGAATTTAATTTTTTGCGAGAATTATGACTAACTCTCATTTTGTGAAATAAAATGCATAATTTGCGCTCAGAACTTAGGTTCCCGTGCTCGGGTCCCAAGAACCTAAGTTGAGATCCATCGACACCGGACCTGGGACCTTGGCGCCTGTACTCAGTTGCCCGATGTCCATGTGCAAGTCACTAGCACTCGAATAATGCATGTCTTTTTTAGTCATTGTTAAATGGCGAAAAATATTTTTCAGTTTATTTTCAGGTTTCATTCAAATACCGAAGAATATTATCAGTTTGGAAACTAACTTCCTAAAAAAATATTTTCTAGAAATGTCACATTTTCGGAGAAACAAACGGAGCATACATATTTCATCAAGACAGTTGGTTATTGCTCCTTTATGTAGTGTGTTTTTCTTTCCGTAAGTTTTCTATACTGCAACACAAGAAATAGTGTTTAGTAAAGAGTTGATCTGATTCTAATTTTGTTCACTCCGTCTAAACAAATTAAGAAAATATTCCAAAACATTGATTTGTTTACTGCTGAATCTTGTGTTTCACATTCTGTTTATCCATCCTGTCCTACACGACCTTCTAGAGCGAGTGCAACGCTACCTATTCCGGCTAGGGAAAACAAGCCATTCCATAATTGTCCCCAATAATTCAGTCTTATGGTTCTTTCATATGGCCTCGGCCTAGAGCCTCGAGCCTTGAGCATCTTGCTAAGGCATGACGTCGGAGTAACCCATTTTCTTTAAGGTGTAATTGCCAATAGGCACCAGATTTTTAACACACCAACGTAAAGTCTAAGGCGCTAAGTCACGATATTAACTACTTTAATCCCGCTTATATGGTAAAATTTGGCACTGAATAACATCATCTTAGCACCTATAGACAACCTTCTTGTTCACTTCATTGTGTCGATCTAGACGTGGTCTAATCAAAGCTGTCTTCGAAGTCCATTGCTCCAAAAACTTTGTACGCCAGCGTATCAACTTGCCGCCATTGACGCTTTCAACTTACCTTACGTCGTGTTCACCGCCAAGCCCAATGAAGAAGCAAAGACACGTTCAACGAGACAAGGTTATTATTATTACTAATACTATTGTTGCTGTGGTCGTCTCGTTTACTCCACATGCAAGTAGACAAGGTTCGGTACAATCAAAACAAGAAACGAGTGCTGAACTCATCATCGAAGCAAAGAAAAACAGTCACTTTCTCCATCTCTTTGACCTTGGCTGATCGAGTGAGAGATGTGCTTCAATCTGGGACACAGGACGAAGCTGCGGAAGCGCTCAAGCAATAAGAGGTCATCGTCAGGAATGAGCGGCGATCGTCACGGGGAGGACGACAGGAGGGGGCTTTTGCTCGAGGAGATAGAGAGATGGAACATTCAGAAACAGCAACAAGGGAGGAGGTCAACCGATCAAGATCAAAATCAAGATCAAGATCATAAGCTCACAATTACTTCTTCGGCCAACCTTATTCGCAAAGATTAGTAATCGTCTACTTCGATTCTCATTCTTACGCTAATGATTCTGTCGTCTTATGAGCTCTTTTGGCCTCGACTACAAAAAGAAAAAGGAAAAAGAGAATAATGATAAGAAGTATAATTCTCCTAGAAACCGAAAATAAAAACTAGTTTGATATATCCGGGTATTATTTCATATGTATAACTTATTATGCTTGGCCACCGATATTTGGTGCTTCCTATTTGATAAGAAAAAAATTAGAGGCGTTAATTATGATTTTGGGAAAATCATGAGGTGCTGCTGTTTCACACAATGTTCACTGAAAACCTTCACTCATTAAGCTAGTTCCATATTCGTGGCTTCGAAAGGGCGGACGATTCTACTGCTCTATTTTCCAAAGATGGATTTTTTTTTCTTTCTTTCCATGTTGGTATATTTCTGAAATAGCAACTGTGAAAACATGGAAAAATTGTCAAAAAAATCCTAAACCTATTGCACTTTTGCCAATTCAGTCCAATTTTTTTTTTTTTTTTAAGTTTGCCATTTGAGTCATAAGCCTTTTCACTTCTTGCCAGTTCAGTCCTATTAGCCAAATATCGCTAACGTGGATGCCGACAATCCTACATGGCACGAACGGCGTTGACGTGGATATTTTTTGAAAAATATTTAAAGTATTTTAAATATATTATTTTATTTTCATTTTTTCCTTATGGTTTCTTCTTTGGTGGGTGGCATGGTCGCCTGGCCCTCCCTGGCCGCTGGCGAATGCCACCATGACACCTCATCGACCACGGGTGAGGCAATCGCGGCCGGGGCGACGCCAGCCTCGCCCAAACCATATTGGCCATGGGCGAGGCTAGCGTCTACCAAGGCCGCAACCCTTGCACGTGGTCGACGAGGCATTGAGATCCTCATCAGTGGCCGATGAGGGCCAAGCAACCCTTGCCTAGGGACCAGCGAGGGCCCGATGACCCTCATTGGCCACCGAAGAAAAAAAAGAAAAAAAAGAAGAAAAAAAAGAAAAAAAAGAAAAAGATTAAGACTAAATTGACAAGAAGTAAAAAGGTTCAAGACTTAATTGGCAAATTTAAAAGGTTAGAATTGAATTGGCAAAATTACAAGAGGCTTAAGACTTTTTTTTGATAATTTTCTGTGAAAGCATTGTCAGTAGAAAAAAAGAAAAAGAAAAGTAGTTGCTCGTTTGATTTCCCGATAGTTAGCAACTCATCTACATTTCTATTGGTGATGAAATTACTAACTGTTTGGATGGGAGCAGAACATTAAAAGTGCCAAAAGTTGTGTATAGAGCTCATTTTAGTGCAAAAATTTTTCATTGGATCACTTAAGTGCTATTTTTCTTTTAAAAAATGAACATCGGAGTGTCAACTTGCTTGGTCAAAAATTCGGCATGGCATCTTTATTTATTTATTAATATTTGAAGCTAACGTGGCTCGCCAGAGGTCCAGTCAACAATAAAAAAGCCAAAAGTTGAAAAACATAATAAAAAATAAATAAATCAAACTTAATTAGATTAAAAAATAAAATGATAAAATTTTTAGAAAAAGACATGTGTCCTAAAGGTCTTAAAGCTCGTTATGAAAGTGTAATTGAGTCCTAAAACATAAAAAAATTAAAGACCTAAAACTTATCAAATTGGTGAATTGAGTCATTCATTTTACTCCGTCAATTTGGACTAACAAAAAATACTGACGTTCTTTTTAATATTTTCTCTCTCTTATGTGGTGATGATGTGGCTAAGACAACTTCTTTTTTGTTCAAATCCGATTTCTAACACAAAATTTAGTTAGAATAAATTTAAAAATGAGCAAAAATAAGATAACGTTGGGAATCAGACGGTGAGGCCTTGCACAGCCCTCGCCGCCACTACCCCATAATTGCCGGCAATGGTGGGGATGGCTGGCGACCCCACCTAGATCTGGGCGAGGGCCTTGCTGGCAAGACCTCACCACCTGATTTCCCACATTATTTTTTTTTAAAAAAAATTTGAACTCATTTTTAAATTTATTTCAAATGAAATTTGTATTTAAAAAATAATTTCTAGATCAATTTTAAATTTAAATAATTTATGTTAATATATTTCAATTTTTTAAGTTTAGAAGTCCAGGAGGGAAGCTCACGTGTATTTTAAAAAAATATCATGTCACATTGAAATTTAGTTATAAATGCCACGCATTAATTTTGGTCGAAATCTCTCGCTTGAAGCACTTAAGGATCCCTTTATTTCTGATTTGGCGTTTAAGTGATCTGGCGGAAACTTTTGGCACAAAAGTGAGCGCCGTATACAATTTTTGGCACTTTTGCTCTTTTTCTCCCTTTTTGGACAGTTCACAAGTTATCAATTGTCCTTATATGTTACTAAGCCTTCGTTTGTTTTGTGGAAAATGAGTGATTCAGAAAATATTTTCCTCAAAATGATCGTACATATCGCTTGAAATAATTAGTCCATGAAAAAATTATTTTCATTGCCTACAACAATTTTTGTCCATTTGCGTAAATGATGAAAATATTTTTGTTCATTCAATTTTTGTAAAACATATAAGAGATCTTTTTCTGAAAAATATTTTCCAAATCACTCATTTCTTGGGAAACAAATAGAGTCTAATTGTTATTTGTCTTTCGGATCAAATCCTATATGAAGTTACTAACACCTTGGATTTACCAAATCCTCTATGAATTTACTAGTCATAATAAGAATAACTTGCCAACCTTTTCCCGATTAAATTACCAACGGAGTATCAACTTTAATTTGTGTTACTTACCAACGTCTATTTGTTTTTCTTAATTTATCAACTTTTTATTGTCTCTCCTATAAACACCTCATATCAACTCTTGTATGCATTTTACTGCCATCTCTGTCAATTTCTCAATAAATGCGAGGTTCTATGGAAACACCAATCTGCAATTCTCTCCTAACTCCTCCTCCTCCTCCTCCTCGATAGAATAGGTCCACATCCAACTAATCTAAAAGTCTAAGCTATTAGATGAATTTATTGTTTAATATTTAAATATTCTATCACTCTCACTCGCGCTTAATCTGGTCTTTACACCTAGTGCTAAGCGTTGACATATTTAAATGAGGAGACAAAGAAGACTCATAAAGATTTGAACTTAGGACATCCTACTTTGATACCATGTGAAATTTTGTAGAACCACATCCAATTGATCTAAAAGCTTAAGTTACTAGATGAATAAATATGTTGTTCAGTGTTTAAATATTTTATCACATAGGATAGACACTCACGGGTGTTGGTCTTTCGCAATTCCTAAGACTCTAGTCCATGGGATGAGGGTTATTATTTATGGTAAGATACTCAAATGACATTGGTAACTAGCGATAATTTGGATGGAAGAAAAGCTGGCGAGTCACACTAGTTTGTGTTGGTAATTTCTAAAATGAGTTAATAAACATAAGAGGTTGTCAACTAAGACAAATAAAACTGGTTACTTAATAGAAAAATTAATAATTTTAAAAATAGTTTAAACGTCACCTGGCCTAAATTGGTTGGATGGACTGAATTGATACCTAAGTAAAATGTTTAGGACTAAATTGATCCAATTGAAATGTTTATGAATGAATCGGTATCAATGCAATAAGTTTATGACTTTTTTTGGTATTTTTCCCTTGAGGTTTGGGATTCTTGCTTAATTAGGTTGGAGTTGAAGAGATGTATCGTAAACCGATTCAGAATGAACACACATATAATAGAAAAAAAATAGACGATGTACGGTTTACTCAGGTTCACCCCAGAATAGAACTACGTCATGTAAAGAGATTTCACTATGATTCTAGTTTACAGCCATATAACTCGTTACAATAATCTATCAAACGAGCATATATATATATATATATATATATATATATATAGACACACACACACACACACACACACACACACACACACACACACACACTTAAAATGGCCCCAAAACCTAAGCCGATTGGAAACCCCCGCCCGTTGACCGGGCAGCGGGACACCTATTTCGAGGACGCTGCCCCCGAACCCCCGCAATCCGTGCGCAGAGGGCATATTTCGTTGAATCATACATCAGTTTCCCTAAACTCACATGGACGTGCTCGGTGTGAGAAACATGGGTCATCGAAGTATTTGCTAACTTCAACATGAGTTATAAAAAAAAAAAAATGTTTCCGTGTACGCCATACGAGATAAAACACGAATTGGTGAAAGAAACCCTAAGTACGACATGAATCATACACGCGATTATAACCCGGCGACACGGAATTGCCAACCCTAAGCAAGATCAATTGTTTCCCTCTTAACATGTCTAGATGCAGTGTATCTAAAACACAATTCCTTAGTGCAAAAGAAAAGGTAAAATCCCCAATGTCATGATACCACTTAGCTTTCCCTTTGTCTTTTAATACCCCTTGGAGTAGTTTCGATTCAAATTGGATGTTGCCCCGTCATTGGTAGTGTGAGAATCATGGTCCTTTTTGACTTCAGTGCGCTCAATCGATGATCCCTTAGTAGGTCAACACTGAGATCTAACGATGGCCACTACTTACGAATGATGTCTAGATTCAATGTACTAAAAACAAAAGGTGCGAGGCTCAGTGCCATTGGCCTGATTTTACCGATGGTTTGAGTGGGGTGTGACTGACCAGTAAGATATGCCATCGAAATTAGATCTTTCCCGAATAAGAAAGTAAAATCTACATTCGTATTGGAGGACTTTTTGCCATTTTGAAGTTTGCTTCGAGGAAAACCTAGAGGATAATTGACCAAAAAGTCCTAAATCCATTGTAGAGGTCAATTCGATCATAAACTTTTCAATCTTCCGAATTTAGTTATAACCCTTTTGATGATTTGCCAATCTAGTTGTAAACCTTTGGTCAACTTGCTAACATAGTCATTTTGGCCAAATTTTAGCCAGAAAGTGCTGATGTGGAGCGCCAGATGGCCTAGAATTGTCGGCGTCCACATCAATTTTTTTTTTTTTTGGAAAAAATTGATTGGAAGGACTACATTGGCAAATTGTCAAAAAGCTTAGATAAATTGATAAAATTGAAAATTTTAGGACAGAATTGGCCAATGTACAATATGTGTAAGATTTTTTTGATATTTTTCCGAGAAATCTAGTGTAATCCCTTATAGCATATATGCTTCAATGACTTACAGGTAAGATATGGCCGGATTTAGCTCATTTGTTTTGAAGTCCTTCATGAACAAATACTACTAAAGTGATGGTATCTAATATTAGCAAATTCTAGACTTCTAGTTGAAGATATAAAATCAAAATAATCTCTCACAAATACTAAATCTTAGGGATAATTATATAAAAATTCCTAAACTTATTGTACGGTTGCCAATTTAGTCCTGAACTTTTCAATTTGGGCGACGCTCAAACATTTTAACGATTTTTCGATGTGGATCTTCTGATCAATTTTGATAAAAAAAAAATCACTGATGCAAAAATCAATCATTCTCTGAGACACGATCTGTGTTGATGTGGATGATTTTTAAAAAAATTATGAAGTTTTTTGCTTTTCTTTGTTTTTATTTTACGCTGTTCATCTTTCCAAAAGTGCCAGCGACCCTCACCACCATAGACGAGGACCATGTCCATGTTAGTGCTAGGCGAGAGACTGCAAGCCCTCCTCGGCCACGAGTCGCGGTCCTTGTCTATATCTCGGTAAGGCTTCAAGCCCCCCGACGGGCTTTTCATTGATTCTTAATGAAGAAGGCACAATACGGGAATTAACAGACATAGAGAACCTCGACTTCGAAACAATCAAATCAATCCTGCATCTTGCGAGGATGAACGAGACAGCGATGCGAAAAACTCGATATGAAGACCATGATGCAGCTCATGATCAGCAACGCAGAACACAAGATCACACCAAATGTAGTAAACTCTAGCCTCATTTTGCCTAGGGTCATGACCTTTGCCCATGGGTAGCGAGGGCTCGGCAACCATGCCAGCTATTTCGAAAAGTTGAACAATGAAAAAAGAGGAAACAACAAAAAGAAAAGAAATACAAATATTTATAAAATATAAAAAAATTACAAAAATATCGACGTTAGTGCTGACCATACCACGTAGGACGGTTAGTGAAGGCCGAATCGCCACATCGAAAAATTTTCAATCAAAATTAGTCAGATGGACTACATAGAAAATCATTGAAAAGCTTAGGACTAAATTTGCAAAATTGAAAATTTTAGGATTGAATTGGCTATCTTGTAATGAATTTATGACTTTTTGGACAATTTTTCCATAAAACTTAGTGGGGCTAATCGTGGGTGCTTAACAAAATAATAGTTCTCCAAGAATTCTTTGGCTTGGATAAGATCACGTCTAGGTGCATTGCAACTAAAACACAACTTTCTAATGTAGTGAAAAGAAAAAGGTTGGCGAATGGATCGTCTGCCCCGTCAGATTAGGGCCGTCCATAATCACGGATGACCCTAATTTGACAGCAAAAAAAAAAAAAAAAAAAAATTAAAGGACACCGCAATTTTAGGAGATCTGGGTCGTCCGTTGTTGAACGGACGGCCTTGATCAAATCAAGGCACACCTGCCCCGATTGTGGCGGGACAGGTGATCTGAATACAAAAGGTTGAACCCAAGTGTCATGATATTGATACCCACTTATCCCCACTTTACATTCCTCTCTTTTAACAATCTCTAGGAGTCCGGATTCAACTTGGGCGTGCCCTTCATTGTACTCAAACCACGACCTCCCGGCATATCCTCTCTTGCTGCCCCGAACGATGGCGTTTTGGCAGCAATTCTCGGTCGATGACGGTGGGAGATAGACACTGATAGAATGACGGGATATGTTTTAATCGTACAAAACGAGAGCCGCTTTCAAGCCATTTCGATTTAATAGCTCTCTCTCTCTCTCATTTCGATTTAATAGCTCTCTCTCTCTCTCTCTCTCTCTCTCTCTCTCTCTCTCTCTCTCTTCGTTCTACTCGAATCGGGTTCAATTGATTTTTAGGCTTCTCATTGTTTATTTCACATACAAGAAGCGAAGAAGGGAAAAGTATGTTGGAACTTGACAGGAGTGCGCAACAGAAGTCCGATACCTTAATTAACCTAGGGAGATCGCCAAGAGGAAGCCCATGTCTAAGCCCGTTAACATATCCAGTCAAACCCATCTTAACTCAAAAGCTTAAGCTAATGAGTTATGGGCCAACTTAGATATATTAAGTGCTCAACACCACACTAATTCTCTAATGTGGGACTCTTCTAACACAACTCACACGTGCACATCCTAACAGAACTTTGGTTCAAAAGTCCCATAAGAAGTTGAATGAGAAATGAGGAATAGAGAGTAACGAGCACAAATACCGAGTGACTGTGTCCCGAATTGCAACTATGTCCCGAATTCGGTAAATTGGGAATGACCACTTCCCGAAGTTCGGTAACCGAATTCGGTAAATCGGGAATGACGAACCACTCTCAGAAGTTTGGTAAGTCGACGGCAACATAACACGATTCGAGAACATCCCGAAACCACGAAAGGCCAATAATAGAGGGTTATAGACTTTTCAAACCGAATGGACACAATTCGAATAGACATGTTTGGAAATTCTTTCTTGTCCGAACATATATGTTGTTTGGAAATTTTTCCTTTGAATAAACATGTTTGTTTGAAAGAGAACTGTTCGGTTTGTGACTCTTCATTCTTAACTTCTCAATCTACTCATTTCGCGACTCTTCGCATCAATATCTATAAAATGAAAACATTGACTGTCGCATTAAACTACTGCTATTTTTGTCATTCATTCTTCATATTAATTGTGTGATTAGTCTACAAAGTTGTGTTCGAAGTTTTCCTCTGAACAAGTACCAATTTCAAGGAAAGACGATTCGTTCTATCCTTGGAGACAATTGTCCAAGAACCTTAAGTACCGATTGAGGGAACAAATTTATCTTAAGGACACAACGTGAATTCATTGGGCTCGGATCATTCGTCTATATTCGGATTTCTCATTTTGTATTTGATTTTAGATTTGTCGATCAACTTTATTTTGCATATACGAACCTCTAGCTACTTAGGCTACAACAAAGTAATCATTCTCGTGACCCTTCTACGCACCAATTGGGCTGTAATAGACTACGTACTTTCCGATCATCTATACTTTAATGGAAATATGGATAAGTTACTTTGCCGAAGAAGTGATGGAGGACTCCAAATGAATTGGAAGGCAAGAACCTGACAGGGATTTCCTCTTGAATCCGCAATTTACATTACATTTCGTGGGTATCAATAAAGTCGAGTAGAACACCCCACCACAAACACAGAACTTTCTTTTAAAAAAAATGGAGGGCACGGCCACTAATGTTAGGAAACAGCGACAGCGCACTAAGATGAACAGGGTATCTGACTCTCTACTAGCGGATGCTCTTTTGCTCGTACCCAAATAAGGTTCTTCCATTCTGACAAAAATAAAAATAAAAATAAAAATAAAAATAAAAAATAAATAAATAAGGTTCTTCCATGGAGGACCAACGAAAGGCATTGGAAGTTCATTTTACTTTTTGCTTATTTAAGTTTGGTGAGACACCTACGATTAGTTAATATAGAATCGGAACAAGAGCTCCCGCGTTCAAATTTTTCAAGCCCCTATTTGCCTCCTTTGTTATATGTTTTCACGCTTCAGTCTTTAGGGTAAAAGCCCGATTATAGTGTGGAGGGGAATGCTGATTTATTCAAATTTTTTCAAGCCTATGTTTGCCTCCTTTTTTTTTTTTTCAAGCATCGTGGTTTGATCAATTTTGACAATTTCTTTTCTGGGGAAAAAAATTATCAAAAAAGTCGTGAACCTATTGCGATCGTGCTAATTCATTCATAAACTTTTTTTGGCCAATTCAGTCATAAGCATTTTGCATCTGTGCCAATTCAGTCCATTCGATCAACTTTTACCAGCCGGCGCCGTCGTGGTAATTTTTAAAAGTATTTTAATATTTCTTTTCAAATTTTTATTTTTCTTTATTTTTCTTTCTCCTTCTTCCTCCAGCCGGTTGCTGAATGGAGGAATAAGGAGAAAAAGAATAATAAGAAAGAAACGTAAAAAAGGAAAAAAAATAGAATAAAAATAAACAAAAATTTGAAAAATATTTAAATATCATTAAAAATTATCACATCAGCCAGCAAAAGTTAGGCGAATGGACTGAATTGACACAAATACAAAAGGATTGAAACTGAATTGATAAAAAAAAATGTTTAAGACTGAATTGACATAATTATTATATATATATATATATATATATATTTGTTTTTTTGGATAAATTTTTTCCTTTTCTTGGTGTCATGAGCACTATCAACATTGAATCCTTTTCCCTCCAATCTGCGCAGGACCGACGTCCAATTTATATAATTGATCACCTAAAAAACCAATGAAACGCAACAAGCAGAGCCATCCATTACCGAATCTCTCTCTTCCCTATTCGATATATTGCCACAACTTTTTCCCCACCATATTCACTCTCACTTTTCTCAGCATATATATGAACTTGTATCATCCATTGAGAATAAATCACCTACTCCTAGAGCAACCAAATAAGCAGAGAAATTTTCTTACATACTTCACCAGTTTGGCATGTCCTAGATCTGTTGCAATCTGATAAACATGTAGGCCTCTCTGATCATTAGTGCCACAAAATCACTTGCTTCTGGTCGACGGCTTCTCCGAGCATCATCAACATCCTCTCCGATGGTTCTTGCTCCGTCGACTCCGGCGACCCAGGATCCCACGGCGGCGCCGGATGTCGTGGCCGCAAGAGACGGAGAGACTCAGCTCTCCAAGTTCTCCCAAACACTTCAACACCACCAACAGCAGCAGCAAGCAAGAGTGGCTTCTTCAGGCAATGGAGAAGCCGATGCGGCCGACTGCGAGAGGTCCGCTGGCCATGCGGAGAGGTCCCGGTGGCTCACGGCTGGCCCGGAGCCGCCGAGCGCATGGCGTGAGGTCGCGGATTATCTTAGAGGGTTCGGTTTGCCCAGTGGGCACGAGCTGTCTTCGCTGAACAAGAAGCCAACGACCCAACGTGTGGCTTGTGTTCTCAAGGCGATGTTTCCTGTCCTTCAATGGTGCAGGAGCTATAAACTGACCCAGTTCAAGAATGATCTGATGTCTGGTCTTACTCTTGCCAGCCTCTGCATCCCGCAGGTGAATTTGCAAATAGGCCACGATGAAAACCGCTCCTTCATTGCTGACAGTTCGTGTTACTGTATCCCTACATGCCATAAAAATTATTCGTCCTAAGAAAAGTGTCGACTGATGTGAACGTTCACGTTTCTTTTGTATGCAGAGCATTGGGTATGCTACATTAGCCAAGCTTGATCCTCAGTATGGCCTCTGTAAGTTATGAAACCGAAACTAGTTTCATCTAAGACATTCTCTTAGCTTGGGCTTTGCCCGAGTGCATAATACATATTGACTAAGCAAAAGGGTGCGTCTCCGCGTGCTTGAATTACTTATTTTCGGTGTTTTGTCGATATCAGATACTAGTGTTGTTCCTCCTCTTATATATGCTGTGATGGGGACATCGAAGGAGCTTGCCATTGGACCCGTCGCTGTGGTTTCGATGCTGATTTCATCAATGGTTTCGATAATAGTCGATCCTGGAGCTGAACCGGCTCTCTACAGGGACCTTGTTTTCACTGCGACCTTTTTTGCCGGTGTCTTTCAAGCTGTTGCAGGACTCCTAAGGTGGTTCTCTTTACTTTTGCCTATAGTGGCTAATAAGACGGGGTCGTATCTTTTTTCCTTACTAACCTATTCGATGTTGAAGGCTTGGATTCCTGGTGGATTTCCTCTCGCACGCAGCGCTCGTCGGCTTCGTGGCGGGTGCGGCCGTTATTATCGGTTTCCAGCAACTGAAAGGACTTCTTGGAATCGCTCATTTCACGAACCGTACCGACATTGTCTCGGTCGTGCAATCTGTCTGGAGATCATTTCATCATGACTCTGTAATCAGTCTTCGCCGAATATATAATTCATTTATATAATCTTAGGAAACACATGAGAGAAGTAAATTGAAGATAGGATAATTAATACTGTGTTCGTTCTTACGTTGCAGTGGAATCCTTATAATTTCCTTCTTGGGAGTGCATTCTTGTGCTTCATCCTCATTACCAGATTCCTCGTAAGTGAATAGAAAAATAAGAATTCGGTCACCTTTGTCTGTCCTTGCCATTAAACGTTCTATCCGATTCGAAGCTCTCATCGTAGTAGCCAAATTTTGCAGGGAAGAAGAAAAAGGAAGTTCTTCTTCTTGGCGGCCATTTCCCCTCTGATCTCCGTGATTTTGGCGACGGTCCTCGTGTTTTTCACGAGAGCGGACGAGCACGGAGTCAAAATCATCAAGCACATCAAAGGAGGCCTGAACCCGATCTCGGCTCAGCAATTGCAATTCAGCAGCCCGTACATCGGCGAAGTCGCTAGAGTCGGCTTTATCATTGGTGCCGTCGCGCTTACTGTGGGTATCCAACAAGGGACTAACTCCTGAAATTAAGACTAGCGGAGGAATATTTTCAGTACTTGCTTACACCAAGTCTGCGTTGTATGAAATTTAGGAAGCGATGGCGGTTGGTCGCTCTTTCGCTGCGATAAAAGGTTATCATCTCGACGGAAACAAGGAAATGGTCGCCATGGGCTTCACCAACATAATCGGCTCAATCACTTCTTGCTATACAGCGACCGGTAAGCCCTCTTTCAGAGCTGCATGTTCGGGAAAGGACTAACCAAAACGGTCTCAAGAAAGGTTTTCGCAAACGTTCATGACCCATTTAGGATGTGTTGCATTTTTCCTAGGTTCTTTCTCGCGCACTGCAGTGAACTTCAGTGCCGGTTGTGAGACTCCGGTGTCGAATATCGTGATGGCCATCACGGTGCTGATGGCATTGGAATTGTTCACCAGACTTCTCTACTATACTCCTACTGCGATCCTTGCATCCATCATTCTTGCGGCTCTTCCGGGACTCATCGATCTCAATGAAGCTAATAATATCTGGAAAGTCGATAAGATGGACTTCCTTGCTTGCATCGGCGCATTCGTGGGCGTCCTGTTCGTATCCGTAGAGATTGGTCTACTAGTCGCGGTATCACTCAACGTCCTATACGATTGATTTAGTCGCCTATTACCTCATATATCTTAAGTAGTTCACGTTCCGCAATGCTTGATATGAATATGAAAGTCACGGTATAAATTAAATTCCCTAGATATCGTCCCCGTTGTCCGTCTTTCATGAATTGTTCATCGCAACAATTGTTCATCACAACCTTGTTCTGACGGCCAAAGTGCGTACTACAGGTGACGGTGTCTTTTCTGAAGATCATACTCATTTCGATACAACCGGGAATCGAAAGGCTCGGACGCCTTCCGGGAACCGACACGTTCTGCAATGTAGACCAATACCCCATGGCGATTACGGTCCCAGGCGTGATGGTCGTCCGCGTCAAGTCTTCCTTGCTTTGTTTCGCCAACTCGAATTTCATCAAGGAAAGGTACTTATATAGCCTCTTATCATTACATCAAAAATTGAATTCGGAACAAAAACTTCTGATCATATGCGCATGTCACTAAGAACCACCTAATATCTGTATCCTCGTTTCACTCGAGGCAAAGGATTATGCAATGGATTGGTAGAGAAGATGAAGGGGAGCGCAGGATTGATGACTTCCAAACCACTCAACTAATCATCCTTGATTTGTCTAGTAAGTTCTTGGTAAACATATACGTTCTTGTGTAGACGCACTGGCAACTTTGTACTTGACAAAGTACCTTCTCTCTATAATGTCAGATCTGATGAGCATTGACACATCTGGGATTGCTTCTCTGGAGGAGCTGCACAAGAATCTGGTTTCCCTTGGAGTTGAGGTAATTAAAAACGAAGTTGTGTATATAATTCCTCTTTTCCTATTCATACGATAACTTAAATATTAAATCACGCATTCATTTAATAGTATAAACTTTCAAAACCGTCGACAGTGGTCTAAAAGAAATCTCACATAGTTTCAGAGCAGGAGGTTTCGAGTTTAAATTTTTCAGACCCCGTTTGCCTCCCAAATTAAATATTTTCACTCTTAATACTAGGGAAAATAACAATTCAATACTTCATGTAATCTAAAATTTCTTTTGCATCTTGTCACAGATGGCCATTGTGAACCCTAAATGGCAAGTTGCTCACAAGCTCAGGCTGACCAATTTGATGAGTAAAATTGGAGGGAAGGTCTTCTTGACCATCAAGGATGCAATCGATGCATGCCCAAATGCTAAACTTGCTTCCATTTAAGAGATGCTACGTGCATATGCTTGCTTGCCTACGTCTCCTCAATTTGTACTTTTCCTTCTAGAATTATATAAATATGTGTAGAATTCCAATAAAAAGGAGACTATCATGTAAAATACTATGTTGCTCTGAGCAAGCATGATGTTATGTACCAATATTGAGATCTTCTGCCGATGTAATGTACGAATATTATGTGAAGAAAAAAAATGTATGAATATTATGTGTGCTTTTTGCTAATATTCTTCTCAATATAATTAAGAGACCAAAATTACGGATTTAGGATGATTTATACCAGTGGTTAGTGAGGGCTTGCAGGCCCTCGCCCGGTGGCTAGCGGAGGTCGCTGAACCTCAGCCCGCCTTAACAATTCAAAGAAAAAGTAATGAACAAACAAGATAGAAAAAATTAATTTAAAATTTTAAAAATAAAAAAATTCCACGCCAGTGCCTACAGTGCCACATAGGACGATCGGTGTCCGTGTCATCATTTTTCAGTTAAAATAGGCGGGATGGACTCAATTAGCAAACTTTGAAAAGGTTTAGAACTCAATTAAAAAATATTTTATAACTGAATTGACACAATTGCAATAGGTATATGCTTTTTTTGGTAATTTTTTCCTCTCGCAAACATTTATTAAGCTTTAGTTTGTTTCGAAAAAAATAAATATTTTCCTAAAAATGACCATTCGAATCGCTTGAAATAATTAATCTATAAAAAATATTTTCATTAGCGATAAAAAGTTATGTCTAAATATTTTTGTTAACGATAAAAGTAGGTTTCGTCTATCATTTTTATAAGCAACATAAATAATTACTTGTGAGAGAATGCATTATAATTCATTTATTTTTTCGTGAAATGTAAACGGAGTGCCACGGAAAAAGCAAATTCTGGCGAAGCGAAATGTTTATTGGGACGTAGCTTGTCTAATGCCAACTTTCATGGATCTGTTCTTGTGCTCACACTTTGAGAATGTCGAACTTTTATTGACATGACCCCACTTTTGAAAGTGCTCTCGACAAGACTCGAATTGTCTCAAATTGGCAAGAGGCACTTACACATGCAGACATTTTTAGTGTGCAACATTGTACCGCCATGATTCAATTTACATTATCTACCACAAGCTGCACTATAGTTTGTAGAATAACGTAATTTGCACCTAGTGCTAGGTCTTAATAAAGCAATCACATAGTGGAACTTTAAATTACTAAAAAAAAGATGAATGAAACGTATGGTGGGGATGATGCAATACAAAACCTACCCACCGCTGAAGCTCAATCTTAAAAGCTACGACAAGCTCGTAATTATTTCATTCCAACGAAAGCAACCCGTTCTTTTCAATTCAATCGATTTAGTATCCAAAAGCGACAAGTGGTGTATCTTGTAATCGTGGAATGTTGATTCTTGATCACACACTATCATAGAGAAAAAGTAATATATATATATAGGGAGAGAGAGATATATATCTTTATATATGTGTGTGTATATTTCCTTTATTTTTCTTTCCCTTGTCGCTGGCCACAAGCCTAGGTCGGCCTTGCAACCCTCGCCAAAGGGCAAGGCAAGAGCAAGCACCGACGAGGCCCATCTTGCTAGATTTAGCAAGGCCCGACGAGGCTACCCTATCAACCCTCGCCAGATATAGTGAGGAGTGCCTCGCCGGCCACTGACAAAAAGAAAAGGGAAAGAAACAAGTTAAAAAAGAAAAAAAAATCATAAAAAAACTTAACCTCGGTAATTTGTTTTGGCTGAATGGATTGAATTGTTATTACCATGACTTTGTGAAAATTATAACAAATCAAATTAGAACACACATATTTACATACTTAACCTAAAGACTCTTTTTTTTTTCTCTACTTCTTAACCTAACAAATTGAGAAAAATCACTTTTATACTCTTTTAGGCCCTAACCTTGGCCCAAGCACATAGAGAAGTCAATACATAGTTAACAAATATCCACCTTGGCTCGAATTTCTCAAAAAGACATAAGCAAAAAATAATATTCTCCTCCCACCTGAGCAAAACTCAGCTGCTCCTAAATTCTTCATTTCAAATTCAACACTCAACTTTGCTTTCAAATTTCATATATCATATTTATTTTTTTGTTGCAACCAACATTTAGTAATTGACAAATGAAAGAGCCATGTTGAAGTTTGCATAGATATGCACGACTATCAAATTTGCTCCTATAATAGTCAAGTTGTCCCATAAATGAATCAAACCTTTTATGCCACTGTCTTTCAAGCCATATATAGACTTTTTCAATAGATAAACACGTTTTAGCCTCTTGATCTTCTTAATAATATGTTTCTCAATCAATGGTTTTCATCGCTTAAATGTAACAAAAGCATAATTCTTTGGCTTTAGAAAACAAAACCCTAATCGTCCTTGAAAAGTCATCACAGAACGTGAGTAGATACCTTGAACCAAAGCCTTTCGAAAGAGCTTTCGTAGGCCTCCAAAAATCAGAATTAATGTTATCCAAAGTGTCCTTTTTTGAGTGAATTCTTGTTTTGAAACTTACCATTTTCTATTTCCCGAAAACACAATTTTCACATAAATTCAAATTTTTAGTTTTCTGATCAAACAAAAGATCTCTTCCTTAGCAAATCCATCTCCCTAATTCTCATATGGCCTAATCTCATATTTTGTAGTTTAGTGTTGTCTGATTCTTTCATAGCAAATGAGACTACATCTAAATTAGTAACTATAGTGCCTTGTAGCTAATACAAAGTGCTAGTCTTTAGTCCTTTCATCAACAGAAGTGAACCTCATAACTGTCGCGACCCTCTCCCGAGCTGTGGAGCGGGGAGCGGGCTAATGGGCCGCCCGATCGCTGGCTTAGATCGGACGCGGACCTCTCCCAAGGCCCATTACCCAAATCGCAACTGCTGGATATACGTGGTCGACCTTCAGTGTGGTCTAGTGACATGTGATGAATGTACATGCCAGGGAGTCGCCACCAATCGTTTCGTGGAGGGTACGATCGGAAACCCTATCGAATAGTTGGGAGTGGTCTATTCGATTCTGCGGAAACCAGAGAAGTGGGTTCGGGGACTTAGTTACGCCAACTGTCGAAGTTGACGCCCTTTCGGTACCTATGTTGAATGGTTTATCTGATCCTAGGATTTCATGCAGATGAGTGAGGTATAGATCCTAAATCTAAGAGTTCATGCAGATGGGAAATACTACCCTATCACTCACAACCAATAGAAATAAGTGCGCAAATCAAGGATCTAGTACATGCGGATAAAACACATGAAATCAGCATGGCATCCCTAATGAGGTCCTATTAGCCTAGAGAAATATCAATCAAGGCTTAGGAGTGATTTGGACATGATTCGCCCATGAGGGGCAGAATCATAATTTTGAATAATTCGGGGACAATTCACCTCGAAAAGGGAAAATTTGTCATTTTAAATGAATTGGGAAGTCAAAAGACAGAGGAAATAGGATTGGCCATCAATCCAATCTATTTCCTATTTTTCTTGAATTTCCAGGATTTTTTTGGTATTTAAAAATGATTTTACCCTTGGAGGGGGTAAAGTCGTCATTTTGGACAAAAATGAGAACTGAAAATCTCAAATATTAGGGTTGGTCGTCCACCTGACCCAAACCCTAACTTCAAGCAATTTTCAGAACTCGATTGAGACAAGAAAGACGATTTTCCCATTAAAGGGCAAAATCGTCATTTTGAGAAAAGAGGCGGGACTCGAAAACCCGAACCTAAGAATTGGTCGTCTAATCGACCCTAATTCTCACCTTGGCATTATCGGCCTTATCTAGCATGCACAACAGAGGCGACTTACCCCTAAAGGGTAATGTCGTCAAGTTTCGGAAAATTAGAGAAGAAACCCCAAAAATAGGGTTGACCAGTTGTCTGTGGTCAACCCTCGATTTTTGGGGATTTCTGGAATGTCTTGGATTTTTCCACAAATTTTCCACATTTTTTTGGAATTTTCTGGAATTTTCTAGCATTTTTTGGATTTTCTAAGATTTTTCTGATTTTTATTGTTATTATTATTTTTTATTGATTTTTTAATAATAAAAAAATGTGATTCGGACCGGGTCGACCCGACCCGCTCGGGCCGGAACCCGGCCCAGGCCCGGACCCGCGAAATCCTTGGTCGAAACGACGCCGTTTAATACATTTCTGATTTTCAGGTTATTTGGCACTGATCTGACGGTCCTTAATGGGCCACGTGGCTGACCCACGATCTTTGGATTGACTTACCAAATCCTATGGTTCAGATTGATTGAAGACTTGACCAGGGTCGTCCGATCTAATTACTTGAACCTACGGCTGCGATTAGAACATGGGACTTGATCTGGACCGTCCGATCCCACTAACCTAAACGACGTCGCCTCCTAACTAACCCACACGGCGCCGTTTCCATCATTTTTTATTTCCGATTTAAAATCATTTTTTCATTATCCTAATTTCTAATCGGACGGACAATATTTGTTGGGCTCAAAAAATCTCAGCCGTTGGATCTACCTATTCGAATAACAACCTCCAACGGCCGAGCTGACTGGACTGACGCGTGGACCAATGGTCGATCGCCACCTAAGCGCTTTGACTCGTTGACCTGCCAAGTCAGCATCGTCTTCAACCTTTCGACCCCGGCGAAATGGACGGCTGAAGCACTCCGACGTCGATCCAACGGTGAAACTTTAATGGAATCGTGCGAAACCAGCGCCAATCAACTCGAAATCGCTTCTATTTTATCATATCTCAAGATTACACGAATCCATTCACAGAATCAAGCGCGATCGAACAAGAACCAGTACACACTCATGTACTCTAATCAGGCAATTCATGGCGTATTAAACCAATTCATTAACAGTGAAGCATCATTCAATGTTTAGGGAACTTACCTCGAGCTCCGATCGAGCTCGCTCGGCCCAGATTTGGCTGGGCAAGAATCGGCTATGGAGGCTAAATCGGAAGACTCGATTCGGGGTATGTGAGCAAAATCGATGCAAAATGAAGACGCGAACATGGTCAGTGATGTTAGGGGAACGAAACGCACACATTAATTGCATGAATGATCAAGAAACACGTGAATCGCCATGAGAGCTTGAAGGAAGACTCGAGACTGTGACTCACCTGTTCTCGCAGATTCCTTGTGCGCGGCCGACTGCGTTAGCTTCCTGGCGCTCTGGTCAAGCTTCAGAAAGCCTTCTTTGGCTGTGGTTCAGCCGGAAACAGCCCAACCGGTGCCCTGTAATTTGAGCTCCAATTCTCGACGACAGGGGTCGGAGAACGAGCTCTCTCTCGCGTTCTCTCTCTCTCGCGCGATTATGTACTCCTTGCTCTAACTGAACTCACCGTCCTCTCCCTTCGCGAAGGCCTGTTAGCTTATATAGCTTGTTCGATTTTCGGCGCCGAACGGTGGATCTCCAACTGACTCGGTTTGGCACGTGTAGTCACGTGCAATTGGGTCAAAACGAAGTCGGGGAAGATGGGCATTTCGCTCAGTTCCTTTTGGTTCCGCGGTGAGCTTCATTTCGCACGAATTTGGCAAGGATTTGAGCTGTTTTTGCCTTTGTTGACTTTTGCAGGTCCGAAGGTTTGACTGGCCGATTGCTCCCTGCTCCGGCGGCCATTGGTCATGCTCTTGGTGTCAATCGACGGGGAATGTTGTGGCGAATGGAACCCCCACTAGTTCTTTTTTAATTGCCGCCGATTGCTTGGTCAATTCCCCTGTTGAAATTCAACCTTGCACTGTTCATTTTGTGCGCAGGTTAGATGAAGACGAAGACACTGTAGCGGACCGGTTCGACCGGTCTGACCGGTCTGAACCGGGTCCCGAATAGGACTTTTCAAATTAAGCCCAAATTAATGGAAAATTTTTGCAATTGAACCTTATAATCGAATCTAGGGCATGAATTCTATCTAGAAATGTGGTTTTGCCCAAAAGTTTTCATCAATTTCTACAAAATCCCCAAATTTTCATTTAATTGGAAATTGGGGATCGTGTAATTGAGGATGTAAATGATCAAATTGAGTCAAACCACCTGTGCCAATCGATTTAAAATGGTGAAATCCATTGGGTAGCATGTCCAATTTGCAATGATAGCCCTTGAATTGAAAGTAATTTCAATTATGCTTAATTTCAAGGACTAAAATGCAATTTTAGTATGTAATTTTGTCAAATCCGTGCAATTGAGCATATTGTGCAAACAATTGGGCTAAATTGAAATAGGGGATAGTCAGATTGAATGTCAAGATCTTAAAAAATGCCAGAATTGCAAATTAAAAGACTCAATTGTTATTTTTTCTTCAAATTCAATAGTACGGGTTACAAAGGAACACCTAAAATTGAATCTGATTTTGATTTTTTTGAGAGGTCAAAAATAAAAGGGATTAAAAGGAAAAATATTGGATATTTTTCCATATTTTTGTGACCTCAAATGCTATTTTTCTTGATTTTTTAAGTATTTTTATATTTTCCAAAAATACTAAAAAATATGAAAAATGTGAAAAATTATTTTTTGGTCAAGAATGGTTCCTTGGGCTTGGCCAAGGCCACCAAAGTTGATTTTGTAATTTTTTGACTTTTTATAAATTTTTTGTGATTTTTCAAAAATAAAACTGAAAAAGACCTAGTCAAAAAATCAGGTGTCAACAGCTGCCCCTCTTTGAGAGGAATCTTGTGAGAGGTTTTGCTCAAAGACAGGTGACACATGAGTCTAGACCGACTCGACTGGGGAAAAGAAAAACGAATCTTGACACTCAATCTTTCTTGTCCCACTGGTAAAGGCTTTGCTCTTCATTCTTTTGCTGACGTGAGAGAGAGAAAGTAGAGAGACCCACCTGTTACTTACCTATTGATCGCCTGCCTGATGCTCGTGTGGCCTGCGCGGTGTATAGCGGGTTCTAGTGAATACCTAGGGACTCGTCTTTTGAGTATCCTAGGGCGATTAAACTCTAGCCTGTATGGTAGGCCGTACCAGAATGGGATTCCTACACTTGACAGGAACCTGTGAATGACGCACCCAGTCTCTTAGGGATTGTCGGGGTTTTGATCCGTATGGTGGATCGGACCATGAATAGGACTCCTTTCTGCTAGGAACCTATGGATGACGCACCCAGTCTCTTAGGGATTGTCAGGGTTTTGATCCGTATGGTGGATCAGACCATGAATATGACTCCTTTTTGTTAGGAACCTATGGATGACGCACCCAGTCTCTTAAGGATTGTCAAACATTTTAATCCGTCAGTGGATCAGGCCGAGAATAGGATTCCTTTCTGCTAGGAACCTATGGATGACGCACCCAGTCTCTTAAGGATTGTCAAACATTTTAATCCGTCAGTGGATCAGGCCGAGAATAGGATTCCTTTCTGTTGGGAACCTATGGATGACGCACCCAGTCTCTTAGGGATTGTCGAACATTTTGATCCTATATTCTAAGGAATTAACTAGGATTTATGCAAATGAGGTGTGCCTAACCTTGAGGCTTTACTAAATGGGCTATTCTGGGTTTAGGGGTTACCTAGAACCTCACAGAAAGCAGATTCTGAAAATTGTCCTTTCGACACGCGAGGCGTTATTCTGGGATTTTGGGATCCCAAGTATCCTGCAGACAACTTAAACCTGCAAAAACTTTGATAAGATTCTTCTGGGATCTAGGGGCTACCTGAGATCTCGCAGAAAGACTATCTTGAATGTTGTCCTTTTGACATCGAAGGTGACATTCTGGGATCTGGGAGCTCTAGGGGTCCTACAGAAGCAAGAATGCTGCAAGCCATTCTGGGAGCCGAAGTCATCAAGAATCTTGCAAAAGCTCCAACCTGAAAATTTTCTTACCAAAGGCACATCAATGGTCTTTAAGTGATATGTGATGTCAAACTGACAGCACTTTATGACTTATATCATAGTCATGAAAAAAAAATTTCAATGAATGTATTACGAGGTTGGAGGTTATCCAAAACACCTTGCAACATACGGGAGTGATCAAAAGTTCCTTGCGGGGAAAGTTTGAATCAAACAATCTGAAATTATCAAAAGAGTTTGGTTAAAATGTCCAACGGAGTATTCTCATCAAAGATGACTTCTCACCGTTTTGAGGTAATGGTCTTTTACCAAGAATGCACTCGAACTTCCTATCAAACCTGCGCCTAGGGTTCAGGATCATTCGCAGTGAATACACCTCGATCGATCAGGAGGACTTCCAAGGGACCGTAATGTTGGGCTTGGTCAACGGTTTTCAAAGGGGGACTTGCGTGCAAGTCAAGGCTTTCGAAGAGAAGTCTTCAACGTCTGCTCCAGGTTTACAAGTCAAGAAACCTGCGAAATGAGAAAGAAATAATCTTGCTCGAACTTCTTCGAGCTAAGCTTAGACATTAAACCCTATGTCAATCCAAGTGCCTTAATCAGAAAAGGCCTTTCAGGGTTGTAACGTAGGTAGGATTGGGGACCAAAAAAGGCTTATTTTTGGCTTAGAATATGCGAAGGGTCTAACATTGGTGATCACTGCAGGTTTGCCGCCGATCTTGTCCCTTCTCGTCCAAAGAGCGTCTTTAGTCTTTGAAGTGCATATTTGTCTTTAGAGAACGTCTCTCTCATGTCAAGACGGCGTCAACATCTTGTCTACACTTTCGTCATCTGAGTGTGACATGATTTGGGAGCATCTTTCGCAGTCTAGTTCCCTTGGAATTTTTACAATCAGATCTCACTAGTGACCTATACAAAGGTATCATGCCACCTTTTGGCATTTACAAGATCAAACACATGATTCACAAGTGTACAAGTATTTGGATGGGCATTGGCCTTGCTTTTACCAGGCACTTTGCTTTTTCTTGATGCCCAAGATTAAATTTTTCTCTCTTCTTTCTTTTTGAGACCCCATCTTTTCTTTTCTTTTGGGGATCAGAATTTTCAAATGAATGTGCTAGATGTATAGCTTGAATCTCAGCACTCGAACATCAATCTAGGAATTTTTCACAAATCCTGTGTTTTGAACTCTTCCGCTCTTGAAGTGACGTCGTTTCCACCTTGGAATATGCAATGATCACCAACGGGTTTGTGAAATGAACGTATAGGCTCAATTGGGCAGTGCGAAGGGTAAAAGTGTATAGGATAGAGAAACGAATGCTTTTCGTCATCCTAAAGCACCTGAATTACCATAGAAGTTAAAATGACAAGCAACACACGAAGATTGATGCAAGTCTGAGCAAGAGAACTTCTAACCATTTATCTCCTGATACCTCTGGACGTACCTCCAGTTTGCCCCACTGTGGGGTGGTTCTTGACAGGGGTATAGAATGAAATCGTCGTTCAAATGGTTATCAATGGTCACCTGTAGTGTTTATGATAGAGAAACGAATGCCTCCGTCGTCTCAATCCATGTAATCATTGCGAATAACCCTTACGTCCGTAGGTTAAGGTCTCGCTATCCTTACCATTCCACTTATCTCTTAAGTGTGTATGGGACGTGTTTGGACCAGGCTTGCCTCTTGTCTGAGGAAACATCCTTTTGAATGATTTAAACAACTTTTGTTTGGAAGAGTTCATTTTGCTTTCTCCAAAACTTACCCTCCAAGGGGATTTATGATGCACAATGCATATTTCAATCATGTTCGGATAACCTCCAAGTTTAAACATGAATGCCAATGATATGACTATGAGAATTTTGCGTCTTTCTAGACATGAGATTTGAATACATGCTAGATTCCAAGAAGCCTTCAAATTCTATCAATAAGGATTCCGACAGTCTTGTAAACCTAAAAGATTAGGGAAGGAATACTTACCTGCCCAGCGCGGCTAGGGATTCCTGAAAAACATAAAAGGAATATGTCAGTGTATGCTCTCGAATTTCAGAAAATTAGAACGATACACCTTACCCTTGATCATGCATTCCAATGGAAGTGGATAGATTCGCGAAAATCTGCATTTTTCTTAACAACACAAGATGGTTAAGTTGTTCTAAAATTTCTTAAAATTCTCAGTCTTTGGAGAAGAAGACGTGCACCTGACCACCATGACGTTAGGTCTCCTTGATCATGCGTTCCAACTTATCGCGACCCTGCTTCCTTGGATCCTGCAATATTGAACACATGCTAATGTATGCATAGATGCATGACATGCTTATGCAAAGACTATCATGAAGAGTAGGCTCAATTCGAGGCAGGGCATATGACCGGAATCTGATTTTATTTCAAGGGTAATATTTCTTCACAGCATCTGAATTCACAGGGTGCCCCAATTCTTCTCCCTCGGAGTTTACAAGAATTAATGCTCATCCCGTGAGGATCTTCTTAACAATGTAGGGGCCTTCGTAATTTGGAGTGAATTTTCCCCCTGGATGGGTAGTACTTGGCAAAACTTTCCTAATTACCAAGTCATTTACTTCGAAGTTTCTGGTCTTGACCTTTCGATTGAACGCCCTGGCTACCCTCTTCTGGTAAGTTTGTCCATGGCAAATGGCTTTAAGACGTTTCTCATCTATTAAGTTCAGCTGTTCATATCTGTGCTTGAAATACTCTGACTCAAAGAGTTTATCTTCGGATAAGATTCTCAAAGAGGGAATCTTAACTTCTACTGGTAGAACTGCTTCTGTCCCATATACCAAACTATAAGGAGTTGCCCCTGTAGAAGTCCTGATCGACGTTCGGTAAGCCATCAAGGCGAAGGGCAGCCTTTCGTGCCAATCCCTGTAGTTTTCTGCTGTTTTAGCCAAGATCCTCTTGATGTTTTTATTGGCTGCTTCCACTGCCCCATTCATCTGTGGGCGGTAAGGAGATGAATTTAGATGTTGAATGCTAAAGTGATCCAGCAGACCATCGACAATCTTGTTGTTTAGGTTGGACCCATTATCTGTGATGATCGCTTGAGGGGTACCATACCGGGATATGATATCTCTTTTGACAAATCTTGCCACATTTCTTGCAGTGACATTCTTGTAAGAGCTGGCTTCTACCCATTTGGTGAAGTAATCAATCGCTACCAAGATGAAGCGATGACCATTCGAAGCCACAGGATTAATAGGCCCTATCATGTCTATCCCCCACATAGAGAAAGGCCAAACTTCAGACATTTGGTGTAGTTCGTTCGGGGGTGCGTTAATCTTATCCCCGTATATTTGGCATTGGTGGCATGACCGGACGTGCTGACAGCAGTCTGATTCGATGGTCATCCAATAATAACCTAGCCGCATGATCTTCCGGGCAAGGAGGTGGCCGTTCATGTGAGGCCCACACGCACCTTCATGAATCTCTTTCATGAGAATATTTGCTTCTTTGGCATCTACGCATCTCAGTAGAGTGGAATCGAACGATCTCTTGTATAGAATTTGTCCATTGAGGAAGAACTTGCTGGCCATCTTGGTTATGTATTTTCGGTCTCCTGACTGGCATCCTTTAGGGAATTCCCTTTTCAAGAGGTAATTCTTGATGTCATAGTACCATGGCTCTCCATCACATTCCTCTTCGATTAGCATGCAATAAGCTGGCTTTTCAACAATGCCGATCCTCAGAGGTTCTATATCCAACCCTTTAGTCGTTTGTAACATCGAGGCTAGGGTGGCTAATGCATCTGCGAATTGGTTGTGAGACCTTGATAGGTACTCGAATGACACTTCTCCGAACTTGAGTATCAATTCTTCAAGGTATTCATGGTAGGGGATGAGTTTTGCATCTTTCGTCTTCCACTCCCCTTGTGTCTGTAGAATAATGAGCATAGAGTCTCCAAAGACCTGCAATCTAGGTATCTTCATGGAAAGGGCCAGTCGTAGGCCCAGAATGCATGCCTCATATTCTGAAATATTGTTGGTACAAGGAAAAGTTATCTTTGACGCGACAGGGTAATGTTGACCATCTGGGGATATCAGTACTGCCCCAGTGCCTGCCCCTGATAGGTTAACAGCACCATCGAAATACATGATCCACTTATCCTCTGCTAAGTTCAGAATTCGGCCTTCTGTGTTCGTTACTTCAGGGGATTCAGTGCTCGATGGGTTTTCAGCCAGCATGTCCGCTATAGCTCTTCCTTTTACCGACTTCTGCGGAGAACATTTAATGTCAAATTCAGACAACATTACTTGCCATTTTGCCAGTTTCCCAATTAAAGCGGGTT
Organism: Rhodomyrtus psidioides; assembly: GCA_021437785.1. Taxonomy (NCBI): domain Eukaryota; kingdom Viridiplantae; phylum Streptophyta; class Magnoliopsida; order Myrtales; family Myrtaceae; genus Rhodomyrtus; species Rhodomyrtus psidioides. Next base: position 2,694,003 of record JAILYB010000073.1, read on the forward strand.
TCTCCAGGAGGTATTTGACGGGGTCGTTCTCTGTTATGAGCTGAATGTGATGATGTAGGGTATACTGCCTTAGTCTTCGTAGTACCCATACTGCTGCTACGCAGGCCCTTTCAACTGGTATATATTTTGCTTCAGATGGCGTGAATTTCTTACTCAGGTAATAAATGGCCCTCTCTTTTCCATCTATCGGGCTTGTCTGGGCAAGTAAGGCTCCCAAGGACTCTTGTCGTATGGTCAGGTATAAGGTCAATGGGTGACCAGGAATTGGTGGCACAAGCACCGGTGGTGTGATCAAATAGTTTTTGATCATTTGGAATGCCTTGCTGCACTCGGCGTCCCACGTTATTTTCGCGCCTTTCTTAAGCAATTTGAAGATTGGCTTAGCCACATCAGACAGCTGATTGATGAACCTGGCAATATAGTTCAATCTCCCTAGAAGGCTTCTCACTTCTTTTATTGTGGATGGAGTTGATAAATCGTGGATGGCCTGGATTTTTGAGGGATCAATCTTAATGCCCCTGTTGCTGACTATGAACCCAAGGAGTTTCCCGGATCTTGCCCCAAACACGCATTTGTTAGGGTTCAGCTTTAACTTGTATTTGCGCAGGCGCTCAAATAATTTTCTTAATACCTGTATGTGATCTTGTCCTTTCTTGGATTTAGCGATCATGTCATCAACATATACTTCAATCTCTTTGTGGATCATATCATGGAATAACGTGACCATAGCCTTCTGGTAGGTAGCCCCGGCGTTTTTCAATCCAAAGGGCATGACTCTGTAGCAAAAATTCCCCCATGGTGTGGTAAATGCAGTCTTGGGTTTGTCTTCTTGTTTCATGGAGATTTGGTTGTATCCCGAGAATCCATCCATGAATGAGAATAATTCATAACCCGCTGTACTATCCACCAATACATCAATGTGGGGGAGTGGAAAATCATCTTTTGGGCTTGCTCTATTCAGATCTCGGTAATCTACGCAGATCCGAACTTTTCCGTCTTTCTTTATGACGGGGACTATATTTGCAACCCAGTCTGAATATGGGATAGCTTCAATGAAGCCTACCCTAAGGAGTTTCATGACTTCTTCCTTAATCTTGTCTTCTAACTCGGCTTTCATCCGCCTACTGCCTTGTTTGACAGGTTTGATGCCAGGATCCGTGGGCAATGCATGTTCCACAATCTTAGGATCAAGGCCTGGCATATCCGCGTAAGACCATGCGAAGATGTCTTGATATTCTTTTAGTAGCTTGGTGAACTCGAGCCTTTCATCACGGGATAGGTGTCCGCCGATCTTGACCTCTTTGACGTTCACGGTGTCTCCCAAATTAATGACAATTGGTTCTTCTGAGGTAGGAGGCTTTGACTCTTCAAAGGTGTTCCAATCCCTACGGATAGACGCGTAATCCTCGTCTTCATCTTCCTCAATGTTATAGGAGTGGTTAATGGAGGGATCCGAATTTTGTAACAACCTGGTATGCATGTTTGAGATGATATGCCTGAAATGTCATGAGTATGGTTAGTTTGTGCTCAGTAAAAATGACATGCATGATTATGTAAAGTCTTTTTGAAAAAGTTTTTCGAAATAGATGTAGGTACAGATGGGACTAATCCTCATGTCATTGGATATCCCGGCCCCTTGAAAATCTTTTGAAGATTAGGAATCATATGGAAAATCAGGCCTCAAGCTTCTATATGGAAGACCATTATCATCATCGGGTTGATTCGTGGTTCCATATGTCCTTAACAAAACATGCGTGGTTTTATTGAATGCGAAATGGGCCGCGTTACAAGATGTGCTATTTGGACCAACGGCCGGAGATCCAAAGGCGTTTTCTTATGCGTTCAATAAGGAAAGAAGATACAGTGAAATGCAGAAAGTTCTAAACGCAGTATTTAAAGATGAAGGAAGAGTCTATTTACTCAGAAGAAGTGGCTTCACTGTCCAACCACTCCATGATGACATTCACAGAGTCATCTTTGAGAAAAGGATTTGTCAGATCTGGTTCCATCGGCGAAGTGATACCCTCTTCAGATAGCCATTTGGAGTTCTGGTCGAAGTAGGTATTTAAGAGATTCTTGAACATTCGAGACCTTCCCTTCCAGGTTGGAGAACCGATGAATGAGCTATTCGGGCTGTTTTCGCCTCCACGGCGTCCTAGGCTTTTGCTTCGGCCTCGGCCTGTTGCTTTCGGGACAGAATCATTCATGGGATACTTCTGGCACCCCAAGCCCATTTTATGTGGATTAGCCTTCAACTGTAGCGGGGCATTTATACCCTGATTATGTTTGCCTAGGCCTTTTTCAGGATTGAACCCGTATGCCAGCAGCATCTTAGCTGGTAGAAGACTGGCTTCTGAGATGTAAGGAGTTCTCAACTTCGACCCTACTGGGGTATGAACTGTTGCTACCAACTCTAGGGAGTGATAGCTCGCTTCAGTTTTCTCTTCAGGCTCAATATAGGGAATGGCACTGTTCTGGTATGCCTGGAGGTCGACTTCCCCATGTACGGTAATCACCTTCCCATCTACAACGAAACGTACTTTTTGGTGCAGGCTCGAAGGGACAGCTCCTGCTGTATGGATCCAAGGTCTTCCTAGCAGGAATCCAAATGCACTGGGTAGATCCATTACTTGAAAGCTTATAGAGAACTTTGTCGGGCCGATGAATACGTCAAGCTTGATCTCTCCCTCTACAGTCTTCCTCATGCCGTCGAATGCTCTTACAGCTGTCTTGGATGCCTTGACCATCTCTTCATTGATTCCCAGCCTCTTTATGGTAGCCAAAGGACAGATGTTAAAGGCTGATCCGTTATCGATCAATACGTGTGCCACTCTTTTGCCGTTACATTGGGCAGAGATGTATAAAGCTTTGTTGTGCCCTCTTCCTTCCATGGGAAAGTCCTCGTCAGAGAAGCTCAATTGGTCTTTTAAGAGAATTGCCCCTACAAAGTCCCCTAGTTGGACCTCATTAATTATTTCAGGGACATGTACTTCATTGAGTACCTTCAGCAGTGCGTCCTTGTGCTTCTCTGAATTGATGAATAGGTCTAGCAGGGATATCTGAGCGGGCATCTTCCTCAGCTGCTCTATCACTTCAAACTCACTGGTTTTGATGATCGATACGAGCTTTTCAGCATCTTCCTTTGAGACATCTTTTTTTTCGGATTCACCCTCTCTGGGGGCATAAAATCTTCCAGACCTCATTATTGCATCTACTTGTGTGGTCCCATAGTCCCAATGAACAGCTTTGGGATCATACTCTTCTACTGGGGGGACTTTTATCGTTACAGTTGTCTGATGAGGTATCTCTGGTCCTGACGTGTCGCTTTCTTCCTCCTGAGGCAATTGAATTACGACAGGCCTCACTGGGCAATCTTCTACCTTGCCCAGGCTATCCAGCTCATCCAATCTGATCACCACGGCCGTGGCTACTTCGATCATCAATATGGTGTTGTCGAGTTCTTCCATACCGTTTGAGGTTTCTGGTTGAGAGAGATCATCCATACCTCCCCATCCGTCTGGTATGATGTCTTCAATCTTCTGATAAAAGCTGGGAGGGGCCGAATATTTCACCTTGAAATTGTATCCTCCAGAATCTTGACCCAGGTTGTCTATAATTTTGCTCTTCTCAAGTGCGTCAACCATAAACTTGAGGTCTGCTAGACTTCTCCTCCTGGCTTCTATTTCGTCTTCTTCAAATTCTTCTTCTGATTGAGTGGCCGGCCCCAGATCGTTTGCCAATTTCTCACGTGAGGTACCACAGGTGCTACTATGCTCAGCTGTGATCAAGAAGTGGTTTCCTTTCAAAGATAGAGATGCTTCAATCCCTTCAAATTCTTCATCAGTAATATCGGACACTATCCCCAAGCTCTTCATCTTGTCGATACACAACTTCTTTTGGTCGGTTGATATCTCCCCTTCTTTTGGGTATGATGAAGCGATTGTTAGCAGGGTGTCCAGCTTAGGCACATTTATCTTCAGTTTAAGGTAGTCTTCTTCTTCTTCAGTGAATATTGCCCCTACTGTTTGGTGATCTGGCAACGGATTTTCTTGCACATTTGGGGCTGCATTGTCAAATTTCAAAATCTGACTATCAATTAGGGCTTGCACTTTCAGCTTCAGGACATAGCAGTTATCCACATTATGCCCTCTTTCGCCCATATGGTAGGCACAGGTCTGGCTCTCATCAAAGCCAGGATATCTTGCGGGGTTTGCCCTAGGTGGTTCTTTTGCCACCAAGTGTTGCTCCAGCAGCATCAGGAGTAGCTTGGATAAAGGTCTCGGGAGTTGAGAGAATTGTCTCTGGGGTTGCTTTCTTCTAGGCTCTTGTACCTTTGGCGCTGACCAGGATGATCCGCCTTTGGCCTGATTAGAATTGCCAAATGGCTTTAACTTGTGGGGATCTGGTATAAATGCTATGTCCAGTCCGGCTTCTCTTTCCTTTCTCAGAGGATACTGCTTCCTAGTAGGAGCTTCCTGAGGCCTTCTTTCTTTCAAGGCCCATTCCAGCCTCTCAGCAACCTTAATCAGGTGTGCGGATGTCTGACATCCAGAAGTGTTCAGTCTGTCAAAGTATTCGTAGGGGAGTGCTTTTAGGAATAAGTCGATCAGCTCTTCTTCTGGGATTGAAGGCTTTACTTGGGTAGCCAAGGCTCGCCACCTCTGAGCATATGTCCTGATCGATTCGCCCCTCGCTTTTGAAGTTCGTAGGAGGTCTTCTCTTGTTGGGGCTGTAGCCGTGTTAAATTTGTACTGCCTGAGGAAGTCTTCTGCAAGGTCCTCACATCCGTCATAATCCTCTAAGTCTAGCTCAATAAACCAAGCCAGAGCGGCGCCAGCCAAACTCTCTTGGAATGTGTTCATTAACAACGGAATGTAATCCGAGTAGTGCGCCATCTTGCGCAGGTAGTACTTGAGGTGGGCACGGGGACAGCCTGTCCCGTTGTATTTTCTCACGAACTCTGGCTCCCTATAGTCAGGAGGAGTCTCTATTTTAGCAAAAAGAGATATTTTGTCGAAGCGGGCCAGCTCATAGCCTTGACTGCTCAGGCATTCTTCGATCTTGGCCAATCTCTTAGCCTCTGCCTCTGTCTTCACAGTTTGTTTTCCCTTCTCCTCCTTTTCAAGGTTGATGACAACATGCGAGGCTTTTTGTTGTGCCCGACTATTTGGTTCATGAACGTTTTCCTCTGTATGTTGGGTATCCCTGGTTGCTTCTTTATCTGTTACATCAGGTACCATGGAAGGGCCTGAGTTGTTCTGATTGTGGGCGGTTGTCTGTCTAGCTTGGTTGGTCTCCAGCATGGCCTTAATGTCAGCCATCATAGTCGCCAGGGCAGTCATCTGAGATTCCAACATGCCTACGCGCGGAGTCAATTCCTGCTGTTCCATTCTCGTCTTTAGGCGGGTACGGAAACGATGCGTTGGCAATTCCGTGATGAGAGTGTACCTGTAAAAAGATTTCGAGTGAGTACTTCTTTCATTTTAGCAAAAAGAAGCAGTTAATTCTTTCAGTTGCATGCTTCTTGCCAGTAGATGAGAAAAAGGGCTACCTTGTGAGCCTTAGCCTCATGTAAGTAGTTCTTTTAATCATTTCTCGACAAGAATTCATGGAATTGAAAGAAGCGTAATTTCTGACGATAGTTTTTATGCATTTGTAAAAACATGTTCACATTCATGCTCATGTGTTTAAGATAGTATTCCACAGAAATGAGAATGTATGAGAAGGCATCACAATGCTTGCTTATTTTACACTTGACAGAATAGTCTATTCAAGTCTAGGACGTTTGAAGCCTAAGGTATCCTCATCATCCTAGTATAGATTCCCCTCTTCAGCTTGGGGCTCCTCGTCTTCTGAACACGACAGTGGCCCTATGTCTTCGGGTATGTAGGGCTCTATTCCAGGTACGTATGGCACGATGTATTCAGGTATGTAGGGCTCGACAAGGCTTCGTCGGATCGCTTTGAAATGTTGAATGTATTCTGTGGTGGCTCTATGAGTGTTCTCTTCTCGAGTCATGTCTTCTGGCCAACTTATTTCTTCAGCCTGGGAATTCTTCAAGGAGAGTATGATGGATGCCACCTTGGCTTCAAGTTGTTTCTTCTCCTCCTCCGTGAGGGTCTGGCTTGGTAAGTCAAAGGAAAAGACACAAGGTCGCGGTGAAGAAGGGATCTCCTGAAGTGCTCCAAACTGTCGAATCACCCTCCTTGGATAGTATGTAGTTGCGCCCGTGAATCCTAGCAAGGGGACCGGGCCTCCGTCATCGCAGGTCAATCTGACCTTGCTCAGCGTCGGCAACCTTAGCCGCCATCGGAGTTGCTCAGGTTTTAGGACTTTGAGGAAGTTCTTCCATTCTACTAAGTTAAACTTAGGAACACGTGTATGGGTTCTAGCAAACGTTTTAAGAGGGTGTGCATTGGGGCTGATTTCAGTGAAACCCATGCGGATGTGGAATTGTCTGATATGGGATGTGAACCACAGATACAGCAGATCACTAGAAGCTCTAAAGATTCCCTTTTTGCTTTTCTTGAAACGATTTAGGGAGAGGAAGGTTTCGGCAATGAGGATGTTTGAGTAATCCCACCCACAACAGACTTGCCTAGCTACTATAGCCATGATAGGGTCGAAGGTGACAGTTGAGATTGGGAATAGCACAAAGCTAAAGAATGCCAAGATAAAGGCTCTACCAGATTTGGTTCCTTTAGAAGCAGGAAGGCGGGAAAATCGGTCTATAAGGAAGGATAGAGAAACTCTTCCAGAATTGCTTTTCGCATCTACTTTGACTTCATTTAGGTTTGTGTCAAGGAATTCAGCTACTTGACTTAGGGGTTCAAGTCCTATAGGGGGTCGGACGAGCGTAGGGGTGAATTCAACTCCGATGACAGCGCTGTATTCCTCGATAGTGGGAGTGATCTCTAATCCTTCCATGCAAAATGTAGCGGTGGTAGGATCCCAGTAGAGCGCCATGGCTTGAATAAAGGCAGGTGGGCACTCAATCTTCAGTAGGTCCAACAGGTATCCTAGTCGTGACTCCGCATACTTCTGGCTGGCTTCGCCCATGCCATCCCACCATGATTGGAGTTCAGCTCGGGGGATCTTGAACACTTGAATATCATTCTTTCCCATCAAGTCTAAAATATGCAAATGATTTTAAAAGGTTAATCGCCAGAAATTACTTTAAATGTATGAATATGCAGATGTCATGAAGCATGGATGAGCTAACTTGATTGCATAGTTCAATTTGAAGAAATGGAGATTAAGACCCCTTTTCAGGTCTTGAAAGCCTGACTCAAAGCCTAATTTGCATTTCAGGGAAGTGAATTATGCAATTTAGTCAGGTTTACTCAGTGACTAAAGGGAACAGCAATGTCACGTTCCATTGGTCAACACATCAAAGGAGCAAAGTGGGATGTACTCTTATTACAGTCAAGATGTCTAATAGAAGAACGGTAAAGAAAGGTTTTTCAAACAAGAAAGCCATAAAAGACAATGGAACGTGAGGGTCTAGATCACTCTTCCTTCAGAAGTCTACCCAAATGACAGTCGGTCAGAAATTCTCCTTTAATCTAGGGTAGGGGAGTTATCTTCAGTGGTTTGGTCGAGAGGTTGTAGTTCCTCCGGCCACTTTCTAGTCCAGGGTAGGATGACTTCGGAAGCCTTCTCGGGTTCTACTTTCTTGATCGTGATACGCCTTGGCTTGGTCTTGATCGCAGGGCGTCTCTTCCTACCCCAAGAAGTAATCATGGGTATGTTCTCTTTGGCCAGCAATTCAGCCTTCCTGCGAGCGTACGCTTCCCTAGCCAGCTGGTTGCGACGTTGTCTCTTCATCTCCAGATAATCCTTCATCATTTCGTCTGATTGTCGCTTGAATCTGAGATTATCAACGTAGTAACGGGTTTGACAGTCCTCAGCATACCCCAGCTTACGTCCAGTCAGTTCCCGACCATACACGAATCTAGTAAAGTGTAGCTTCGTGTTTGGTCCGGGGCGAGTAACTTTTCTCAAGTACTCGAAAGTTACCAACTCTGTTGAACTCTTAGGAAACAGCGACATCCTACCCCATAATCATTGTTGTTTCCATTAGTCACTTGAGTAATCTTCATGATGCGAATGCATATGGATGTATGCAATGTATGAGTAATATCATGGAGCAAGAAATAAAGAACATTTAGAAATAAATATCTTACCAACCACACTTTGGGGGATGTGAAATGCCCCCTATATCAATGGGTGGTTTTAGGTATACCAACCATCCATGGACATGCGCATGAGACAAGTGGGTATACTCTAAAGAAAATCGAAAATCAGGTGAGGAACCTACGGCTCAAGCTCCCACGATCCACATGAGGCAGATTCCTCCCCAAGGGTACCTCCCCAAGAGGGCTAGATATCGCCAATGCAGATGGTAGGCGGGAAGGAATATGAAAGTCTCAAGTGCCATCAAACACAAGATCCTTTTCGCATCCTTTCCCTATCTAAGGTAACCTAAGGGTGGTTGCAGTCGGGGTTTGACCGCCAGTGTGTGCGATGTGTCGTGATCATCACAATGCAAAGTCATGCACAGCAGTTTGTATCAAACACCGCTTCAGTAAATGCATAAAGTAAACATACATTCCCAACTCCAACCTGCAGAAAAGATGTCAACAATCACGCCACCCCTTATTTCTCCAATCTGCAAAAACATCTAACACAATGGTTAGCATACGTACCTCACCTTCGAGAGCATCTGCAGAAAACAATGTCAGATAAACCAAACAATTTTTTAATGGGCTCAAGTCCTCTGGAATTCGTAACCAGAGATTCTGGTTTTAGAATGTTCCCCAGCGGAGTCGCCAGTCTGTCGCGACCCTCTCCCGAGCTGTGGAGTGGGAGCGGGCTAATGGGCCGCCTGATCGCTGGCTTAGATCGGACGCGGACCTCTCCCAAGGCCCATTACCCAAATCGCAACTGCTGGATATACGTGGTCGACCTTCAGTGTGGTCTAGTGACATGTGATGAATGTACATGCCAGGGAGTCGCCACCAATCGTTTCGTGGAGGGTACGATCGGAAACCCTATCGAATAGTTGGGAGTGGTCTATTCGATTCTGCGGAAACCAGAGAAGTGGGTTCGGGGACTTAGTTACGCCAACTGTCGAAGTTGACGCCCTTTCGGTACCTATGTTGAATGGTTTATCTGATCCTAGGATTTCATGCAGATGAGTGAGGTATAGATCCTAAATCTAAGAGTTCATGCAGATGGGAAATACTACCCTATCACTCACAACCAATAGAAATAAGTGCGCAAATCAAGGATCCAGTACATGCGGATAAAACACATGAAATCAGCATGGCATCTCTAATGAGGTCCTATTAGCCTAGAGAAATATCAATCAAGGCTTAGGAGTGATTTGGACATGATTCGCCCATGAGGGGCAGAATCGTAATTTTGAATAATTCGGGGACAATTCACCTCGAAAAGGGAAAATTTGTCATTTTAGATGAATTGGGAAGTCAAAAGACAGAGGAAATAGGATTGGCCATCAATCCAATCTATTTCCTATTTTTCTTGAATTTCCAGGATTTTTTTGGTATTTAAAAATGATTTTACCCTTGGAGGGGTAAAGTCGTCATTTTGGACAAAAATGAGAACTGAAAATCTCAAATATTAGGGTTGGTCGTCCACCTGACCCAAACCCTAACTTCAAGCAATTTTCAGAACTCGATTGAGACAAGAAAGACGATTTTCCCATTAAAGGGCAAAATCGTCATTTTGAGAAAAGAGGCGGGACTCGAAAACCCGAACCTAAGAATTGGTCGTCTAATCGACCCTAATTCTCATCTTGGCATTATCGACCTTATCTAGCATGCACAACAGAGGCGACTTACCCCTAAAGGGTAATGTCGTCAAGTTTCGAAAAATTAGATAAGAAACCCCAAAAATAGGGTTGACCAGTTGTCTGTGGTCAACCCTCGATTTTTGGGGATTTCTGGAATGTCTTGGATTTTTCCACAAATTTTCCACATTTTTTTTTGAATTTTCTGGAATTTTCTAGCATTTTTTGGATTTTCTAAGATTTTTCTGATTTTTATTGTTATTATTATTTTTTTATTGATTTTTTAATAATAAAAAAATGTGATTCGGACCGGGTCGACCCGACCCGCTCGGGCCGGAACCCGGCCCAAGCCCGGACCCGCGAAATCCTTGGTCGAAACGACGCCGTTTAATACATTTCTGATTTTCAGGTTATTTGGCACTGATCTGACGGTCCTTAATGGGCCACGTGGCTGACCCACGATCTTTGGATTGACTTACCAAATCCTATGGTTCAGATTGATTGAAGACTTGACCAGGGTCGTCCGATCTAATTACTTGAACCTACGGCTGCGATTAGAACATGGGACTTGATCTGGACCGTCCGATCCCACTAACCTAAACGACGTCGCCTCCTAACTAACCCACACGGCGCCGTTTCCATCATTTTTTATTTCCGATTTAAAATCATTTTTTCATTATCCTAATTTCTAATCGGACGGACAATATTTGTTGGGCTCAAAAAATCTCAGCCGTTGGATCTACCTATTCGAATAACAACCTCCAACGGCCGAGCTGACTGGACTGACGCGTGGACCAATGGTCGATCGCCACCTAAGCGCTTTGACTCGTTGACCTGCCAAGTCAGCATCGTCTTCAACCTTTCGACCCCGGCGAAATGGACGGCTGAAGCACTCCGACGTCGATCCAACGGTGAAACTTTAATGGAATCGTGCGAAACCAGCGCCAATCAACTCGAAATCGCTTCTATTTTATCATATCTCAAGATTACACGAATCCATTCACAGAATCAAGCGCGATCGAACAAGAACCAGTACACACTCATGTACTCTAATCAGGCAATTCATGGCGTATTAAACCAATTCATTAACAGTGAAGCATCATTCAATGTTTAGGGAACTTACCTCGAGCTCCGATCGAGCTCGCTCGGCCCAGATTTGGCTGGGCAAGAATCGGCTATGGAGGCTAAATCGGAAGACTCAATTCGGGGTATGTGAGCAAAATCGATACAAAATGAAGACGCGAACATGGTCAGTGATGTTAGGGGAACGAAACGCACACATTAATTGCATGAATGATCAAGAAACACGTGAATCGCCATGAGAGCTTGAAGGAAGACTCGAGACTGTGACTCACCTGTTCTCGCAGATTCCTTGTGCGCGGCCGACTGCGTTAGCTTCCTGGCGCTCTGGTCAAGCTTCAGAAAGCCTTCTTTGGCTGTGGTTCAGCCGGAAACAGCCCAACCGGTGCCCTGTAATTCGAGCTCCAATTCTCGACGACAGGGGTCGGAGAACGAGCTCTCTCTCGCGTTCTCTCTCTCTCGCGCGATTATGTACTCCTTGCTCTAACTGAACTCACCGTCCTCTCCCTTCGCGAAGGCCTGTTAGCTTATATAGCTTGTTCGATTTTCGGCGCCGAACGGTGGATCTCCAACTGACTCGGTTTGGCACGTGTAGTCACGTGCAATTGGGTCAAAACGAAGTCGGGGAAGATGGGCATTTCGCTCAGTTCCTTTTGGTTCCGCGGTGAGCTTCATTTCGCACGAATTTGGCAAGGATTTGAGCTGTTTTTGCCTTTGTTGACTTTTGCAGGTCCGAAGGTTTGACTGGCCGATTGCTCCCTGCTCCGGCGGCCATTGGTCATGCTCTTGGTGTCAATCGACGGGGAATGTTGTGGCGAATGGAACCCCCACTAGTTCTTTTTTAATTGCCGCCGATTGCTTGGTCAATTCCCCTGTTGAAATTCAACCTTGCACTGTTCATTTTGTGCGCAGGTTAGATGAAGACGAAGACACTGTAGCGGACCGGTTCGACCGGTCTGACCGGTCTGAACCGGTCCCGAATAGGACTTTTCAAATTAAGCCCAAATTAATGGAAAAATTTTGCAATTGAACCTTATAATCGAATCTAGGGCATGAATTCTATCTAGAAATGTGGTTTTGCCCAAAAGTTTTCATCAATTTCTACAAAATCCCCAAATTTTCATTTAATTGGAAATTGGGGATCGTGTAATTGAGGATGTAAATGATCAAATTGAGTCAAACCACCTGTGCCAATCGATTTAAAATGGTGAAATCCATTGGGTAACATGTCCAATTTGCAATGATAGCCCTTGAATTGAAAGTAATTTCAATTATGCTTAATTTCAAGGACTAAAATGCAATTTTAGTATGTAATTTTGTCAAATCCGTGCAATTGAGCATATTGTGCAAACAATTGGGCTAAATTGAAATAGGGGATAGTCAGATTGAATGTGAAGATCTTAAAAAATGCCAGAATTGCAAATTAAAAGACTCAATTGTTATTTTTTCTTCAAATTCAATAGTACGGGTTACAAAGGAACACCTAAAATTGAATCTGATTTTGATTTTTTTGAGAGGTCAAAAATAAAAGGGATTAAAAGGAAAAATATTGGATATTTTTCCATATTTTTGTGACCTCAAATGCTATTTGTCTTGATTTTTTAAGTATTTTTCTATTTTCCAAAAATACTAAAAAATATGAAAAATGTGAAAAATTATTTTTTGGTCAAGAATGGTTCCTTGGGCTTGGCCAAGGCCACTAAAGTTGATTTTGTAATTTTTTGACTTTTTATAAATTTTTTGTGATTTTTCAAAAATAAAACTGAAAAAGACCTGGTCAAAAAATCAGGTGTCAACAATAACTTCACCTTTACCTACAAACATACCACTGTTAGCATCAAGTGTACCCAAAGAGATGAGGTTCTTCTTCGAATCAAGAACGTGTCTCACATTTTATAAGGTTCTATTCTTGTCGTCGTGCATCTTAATGTTGACAGTCTCAATTCTAACTGCTTTGCATTTAGCATTGTTTTTCATTAAAATAAAATCATAATTATATTCTTTGTATGTGGAGAACTAATCACGATGAGGACACATGAGGTACAAACATCCTAAATAAAAAATCCAACTAACACTGAACTTATTTTTATCACCTGGAACCAATAAGCAGTCTTTGTATTCTTCTTTAGCAGCACCAAATTGAGCAGGATTTTCGTTTCCTTGATTTTGTTTGTTTTGATAGTTCATATTGTTCTGCTGATTTGCATTCCCTTGATTTTACTGATTCAAATTATATTCTCTTCACCACTTTGCCTTCAATTTCAAATAAAGGTCGTATTCTCCCTAAGGGGATAAGTACAGTACAAGTGCCAAAACTTTTGTACGGCGTTCACTTGAGTGCCAAAGCTGTCAAAATGTTCACTTGACCGCCATGCTATTATTTTGTTGATTTCCGAGTGTCACATGAATTTTTTTAATATTTTATGAATTTTTTTAAATTTTTTATTCATTTTCATGTTTTTATTTTTGTTATTTAATATTAAAAAAAACAGAGAAACCAAGGTTTCTTGGTGGTGGCCGGCGAGGGTCGCCACCGGCTTCCACCGGCCGGCCCAAGGGCCAAAGTCGGCTCGCCCTAGGCCAGCGAGGCCGTGACGACCGGCCTCAGGTGAACACTTTTTAAAAGTTATGGCACTTAAATTAACATTTTGAAAGTTATAACACTTAAGTGAACGCCGTACAAAGTTATAACACTTCTAGTGTGCTTATCCCTCTCCCTATATTTAATTTAACGAGTGCTCTCAGGACATGGAGACACTTTTTTAACAAAATTCTCTCGATATTATGTAAGCTCGCTTAGTCCGTTGTTTCGGAAATCGAAATACGATAATTTTCTGACTTTTTTGCATTCCTCTTTCAACGAATTTATAAGTGAAAAAAGGCCGAATGGAGATAAATAAACTAATAAAAAATTATCTAATCAGTCCTAAACATATCGTATGTTGGATCTTGCAATCTCACCTAGAGGGGGTGAATATGTGATTCTGAGTCTAATTGAAATTTAATGCGGAAATAAAACAATTTTAATACACGATCAGGAGCAAGACTATAATAACGTGCAGAAAATCCAAACACAGAGATAGAGTTTAGAGAAGAGAAAGGTGCACGCTGAGTTTATAGTGGTTCGGCTTGTTAGGCCTATGTCAACTCTCCCACGATGACAGGCGATTGGCTGGATTTCACTAGAATGATTTGATGAAGACTACATGTGATACTGAACGCTCAATATCTCTTACAAATCCTCACAGTGAAAGGAATTTAGAACTCTCAAAATAATTTAGTGAATCTGAACAACTCTTGCACTTTGAATTTCTTGTTCTCAACTCTATTTGTAGATCATCATGGTTCTTCTTTTATACTCCTTTACCTCCAAACTGGCCGTTTGATAATCGATCAAAGGATCGCTCTTCAATCTTTGATTGGACGTCATCCATCGTGATCGAATGAGACTGTATCTGAGAAGATATGATAACCGTTAAAGTAGAATTTGAACCCTTCTGATTCAGCTGCCCATACAACCAAATCTTCAGTTTTTAAAAGTGGAGTAAATTCAAATAAGTCACCAAATATATTCTTGGAAGGTGATATCCAATCGTAGATTTCCTCCTAATTGATTGAAGAAATATCTTGTCAATCAAATATCACATACTTCCATAATAAAACTTGCCTTGTTCGGAAACCTGCCATTCGTGGGTCTTCACAATCTGTTTTGTGGATAGGTGCAGAATCTGACCAGTCTCAAAAACATTCTTCAGAAGAAGACTTTCTGAATTTGAGCAGATATTTTAGAATGGTAATACTGAGCTTCAATAAAGTCCATCTGACACTGCATATAGTTCTTTAGACGAATAAGCATTCAAAATGAGAAATCATGTTGCATCTGACCCTTAGAAGCAACTCCATCTGAATGTCTTCAGAAGCACTCCATCCGACCGTCTTCAAAAGCACTCCATCTGACCATCTTCAGAAACACTTCCATCTGACTGTCCTCAGAAGGACTTCCATCTGACAATCTTCAAAAGCAACTACATGGCTACTCTTCACTCGAGTCTTAATGTCAGAATTGGAGCAATACAAACTTTTGTTTACACATTTTTTCATGCAATGAAACATTACAAATATTACACAGATTCTGTTGATAGTTTTGTCAGAATAAAAATAGAGAAAAGATTTCCACAACAATCTCCCTATTTTTGATGATGACAAAACTTTCGTAAAATCAACAAGTGTATAAAGAACTATAAAGAATGAATGGTGAATCTTCAATAGATAGAGAATGTAGAAATATCATCAGATCACCAGAGAGTCTTGGTTTAAGGCATTTTCAGTTTGCATCCTGCAATAATATAAAAGTAGAGGCTCCTGCAAACAATATAAGGTAGATGCTAGAGGCTCCTCTCCCCCTTTTTTGTCATCAACAAAAGGAATAAGGAATAATTTATGCAATAATAACAGTGTCAATGCATCATAATAATCTATGGAATAATTTGTGTTTTTCCATTTGACGGAATTGTTCAAATAAAAAAAAAGAGCTTAAAAACTTTAAATAGAAGGAGGTTGAGGCGATTTGGAAGAAGATGGAATATCTTCGAGCTCTTTATCAGCCTCCTTTGTAGAATCCTTGAGATAGTCATTGTGAACCAGGGAATTCATGATCTCGGATAGCTTGAGAGTTAGGGAATTCTTGGACTATCTTGTCATTGCGAACTGGGGTGTATGTCGGCATATTAGCAATCTCAACACAGAATATCATGCCGTAAAGATCAAGAGAGTTCTCGAGTGTATCTACTTTCTGTGCTAAGCCCTGCATCTTATCATCGACCTTCTTTTCAAAACTTGACAGCTTCTGGTCAATCATTTTCTCCATGGCGGCCATACTCTGAATGATAAACTGTTGAAGATGTTCTACGTGCTTCTGAACTTCAAGTTGAGATGATTTGGTTTCAAGAAGCTCGCCAATGAAGGTATTGATAGTCTCGATTGGATTCATCTTTTTGGCAGTTTCAATCACTTTTCTAGGCTTTGTCTCCCCCTCAGTTGGATGCTGGTTTTCTGATTGCTTGAGGACAGATTCAGAAGCTGGAATTTCTTCCATGATGATATCAAAATCTGCCAAAGGATGCTCCCCCTGAACCATAGCTTCATTTTCCTTAGACTTGGCTCTTCTCATAGCTTCTTCTTCCACACGAATATCCATTAGTTCTGATTGAACATTCTAAGCTATTAGAACCTGCTCACTGCTTCTGACTCTAGAACTTCATGTGCAACAGTCTCAACTTGAGCTAGAGAGTCAATCAATTTGTCAGGTGAGTTGGAATATTCTTTAGGAAGTTCTTGTTCAGGAAGTTCTTGTGCTTGTTCAATTAATGCAATATTATCTACCTCTGCCATCTGTTCATCTGCGATAGACTGAGCATTCCACAACTTATCTTCTTCATAAAAACCGACAAGTGCTTCATCTTATTGTCTCTCCATCTCTTCTCTTTCTGTGAATTCTACAGTCCACATTTGGAGATACTCATCCTGTGTAATCTTAACTTCATATTCAACACTACCTATTTTCTGAATCTCACAGAGACCCTCTTCTTTGTCATTAGGGTCCTTTTGCTCATACTAACTCACAGTTTCTCCAACTGTTTCATACTCATCTTCTCCACCTGCAGAGGGAAGTGAAACTGTGGCTTCTGAATCTAATATCTCAGTGTTACATTCTTCTTTTGAGAAGTCCTCATCATATGAGGTTTCTGCTATTCTTCCTTTGTTGGCCATGACCTTTCTTCTCTTTGGGGATCTTTGTTCTGTTCTGTCTTCAAATTCTACAAGAATTATGTCAGAGTTCTTGTTCCTCCATCGACTAGCTGTCATTTTAAAACTCATCTTCTTTATCATTTCTTTGCTAGCAATCATCATTGAACTTTCATTTGATAGAAGACCTGTAGGAATCTTGATTTGGAGAAAAGTCATCATCCTGTAAATCAAGCCTGCATATGGGAGCTGTCCCTTACTTTTCTGCACAGTCCTGTACATATGAAGCAAAATAGTGTGTGCAAAGGATATTTTCTTCCCTGTCTTCATTCCCCACATCAATTTTGCTTCATACTTCGAAATATCAGTCTTGGATGCTGCTTTGGGTCTTAGACTTTCAATGACAACTTTGTGCATCAATGTATGTTTCAGTGGAAAGTCATTGTAAGCTATATGAGCCTTTGATTCTCTTGAAAAGCTCTTCTTCCCAGTAAGAAAACAGAAAGCTTCTTCAGATGAAATATCTAAAGGTGTGAAATCTGCCTTATCAACACCCATTAAGAAAGCAAGTTCATGAACATGCAGATGATATATTTTTCTTCCAAGAGTAAAGAAGAGAGAATTGGAGTTTCTGAAGTGAAGGTTGGAGTAAAAGTAAGCAACAAGATCAAGATAGACCTGTCTTCTTTGGATTACAAAATTTTCAAGGTTGAGCTGTTGAAGGTGCTTGCGAATAGGAATTTCAACTCTATCAAAGTACTTCAAATCGAACACTCTGTGAGGTATGACACCTACTTGCTTCAAAACCTCAAATCTTTCTATGTGTGCTTTGTTTTGGAACAGAGGATCATGGAAGTTTATGTCCACGTTGAAACCCCTGACTTTCTCAAAGTCATTAAACAGGACATTATCATTATCATCATCGACTTTTACTTTAACAGTACCGGCACAGTCTCTACTCCTTATCACCATGCCTTTTGAAGGAGTTTTCCTAGGGGTCAATGCCGAACTAGTTCTTACGACTTTCTCTTTTCCCTTACGAGAAACAGATTCAGGCATTTGTACAGCAATAGGTTCAGTAACCCGTCCATGGAGATTTACAAACTCTAGCAGTTCATTTTCACTTTCAAATTTGTGAATATCCAGTAATCGTCTAAGATTTTCTTCAAATCCTTCAACTTCCATAATGCTATCAAATAGGGGCTTAAGATCATGAGCAAGAGTTTCTTTTTCTTCAAATTCGGATACAGACAAACCTTTTTCTCGCCAAAGAGCTTCCCTTTGATCGTTGATGTCAGATTCTGAGACTTCGACATGGGTTGGATCTTGTGAAAAAAGTCTCTTTGACGCACGAGTAGACTTCTTGGAGGCGGAGGCCGATTTTGGAGCCATTGAGATGAAAAAGTTTACAGCTTTGGAAGAAAAAGAGATTTGACGAGAGAGAACTTTGAGAGCGAAGGAGATTTTGAGCGAGACTTACGGTTTGTGTAGAATGTGAGTGATTTGTTAAAAGGTGAGAGACATAGATGACAGTTCGTAGTTTTAAAAAAGGAAACTAAAAAGCGGTTATTTTTAGAAACAAAATCAATTTCGAATATTAAAAAAAAATCGAAACTTATCTAATCAATAAAAAACAATAAAATATTTAGAGAAATTAGCGAAACTTACCTTAAAAGTTTCTTCATCAAAAAACTGACCTTTGATTTGTAAACTTCCCTTTTAGATAACCTTTCTAAATGTCTATTTTTGAGTGGTTCCTTCTGTCGTTCTTTCTGACGTTCCTTCTGATGGTTCCTTTTGACACTCCTTTTGATGGTTCCTTCTGATGGTTCCTTTTGACGGTTCCTTCTGACGGTTCCTTCTAACGTTCCTTCTGAACCTAATCTAAAAGATACTTAAGATGAAAAATTAGTGATAGCTAATTTATTTCTAATAAAATTAAAAGTTTCTTTATCCAAGGGTTTTGTAAAGATATTTGCAAGCTGATTTTTTGTATCAATATACTAAACATGAACATCACCATTCTGAACATGATCACGTATGAAGTGATGTTTGATCTCAATGTGTTTTGCTCTTGAATGAAGAATAGGATTCTTTGTGAGATTTATGGCGCTTGTATTGTCGCATCTGATCTCCACATTTGTATCTTCAACACCATAATCTCTTAGCTGTTGCTTCAACCAGAGGATTTGAGCGCAACGGCTTCCAAGAGATACATATTCCGCTTCAGTTGTGCTGAGAGCAACTGTGCTTTGCTTCTTGGAATACCATGATATGAGCATATTTCCCATGAGTTGACAAGTCTCAGAAGTACTCTTTCTGTCAATTTTGCAACCTGCAAGATCTGCATCTGAATATCCTCTCATAATAAAATCAGAACTTTTGGAGTACCATAAACCATAACTAGGATAAGTCCCAATGTATTTGATAATCATTTTGATTGCTGAGAGATGTGATTCTTTTTTATTTGATTGAAATCTGCCACACAAACAGACACTGAATAGAATGTCTGGTTTTGAAGATGTGAGATAAAGTAGTGATCCAATCATACTGCGATATAGTTTAGGATCAACTTCTTTTCCATCTTCATCTTTATCAAGCTTGGAGGAATGAGACATAGGAGTTTCTGTCCTTTTGCAAGTTTCCAAGCCAAACTTCTTCACAATTTCCAGTGCGTATTTCTCTTGATGAATAAAGGTTCCATTCTGTGATTGATGAATCTGAAGTCCAAGAAAGAATCGTAACTCTCCCATCATACTCATTTTGAACTCATCCTGCGTCACTTTAGAAAAATTCTTGCAGAGAAATTCATTAGAAGAACCAAAGAGTATATCATCAACATAAATTTGAACAAGTATAATATCTTTACCTTGCTTCTGAATAAAAATAGTGGTGTCTACATTACCTTTGACGAACTTTTGTTTAGACAAGAAATTGCTTAACCTTTCATACCAAGCACGAGGTGCTTATTTCAACCCATAGAGTGATTTTCTTAGAGCATAAACTAAGTCATTTCCTTTAGGTTTTTCAAAGCCAGGGGGTTGCTCAATATAAACTTCTTTGATGTAGCCATTTAGAAATGCACTCTTCACATCCATCTGAAAAGTTTAAAGTCATTGTAACAAGCATAAGCAAGTAGTAGCCTGATGGTTTCTAACCTGGCAACAGGTGCATAAGTCTCATCGTAGTCTATTCCTTCTTCTTGAGAATAACCTTTTGCTATAAGTCTTGCTTTGTTTCTGACAACATTCCCTTTATCATCCAGTTTGTTTCTGAATACCTACTTTGTTCCTATCACTGGACGATTTTTTGGTCTGGAGACTAATTCCCAGACATTATTGACTTTGAACTGATGTAGCTCTTCTTGCATTGCATTGATCCGGTTATCATCTGCTAGTGCTTCTTCAATTCCTTTTGGTTCCAATTCAGACACAAGAGCTATGTTACTCATTGCTTGTTTGAACTTGGATCTTGTCTTAATACCATCACCTATATTTTCCATGATGAGTTCCTTTTGATGACTGGATTTGTGTTTCCAGTTTTTGTTGAAACATCCATTTGAAGATTCTGTAGGTTTAATCTGCACAACTTCTAAGCTTTCTTCATTCAGATGAACTTCCTTCTGAGTAGCTTCAGAATCAATATTTGTATATGAGTCTTGCTTCTCTTTAGATTCTATCTGTGAATCTGAGATTTGTGGAAGTGTAGAAGCATGACTAGGTTCAGAATCATCATTATGATGACTTTCATCAAACTTGATGTTCATTGACTCTTCAACAACAGGAGAATTCTTGTTGTAGACTTGTAAGCTTTGCTTGTTGTTGAATATCATAGGAAAATGCCTTCATCTGATTTCTCATCAAACTTTCCTATACAATCATTAGCATTCTTCAAAATAAAGCATTTATAACCAAATATACGAAAGTATGCAACATCAGGTTTTCTTTCTTTGAAGAGTTCATAGGGAATTTTCTCAATAATAGATCTGAGAGAAAAATGATTTACAATGTAGCAAGCTGTAGAAACTGCTTCTGCCCAAAAGTGAGAAGCAATTTTACTTTCAATCAAAAGTGTTCTAGCCATTTCTTGCAAAGACCGATTCTTCCTCTCTACTATGTCATTCTGTTGAGGAGTATAAGAAGCAAAAAAATTGTGTTGAATTACAAATTCATCACAAAAATCAAAAAAGTTTTGATTTTCAAATTCTCCCTCATGATCTGTTTTTATGCAGGAAATGGTATAACCTTTCTCATTTTGAACTCTTTTTGTAAATTTTGAAAATGATGTAAAGGTATCATACTTGTGTGCAAGAAATAATACCAATGTAAATCTTAAGAAATCATCAACAATAACAAGACAATATTTCTTACCTCCAAGACTTAAGGTTTTGTTTGGACCAAAAATATCCATATGAAGCAGCTACAAAGTCTGTTTAGAAGAAACTTGATTTATAGATTTAGAAGAGCTTCTTACCTGCTTATCTAGTGTGCATGCATGACAAAGTTCTCCTTTTTCAAACTTTGTTTGAGGTAACCCTCGAACAAGCCCTTTTTTGGAGAGCTTTGAAATATGTTTCACACTGATATGTTCTAATTTTCTGTGCCACAGGTCAGATTCATCCTTAATAGAAACGAGACATTTTGCATCTTCAGAATCAACATTCAGAAGATAAATATTTCCATGCCTTTGACTAGTAAAGCTTTGCTTCTTGTCTTTGCTCACACCTGTGCATTTTAAATCTTGAAAATAGATTTCATAACCAGAATCACAGAGTTGACTTACATAGATTATATTGTAGTTTAGTCCTTTGACCAATGGGACATCATTCACTGTCAGATTTCCAATTTTGACAATTCCTTTTCCAATGACTTTTCCTTTATTTCTTTCTCCAAAAGACACACTTCTACCATTGTATTCTGATAGAGATATAAACATTTCTAGATTACCAGTCATGTAGCTTGAACATCTACTATTCAGAAACCATTTGTTCCTCTTTTTCTTGGGGACCTGCAAAAGTTAAATAACTCATTGTTTCTTTGGTACCCATGCTTTCTTGGGTCCTTCTATGTTAGTGAAACCTGATGACCTTCTGTTAACAGGCCTCCAGATTTTCTTGCAATAGTCCTTAATGTGATTAGGATCACCACAAATCACACAAGGTTGATGTATGTAAGATCTCGTGAATTGTTTATAAAAATGTTGTCTATATGCAGAAATGGTAGGTTTTTGAAAATTTGTTTTAGGAAAATAATTTTTGAGATCACTTTCCTTTTTAAAACCCAAACCTGATCTATCATTGAAAGGTATTTGTTTAGAAATGATGTTATCTAAAGTTTTGGAGCTTTGTGTAAATCTTTTTGAAATATGATCAATTTTCACTTTTAAAAGTACATTCTCTTTTGAAATGGAATCATGGCTTTTTTTCAACTGATGAAATTCTCGTTCCAGAAATTCAATTTTCTCTTTTTGAGAAGTATCTTGCTATTTTAAGGAAGAGATTTCCTTTTTCAAAACAGAAACCCTTTTAAGAGTTTCTTTATAGTTTTTACAAAGTTCATCAATATATTCTGTAACTTCATCAGGAAGTTCAGATAAACATACCTCTGTTTCTGAATCTGAGCTAGAATATGATTCTGAATTCGAGTTGGCCATCAAACAAATGTTTGCATAGTCATCTTCACTATCATCAGAATCACTTAATGTTTCTGCCTTTAGAGCCTTCTTGTACTTTTCATACTTGATTTTGTCCTTTTTCAGAATAGGAAAATTTGACTTGATGTGTCCTGCTTTCTTGCATTGAAAGCATATCACATCTTTGCTTTCTTGAGAATCATTGCTTGATAATTTCTGATCATTTTTCTTCAATGATTTATTTCCCTTGAAGTTTCTAGCCTTTCGAGCCATCTTTCTAAATTTCTTTACCGTAAGTGCAAGCTCTTCATCATCTATATCAGACAAACATAGAACAATTTCAGTTTTTAAATCAATTGATTTCTTACCTTTTTATCTCCCTTTTTGTTGGCACGTTCTGTTTCATAAGATTGTAATGTCCCAACAAGCTCATCCACTGAGAGTGGTCTGATTGTTTGACATTATTGTATAGATGGTTTGATGTAGTTCCAATCATCTGTGAGACCTCTCAGTAACTTTCTTACTTGCATTGGTTCTGCAATGGGTGCACCTTGTCTTGCAAGACCATTTGCGAGAGTCTGAAACCTGTCTATCATATCAGCAATAGATTCATCTGATTTCATCTGAAATGCTTCATAATCACTCAGTAAAATGCTGAATTTTGTTTCTTTCACTCTGTTGGTTCCTTGAAAAGTAATGTGAAGTCTATCCCATATTGCTTTTGCAGATTCTTCTTCTAAGACACGATTGTATAGAGGAGTTGATAAGGCACAAAATAAAATATTGACAGCCTTAGAATCCAAGCTTCGTCTTTTGGCTTTTTCAGTATCAGTCATTATTGTGGTAGGAGTTGTTCCATTTCCAGGGGATGCAGTTGCAGTAGTAGTAGGTACAACACCATTTGTGACAACGTCCCACATCAAATCATCATAAACCTTGAAAAACCATTTCATTTTGTTGCTCCATATATTGTAATCATTTCCATCAAAGTACGGTGGTTTGTTGGCAAAATACGAATCACTTATTCTTGAAGAGTAATTACTAGACATAATAGATCGTTAACTCAAAAGTCAAAAACACTTCTTAAACAAGAGTAACCTGCTCTGATACCAATTGTTGGCTCTAGCAATCTCACCTAGAGGGGGGTGAATATGTGATTATGAGTCTAATTGAAATATAATGCGAAAATAAATAATTTTAATACATGATCAGGAGCAAGACTATAATAACGTGCAGACAATCCAAACACATAGATAGAGTTTAGAGAAGAGAAATGTGCACGTTGAGTTTATAGTGGTTCGGCTTGTTAGGCCTACGTCAACTCTCCCACGATGACATGCGGTTGGCTGGATTTCACTAGAATGATTTGATGAAGACTACAAGTGATACTGAACACTCAATCTCTCTTACAAATCCTCATAGTGAAAGGAATATAGAACTCTTAGAATAATTTAGTGAATCTGAACAACTTTTGGACTTTGAATTTCTTGTTCTCAACTCTATCGCAGATCACCATGGTTCTTCTTTGATACTCCTTTACCTCCAAACTAGCCGTTGGATAATCGATCAAAGGATCGCTCTTCAATCTTTGATTGGACGTCATCAATCGTGATTGAACGAGACTGTATCTGAGAAGATATGATAACCGTTGAAGTAGAATTTGAACCCTTCTTATTCAGCCGCCCATACAACCAAATCTTCAGTCTCCAAAAGTGGAGTAGATTCAAATAAGTCACCAAATATATTCTTGGAAGGTAATATCCAATCGTAGATTTCCTCCTAATTGATTGAAGAAATATCTTGTCAATCAAATATCACATACTTTCATAATAAAACTTGCCTTGTTCGGAAACCTGCCATTCGTAAGTCTTCAGAATCTGTTTTGTGGATAGGTGCAGAATATGACCAGTCTCAGAAACAGTCTTCAGAAGAAGACTTTCTGAATATGAGCAGATATTTTAGAATGGTAATACTGAGCTTCAATAAAGTCCATCTGACACTGCATATAGCTCTTTAGACGAATAAGCATTCAAAATGAGAAATCAGGTTGCATTTGACCCTCAGAAGCAACTCAATCTGAATGTCTTCAGATGCACTCCATCTGACCGTCTTTAGAAGCACTCCATCTGACCGTCTTCAGAGCCTGTTCATACAAGGCGAAACCCTAGCAACTACGATGCTGAAAAGTCAATCGTTCAAGTGGTAACAAATTCTGACCACTCCCCCCCCACCCAAAAAAAGTGGTAACAAATTCGACCAAAAAAAATTTGTGACAACTAGTGTCCAAATTGTAAAATAATAATGAAGAGGGATTCCATCTGTACATAAAAAGAAAGAAAATTTATGACAATATTTATGTTTGAGTTAATACCACGAAAAACTCCAAATTGATATAACTACAGCAATTTATCCAAAACTATCTTTTTTATCACAAAAACACTAAACTGAGACACATGTGACAAAATTTTCCCAAATTATTTTTTTGATATAGCAAACCACAAATTGGTGCATTTGTGACAAATTTATTCCAAAGTATTTTTTGAACACCAAAAATCATAAATTGGTATACTTGTGATAAACTTTCTCCCAAACTAATTTTTGACCACCAACAACCCCAAATTAGTATGCATGTGACAAATTTACTCTATGTTAGTTTCCGCTAAATTGGGTTAATACCACGAAAATTCCCAAATTGATACACAAACTAGTACACCCGTCAATTGTCATTGTCATCCAACTCAACAATTTGACAGTACAATTTAATGGAAACTAATGGATGATAAATTTGTCGCATGTGGTTTTTGGTGGTTAAAGAATTAGTTTAAGATAAATTGATCACAGGTATACCAGTTCAGAGTTTTTTATGATAAAAAAAATAGTTTTGGGTAAATTTGTTACAAGTGTACCAATTATGATTTTTGGTGGCAAAAAAATAATTTCGTGTAAATTTTTTACAGATGTACCAATTTGAGATATTTTGTGATATTAACTCTTTATGTTTTGAGCACTAAATACATGAGTGAGTGAAATTTTAAACTATATGTCCTAGGGGTGTGCAACCGGACTGGGTTTACTCGGAATTCGGATCGGCCCATCCGAAAAAATAGGGTCATAAATCGATTCATGCTCAAACCGGTCTAGGTACTGGTTCCAATTTTTGGGAGTCGGTTGAAACTAGTCCCGTTCCTAGTTCTAGGTGGTGACCCACTCGGACCGATTCCTAGTTACTTTTAAAAGTCCACTATTTATGTGTTAAGCTTTAATCGGTTTCACAAAATCGGAGGTAATATTTAAACCAATTAGTATCATAAAACCTGTTTTAGATTGTTGCTTTTAAAAGCCCACTGTTTATATTTTGGATTGTTGCTTTTCGTGGATTGTAATTTTTATTGCTCATTTCATCGATACTCATTTTTTTGATGGAAAAAAAAACAGGTTCTCGGGTAGATCCTGGAACTCGACCGAAAAACAGGATTGGTTCCAAAACAGGCTCAAAGACAAACATGGTTGGTTCTCGATTCCAAAAACTGAGAACCGGTTATAATGGGGTCGGTTTTAGGGTTTAGGTCTGGACCCGGCCATGCTCACCCCTAATATGTCCTCTTCTTCAATTATCCTCTTTTCTTAGTAAGAGAAAAAGAATGCATCTTCTGTGTAGTTGATTTGGCGCATGGGATGTAATTGTGAATCACGACATACGTATTACTATGATTAAGATTGAACTTGGTCCAATGTTTTGTGAGTCTTGCAATTTTATTATCATCCCCAGTTTATACATCGACATAGTTCACTACATCCCCACCATTTTATTCTAACCTGTCAATCACAACCCCCTCCTTCCATGTCTATCCCACGTCCTCATCATCATCGCTGCCATCTTCGATCATCTCCCCCATAATCATTATCGTTATTGTCGTCACCTCTGTCATCGTTATCCTCGTCGTTGTCGCCATCAGCTATGCCTTTGCCGCCGCGGTCATGGTCATCATTGTGGTCACCGTCGTCGTTGTCATTGTCCCCATCAGCTACGCCGTTGCCGTCATGGTCATCATTTTCATCACCGTCGTCGTCGTCGTTGTGATCATCATCATCAGCTCCACCGTCGTCGTCGCGATTTAGTATTTTGTCCAAGTCAACCGATACATTAAGGAAGAAGCAAATGCCATCCTCACTCAGCTTCCACATTCTACAATAAAAATTTGTGTCTGCTGGAGGAGGAGCAATAGCTTGCTTTAGCAGATGAGCTCTTCCAAGTGCTACGACATGTATCATCTCCCTTGCCTCAGCAAGGCTCGTGAACACGTTGATAGAAGGAAAATCGAAAATGGAATTCGTTGCGGACGTTCGGTGGCTTTCCATTTTCCTCGCCGCCGGCGTCGCTTCTTGGGTTTCAATGTGTTGGGAAGCTAGAGCTCTGCAAAGAATGGCTTGGCCTACCTGATGGAATATAGGGCTTATGGTGTGCGCCCATGCGGGAAATCACACCCGCCTCCACAGATAACCGCAATAGCGATTATCTGCAATTTTGAAGAGACGTGTCTCTTCACGTCAAAAAGAACGACGTAAAAAGAGAACGTCTTCCCCATGCTTCCTTCTCTCTCCCTAACGACACATTGTCGATGAATGAAAAAGACAGAAAGTCTCACTCCCCCTCCCGACATCGGATCGCATTGAAGGCGACGAAAGACTCTCGGGATTGCGAAGGCGACATCTAATCTGTGGACAGTGGGTACGGTTCCTCGTGTAGTGGTACTCCGATCAGTGATCCAAATAAGTGATTTCTGGGCATAATTCAATAGTTTTCCGCACGTATTACGTATACGAATTAGGAATTAGTTTCCAACAATGGTATCAGAGCGCCGGTTCTTGTTTCCTGATTTATCGTGCTTTTAATCGACAATTTTTTTTAAGGAGAAAATCGGGACCCGAGCGTACTGTTCATCGGCGACAGATTCTGTTCTGGACTACGAAAATTTATTTTGAACACATCATTAGAACGGGCTCGGCGAGACGAGAATTTGGAGTGGTTGAACGTCACGAGGCGACGCCGGACGGCGACGCACGCGCGACACGCGCCGCCTCGGGATAGGGTTCCCGGGGCAGCGGCGAATCGACGCGATTTTGTACATTTTCGCTCGGTGAAAGTGGAAAATAAACATACCAACCGAATCGTCTCGCCAATACGAGCATTTTGAGGGGTGGATCGCCGCCAACGGACGCCGGACGACGCCGCACGCGCCGACACGCGCCGACGGGGCGCTCTGCGCGTGGGCCTCACGCGCCCACGTGCGTCGCGCGTGCATCGAGCCGCTGAAACGGTTTGCTGACGTGGCGCTTGCGTGGTCGCTGACGTGGCAGACACGTGGTGGATGACGTGGCATCATGACGTGGCAGTTCGACCCGACCCGACCCGACCCGAATTTGACCCGATTTGACCCATGACCCGACCCGGGTCAACGGTCAACCGTTGATCGGTCAACGCTGACCGTTGACCGCGTTGAGTCGCGCGTGCCCTGCACGTGAGGCGCGTGAAGCCCACGCGCAGAGGCTTCTAGGCGCGCGTGAGGGCGCGTGCGGAGTCCAATTGAGGTGATTTTGATGCCGATGTGTTCGTATTGAAATTTCCTACAATGTGGTATATTTGTTTTACCATTTTTATGCACTATGGATTATGTGTAATCCATTTTATTGTTTTGCATTCGTTGCAGGAACTATGGAACAGAGTGCAGTGTGAATTGCAATATTCCCGTGGACAGACGAGGAACATGAGAGACTCCTTAAGTTGAGGAATGAGTTGGCACTTTATCGATGGGATGGCAGAGTTGATATGATAGCTCACATCATAACAGTGAACAAAATGATATTGGAAATCATTTGTAATGGTTATGTCATGCCGGACTATTTGAGGGTTGTTGCCTTAAAAACTACTCTTCCTGATTGGCATGAGGTCTTGGACCGCTTGTGGAAAAATAGCTACTATTTTTCTTATAAGGACCTTGGAATAAGATTCATGATAGAGTTCTTAGAGGTTGGGGCAAGGAAGACATCGACCCTTGCTATGAATGGGTCTTGGCGTAGGCAGAATGCGCCTTGGCGAAGAGATTTGTTCCCTTGGTTGAGACCAGAGAGTTTCCCAAGAGCTACTATAGGGACGCCTTCTAGGGTCAAGAAGTTCCCTAAAGATTTTATTGAATCTTTTCCCGTTCTTGGCATACATTATGTCACATGATGTTGTAGTCCTGGAATTTTATTATTATTTTTTTACATCTTATTGATGCATGTCTATAGGTGTAAATATTATCTTTCATGTTGTATGAAAATATTTAGCCTTGAATTGTATATTTTTTTTTATTTTATGAAATGCCTTGGTGGTATATGGATAAGTGGGGAGTTCGAAAAGGTTTTAGTAACTTTGGTGAACTCAATTTTACATAAATGATTGTATTAATAGTAATTTCAAGCAAGGATTCTCAGACGATGATTGGGAACATAGTGAACTTTCGACTTTGAGACCTTATATGAAATTATTCATTAATATAATTAGTTAGTGTAAAATAAATGCATAAATGTTTAGGCATCAATAATTAATGTGTACATGTCTATTGAACTTTGTGTTCAGATACAATAGTTTGAGCTTATTAGAATATTGTAGTTAAGCTTGATTAAAAATAGAATTAGACGGCGAAAATTATGAAAATTAGAATAGGATCCAATATATGCTAAAAGAGCTAGATGCACTATAAGTTCTTGACCTAGTTATGGAAGAATCTGAATATATGATTACTGCATTGTCAAGAAAGTACAAAGAGATACTTGCAATGAGAAACAAGTTGAACTCTATTGCTCGCATTATGTTGCTGAAGCAAGGAAATTTTTTTTACATGAGTTCAGGCATTTCTTATAAAATGCTAAAGTCAAATGGAAGGCATTAATGAATTAATTTTGATGAGATATTGGTCTCCAATTGAAACAGATCACTATAAGGTTTGATACGTATATGATGCCTTATGGGCAGAATATTAAATAGCCTTTGTGGCATATATCAAACAAATAAGTGAACTGTAAGATGCAGACTCCATTTTGACTGATGAATAGCAAGTGCAAGCAGTAGTCTGTTCTTTATTTCATAAGCTATGTGCATATGAAAATCCACTAGATCCACATTATAAGTAAAACTTTTAAAGAGATTATGCGACGCCTTAGACTAGAGATGGATTGCCTTATGGTGGCAAAACCTAAGATCGACATTTGTAATGTTGATTCTAGTTCTAATGAGTTTTGTACTCTAGAGATAAGTGTCAACGTGGATTTAAGTAGTGAAAAGAACAATTCATGAAAGAAATAGAAGTTTAACTGACAAAGAAAGGAAAACGTCCTTTCAAAGAAAATATTTCAGAAATGAAGTGTTTTCACTGTGGAAATAAAGGTCACTCTATTCATGATTGTGGTAAGTTAAAGAACTTAGAAATCCTTGTGCACTTAAGAGTGTTACTTGTGTCTACAGTTCAGTCTTTCAGGCTGAATCTTATCCTTAGTGGATTGTAGACTTAGGGACCACAGATCATGTAGTTGAATGATAGAAATACCTTAGTGGGATTTCGACGAGTTCCACATGGAGCAAAGTGAGTAAATGTGGGAAATAACTTCTTAGTGAAAGTTAAAAGAATTGGCATTAGCCAGATGTTATATGCGTAATGGTCGCATTTTATTCCTACATAAAATGTTATATGCTCCAAAACACAACGGAATTTAGTTTCCGTGTTAGTTTGGTTAAACTTAGTTTCAGTTTGGACTTTCATAACAATGGTGACAACTTGTCGTAAGGAACAAGTTATTAGAATTCTAAATGGTTTAATTGTGCAGATTGTTAAGTACAATTATGTAGTGTTATTCCTCATTTTCATCTTTGTGATGATATGAATATGTGGCATGCTAGGCTGGGTAAAATAAGCTAAAAATGGCTTATTGGACAGTGTTGAAAATATCGTTTAGCCTATTTATGAGCATTGCTTTTGGAAGGAATAATAAGGAAACTATTTAGAAAAGGAACAAGAGCTGAGTTTCCTTTGTTGATATCCATTCAGACATATGTGGTTCAGTGAATGTGATAACAAGGCATGAGGCTGTTTATTTCATCACATTTGTATAATTACACTCGATTTGGATTTATTGTTTTATGATTCTTTCATAAATTTCAGGCATAAGTTGCTTTGAGAAAGTTTTATTTGAAATCCGATCGAGGTCGAGTTAATATATCTGATTAGTTCAGATGTTTATGTGATAAAAAAAAGGAATAGAATAATAGTTGACTATTCCATCGATTTCTCTGAATAATGGAGTTGCAGAGAGAAGAAACAGATCATAATAAATATGGTTAAGTTTATGATAGCACAATATCGTCTTTTGTGGTGATATTTTTGTTGATGGTTGTCTAGATACTTAACTGTGTGCCTTACAAATCAGTTACCACCAATTCATATGAGTTGTGGACAGGTCGACAATGAGATTGAGTTTTCTCAGACCTTGATATGCTTTCTATGCACACGTGTTCTCCCACAAGTTTGGGAAATTGGGCACTAGAGGCAAAAGTATCTTCGTAATACTAACAGCACTCGAAAGGGTATGTGCTATGGGTGAGCAGGAAAGTGGGGAGTGTAACTGAATTTGAATCACGAAATGTCACATTCTTAGTGAATGAATTTCTAAAGGGCGAGATATTTCAAGACTATTCTCTGTTTGAATTTTAGGATAGTGACAATGATAGCTTATGGGCATCTTATCCAAGTGGGAGCAATGTGAGAAGTGGGAATTTGTTTCGAATTAATCTCAATTGCAACCACTTGATGTGTAAAAGATATCGTCATTGTCTGATCCGAGTGGGAGCGTAATGGAGAATGATGTACTAAGTGTATGATCTAAATGATGTACTACGTGTACGATCTCTCCAATTTAGCGAATAAGTCGCAAGAAGCTTTATAAAGCTTTCATGGTTGCTCCAAAAGAAGAGAATAAGTCTAGGAGTATAAAATGAGGCTCCGATTTCCCCTGATAAAGAAAAGTGGATAGAAGCAATGGAAAAGAAATGGAGTTAATGAGATCAAACGAAGTTTTGGGAACTGATTGATTTTTTTGAATGGACTCACAGCCATTGGGAGCAAATGTGTTCTCAAAAGTAAGCATAAAGCTGATGGCTTGTTTGAGAAATTTTAGGCTGACCTTATGGTGAATCGTAATATTCAATTCACCTTATTCTAGTAATAAAGATGAGTATGGATCTAGAATTACATCAAGGATGTAAAGACTGCAATTCTCAATAGAGAATTAATAAAAGAAACCTATGTGGTACAACCTGCAGGAGTTGTGAATGAAGGTCAAGAATATGGCCCTGAGCAGTCATTGAGATATTGATATATACGTTTTTCATGATGTCTTAGTGGCATAGGATTTTGTAACAATTGATAAAGGCCATTGTGTATATATCAAAAGATCCTAAAATCAATTTGTGTTTTTATCATTATATGTTGATGATGTACTCTTATTACAAGTAGTAAAGGTATGAGCCAAAATATGTGTCCTGAAACTCCATAAGGAGATAAAGAAATGGAAAGTGATCCATTTGCTAAGTGCCGTTGGTAGCTCAATGTACACTGTGATATGTTCAAGACTTGATATTTGTTATTCAGTTGGAATGGTAAGTAGGTACCAATCCAATATAAGTCAAAGTGTACTGAATTGCCGTCAATAGAATTCTGAGGTATCTGAAAGTACTGCTGATCAATTTACTGAATATTCAAGGTAGAGATCTGCACCTTGAAAGAATATTAATATTGATTGAGGGGGAGATATAGATTAGAGGAATTTTACCTCTAGATTTGCGTTCTTACTGAGTAATGGCGCCATATCATGAAAAAGTAAGAAGCAAATGTGTATGGCCTTATCCACGATGGAAGATGTTCTCGTGGTATTATCAGCGGTTATACAAAAGGGGGTCTTCATCTTTAACTAGAAAGATGTTTGGATTGATAAAGTGTTGCTAAGAGTGCTACCGGTCCAATTATTAGTTAATTGTGATAGATAAGTAGCAAGAGCTTACACTGAGGATCCACTGCAAGACCAAACGTATTGACTCAGAATATGATGTTGTGAAAGACATGTTTGTATGAAAAGATGTGAACAGTACATATCTATGCATAAGAATGAAAGCAGATCTTGTGATGAAATAAATTTCTAGAGATGTTTAGACTTTGTCATGTGTTGACAAGAAGGATTGGTTCTTTGCATTAGAATCTCTAGAAGGGCGTAGAAATTAGAATATTGGATGTTTATGTTCCCCAAAGTTCACAGTGAATGAGTTAATGATATTTGTTATCATTACTGATGCTTATGATAGTTAATGATTTAATGATATTTGTTATCATTATTAATGTCTATGATTTTGTGTAACATTTATGCATATTAATGTTATGTACATTAGTTTGAAAAGATATGTCGGACAGATGAGAGATTAGCCCACTCACACGGGTAATCGCCTCTATTTTACTGCGTGATGAATAGAGATGAGGCAATTTTAAGCTTATTATCTAGGTGATAATTGAGAGCTGAAGCTTAAAATATTTATGCCGCCTTAACAAGAATGTTAAGATGAGGACTTACTATTCATAATGTCCGAAAGTGAAATAAAGAGTTTTTATTATTATTAGTCCTCCCACATATTTCACTTTATCTGTCTTGAATGCCAGATGAGAGTTCTGATGGAAACTCTTGGTTAAGAGTTGTTACGTGAACTCTGGTTAGACATTGAGTATGTCTAAGTGATCATCTGTACGGTATTAAAATAGAAAGACATACGCTCCATGGGGAAGGAGAAAATACCGTAATACGTATTTCATATTACGTATGCATTGTCGACCAATGAGAGTTGGCAAAAGTCATGATCTCAACTTTTTTTTTTCAATGCCGTGTGAGACTCTCGAGGATAAAAATTCCTCATTTGGTGCCCTCACGACTTTTCGTTATTCTCAAGATTTCTATTTAGTGTTCGCTATCTTAGGGTGTTACCTATGGTCATGAAATTGATTCGATCTAAAGGGACACTTCTAGAAAAGCGAGCTGAACTGAGATCGAGAGGTCTAATGGAAGAGGAAGATCGATTTCGAGATTTGAGTCACATAATAGATTTATGTTCACAAACCGGCCGGTTATGATTATTTTGTGTGATCATAATTGTGAATATAATATATCATACTTAAATGGGATCTATAGAGAGATATGTATGTGACTGATCGATCTAGGGTACAAGCATACGGAAATATACTTTTGATTATGTCCATTTTTAGCTGTCATATACTCCCAACGGATGTGTGACAACGAGCTCTCAGGTATGCTGGTCGCACAGATTATTTGTCAATATGAACTTTGCAGATATAAAGAGAGTTATGCTTGATCCTTTGTGGACAAGTGGGAGTTGTTAGTCCTCCGTGGACATGTGAGAGTTATTTGCCCTACATGGGCGAGTGGGAGATGATGGAATATAGGGCTTATGGTGTGCGCCCATGCGGGCAATCACACCCGCCTCCACAGATAACCGCAATAGCGGTTATCTGCAATTTTGAAGAGACGTGTCTCTTCACGTCAAAAAGAACGACGTAAAAAGAGAACGTCTTCCCCCTGCTTCCTTCTCTCTCCCTAACGACACATTGTCGATGAATGAAAAAGACAGAAAGTCTCACTCCCCCTCCCGACATCGGATCGCATTGAAGGCGACGAAGGACTCTCGGGATTGCGAAGGCGACATCTAATCTGTGGACAGTGGGTACGGTTCCTCGTGTAGTCGTACTCCGATCAGTGATCCAAGTAAGTGATTTCTGGGCATAATTCAATAGTTTTCCGCACGTATTACGTATACGAATTAGGAATTAGTTTCTAACACTACCAAACAGGTTACGCCCGACACACGGGACGCCTTAATGTTGCCGGAGCTATCTTCTGCCGCCTCCATACCAGATTTTCCAGTGAGGTGCCGAACCTGGCAAGGATTGCATGAGCAACACTGTGAAACCTTGCCCTTGATATCATCCAGAACAGTTGCTCAGAGTCTTTGCAATCGGATAGTCCTATCATGAACAAAAAAAGTTAAGTATTACATTGTCCATTGTTATATTTCAAACTTTTCACTTTCACTTCACTGAAGTGTAAGGCTAAGAAAAACTCTACGCTTGATTAAACACCTTGAGACGAACGACACAATTTTTTTATCCTATAAGCAGTCTTTTTTATAGAAGTTGCTAGTCTGTGACGCAGAATTCAGCGAAAATAACAAGCAAATCCTTGCTTAAAAGAGAAATCTTGAAAATTCTATACTGATAATGTGAAAAGTCTGAATAATCTGCTCACGAGAAACCCTAAGACATTTTTTAATAGGCCTAATACCCAAAAAAATCTTCAACTTTAGCATTTGTGTCAAATATATCCAAAACTTTTTTTTATCTCATAAAAACCCCCAACTTTTACTTTTATCTCAATTATACCCAAAACTTTTACTTTTATCTCAATTTTACCGACGTAGTACCAAAAAAATCCTTAACTTTTACTTTTATCTCAATTATACCCAAAACTTTTACTTTGTCTCAATTTTATCGGCTTAGTACAAAAAAAAAACTCAACTTTTATTTTTGTCCTAATTTTACCAACCCTCACATTTTACTTTTGTCACAATTCTACCCAAAACTTTTACTTTTGTCTTAATTTTACGGGCCTAGTACAAAAAAAAAACCTTCAATTTTTACTTTTGTCCTAATTTTATCACCGTTAGCCTTCTGTCTATAATCATCGTTAGTTAATCTTACGTGACATTGTCACGTCATTAATGAATTACGCCTCGGCAAAACTGACATGAAAAAATTTCAAAATTCTCTTCTATTTTTTGCTACCCCTATATATTGCTGAGAGATATATAATCACTAAAGACAGCAAATTTCGTATTCTTTTCGGCACTTAACAGCCCAAAGAACGACTAGACAAGGAGATATTCTGACGAATTTTTTAAAATCTCATCGTCTCTGAAACCTACTGTTTCTAAATTTCGAAAATTCATTGGTAAATTTGACAAGAAAATTCGAGTCACATATGATTAACTAACGGTGATTATGAACAAAAGTCTGATGGTGGTAGAATTGAGATAAAAGTAAAAGTTGAGGATTTTTTTTTGTACTAAGTCAGTAAAATTGAGACAAAAATAAATATTTTGGGTAGAATTGGGACAAAAATAAAATTTGAGGTTTTTTTTTTATACTAGACCGGTAAAATTGGGACAAAAGTAAAAGTTTTTGGTAGAATTGAGACAAAAGTAAAAGTTGGAGGTTTTTTATGAGAGAAAAAAAGTTTTGGATATAATTGACACAAATACTGAAGTTGGAGGTTTTTTTGGGTATTGGGCTTTTTTTATATGATGTCAAACCTAATTATAAAAGGAAACGAAATACTACAAAAATATTATTTAAATATAAAAATTGCATAAAGATAAAGATTACGTAATATTACGCAATATCACGTAGATAATATTACGTAAATTGCAACTTTATCTGCATCATTTGTAGATCGCAACATTATCCGCATCATTCTCCCATGCTAAGAAAAAGATTCGTGCTCGAATTTGGTTCGCCTTCGTTGACTTCAATCTCTTCAAAATCAATCCCGTCTCCAAGATTGCGAAATTTGCTTCCATCGGAATGGTCTCTCCAACGAATCAAATAATACATTAGCTTGAGCCCCAATAAATTCTCTGAAAACACCTCTTCTAGCTTATTCCAAACAAGTCGAATCCGCAAGTATCTGCATCACTTGATATAGTTATCCACGGCCTTCAAGAACACCTCATCGACTGCTTTCTCATCTACTTTCATCGATTCCTTATACTGAACATAACCTGATATCATAGTGTTCCAAGAAGCCGAGTTCCGCTGCGGCATATTATCGAACAAATCACGAGCCTCCTTCACGCGTCCATGCTTGCTAAGCGCAGAAACCATGGCGTTATCAGCCATCATGTCCCTCTTTCCCACAAGCGCATTTAACCGCCCTTGTCTTGTTCTGATGTCCATTACCTCGGAGATCTCCATCTGTACACGCATGGACTCCAATAAACCAGCCAATCATGGCGGTTGTTGGGATAGGAAAACTAAATTTTCAAATTGTGCTAATTGATAAACAAATGGATAATCACCAGCATCAACAACAGTATCCAAGTGTGAACCGATCAAAATAGCCTTGGAACTTGCATCAATCCCATCTACCCGACCATGCACATTGCCCATTTGGTCAATCCATGTTTTCAAACTGGCATCGTCCATCCACCCGTGTATAAGATTCCCAAAATCATCACTTTCAGGAGCATAATTACCTTGATCATCAGTGCTCCACGAAACATCGATTTTTCGCACATCTTCATGAACCAGATCAACCATCTCCTTGAACACGGCAAAATCTCTGTCGTCCACCTCCCACGCAGACATCTGCACCGCCGCCTGGGGAACGTCGCCAGTCGACCTCGCCTCCCTTTGCCAATCTCATAAATTCTGTTGTATATTCATGCACAATTCGATTTCCCCGCTGACAACGTTGGCACTGCTGGAGCAGGATCCGGATCGCCTAAACTTTCCTCAAAAGGTTAGACACCCGCCCTTAGGATCCGGGCCATCCGTTTTTGGACGGACGGTTCAGATATCCTATTTTTGGGGAGCAATTTTTTAAATTTTTTATATATTTTTTGTTAGTCATAATCTGGACTGTCTATTCATAACACCGACGGTCCAGATTTCAAGGGTAGGGCCTAACCTTCTGAGGAAAGGTTAGGCGATTCCTTTCCGCTGGAACATAATCTCCTCATAGTAGGATGGAAGGAACTCCTGCTTTAGCAGCCTTCTCATCCTATGTCAAGTTCGAACTTTCTCTTTTCCTTCTCCCTCCCTTCTATTCTGCAATCTCTCCCACCATCCAGACGCACCCTCTTCAAGCTACAGGCTAGTAGTCGCAACTTTTTCTCGTTAGGGGTTTCCATATAATCGAAAAATCTGTCTATATCAACAATCCAATAAAAAAAAATCTTCTATTCCCATACTTCCATTAAAATAAGGAATATCAACTTTTACTTTAAAGTCGTTACCTTCATGAACGTCATAACATCGTCTTCCGTCTCTTCTATCACGATCGTCGTAACGCCCCCTTCGAATTCCTCCATAACGATTTTTGTCTTCATAATCAGCACGTCCTTCATCAGAAAATTCGTTCTCCTCTTCTTCTGAACTCTCTGAAAACATAGGGTTATTCTGCCTGTAGACAGGAACAGGCCTATCGATAGGATCACCGCGAGTAAGTTCTGCACCCGGCCTTCTGTCATTCCGCCTATTTCGGTTCATATCAACCCCGAGACTTTCAAATCGATATGCCAAATCTTCAAACCGCTCTTCCATGCGATGAAGTCCGAGATCAATTCGTTGATCTATGTGTTCCATTAAACGCTGCTCCAAACGGTGCAGCGCATCGTGCCCAAGGATTGAGGCTCCAGTCTCCTGAGCATCGTCACTAAGACCACCGCCAGTCACCATAGGCTCTAATACCACCTGACGCGTTCAACGAAAATAACAAGCAAATCCTTACTTAAAAGAGAAATCTTGAAAATTCTATATTGATAATGTGAAAAGTCTGAATAATCTGCTCATGAGAAACTCTAAGACATCTTTTTATATGATGTCAAACCTAATTATAAAAGGAAACGAAATATTACAAAAATACCATTTAAATATTAAAAATTGCATAAAGATAAAGATTATGTAATATTACGTAAGGAAGAGCAAAAAAGACCATCCGGACCGGACCAGGACCGATGGTCCAGTTCCCGATTTTAGGGGGATCTGGTCCGGTCCCCGGTTCCTAAAATTGGAACCGGTGACCGGGCGGTCCGGTTCTCGATTCTAGGGTCCAGTTTCGGAACCGGACCGCCCTATCCTTTAAAAAAAGAAAAAGAAAAATATATACCTCACATTTTACTTGTAGGTTTTGGGGTGTTGCATTAGGGTTTCTTTCCTCTTTCTGCTTGCATACCTCTCGACTCTCGGTCCTCTCCTCCTCTTCTCTCGCTAAACACACACTATCGATCTACAACTCTAATCGCTGTCGTCTCCAGCCTGTGGCTTCGATTGCCGGCCCTTCTCTTCGCCGATGAGCCTCTCTCTCGCTCCTCCGAGCAACAGACTAATTGATATCAATCTGCAACTTACCTCTCGGCTCTCGATTTGTGTTCGTTAGCAGCATTTTCTGGCGCTTCCTCCCTCGATTTTTTTTTTCGAGGTTTGATCGATTCTTCCTTCTCATTTCTCTTATCCGCGATTTTTGTTGATTGTTCTTGATGGCTCACAAGTCCTTGTCTGACTACTTTGTGCTCGTCTAGGAACCCGATTGATCTGTGCGTTCATCTCACGCATGCATGCGCCTCTGCTCGACACCTCTAAAGGCTTCCCCACACACTCTATCTCGATCGATCGATCTCTCAATCCCTCAGTCGCGCTTGGTGAGTCTTTTTCTACGATGATTTGTTACGACAATGTGGAAACTAAGACGAAATTGAGACAGATGAGAAGAACGGAACACACAAGATTTACGTGGAAACCCTTGTGGGAAAAACCACGAGAGAGAGGAGAGGCAAAATCCACTATGAGAATCAAGGGATTACAAAAGAGGCAACGTAAGCTTCTTACTATTAGACAGAATGAGCAAAAGGCAATATTTATAGTATTACCCCTCAAACCCTAATGTTGGCCCATGGCCCATAACTTAAGCCTATTACCTATTCAAGGCATACATAACAAATCTACACCGTGACTTGAATTCTCAAATAGACATAAGTATTAAGTCAATCTTCTCCTCCCACCAGCATAAAACTCAACTGCTACAAACATTAACCAAATCCAAGCAGTGCTTGAATTTAGTAAAAGGTAATGACTTTGTCAACATATCAGCTGGGTTGTCTTCTGTACCAATCTTCAAGACCTTAATATAGCCATCAGCAAGAATGTCTCGAATATAATGAAACCGCACATCAATGTGCTTTGTTCTCTCATGATACATCTGATCTTTAGTAAGATGTATAGCACTCTGACTATCGCAATGCACAATAGTCACATCATCATCCACACTTAGCTCTCCAAATAAGCCTCTTAACCATATAGCTTCTTTGATTGCTTCTGTAATAGCCATATATTCTGCCTCTGTAGTAGACAAAGCAATTGTATGCCGCAAAGAAGCTTTCCAACTGACTGCACAACCCCCAACAGTAAAGATGTACCCTGTCAATGACCTCCTTTTATCAAGGTCACCAGCATAATCAGAGTCAACATATCCAGTAAGAGTTTCACAAGTTTTCCCAAACTCTAAACCATAATCTGAAGTACCCTTCAAATATCTCAAAATCCACTTCACTACTTGCCAATGAATTTTACCTGGGCATGATAAATATCTACTTACCACGCTAACAACATGTGATATGTCAGGTCGAGTGCAAACCACAGCATACATAATGCTACCAACTGCACTAGAATATGGAATACTTGACATATATTTTATTTCATCATCTGTATGTGGACATAAATCAGCTGATAATCGAAAGTGAGCAGCCAGAGGAGTACTCACTGGTTTGGCATCTTTCATGCCTAAACGATCTAACACCTTCTCAATGTAGCTTTTCTGGGAAAGGTACAATTTTCCTCTTTTCCGATCTCGCTGAATTTCCATGCCAAGAATTTTCTTCGCATAACCTAAATCCTTCATATCAAATTCAGCGCTCAATTGTGTCTTCAATTTATGTATATCAAATTTATCTTTTGCTGCAATCAACATGTCATCAACGTATAACAGCAGATAAATATATGATCCATTTGGAAGTTTGCACAGATATACATAACTATCATATTTGCTTCTACAATAGCCAAGTTGCACCATAAAAGAATCAAATCTCTTGTATCACTGTCTAGGTGATTGCTTCAAGCCACAGATAGATCTTTTCAATAAACATACATGATTTTCCTTACCTTCAAACTGAAAACCCTCAGGTTGACTCATATAGATTTTCTCTTCAAGTTCACCATGCAAGAAAGCTGTTTTCACATCGAGTTGTTCCAACTCTAAATCATGCATAGCAACTAACGCAAGAAAAACCCGAATAGAGCTGTGTTTAACGACGGGTGAAAACACATCATTAAAATCAACTCCCTCAATCTGACTATAGCCTTTAGCGACTAGACGTACTTTAAATCTAATGTCTTCAACTCCAGGAATACCGTCCTTTCTTTTGAAAACCCACTTGCAACCCACAATCTTCTTTCCTTTTGGTGGTTTGACAAGCTCCCAAGTTTGATTTTTTTTCAAGAGATTCCATCTCTTCATTCATAGCAACTAACCACTTTGCTGAATCTTTGGATGAAATAGCTTCCTTGTACGTTTTAGGCTCAGCATATTCTATCGACTCTGCAGCTGAAAGAGCATAAGCAACAAAATCTGAATATCCATACATCTGTGGAGGTTTCACTGTTCTTCTCGGTCTATCTTTGGCTATGAAATAATTCTCTTCTTCAAGTTCTTCAATCTCAATATTATCAGTCACTGACTGAACTGGTTGTGAAGAAGATACTTCAAACTCCACCTTCTTTATGCACTTTGCAAATTTTCTTGACAAGTATCTAATGATTTCTTGACAGGATTAAGCATAGCAGACTCATCAAAAGTAACATCTCTGCTAATTATAATCTTAGATGAATTAGAACACCAAAGCTTATAACCTTTTATACCAGAACCATAACCAAGAAAAATACATTTTTTTCGCTCTAGGCTCTAGTTTTCCTTCACTAACATGTGCATATGCTGGACATCCAAATATTCAAAGAGAAGAATAATCAACACGTTTACCTGACCATACCTCCTCAGGTGTCTTGTTCTCAATAGGCATGCAAGGAGAACGATTTATTAACCAACAAGCAGTATTGACTGCTTCAGCCCAAAATTCCTTGCCCAAACCAGCGTTAGACAACATGCACCTTGTTCTTTCTAATAGGGTTATGTTCATACGTTCTGCAATACCATTCTGCTGCGGAGTATACATTGTAGTATGATGCCTCACAATTCCTTCATTCTTGCAAAACTCATTAAATTCGCCTCCACAAAATTCTAGCCCATTATCTGTTCTCAGCCGCTTGATTTTCTTACCGGTCTGATTCTCAATTAATGTTTTCCATTGCTTGAAAGTAACGAAAACATCACTTTTTGCCTTGAGAAAAAATACCCAAACTTTTCTTGAAAAATCATCAATAAAAGTGAGTACATACCTGGAACCAAGGCCTTTCGATGGAACTCTAGCAGGCCCCCAGAGATCAGAATGAATGTAATCCAGAGTGCCCTTTGTGCTGTGAATTCCTGTTTTGAAACTGACTCTTTTTTGTTTTCCAAAGACACAATGTTCACAGAAATCCAGTTTTCCAATTTTCTGACCACAC
Organism: Rhodomyrtus psidioides; assembly: GCA_021437785.1. Taxonomy (NCBI): domain Eukaryota; kingdom Viridiplantae; phylum Streptophyta; class Magnoliopsida; order Myrtales; family Myrtaceae; genus Rhodomyrtus; species Rhodomyrtus psidioides. The sequence continues at coordinate 2,735,811 of JAILYB010000073.1, forward strand.
AGGAGACCTCTTTTACTTAGCTCCTCCATCCCTCTAATACTCATGTGGCCTAGTCTCATATGCCATAATTTTCTATATCTGAATCTGTCATATCAGAAGAGACCGCAGCTGAACCTGTAACAGTAGAGGCTTGTAGCTGATACAAAGTACCAATTTTAAGCCCTTTCATCAACAAAAGTGAGCCTCTCATAATTTTCAGAACTCCACCCTCAGCAGTAAATCTACAACCATTGGCGTCAAGTGTACCCAATGAAATTAGATTTTTCCTCAAATCAGGCACATGCCTGACATTATCTAAAGTTCTGATCATGCCATCATGCATCTTAATATTAACAGTGCCAATCCCAATAGCTTTGCATCTAGCATCATTGCCCATGAGAATAACTCCACCATCATGTTCTTTATATGTAGAGAACCAATCTCGATGAGGACACATATGATATGAGCAGCCTGAATCAAGAATCCAACTATCACAGAATTTATCTTTATTATTTGCAATCAATAGCCAATCTTTGTCTTCTTTTTTAGCAACATTAGCTTGAGCAGGATTTTCGTTTCGCCTATTCTGTCTATTCTGATAGTTGCGATTGTTATGACGATTGACATTCCCATGATTTTGTTGATTCGAATTATTTTCTCTTTGCTCTTTTGCCTTCAGTTTTAGGCAATTTATCTTGATATGCCCTGGGGACTTACAATAGTTGCAAATCATATCTCTATGCTTAGACTTCGATCTGCTCCTGCCACTATTTCTTCTCTCAACAGACCTTCCCCGAGCAACTAAACCAGCCCCATGATTATTACTACCATCAGAAGTCAATTCTGTATCGAGTTTCTGCTTATTTAGCAAACTAGTCTTGACATCTTCAAAATCAATAGTTTCTCTACTAACAATCATGGTCTCTCTAAAATTCTTATAAGAAGCAGGTAGTGAAACTAGCAATAAAAGAGCTTGATCCTCATCTTCAATCTTAACATCAATGCTTCTTAATTCAGCGATAAGAGCATTGAACTCAGAAATATGGGATTTGAGAGAAGTACCTTCAGCCATACGAAAAGTGAAGAGTCGTTGCTTGAGTCTCAATCGATTTGTGAGAGATTTTGTCAGAAAAATACTCTCCAATTTCATCCATAAACCTGCTGCTATTTTTTGATCTAGTACCTCCTGCAAAACTTCGTTCGTGAGGCACAACTGAATAGTGGACAAAGCTTTCTCATCCAATTCTTCCCATGCTTCATCTGACGGTTCCGGATTTTTAAACAAAGTTTTCTTCAAACCCTGCTGCGTAAGAACGGCTAACATACGAACCTGCCATAGGTTGAAACTGCCGCTCCCATCAAACTTTTCGATATCAAATTTCGTTGCTGAACTCGAAGCCATAACTTATTTCGAGTCGAAGAAACGCGCACGAAATCCTCGGACAACACGAATCGAAAACCCCTAATCTCACGAAGTTACTTGCCTTTTATTTGAAAACGAAATCGCACGATCTTGCATGCCAAACTCTTGGACTGATCGTCGGGATGAAGGCTTGCGTTCGGTTTGCGGCTACGTAGAGCTTTCAGTAGTAACAGCAACTCGATCGTGCTCCAACTTCGTCCAACTTCGAGGAGTTCTGGACTCCAATTAACGTGCTCCTGTTAGGACTGAGTCTCGATAGTGCTCCGATTTTAGTCTTCGATAGTGCTCCCACTTCAGGCTCACTGAGAAGACTGAAGACCTCTGACGCAAAAACCAAATTGAAGACCTGCTTTTTAATTTTAGCCCTCTGACACAATTGAATGATGAAGCTTCAGTGGACAATATTCAGTCATACGAATGAGAGCAAGAAGAATTGTGCTTCAGTGGACAATATTCAACTCGTTGAAACTTTAAACAGGAAACTTCCTGCACGGACCAAACTTCAAAACCGAGAAGCTCGAACTTGAAGACTCTGAAGACGAAATCCAAATCCCGAAATCCAAATCGCCGAAATCCAAATTGACGAAATTCAAATCGCCGAAATCAAATCGTCTTTCACCGAAGACAAAATCCAAATTTCGAAATCTCGTGTCTCTCTTTCGTCGACGAATGAACCTCGAGCTCTGATACCAGTTTGTTACGACAATACAGAAACTAAGACGAAATTGAGACAGATGAGAAGAACGGAACACACAAGATTTACGTGGGAACCCTTGCGGGAAAAACCACGGGAGAGATGAGAGGCAAAATCCACTATGAGAATCAATGGATTACAAAAGATGCAATGTAAGCTTCTCACTATCAGGCAGAATGAGCAAAAGGCAATATTTATAGTATTACCTCTCAAACCCTAATGTTGGCCCATGGCCCATAACTTAAGCCTATTACATATTCAAGGCATACATAACATGATTTATGCGTCTTCATTCTTTAAAGTTGGTCTCTGCTTTCCTCCTCCTCCTTCGCGATTGCTTCTTGTTGGTCTCTGATTTTTTGGGAGTCCTGCATATTAGCCTCTGTTTTCCCGTGATAAACATATTCATTTCAGTTAGTGCGTGGTGAACATCTGTAATCTTTTTTTTTCTTCTTTGGTTGTTCTTTCAATGTACTTTTGATGATCAAATGAGGATACATTGAACTGTCTTATTTCAGTTAATGCCCAAAATGGTTTATGTCAATTTGCCCAGAATGTTTTTGAATCTTTTGTTCTCAATTTGCCCGGAGTGCACGATTGTACTTGTGCTTGTGTAGAAGTTAAAAATATAAATATACCGCCGAGCTCTCAATTTGCCCAAAATATACACATCTAGTTTACAGTCACAATGGAGTGCACATCTGGTTTATGTCAAATGCTCTCAAATATACATATACCGGTGGTTAGATTTCCTCTGAGAGCCATTTTTCTTATTGGACAGCAAAACTATTTGATTGTGTCATTGGTTCCTTGGAATTGGACAGGACCGACGGTCCGGTCCGATTCCCGATTCTCGGGATGGCCGATCCGGTCCGCGGTTCCGAAAAATGGGAACCAGGACTATTGGTCCGGTTCTCGGTTCTTGAGGGGAACCGGGACTATTGGTCCTATTCCCGGTTCTTGAGGGGAGCCGGACCGAACCGGAAACCGCTCACCCCTAATATTACGTAAATAATATTACGTAAATTGCAACTTTTCTGCATCATTCATATATCGCAACCTTATCCGCATCAGTCTGACAGTCTGACAGTACTATATGTTATCTTTTACCACGCGATCTCTCAATCAATGAGTGCTTCATACAAAATATGCGAAAATGGTGTGTGGATCTATCGTCGGGATTGTACCGTTCTTGACGATATTGTCTGTCTTTTTTTTATTCTACATCAAATTTGTGTGGTTTTTACAAATTAATGCACTGCGTTTTGTACCTTTACCAAAAAGCAGACGGAAAACCGGTTACTGCTCTAGAACTGCACATGATTATCATGAAGGCTTCAAGATAGCTTGCAAGCGACATCAAAATTTATTTCTCTTAGCTAAGGTAAAGCAACTTGATTGAGTCATATATAATTTTATTTATATATAATTGTACCTTTTTCCTTTCGATTACGATGACCTTCAAAATATCCGTACTGCCAAAAAATACTATCCAGATTCGCCAAATTATCTTCAGAACATTCCTCTGGAAAGAAAATGCAGTATATAATTCCTGGTATGCCAAAAACATTGCTGTGACGCCCGACTCAAATCACTGGCGAGTCCTTTGTGAGAGGCCACTGGAGCATGTCGACCATGCATGCCACGATCAGGATGGGAGTTAGGGCGTGGACGATGATCTGCACCATAAAATCGCCTACCTTGATGGGCTTGACAGTCCGATTCAGGTCATAGTCGATCAAGAGGAGCATTGCATTTCCGGTCTTGAACACTTCTTTCTTAGTCCCTATGTTGTACTTACCCGGATTGGTCGCCATTGATAGGGTTGGGTTGAGGAAAAACCTTGAATCTGCAAGATTATCACCTACAGAATAAAGAGAACAAATCCTTTTGAAAGGGTAAAAAAGAAAAAAGATAACATGAAATGAAAGCTGCAACAAACTCATCAGATTGGATTTCTTGCTAATGCAATAAAACAAATGAAGTTCAAAATGTAAAAGAAGAATGATGATTGACAAACAGAGAGGGAAAAAAAAAACAGTCGAACAGAGATAGAGTTTGAGAGAGGTACCAGAAGAGAGGTTAAGAATTTTTGTGTGTGGCGAAATAGAGCAGAAGAGGGAAACCTTAAAGAGAGTAAAACACGCTAAAGGGACTAGGCGAGTGTCGGTGTTTTTTTTTTTTTTTTTCCTTGCTTCTGTACGAAGTATCCCTTCACCGACAATTATTTATTAAAAAGATAAAAAGATTCAACAAAGTCAAAAAAAAATTGTATATGAATTAACTCGCTTAAAATGCTTTTATATATATTCTATCTATTGTCATATTAAAATGTAATATGTGTACTTTATAATATGCTTTCAATTTAAAGCAAAACTCAGTTTTTGGATTACATATACTTTATTCCTAACATGATTAAAAAAAAACCACATGGTAGTAAAATTATTAATTTCAACAAATTAATTTGTTTTATATATTTAAGAAGTCGGTATTTCTTACTTCGCAAGCGTTGATGATGTGAATCATTGTAACGTCTTGTGTTACTCTTTTTGCGGACATGAATATTCTCTTTTTAACGTAACATGACAACGATAATTTTTTTGGATGGCAATGAAAATAACGATGGCTTATTATTGATTTCGACGGACAGTCGTTTACTTTATTATACATCCGAAAAAAGAATTTTGTTGTGTTCTCTCTGGTTTGCGATTAGGAAGCCCCATTAGAGAGGAGACACCTTTCAGCAGAACTCTTTCAAATATTTTGTAAGCTAGGTCGTTTGGAGAAATCAATGTACAAGAACTCTTGAATTTTTTTCCTTTTTCTCTTTCAATAGAATTATACTAGGTAGTGTAGCTTTATGACATCCATTCGGGGCAAAAATAAACTTATTTACTGAAGGTCAAATTTTCCGGAGATATCAGGGAAATGGAAAATTAAAAATCAATAATAATAATAATAAATTAAAGTGAAAGTTGACCACACATAAATTGCAAAGAAAAGGAATTGGACCGGGACTGACTAGTGACAGGAACGCCGAAAAATCTCTGAAATAGATGACGGTCGTCCTCCATGTCAGAGCCAACGCTAATGTGAACGAGTTTTAATTTTTTTTTTAATATTTCTTCATTTTCTGTTTCTTTTCTTTTTTTTTCAATTTCGCCGCCTGGGCGAGAGTGCTTCTGCCGTCCGCCAGAGACGATCGTCTAGACGAGACAAAGCCATCTATTTAATTAGAAATGATTTTCACTGGACAAAAATTTCGAGAACATCGCAGAACAGATGGTTGTCTTCAACCTCGAGACGTGTCTCTTCGCACCCCGGATCGTATTCATTCAATCATAAAACAATACCTCATATCACATTGGCAGAAGATTCAAAGAAACGATTTTCGAATGATCATATCAAATAACAAACCAAAATATCGATGGAAAAATAAGTCGGGAATCTACGCAAAGCTCTGGTACCAATTTTGGAAGATTTCATCGAGAAATTCGAGTAACCTCTTCGATGCATGATTACAGTGATACCCAAGAATATACGTTGAATCACCAGCGCATCCTCCGCGATTCTTCAACCCAACATGGTTCGAGTATAATCACAAGCAAATCATATTCACATTCTACAACGTAAATGCCGAACGTTTCTCAAAGTGACGATGGATGGCTTTTTGTATGTGTTTATCTTATTGTGTGTGTGTGTGTGAGAGAGAGAGAGAGAGAGAGAGAGCGCGCTCTGTACGTTTCTTCAGTGAACATCGTTATTTTTTCATGTCTTCCCCTGGAAGTTTTCTTTCAACTTCCTTTTAGATAAGAAGACGGTACCGTTCAAACACACCTCTTCGTGCACGTCTCTCAAATGGTGCCTCACAAACGCACATTTTCATCAACACACCCCAATATGGATGTAAATATAACAGGGTATGTATCGAATTGGTAGATTTGGTAGTAAATCCATAGATTGGCTCATATTTTAGTATTCCATAATTTGCTTAATAGATAGGTATTGAGACCTTAAATACAGTCTTACGACCTTATGCGAAGCGAGAAGCGAGAATCGATTGAGTATTGATAACTCTTCCAGCATATTTTCTGCTTCCGGGACATTAACACCTCCTCCCATTTATAGCATTTCTTCTTCTTCTTCTTCTTCTTCTTCTTCTATCTCGATTATTATCTTCCTAAGTCGACACATTGAGGAAAAAAAGACGGCCATCCTCACTGAGTTTCCACATTCTACGATCGAACTTATTTTCCCGGTGCCATGAGCCACGCCATCTCCATCGCCTCGATGAGGCTCATGAGCACGTTCACGGAAGGAAAAGCAGAAATGGAAGTTATTATTTTAGCCATTATGTTGCAGAGTGTTTCCTGAGAATATATTCCTCGTCTTTGCCCTTGATATCATCCAGAAATGTTTCTCAACGTTTGAGTGTAATGGTCCTAATAGAATATTTATACACTAAAACACGTTTTCAGCTAACAACTTAAACTTTTAAAACAATTAGCAGTGATCACGCAATTTCTTACAAGCCATGTCAAGAATGGAGAAGTATATTTCGGATTCTCACAAATGCTAAGCATTGATTTGTATACACTTGTTTTCCTTCTCGTTCAGATCGGCTCGTGCAGCTTATTGTGTTAGAAAGAGTCAAAGTTGTTTTTCATGTTTTACAATAAAATAGCTAATCGTGTGTTGTCCTATTCAGTAGGAAATTTTTTGTACGCAAAACTAAATGGATCCTAGTTTTTAGGAATTGGTGGCAGCACGATGCTGGTCAAGTTTGTTGTTATTTTTTAGCTATTTGTTAGCCTTTGTCGTTGTAGTATAGCCCATATAGAGGCTTGTTGAATATTGAATGAATAATGAGCAGTAGCATTCATTCTCCTTTGTACGTGTGCTCTATCTCACTTTTCTTAAAAGTGGTATCAGAGCTAGCATAGAAAAAAAAAGTGAGGGTTGAGAGTTAAACACGTGAGGAAAGAGAGTCGTGTAGTAGTAGTCATGGCCACAGATTCTAATTTTTTCCGACCTGCAATCCCTTGCTTTGATGGTCATTATGACCATTGGAGCATGTTGATGGAAAATTTTTTAAGGTCCAAAGAATATTGGGATGTTGTTTCTTCTGGAATTGCAAAACCAGAAGCAGCAACTTTGACATCATCACAACGAACAGCTCATGAAGCGGCAAAGTTGAGGGACCTCAAAGCAAAGAACTACTTATTTCAAGAAAAAGATCCATCATGGAGACAATCCTTTCAAAGGATACTTCCAAGCAAATATGAGATTCCATGAAGAAGAAGTATCAAGGCTCTGCAAGAGCAAAGAGGCAACAACTACAGGCTCTTCGTACGTAGTTCGAAACTCTACGAATGAAATCAGGGGAGTCGGTCACAGATTATTTTTCAAGAACGATGGCAATTGTCAATAAGACATGAATCCACAGTGACAAGACGGAAGACGTCACCATTGTTGAAAAAATTCTTCGATCCTTAACGCCAAAATTCAATTTTTTTTGTCTGTGCCATAGAAGAAGCTAAGGATATTGAAGAACTTTCAATTGATGAACTACAAGGTTCTTTATTGGTTCATGAACAAAAACTTCAACACCAAGATACAGAAGAGCAAGCCTTGAAGACCTTTACTAATTTTCGTCATTCTTCAGTAATAAGAATGAAGAATGGTAGAGGGAGAGGAAGAAGATTCCACCAACGCAGCAGCACCATCAATCCAAGAATTGAAGGCTCTTCCTCTAAAGATGCATGTAGAACCAATCTCACTTGACATGTGGAAACAACAAATTTTGCAGTAGCAAATGAAGAAGAAGGAGAGACGCTCCTAATGGCATGTCAGGAGAAAGAGATGTCTTCACAAATTTACGGTACCTTGACACTGGCTGTAGCAATCATATGTGTGACAACAAGGAGGCATTTTCTTCAATCGATGATACCCACCGCACTAAAGTGAAGCTTGGAGATGATTCTACCATTTCAGTCATGGAAAAAGGTACTGTTCAAATCTCTTCAAAGGGGAAAATGCAAATAATTAATGATGTTTTTTATGTTCCTAAATTGAAGACAAATCTCATGAGTGTCGGCCAATTACTTGAGAAGGGCTATGAAATTGTATCTAAAGGTGGAGTTTGTAAGATTTATGATCAGCAGCAAAACTTGATTGTTCAAGTTGATATGACACCAAACAGAATGTTTCCTCTTCATCTTCATGATTTTGCTCGTGCTTGCTATACAGTAAAATTAAACAAGGAAGCATGGATTTGGCATTTTAGATATGGGCATCTTAATTTTGGTGGCTTGCGGACACTACACCAAAAGCAGATGGTGGAAGGACTTCCTCCAATTACAATCCCATCAGGAGTTTGCGAAGACTATGTTGTCAGCAAACAACATCGAGCTAAGTTTCTACAAGGCAAGGCGTAGAGGGCAAAGAAGCAGCTTGAGCTAGTCCATTCAGATCTTTGTGGTCCAATCTCACCAGTTTCTAATGGAGGCAAACAATATCTGATCACATTCATTGATGATTTCAGTCGAAAGGTGTGGGTGTATTTCTTGCAAGAAAAATCTGAAACTTTTGAAACATTCAAGAATTTCAAAAATCTTGTCAAAAAGGAAAGTGGCAATCAAATCAAAGTTCTTTGTACTGATCGTGGAGGGGAGTACAAGTCTCTTAAGTTTGATTATTTTTGTACAAAGCATGGAATTCTTAGGCAACTTACTGCAGCCTATACACCACAAAAAAATGGTGAATGTGAGAGGAAGAATCGAACCATCCTCAACATGGTTTGAAGTCTTCTGTGAAGAAGTGGAATTCCAAAGAAGTTCTGGTCAGAGGCAATAAATTGGAGTATCCATCTCTTGAACAAAAGTCTCACATTTGTTGTTCTGAATATGACTCCTGAAGAAGCTTAGAATGGACGAAGGCCAACGGCTGATTATTTCAAAAAATTTGGGTATATTGCATATGCCCACGTTCCAGATCAGAAAAGGAAAAAGCTTGACGATAAAGGAGTAAGATGTGTCTTTCTTGGTGTAAGTAACCAAACAAAAGCTTACAACCTCTATGATCCTGTGATCAAGAAGATTATAATCAATCGTAAGGTAGTATTTGATGAAGAAAGGTTATGGTTATGATCAAGCTAAAAAGGCTGCACCAATTGTAGCTAATTTTGAAGAGATTGGCAAGGAAGATCAACAACACAATTTGGCCTCAGCTAGTAACAATCCTGACCCTATTGAAATGGAGGAGCAGCAGCCCAATTACGAAGCTGGGGCAACACATGGTGAACGCCCCCAACGTCACCGACAAAGGCCAACATGGATGATAGATTATGAGGTGTCCGGAGTTGATCAAGGTGAAGACCCAATAACTCATTTTGCCTTGTTTGCATATAGTGACCCAACTACTTTTGATGAAGCAATAAAACATCAAAAGTGGAGAGATGCAATGGATGCCAAAATGGAAGCAATTGAGAAAAATAACACTTGAGAACTAGCAAATCTTCTCAAAGGCAACAACACTATTGGTGTCAAGTGGGTCTACAAGACAAAGCTAAACAAAGATGGTGGCATTGACAAATACAAGCCGTGGCTGGTGGTAAAAGGCTACAAGCAAGAATTCGGAGTGGACTACAAAGAGGTGTTCGCGCTGGTTACGAGACTTGACACAATTCGGTTAGTGATTGCATTAACGGCACAGAAATCATGGTCTATCCATCACTTAGATGTGAAATCTGCCTTTTTACATGAAGATCTCCAAGAACAGGTATTTATTGACCAACCTCCTGGATATGTGAAGCCTGATTGTGAGCATAAAGTATACAAATTAAAGAAGGCTTTATATGGATCAAAGCAAGCTCCTCGAGTTTGGTATATTAGAATTGAAGCTTATTTTCTGAAGGAAGGGCTTACCAAGTGTCTTTATGAACATACTTTGTTTATTAAGGTTGGTCATGGTGAAAAACTACTTTTGATGTGCTTGTATGTAGATGATCTCATTTACATAGGGAATGATGGTGCCATGAAGGAGACAGTTAAGCAATCTATGGTGCATGAATTTGAGATGACAGATCTCAGGTTAATACACTATTTCTTAGGCATTGAAGTTAATCAGTCTGCTACTGGTATCTTTATTTGCCAAAAGAAATATGTGCATGAGATTTTGGAGAAGTTTCAGTTGAAGGATTGCAATTCAGTTGCCACACCAACAGAGGTTGGATTAAAGCTCACCAAAGATCTTGGTGGACGGAAAGTGAACAGCACCATGTGCAAGCAAATTGTGGGGAGTCTTATGTACTTAACATCAACAAGACCAGACATCATGTATGGTGTTAGTCTCATTAGTAGATACATGGAGAGTCCCACAGAAAAACACTTTCATGCTGCTAAGCATATTTTACCCTATTTGAGAGGGACTGCATCTCTTGGGTTGTTTTACAAGAAAGAAGAAAGTTCAGATTTTCTTGGTTTTACTTACAGTGATTATGCAGGTGATATTGAGGACCGAAAAAGCATCTCAGGCTATGTATTTATGCTTGGTTCAGCAACTATCCCGTGGTCTTCAAAGAAACAACCCTTAGTCACTCTTTCAACAACTGAAGCAGAATTTATGTGTGACAGTCTGATTTTCCTGTCATTTCGAGACCTTTGACTGTAAGATATCTATCGAAGTATTTAAGTTATATCTCGCTCTGACCTGATCAATCATGAGTCAATTAACCGAAGGGGAAAGGCTAACGCGTGACGAGGTACATGGACCTAGGAAATTCGATAAGAAAACGGAATTTTGACCATAAAGGTCGTTGAGGGATATTTAGAACCGAGGCCGATCAGAAAACGATTAAGGAATCTGTTGTTAGTGTTATACGATTGGGACGCGGGTGATGCTGCTTAACCAACGTATGATTTGCAAATTTTTTCTAAATTGGTTTATGACGATCGCGGCCGTCGGGGCTAGTAATAAACCCTTGCGATTACACGACAACCAAGATAGCCGTGGTTTGAATTTTCCTAGTGTGATGAGAATCACAGAGTCGATACGCGTAATGTCCGCAAAAGCCGCCCGTTAGTTCGAGATAAATTGAAAGTACGACGACGAGAAATCGACCACGATATGGGATCTCGAAAATATAAATTGGAAATGAAGAATTGTAACAATTAGTTTGGATTGGACGATTCCTATAAAAAATGAAAAATTGGCGAAAAATTAGATTTTCGGTCGAAAGTTGTGAAAAGACCATTTTGCCCTTGGAGACTTGGCCTTACTTTATTAATTTGGATGAGGGCATATTGGTCAATTGAACCCCCATGGAGCTGCCGAATTTAGAAGGGCAATTTGGGGAAGGAAATTTGGATATTATTTGGGCAAAGACAAATGTCATTGCTTGGGTGAAGTGCATTAATTTTCCACTAAACCTAACCCACCCTCTAGAAGCCTTTTGGGGATTAGATCAAGCCTTCTACCTCTCTCCCTCTTCATCGGAATCACATGACACCAGCAGCTTCACCATCTTCTTCTTCTTCTTCTTTCCCTTCCCTCTCGCAGAACCGACCAACGCCCGACCAGAAACTGCCACCGTCTTCACCGTCGTCCAGCGCTCCAATCGAAGACAACCAGCCTTCGAGCCGGCCATCCTCACGTCCTTCGTCCTCTTGCCGAACTATTCCAAGTGGAAGCGTAGAGATTGGTCCACTGTGGAGCTCCGGCCGATGATTTTCCCGCGAGTCGACGGAAACCATCGCAACTGGAGGTAGGTGGCTATTTGTACTTTGTTGGACCTCGAATAGTTCGAGTTTTTCGTTCAAATTTTGTGGAGACCTAAGGCACATGTGTACTGAGCTAGGGTAAGAATTTGGGCCTTTTTCGATGAAGTTTTGAAGTAAAATTGCTGCTATGATTGAAGGGAAAATTATGACCGGTTGAGGACTTGGAGGAATCGGCGTAGTCCGTCGACCATTTGGTATCGCCCTGAGCTCAAATTTTTGGTGAGACTCTTTAACTCATAGGACTTGATGTTAGCAAGTTTATTTGTGGAAAAATTGAGGATTTAGGTTGAATTTTAGGCTGATTGGATGAGATGCATACAGAACCAAAAATACTCTGTTTCGGTTCTGTGCTTGTCGAGTTGGTGGGGGCTGTTAGGTGATCAATCGATCTTTATTTTCGTCATTGAGGCGTACTAGAATGTCGATGGATAGACTATTGAGGTTTATGCGTGGTGGTTTGATGTTTGGGCGAAGAAAAATTGATGAAACTGATGGAATTCCCTCAGGTATAAAGCTGCCCTGTTTTGAATCCATTGGCGCCGAAGACTTGCAGTGCTTAAAAAGGGATTTTTGTTGATTTTAGAACAAGGTAAGAAGTTCCTAAACCTTGGCTAGGAAGGTTGGACTCAATTGGGTGAATCTGTTGATTCTGCTAGTTTATGGCGAGCTATGTGTGATTGGCTATTGTGCGCTCTCATGAAATGTCGATGACTTGAATATTTCTTATTTCTTGCATACTTGTATCATGGACTGATTGTCACTCTTGATTGTTGGAATTGACTGTCTTGCATGCCTTAAACTGTTGGCTCAATATATTAGCTTATATTCGATCATGAGGTCTTGACGGGAAATGAACTTTGGCATGCTTGAGAAACTTGTGGTATTCTGAGGCGTTGAGACGCGGGGTAGAAATGCCCAATGTCCTGATGCGTCGAGACACGGGACGAAAATTCTTATTGTGTCGACATAGGCCTGAGATGACATTGAAAACCTGAGGCGTTTACGCGGGTTTGTCAATGAGTTGGTCTGAAGCGTAATTACGCGGACCTAACCTGAGACATTCTAAACGCGGGCTTGACACAAATGGAGGTTGGGAAGAAAGGATGTTGTGGTTTGGCTTTGTAATGTGTGTTTGACTTAAATGATAAGGTTAGATGCCATGTTTGCATAAAGGATGCTTGTTGATGTTCATGTATCACCTATGGTTGTTGAATGCATCATGTGATTGCTTGTACATTATGTTCATAATTGAATTCACCTGAGTGTACTGTCAGCTTGCCCTAGGGTTAGGACTTTTCTTACTGAGATGTCTATCTCACCCCGTCGTGGGACCATAATTTCAGACCCCAGGACCTGAAGATGCTTCCTATCAGATTGGGCGATCCCCAGGAGATGACCAGGTATATAGAGGAGTTTCCCGATGGCCGAGGTACTGTTTATGTTAGAAAGACTACGGTAGTATGGGTTGATGAACCAGGAGCGCCGAGCAAACCACATAGGTTTGAGGCGTGGTTCCGTAAAGTAGGGGATGTCATGTCCGAACAGTTAAAGCCCCAGGACGTGCCAAGAAGAGTTGTACCCTCATGGTGTCACCCTACTCGAGAGGAGATAGATATAGAGACTTCCACGGTGGGATCAAGAAACGTGCTTGAGGGAGAACTAGTGGGCGAGGCAAGTATTGAAGTGATTGAGATATCAGATGAGGAGGAGGACATGGAAGAAAACTCCACTGAAGTTCGGTCAAAGACTTTCTCAGACTACGATCCCGCTGAGGATATGAGTCGAGCAGATGATACCAGTACTACCTAGTGTGTTTGGCGGCGCATGACTTTTTGGAGTGTCTTTTAGTGGTGACTATATTTTGGGCAGGGTCTCGAGGTTGCTTTTTGTTCGACCCCTTTTGTTTTCATCGACCTTTGTTCGGGGTACAAGCTAGTTCATGGTCTCATATGTACGAACTTATCTTTTGGTTGTATGAAAAGGGCTTTTTTTTTCCCCGCATCTCACTTTTTGTCAGGTAAAGGTTGTCTGGTCTGGAGATGGACTTTTATTTTATTTTACCTAAACCTTCCGTTTGCAAGTCTCTTTTTCTTTGGCCGTTTTAGAGTGGTATCGTGGGACAGGTCTTACGGCTCTAGTGGATGTACGCACTTGGATGGGAAGCGGGGCGTGACATCCTAGTTTAGTGGTATCAAAGCGGGGTTAACTCGATCCAAGCCGATTGAGGATTGGAGTAATAAGGAGGAATGAGATCCGGGGTGATTGAATAGAGAGACCGTAGAGGGGGTTCGCTAGAGTAGGTTAAGACATGCATGACATATGAGTGGCGCATGTGATTGGCATCATGAAAGTGACATTGATATGATGATTAGATGTGACTAAACTTCATACTGAGCATGTGCATTGAATATGAATGCTTGCCTTATGAAGCGTTGAGTACTTTGTTTGAGCTGGTAGTACAATTTCGTATTCTAAATTGTTGTGTTCTTGAGATTGTCTGGAGAATGGTTGCCTTGACGTGGATGCTACTTGTTGTGTAGTATAGAACCACTAGACTGGAATGGTTGAGTTGAGTTTTAATTCCGTGGTGGAATTGTAGTGGCACAGGCAGTATAAGGATGAGCGATCGACCTGTTAGACGTAGAAGACACAATGGTAGGGCTTCTAGTTCGAGGCCACCTACGGCAGAGAATCCGAGAATTGGAGATGTGTTGAGAGCCTTGGAACGGATTGATAATTTGATAAATAGACAGGCTCACGATAGAGATGCCGCCATAACCCAGGCCGTGGGAGCTTCCTTGACTGCTGTTAATGTGACGACTGGGATTAATGTAGAGGGCGGAGGCAGCGGTAGCAGTGGCCAGGGCGCTGGAGCTAGTAATACGCAAGCTAATGTGAATATTGGCCAAGGTGTAGGAGTAGGCAATATGCCAGGTAATGTTGTTGCTTCTCGAGATATGGGTCAACTAGTGGAGCAATTTGTAAAGCTAAGGCTGCCCCAGTTTAATGGAAATGGTGACCCAGAGTTGGCACCCAGGTGGATAGAAAAGCTCGAGAAGACCTTTGGGGTTCTAAAATATAATGACGAAGAAAAAGTGCTTTTGGCGGTTTACCAACTGGAGGATACCGCAAATGACTAGTGGAATGTTACTAAAGATGAAATTTTTCCTGAGGGCGCGGCTCTGAATTGGACTGCTTTTGCTATTGCATTTAATGACAAGTATTTCTCGGAGACTACATGAGAAAGTAAGTAGGTGAAATTTCAAAATTTACGTCAGGGTCACCTGACAGTGGATCAATATAAAGCCGAGTTTGCTGGGTTGTTGAGGTATGCGCCCTAATATGTTAAGGATCCGTTAGAAAAGGCACAGAGGTTTCGAGATGGATTACGGCCTGAACTTCGCATCCAGTTGGTGACTGTGAACTTGAGAACTTACAAGGAAATTTATGAGCGAAGCCAGATGATAGAAAGGGATATGATGGAAAGAGCAACCGTGTCTGGATCGCAATTCACTCATTTTCGAGATAATCGCCAGTTGGGTAAGAGACCAATGACTAACCCTAGGCGATTTGTTCCGCCTGTGAGGAGGAATATTGGGAAACCGCCGCTTCAATCAAGCTCGAATTGTCATTTGTGTGGAAGAAGACATGGAAACGGACCTTGCCCGATTAAGACAGGCGCATGCTTTAAGTGTGGCCAGGTAGGCCATCAGATGAGATTTTGCCCCAACCAAGCTCAAATGGCTAGACCTCAAGGACCGAGGCCACAAGCAAGACCCCCAGCTGTTGCTCCACAGAATGATCTGAACTGACCGCCAGCTCAAGGGCGAGTTTATACTTAGCTCAAGGCGAAGCGGAGAATGCTCCCGGTGTGGTCACAGGTATGATTTCTTTGTGTGACCAAGTTGCTTATGCATTATTTGATCCTGGAGCTTCGCATTCCTTTGTCTCTGCTCAATTTGCCGATATGGTTGGTATGGGTCTGAAGCCTTTGAATGTGATTTTGCATGTCACCACTCCGTTAAAGGATAAAGTGATAGTTTCATTAGGGTGCGCGGATTGTAAGATAGTCATTGATGGTAGAGAGGAAAGGATAGACTTAGCAGTACTGCCTATGTATGACTTTGATGTGATCGTTGGAATGGATTGGTTGAGTAAACAGAAGGCTGTCGTTGGTTGTGGTGAAAAGGTAATCCATTTTTATCCGGATGATCGTCCTAGCTATGAGTTTAAGGGAAGTCGTGGGGGAACTTCCATTCATTTGGTTTCGTCGCTTGAAGCGACAAAGTTGTTGGATGAGGGATGTCGAGCTTACTTGGCTGCGGTAGTTGATACGACGGTTGAAGAACCGAAATTGGAAAATATAACTGTAATACTTGAATTTCCTGATGTTTTTCCTCAAGAACTGCCGGGATTGCCACCCGAGCGTGAGATCGAGTTTGTAATTGAGTTAGCTCCTGGGACGGAGCCAATTTCGAAGGCACCTTACCGAATGGCGCTATTGGAGTTGAAAGAGTTGAAAGTACAATTGCAGGAGTTACTCGACAAGGGATTTATTAGGACTAGTGCTTCGCCATGGGGAGCACCAGTGTTATTTTTGAGCAAAAAGGATGGATCCTTGCGTCTGTGTATAGATTACAGGCAACTGAACCAGGTGACTGTTAAGAATAAGTATCTGTTGCCGAGGATTGATGATCTGTTCGATCAGTTGCAGGGAGCTTCAGTATTCTCTAAAATAGACTTGAGGACATGATACCATCAGTTGAAGATTAAACAAGAGGATATTTTGAAAACGGCTTTCAGGACGTGATATGGACACTATGAATTTACAGTGATGCCTTTTGGTTTGACGAATGCTCCAGCTGCATTCATGGATATGATGTATCGAGTGTTTAGGGAATACCTCGACCGTTTCGTCATAGTATTTATTGATGATATTTTGATATACTCGAAGGACCTTGAGGAGCATGAAAAGCACTTAAGAATTGTTTTACAGACCTTGAGGGAACACTCGCTTTATGCTAAGTTTAGTAAATGCGAGTTTTGGTTGAACAAAGTGGCATTTCTCGGACATATAATATCTGGAGAAGGAATTTCGGTAGACCCTGCAAAGATAGAAGCAGTGATAAATTGGCCTAGACCAACGACAGTTACTGAAGTTCGAAGTATTCTGGGATTGGCTGGTTACTATAGGCGCTTCGTGGAAAATTTTTCGTCTATAGCCATGCCATTGACGCAGCTAACTAAGAACTCTACGAAGTTTGAATGGACGGACAAGTGTGAAAGGAGTTTTCGTGAACTTAAGCATCGTTTGACGACCGCACCAGTTCTCACGATACCTTCTGGACCTGGAGGCTTTGAGATTTATAGCGATGCGTCGTTGAAAGGATTGGGGTGCGTACTCATGCAACACGGAAGGGTAGTATTGTATGCTTCGAGGCAACTGAGACCCCACGAGTTAAATTATCCGACGCATGACTTGGAACTAGCTGTGATTATTTTTGCTCTGAAAATCTGGAGGCACTACTTATGCGGCGAAAGGTTTCAAATTTATACGGACCACCAGAGTTTATAATATTTATTTTCTCAGAGGAATTAAATATGAGGCAACGTCGATGGATGGAGTTGCTTAAGGATTACGACTGCGACATCTTGTACCATCTTGGGAAGGCAAATAGAGTTGCTGATGTACTCAGCCGGAAGTCTAGTATCGCGCACTTAATGGTTAAAGGATGGTTTGTGCTTGAAGGGTTGAGGGACTCTGAATTCAAATTAGAAATGAACCAATTGACGAGTTTGATAGCGACATTGAGAATCGAACCAGAAATTCAGGAAAGGATAAAAGTCTTGCAGGCTACGGATCCTGAAGTCCATAAAATTCTTAGTATGGACACGACGAAGAAGAAAGACGATTTCCAGGTGACTGAGGAAGGAATTTTAAAATTTCGCGGACGTCTTTGCGTGCCTAATGATGAAGAGCTTAAGGAAAGAATATTGTCTGAGGCTTACCGGAGTAATTATAGTATTCACCCGGGTAGCACGAAAATGTACCAGAACTTGCGTCAGCACTATTGGTGAAACGGTATGAAAGTGGATGTAGCTAGGCATGTGGCAAAGTGTCTAACGTGCCAGCAAGTAAAAGCACAGCATTGTAAGCCTGGCGGATTGCTACAACCTTTGGAAATTCCGGAATGGAAATGAGAGCATGTAACCATGGATTTCGTTATGGGACTACCGCGGAGTCAGAAAGGACATAATTCGATCTGGGTAGTCGTGGACAGACTGACTAAGTCTGCGCACTTCATCCCTGTGAGGAAGGATTTCGCGATGGATAAATACACTGAATTGTATATGCGTTACATTGTGCGACTACATGAAGTACCTGTAACGATTACGTCAGATCGAGACCCTAAGTTTACGGCTAATTTTTGGAAGAGTCTTCAGGACGCCTTGGGAACCAGATTACAGTTTAGCACGACGTACCATCCGCCAACCGATGGACAATCGGAAAGGACGATTCAAACGCTTAAGGACATGTTGCGAGCGTGCGTCATAGACTTTAAAAGCGGATGGGAAGATCATTTGCACCTAGTGGAGTTTGCATACAATAATAGTTATCAGCAAAGTATTGGAATGGCACCATTTGAAGCATTGTATAGCAGAGCGTACAGAACCCCTTGTGCTGCGATGAAGTGGGAGAACGAAGCATAACGGGGCCAGAATTGGTAGAGCAGTCCGTTGAGGCAGTGAAAGTAATCAGAGATAGGTTGAAAACCGCACAAAGTCGCCAGAAGAGCTATGCTGACAAGCGACGTAAGCCCTTAGAATTTTAAGTTGGTGACCATATTTTTCTCAAGATATCGCCAATGTGAGGTATATCTCGATTCGGAAAGAAGAGAAAATTGAGTCCGAGATATTTAGGCCCATTCGAAATTTTGGAACGGATTGGGACTTTAGCCTACAGACTTGCCTTACCGCCGAATTTGTCTCAAGTACACAATGTATTTCATGTGTCGATGTTACGGAAGTACGAGCCAGACCTGACGCATATTTTGGATTACGAGACTATAGAATTGGACGACAAAGTTTCGTATATAAAAAGGCCTATCAGGATTGAAGAGCGAAAAGAGCACGTTTTAAGGACCAAGAAGATTCCGCTGGTCAAAGTAGTTTGGGAGCACCATGGAACTGAAGGCTCTACATGGGAGAATGAGGAATCAATGAGGCGTTAACACCCCCATTTGTTTGAGTAATTGGATTGTAACAAATTTCGAGGATGAAATTTTTGTAAGGGGGAAAGAGTTGTGACAGTCTGATTTTCCTGTCATTTCGAGACCTTTAACTGTAAGATATCTATCTAAGTATTTCAGTTATATCTCGCTCTGACCTGATCAGTCATGAGTCAATTAACCGAAGGGGAAAGGCTAACGCGTGACGAGGTACGTGGACCTAGGAAATTCGGTAAGAAAATGGCATTTTGACCATAAGGGTCATTGAGGGATATTTAGAACCGAGGCAGATCAGAAAACAATTAAAGAATCCGTTGTTAGTGTTATACGATTGGGACGCGGGTGATGCCGCTTAACCAACGTATGATTTGTAAATTTTTCCTAAATTGATTTATGACGATCGCGGCCGTCGGGGCTTGTAATAAACCCTTGTGATTACATGACAACCAAGATAGCCGCTGTTTGAATTTTCCTAGTGTGATGAGAATCACAAAGTCGATACGCGTAATGTCCGCAAAAGCCGCCCGTTAGTTCGAGATAAATTGAAAGTACGACGACGAGAAATCGACCACGATATGGGATCTCGAAAATGGAAATTGGAAATGAAGAATTGTAACAATTAGTTTGGATTAGATGACGCCTATAAAGAATGAAAAATTAGCAAAAAATTGAATTTTTGGAGGAAAGTTATTAAAAGACCATTTTGCCCCTAGAGACTTGGCCTTGCTTTATTAATTTGGATGAGGGCATATTGGTCAATTGAACCCCCATGGAGCTGCCGAATTTAGAAGAGCAATTTGGGAAAGGAAATTTGGATATTATTTGGGCAAAGACAAATGTCATTGCTTGGGTGAAGTGCATTAATTTTCCATTAAACCTAACCATCCTCTAGAAGCCTTTTGGGGATTAGACCAATCCTTCTACCTCTCTCCCTCTTCATCTGAATCACAAGACACCAGCAGCTTCACCATCTTCTTCTTCTTCTTTCCCTTCCCTCGCGCAGAACCGACCAACGCCCGACCAAAAACTGCAGCCGTCTTCACCGCCGACCAGCGCTCCGACCCGCGACAACCAACCTTCGAGCCGGCCATCCTCACGTCCTTCATCCTCTTGCCGAACTATTCCAAGTGGAAGCGCAGAGATTGGTCCACTGTGGAGCTCCGGCCGACGATTTTCTCGCGAGTCGACGGAAGCCGTCGCAACTGGAGGTAGGTGGCTGTTTGTACTTCGTTGGACCTCGAATCGTTCGATTTTTTTGTTCAAATTTTGTGGAGACCTAAGGTACACGGGTACTGAGCTAGGGTAAAAATTTGGGCCTTTTTCGATGAAGTTTTGATGTAGAATTACTGCTGTGATTGAAGGAAAAATTCTGACCGGTTGAGGATTTGGAGGAATCTGCATAGTCCGTTGACCATTTGGTGTTGCCCTGAGCTTAAGTTTTCGGTGAGGCTCTTTAACTCATAGGATTTGATGTTAGCAAGTTTATTTGTGGAAAAATTGAGGATTTAGGTTGAATTTTGGGCTGATTGGATGAGATGCACACAGAACCGAAAATATCTTGTTTCGATTCTATGTTTGCCTAGTTGGTAGGGGCTGTTAGGTGATCAATCAAGCTTTATTTTTGTCGTTGAGGCGTACTAGAATGTCGATGGATAGGCTATTGAGGTTTATGCGTGGTGGTTTGATGTTTGGGCGAATAAAAATTGATGAAACGGATGGAATTCCCTCAGGTATAATGTTGCCCTGTTGTGAATCCATTGGCGCCGAAGACTTGCAGTGCTTAAAAAGGGATTTTTGTTGATTTTAGAACAAGGTAAGAAGTTCCTAAACCTTGGCTAGGAAGGTTGGACTCAATTGGGTGAATCTGTTGATAATTCTGCTAGTTTATGGCGAGCTATGTGTGATTGGCTATTGTGAGCTCTCATGAGATGCCGATGACTTGAATATTTCTTGCATACTTGTGTCATGGACTAATTGTCACTCTTGATTGTTGGAATTGACTGTCTTGCATGCCTTAAACTGTTGGCTCAATATATTAGCTTATATTCGATCATGAGGTCTTGACGGGAAATGAACTTTGGCATGCTTAAGAAACTTGTGGTACCCTGAGGCGTTGAGACGCAGGGTAGAAATGGCCAATGTCCTGATGCGTCGAGACGCGGGACGAAAATTCTTATTGTGTCGACACAGGCCTAAGATGACATTGAAAACCTGAGACGTTTACGCGGGTTTATCAATTAGTTGGTCTGAGGCGTAATTACGCGGACCTAGCCTGAGGCATTCTAAACGCGGGCTTGACACAAATGGAGATTGGGAAGAAAGGATGGTGTGGTTTGGCTTTGTAATGTGTATTTGACTTAAATGATGAGGTTAGATGCCATGTTTGCATAAAGGATGCTTGTTGATGTTCATGTATCACCTATGGTTGTTGAATGCATCATGTGATTGCTTGTACATTATGTTCATAATTGAATTCACCTGAGGGTACTGTCAGCCTGACCTAGGGTTAGGACTTTTCTTACTGAAATGTCGATCTCACCCCGTCGTGGGACCATAATTTCAGACCCCAGGATCTGAAGATGCTTCCTATCAAATTGGGCGATCCCCAGGAGATGACCAGGTATATAAAGGAGTTTCCTGATGGCCGAGGTACTGTTTATGTTAGAAAGACTACAGTAGTATGGGTTGACGAACCAGGAGCGCCGAGCAAACCACATAAGTTTGAGTCGTGGTTCCGTAGAGTAAGGGATGTCATGTCCGAACAGTTAAAGCCTCGGGACGTGCCAAGAAGAGTTGTACCCTCATGGCGTCACCCTACCCGAGAGGAGATAGAGATACAGACTTCCACGGTGGGATCAAGAAACGTGCCTGAGGGAGAACTAGTGGGCGAGGCAAGCATTGAAGTGATTGAGATATCAGATGAGGAGGAGGATATGGAAGAAGACTCCATTGAAGTTCGGTCAGAGACTTTCTCAGACTACGATCCCGCTGAGGATATGAGTCAAGCAGATGATACCAGTACTACCTATTGTGTTTGGTGGCGCATGACTTTTTGGAGTGTCTTTTAGTGGTGACTATCTTTTGGGCAGGGTCTCGAGGTTGCTTTTTGTTCGACTCCTTTTGTTTTCCTCGACCTTTGTTCGGGGTACAAGTTAGTTCATGGTCTCATATGTACGAACTTATCTTTTGGTTGTATAAAAAGGGCTTTTTTTTTCCCCGCATCTCATTCTTTGTCAGGTAAAGGTTGTCTGGTGTTGTAACAAATGCGAAAAACAAGCACAGAACATAAGAATTTACGTGATTCGATCAAGGCGATCTACGTCCACGGGCGAGGCAAAATAAGATTCCACTATAATCAAAGAGAGTACAGATTACAAAAGTCGTTCTCAGCGACTAAACAAAAGCACATGGCTCACAAAACTCTTTGATGACGAAAAATCACCGTACAATCAAATAAACCCTAGCCGCAGCATAATAAAGCCCAAAAAAAAAATTCTCGGGGGCGTTGCCCCCGAACCCCATAGAAATCTATTCGCACCCCTATAGGACTTATCGACCCAACTCTCCGCGTCACCAACCAAATCTCAATTTTCTCTCCACTTTTGAGCCGCACAAAAATATGTCGAGTCGGGTGATGAACCGGACCGAATGTATAAAATTCAAGACATATTTAACATCTGGTCTGGAGATGGACTTTTATTTTGTTTTACCTAAACCTTCCATTTGCAAGTCTTTTTTTCTTTGGCCGTTTTAGAGTGGTATCTTGGGACAGGTCTTACGGCTCCAGTGGATGTATGCACTCGGATGGGAAGCGAGGCGTGACATTGTGGCTGCCATATCAAGTGCTTGTCAAGCTATTTGGTTGAGGAAGATTCTTAGACAACTTCAATTCGAACACCATGAAGCAACAATAATTTTTTGTGACAACAATTCAGCCATTAAATTGTCAAAGAATCCAGTTCTACATGGGAGGAGCAAGCACATAGATGTGAAGTATCATTTCTTGAGGGATCTTACAAAAGATGGTGTGATTGATCTTGTTTTCTGCAAAAGTGAAGAAAGATCAAGTTGCTGATTTGTTCACAGACCTCTCAAAATTGCCACATTTCAAAAATTAAGGAAGCTCCTTGGAGTTTGTTTGATGAATGCCTCAGATTAAAGGAGAGTTTGTTTCTATGCCTTTAAACTGATCACTTGTAGTATTAGTTTAAGGGAGGGCATGTTAGAAAGAGTCAAAGTTATTTTTCATGTTTTACAATAAAATAACTAGTCGTGTGTTGTCCTATTCAGTAGAAAAGTTTTTGTTAGTAAAACTAAGTGGATCCTAGTTTTTAGGAATTGGTGGCAGCATGATACTGCACATGGGTCAAGTTTGTTGCTATTTTTTAGCTATTTGTTAGCCTTTTTCGTTGTAGTATAGCCCATATAGAGGCTTGTTGAATATTGAATGAATAATGAGCAGTAGCATTTATTCTCCTCTATGCATGTGCTCTATCTTCTTTTCTTAACATATTGTTGAGACGACGGATTGTCTACCACTCAGAAAGCTCTTGATTCTCACGGTCAAAAAACCAGTTTCACATATATATTTCCATTAGTTTGGATTCTACCTTTCTGTTTCAATCTAGATCACAATGGCCGGATTGTATTACGATGCTCTCCAGGGTTGTCAACATATGTTCGGCGCATTCCTGGGGAAGCGACGGCCACATAATATTGCTGGAGTGGCGAAAGCATAGCTGCTCTGCTCCATTCGACTGATCCCCAGAGTGGCGGGCGAAAAACCGAAGGCCTCCAAATTAGGATCTGCAGCATTAAAACCAAAAGCTTAACTATTCAACCAACCCCTTGCGATTAGAATAACAAATCTATTTAGAGAGATGCATATACAAAATCACGACAGTGAGATTATAGGAAATGCAGGACACAAAGAACACCAAGTAGTAATCCTTACCAAAAAGAAAAAAGAGAACACCAAGTAGTAATCTTTGCATTTTGTTTGTTACGCAGAACCAAGCTATCGGACAATAAATAGACAAAACGAGTAAAGTAAATCGGACACCAGATGTACGTGGTTCGGTCGTAAAGACCTACGTCCATGGGGAAAGCAGCAACGATTCCACTATGCGACTAACCACGGTGCATAACACAGAAGAATTCACTCTGCACCAACTAGCGCCTTTTGCAATGCCCATGCAAAAGCCACGCACTGAAGAAACTTTAGATATATTAATATATATCCACCGCCAGAGGAGATCTGTAGTAATTTCGGTCAAAGAAGAAAGCTCCATGTCTTTGTTGATTTGCGACTTCAACACGCAATGAATTCCATGCTCATCAAGATTCGGTTTTTTTTTTTAAAAAAAATTCCACATATCAAAATTTTATTCAATTCGAGTCGACTTTGTTTAATGGGCTTAAAACTCGAGACACGTTTAACACTGTTGACACCTAAATTATTTCGTCCACGTGCCTAAGGCATGAGAGAAGATCGAGATGAGGTACCAGGACATGGATAAGCCATGTGCACCGCATGTGGGAATTATCAATCTATTTGAAGATGTTCGTGTGCTAATCGACGACGGCATATGTTGATGCCACATGTCAAGTTGTCAAAAGACGACGAAATTGAAATGGTCAATGATTTTTTTGCCAACAACAGGATTTGCCGCTAGAGAAATAAAATAATTGGGAATAGATGTGTCCAGAAGTGAAGAAAAATTATCGTTTGAACATCCAGCGACAGCATAATCAGTGGCAGTTATACAAGCCCTATACATTGCAAAGGGAAGGGAACTACATAAATGCATGATTTTCGGATTCGTAATGGATAAGGAACATGGGCACGGTCGACGAGGACAAATAAAGAGATTCAAGTCGTTGCAAGTCATTAGAGGGTCATTGACAGTTATATAACCAATTATATACAGCAGAACAACTACCAATAACATGATCGACCAATTCATGAAAAGTGACAGACGTGAAAATTGTCAATGAATATTGCAACCGTCAAAGAGCAGTTACCATTCAATCATTATAAATACCATCAGGCATCCAGCATAATGTCCCCAACAACTCAAACAAATTTATCTTTATCTTTATTTTTACTTTCCTATATCGCACATAATTTTTCTTAGATGTAGCTTTCAGATTCTCGTTGTTGAGTCAAACTCTGGCACATATCTTTATCCTAGGCACTTCGTTGTCATGTCAAACTCTGGTGTAGTGTCAAAGCGTCTTAAAGGCCTTGTCATTGAGTCAAACTCTGTTGAAGTTACGTTAATTCGCTTGTAAAATTGTATTTCCTAGACCTTTCCTTCGAGTTAAACTCCATTTTTTTATGTTTGTATAATTTAGTGGAAAGTTACCTATTGATTTCCTGGATCCCTCATGTCCGGAATCGCCACAGGACCCTTTTGCTATATTTAAAAATCGAAGACATACTTTCGGTGAAAGGTATTTTGTCACGGGAGAAACTCCGACGAAACACATTCATATTGGATTTTGTGTTCATTCCTTGTGTTGGGAAATCTTTTATGATGCTTTGAAGATGGCGAATAATCAAAAGCTACAGGTTATTTTGACATGAGAGGGAAGATACAATATTTGATTGTTATCAGGAGTAGCATATCGTTAAGCAACATATCATAGGCAAAGCATCTATAGATTTCATGTTGGGAGTGCGCAGCAGAAGTCCGATACTTTCACCTGGGGAGATCGCCAAAAGGGAGCCCAAGTCCGAGCCCGTCAATATATTTAGTTAGACCCACCTTCACTCAAAAGCTTAAGCCAATGAGTTATGGAACAACTTAGATGTATTAACTGTTCAACACCACATTAATTCTCCAATGTGGGACTTCTCTAACACAACTCACACATGCATCCTAACATTTCAGACGAGATGGAAAACTGTGATGATACCGATGACTTGTGTAAGTTCAGTGAATACTAATGAAGATAAACATAAAAGGATAGCTAGTCTACTATCATGAGAATTATATTATGACTTGGAGATACTATGATCAATCTTCCGTCGACTAAAAGTATTTTAAAAATAACATACTCAAAAGGATCACTGCATGATCGATTGAAAGTTATTCCATACAGTTTGATCATCGACAGCACTAACAGAATAATGATAATGAGCACGTCATAATTGTGGGTAATGGATTGAGCTTATATCAAGTCGTCGAACTGCTGGTCACTTGCTCATCTGACTGGAACGTTGATCACAATAAAAATAGCCATTGACAACGCTTGGGATTCACAAAAAGAGCACCATAGTTGAATTAGAGCATATTGCTAATTCTAAGCAGGAGATATACTCTGATAAGAGCAGACATGATTACTTTGGGAAAACCGCCACTATGGATGTTCTAATGCGGGCGAGCGACAGAGAGACTGTCTGCTGCTGAAAACGATAGAAGACACGGCCACTTGAGGATTTTGAGTAATTGTCATCTAAGGTTGGAATGCTAAATATCCAATCCAAGAGAAGTAGTAGAGTTGGATGGACACGAACAAAACTAGTTTATTGCTTTGAGTGTTCTTCTTTGCTCTGTTCTAGGTGGTAGTTACAGTGTATTGCTGATTATTCTTTGTTTATATTGTTTGTCATCATGACAACACCAAGTGTATAAGAGTGATAGGTGTACTTGTGTCTTTATAGTACGTGTTAATTATAACTTATCATGAATATTATTAGTGGCTTCCAACCTACGTGGCTATTAGTGTTGGGGTGGAAGTAAATTTTCGGAAAAATCTGAATCACTATAAAAAAAATCTATGTGATATATTTCATCTCTTCATTACAGCATTACTTGTTCATTACAATCAGTATTTTTTCCGTCAATACCACCACATGATTATGTTAATCTGGTTCTGACGTGGTTGAAGTTTAACTTGCTATATTCCTCAAAAGTTCTTCATAGTTCTCAAACAACCTATTCACCCCTTTAAGTTATATTGTTAGCCCTAACACCTTGCCATTAAAATTATCAATTATTTGGGGAGTGAAAATAAAATGAGGAAAGACTAAATGAATATATGTGGATGACTAATTACCAATCTAGTTGGTAATTTAATGAAAAATGTTGGTAATTTTACATATGAGTGAATAATTTGAAAACCTTGGTAATTTATAACAAATCGATTATCTTTTACAAAATTTAGAAAAATTTGAAACAATCTAATAGTTATTAGTTAGTGACTCGAATAAGATTTGATGACCTAAAACTAGTTTGGTAAATTAATCAAGTCGAGGTAAATAATATCCTAAAAGTGTAGCTAGCTATCTTGATAACACTTTGGTAAGATATACAAATAGAAGTCAGTCATTATTGGAAAGGTTGATAACTTCAAAATAACTAAATTAACATTAATAACTTGATGAGGTTGGTAAATTACTAACAATTTACCAGATAAACAATTTACCGGTGACACTTTTCTTACCAATGGTATTTGAAACTTATCAATCTTTGTAAAAATTTATCTACATTTAAATGCTTCCCTTTCCTCTTCAAAAAGAACAATAAGATTTTGCTAATCATCCTACACTAATAAATAACATACCGTGATTTTACCGCAATCGCACACTCCATTTATTGAGGAACTCATTGTCCCCACCACATGTATCAAGTGACGTGATGTCACGATGACGTCATCATATTGCTAACATCAATACAATGAAATATCGGTATTTTTATTTGTGTTTGGGCATTGGAGTCCCATTACATCCTTCATCTCGTATTATATATAGTATCTAGAGATGTCAAATGAAAGGTGGCTAAGATCATGAGAACCTCTCTACCCCCTTCAAATAACAGTCGATTGTACACATCAATCACCAATGTATAGACCAATTTGAACTTCCTATCGACGAGGATAACTACGTTAATGCTAGTTGCAGTTGCATTGTCCAATGTCACTTGATAGATTCAGAGAAATAGATGATAGAATGCTAAATTACAATTAGGCACAAGGCCTATATAAGTATCCATACAAGATAGGGTATAAATAGAAAATACATACAATAAAGGGAAAACCCTAATGTAATATATACAATGCATCTAACACCCCCCCCCCCTCACATTTAAGGTGGGTTAACCAACAAGAGTTTGGAAAGAAAAGCAGCAAATCATTGTGATGTAAGAGATTTGACAAATAAGTCGACAAGCTGGGCTGCAAAGGCCACAAGGGGAAGATAAATGATGCATGCTTAGAGCTGATGACGCGTGATGTGACAATCAATATCAATGTGCTTAGTATGCTCATGAAAGACCGGATTTATAGCAATGTAAATAACACTCTTATTGTCGCAATAAAGAGGAATGGAAGCAGAGGAGGCAACACCCAAATCAGCAAGGAGATGACAAAGCCAAATAATATCAATTGTAGTGTCTGCCATAGCATGATTCTCAAATGCAGTGGAAGAGAGAGACACGACAGCCTGCTTTTTGGCACACCAAGAAATTAGAAAGACACAAAATCCTATAATGGACTTGTAGTTAGTAACATCGGCTGCCTAGCAGTATAATAAACTGTACGAGGAGAGCATCAGAGTAAACACGAAGAGCAAGTGAGGAAGTCGAAAAAACAGAGTGTGATAGAGTACCACGAATATATCGCAAAATCCGAAGCACAGCAACATAATGAACTGTACGAGGAGCTGCTACAAACGGACTAACAAGATGAATAGCATAGGCGATATCAGGACGAGTGGTTATAAGATGGACAATAGTGCCAACGAGAGCCCGATAGCGAGTGACAACAAACAGAGGCTCACCATTATTCGGACGAAACTGTAAATGAAGTTCAAAGGGAGTAGCCGTAGTACGAGTATCAAATAACTCAGCACAAGCTAGAATGTCAGTGATGTATTTCTGCCAGGAGAGAAGAATACCATGTCGACTGCGAGTAACCTCAATACCAAGAAAGTAACGTAAGAAACCCAGATCCTTCAAAGCAAACTGACGGTGAAGATGTTGCTTAATATAAGCAATATGAGCAGAGTCATCCCCATAATAATCATATCATCAACATAGAGTAACAGAATCATACAACTTGCGGAGATGTGTGAGTGAATATAGCATGATCACTCTCGATTTGAACAAAACCAGCTGATCGGACAACATCAGCATAGCACTCAAACCAAGCTCGAGGAGCTTGTTTAAAACTATAAAGGGCCTGACAAAAATGGCAAACCTGATCAGGAGAATGAGGAAGACCAAGAGATGGCTGCATATAGAGTTCCTCATGAATGGCCCCATGAAGAAAAGCATTCTTCATATCAAGTTGAAATGAACAGAGGCTACTATAAGAAGAGAGCGAACGAAAGTCATTTTGGCAGCAGGAGCAAAAGTCTCCTCATAATCAATCACATACTCCTTATCAAAATCACGTGCTACGAGACACACTTTATAGCGCTCAATACTACCATTAGAGTGAGTCTTGATTTTGTAGATCCAACGACAACATATCAAGGACTTCTCCAGTGGCAGAGGCACAAGATCCCATGTATCAATGCGCTCAAGAGCAGACAACTCCTCAGATATAGCATCACGCCATTCAGCATGTTGTACTGCCAAACGATAATGTGATGGTTCCTGTAAAATGTTGACAGCCGCCATAAAGGAATCAAATTCATCATAATAACTCGTAGCCGCCACATCCCTAGCCGGAGGATGATGATCCCTTGGAGGATTCCGCCGAGGGGACGGTGGGAGAGAATCAACAAGAGGCGTTGGAGTGGCAAGTGAAGTAGACGAAGAAGGAGGTATAACAGGAGGAGGTGGTGACACAAGGTCAAACGAAGAAGATATAATAGGAGGAACAAGAAATGAGCTGTGACACATCCTTGAATTTCAACATCTATAAGATAACTGGATTCGATGAATTTTTTAATCATGAATTCTAGCCTGGTAAATAAAATTAAATTTCTGAGGATTTAAGAGACGATAATTGGATTGTTCTGAGATGTCGGTTAGAGAAAGTTAAGCCTATATAGTCGAGCCGTTGAGTTATAAAACTGAGATCCTTTGTGCTCGAGCCTAGCCCTGACCCAACCTTAGATGTGAGAATACCAAAAATGCCCTCAATTTTAGTACCGGTATGCTATTTTACCCCCGATGAGTCAAATTATCAGAACGCCCTTAGATATTATGCGTATGGGACAAAATAGTAAATAATGATTTGACCGTGGCCCTATCCATTATTTCCCTCGCTTCTCTCTCTCTCTCTCTCTCTCTCTCTCTCTCTCTCTCTCTCTCTCTCTCTCTCTCTCTCTCTCTCTTTCTCTTTTCTCTTTCCCTCTCCATTTCTCACATCTGAAACCCCCCCCCCAATTTCCTTTCCCTCTCTCTCCTTCACTCTTTCCCCCTACCCGACGCCTTCCTCTCCCTTTTCCCCTCTCATTTTTGCTTCGATCGCCGCATCATGCCATCCCGTTGCCGACCCGACATAACGTCGAGGTCGCATGCCCGTCGCGAGCCGAGCTCGAGACATCTTGTCGCCCGTGGCCTGACCACTAAGAGCCCCTGCGAGCCGCGCCGCTCGTGTTGTCGCCCGCCGTTTATTGTCATCGCTCATGACCCTCCGCCTCCGCTCCAGCCGAACCAACCCGTCCTCCGCCTTTGTTACCGTGGACCCGCGACCCGTGCCATTGCCAAGCCCATGGTCCCGAGACGCCCGCGCCGGCGAGTCGCCGTTCGTGTCCACGAGTCGCTCCCATTATCACGCCCGAGTCGTCACCGTCATCGTTGTCGCCAACCGTCGTTAGTTTTTGAATTAACCCCTAAACTCTGATTAGGACGTTAATTGTGTTTATAGGATAGATTAATTAGTGTCAACGACAAATTAGTTCACTTGATTGAGGTTGGGTTAGATTAGCAATTACGGTTAGGTTAAATTAACCTTAGTTAGGATAGAGTAATTGTAGTTTAATCATGGTTACTTTATATCAACTACGGTTAGATTAGATTAATAATAGTTACTTTAATTTAACTATAGTTACTTTATGATTAACTATAGTTGGTTAATTAGCTCAGGTAACTTTAATTAATCGTAGTCGGATTATTTACCTGAGGTTGGGTTAATTGAATATTGTAGCGCTAATTAATCGAAGTTGGATTAATTAATTAAGGTGAGTTAATTAATTAAAGATGGGTTAATTAATAAATATAAAATTAATTAATTATAATTAGATTAATTAACTGTAGTCGGATAATTAATTATTATTGGGTTATTATTGGATGATTGTTTGGTGATTGCTATATGCTTTGATAGTACATGTAAGCATGGATATGATGAATAATCACCCCCTTTATCGATGCAAAGTCTAGTTGATAATATGTGCATTCATGTGACCACGTATGGAGTCAAATTGCATATTTGAGCATGAAAATGGCCTTTGAGTTTTTAAGTATGACTGCGTGAGCATTTGACTAAATGCAAAGATATAAATTGGTTGGTTGTCTGGCGTGCTTGTGTGGTCACATGATAGTTACTGTCACCCGAGGGTACTAGGGGATGATGCGTGATATGTTCGTCCCGGGGGAACCAAGGAATTATACGACGGTTGCACAACAGTCCGTGCCGAAGAAAGTTCCGAATAACACGGTTGGTCGGATGCCGGTCGCGGCAAGTTGAGAACCGACGCTCCTTATAGGAATGTCTGATATATTCGGCATGGGGGTACTAGGAGGATTATCGATTTCCATTGCCAAGAGTAATGGGAAGAAATCCGGTCATGCTAGAATAGCATCAACTATCTAACGTGCTAGGGCCGAGTGGCCATTAATAACTGGGACACCTATGATGAATTATGCATGAAAGTTTGTAATGAGTATTCTGGTTGGGTGTTGTTGACACCTGATTTTTGACCATCCATTATTTTAATTTTTATTTCTAAAATTAATTAAAAATAGCAAAAAAGGTCAAAAAATTGCAAAATCAACTTTGGAAGCCTTAGCCTAGCCTTAGGAACCAATTTTGAACAAAAAATATTTTTTGAATTTTTTAATATTTTTTGGAATTTATTTAACTATAAAAATACCCAAAAAATTAGAAAAAATACCATCCGTGGTCAGAAAATTACACAAAAATATTCAAAACTTTTATTTTAATTATATATTTAATATTTTCACTTTTTATTAGGGAAATTTGGCTTGGTTCATGGGGTTCCTTCACAAACCTAATCCCAAACCGGGCCTAAAAAATCCTTTTCGAGTCTTTTAATTTTCAATTCTCGGCTTTTATAAGCTATGACATTGGACTCCAAAGTATTGAAATGCAATTGGGCCAATTTGCCCTCCAATTTGATCAATTTTAACCAAAAGGGCTTAATTGCATAAAAATCTTTCAATTTAGTCCCCGGTTTCACAATTTTTGAAATTAAATTTCACACGGGCACACCCATTAAAATTAAACACCTCTACCCAACAGTTTTCATCATGCTGAATCCATTGGTGGGCTCAATTTTGGCTAATTCGATCGTTTAGGCCTTCGATTTGGCGAAATTAAATTTCGGATCCTAGGGACAATTTGGGGTTTTCACATAATTTCAATAAATTGATTCACGAAAATACCCATATTTGATGTAAAACATGTCAAGGAATCCGATTTTGCCATCAATTTCATGAAAAGATGTCATTTGGGGGGTCAATTTGGCGATTTGGGCGATTTGGCCGAACCGGGTCGGTCGGGTCAGACCCGACCCGACCCGGTCCGACCCGGGTCTGCAACATTGTTGCAGACCCGTGCAGAAACAGCAAGGCAGGGGAGGAGCAGAAACAGCGTGGGCATGCGTTTTTTTAGAAGAAAAAGGACGAGCGACGTGGGGAACGGGAGCACATAGACCCATGCTCGTTGGGCAGAGGCGGTGGGCGTGCCGAGGCACGCCGGTCGGCCACGAGAGAGAGGAGATTCTCGGTTAAAACCGAGCTCGGCCATGGGAGAGAGGGGGTTTTTTTTGGGGGGGAGTAAGGACGAAGCCGGAAGGTGGCAAGGCTTCCCCGCACACCACGGAACCCCATCGGAGCTTCGGCGGTCGTCGGCAATCTCCGGGTAGGTCGGTATCTCGCCGGATCTCCATTTTTCTTTACGCACGCCATGTGTTCGATGAAATGACGATGCCTACTTCGATTCGGTTTTGCCTTGGCCGTGCATTGTCTGCGTAGCATGTGCTCGTTTTTTGTCCTAAGTTAATCCTAGCACTACTCTATGGTCTGTGTATGTCCTCGCTTTGCATCAAAACCCGGCGAAAACCGAGCCCGGAGTCTCGCCGTTCACCGTTCGGACCTATAGCTCGGCGGGGAGCTTCCGGCGGTCGCTAAGCTCAAAACGAGCTCAGGTAAGCTTCTAGACTCTTCTTGGATGCCATGTGATGCAAAGAAATCGAGTTTGAACGACAAAAAATTTTATGCAAATCGGTTCGCCGGAGCCGGTTCGGTCGCCGGATTTTTGGGGCGGTTACCGACGTGATTTTTGTCCCTTTTTGGTTGAATATTGATGTTGAGTGTTTAAGGAGTCGAATGCCGCAAGAACGGGCGAAAAATACCAAGTTTCGGGTCCATTTCGCAATTTTCCGGCGACCTCGCCGGAATTTTTACTATTCCCGCCGGATTTTTCACTGTTCATCGTCTTCTCCGGCAGCCCTCCGGCCGGTCAACGGTCAACGGCCGACGTGGCGTGCCACGTAGGCAGCCACGTCAGCCGGGTGGGGTCCGGTCCGGTTATTTTCAAATAAAACAAACGGATGGCCACGATCGCGACACGTGTCGCGATCTTGGAATTTTGCAAAATTAAATAAATGATTTTCGAATAATCGATCCAGCGGACGAGGATGTGCCACGTGGCTCTCTGAGGGACGTCCGATCTTGTACAAGATTGGACGCACCAGAGGAAGCCACGTGGCACGTTCTAGAGCGTCCGATTTGTAGGTTTTCTAAAAAATGAAAATAAATTAATTTTTGATCCGACGGCTATTATTGAGCCACGTGGCTCTCTGTGGGTCGCCGGATCTAGTGGAAGATCGGACGCACGAGACGAAGCCACGTGGCACGACGTGGACCGTCCGATCCGGGGAATTTTCGGATAATTAATAAAATAGATAAAAAATCAAAAAAATTGTTAAAAAATGGAAAAATGTTTAAAAATATAAAACGACGTCGTTTTAGGCCGGTTTCGACCCCTAGGGTCGGGCCGGGCGCCCGAGAGGCGTGGGCCGGGTTTGACCCGGCCCGGAAAATATTTTTAAATATTAAAAAATTCAGAAAATAATAAAAAATAAAAAAAATTCAAAAAAATCAATAAAAAAATAGAAAATTCATAAAAAATTCAAAAAATTCGAAAAATTCAGAAAAATTCTAAAAAATTCCAGAAAATAGGAAATGGCCACATTCAGCTGGCCACGACCTGTTTCGGGTCTTTCGACCCCCGATCTTTTCAGAAATGACGGTTTTGCCCTTCCGGCAAACCGCCTTCCAAAAAAATTCTAAAAATCCAGGAAAATCCAAAAAATAGGAAATGGCCACAAACAACTGGCCAAGGCTCATTCCGGGTGTTTTGAACCCCGACCCTTCTTAAAATGACGATTTCGCCCTTTGGGCGAATCGTCTTCCAAAAATTGAAGAAAAGTCAAGAAATTCCAAAAAATTCTCAAAAATGGGAAATGGCCACAATCAACTGGCCATGGAATATTTTGGGTAATTCGGTATCCAAACCTTCCAAAAATGACAATTTTGCCCTTCGGGCTAATTGTCCCCGAATCTTCCCATTTTACCCCTAACCCTAAATCACATCTTCCCTAAGCCCTTAGGGCTATACTAGGAGGCCAATGATTGAAATTGATGTGCATTAACGTGATTTATTTATGCACTTGACTTGCGCTTTCATTATATTGACTGTGATTTGATAGGACTAGTCTTCCGATCTGCATGAAACCCTGACTCATACATATCTCACCCAAAATCGCGCCTGCATGAACTCTTAGTTAGGAAAATCACTCGCGTTAGGTACCGAAAGGGCGTTGGTAATGACACCAGCGTAACCAAGTCCCCGAACCCAAAATCTCTGGTTCCGCAGAACTGATCGATCTCTCCCAATCGGTCAGTAAGGTTTCCGGTCTACCCTCCAAGAAAGACCGGTGGCGACTCCAAATGCATGAACAAGTTGCACATGCCACCACGACCACACTAAGGTCGAAAGCGATCGACTTTTATCGTCGAATCCCTCAAAAGACATACTCCCGCCGCGATTTGGTATGGGCCTGGGAGGGCCCGCGCCGATCTAAGGCCCGCGATCCACATTTCAGAGAGGGGGGCCGCGATCGGTAATCCATTAGCCGCGTCCGTTGATTTCGGACGGGTCGCGACAGCTGGCGACTCCGCTGGGGACGTTGTTCTAGAACACTTGGTTCTGGACCTCAAGTGGACTTAGGCCGTAATTAAAACGTTGAGTGATTTTTCTAACCTTGCAGGCGCTCTTGAAGGTGAGGTAAGTCCGCTCACGATAGGTGTTATATGTTTTTGCAGATTGGAGTGATAAGGGGTGTAGTCTGTGATTAACATCGTCTTATGCAGGATGGGCGTAGGAATGTATGTTATATGGATGATTTGAAGCGTTGATTGATATATAAATTGTTGTGCATGATTCACTGCATATTTGAGGATCACGACACTTTGCACAAAGCGCCCAAACCCAGGCCGCGAAATCACCTTTTTAGGTAGCCATAGATCAGGGATCGATATGCAACGCTCTAGCGTGGATTGCGCTGGGGTTGACCATATTCGATCCCACTCACTATCCAAGTCGAGACTTTTATCCATTTGTTGTGGATTGCGCTCATGGGCGAATTTATCGACTCGGATAGAGGGAAGCCTCTAGTTTCCTCACCTAAGCCATTTTGATTTTTAGAGTCAAGCCTCACTTGTCTCATGCGCATGTATATGGATGGTTGGTATACCTAAAAACCAAAAATCATTGGGTACCTCTCATGGTAAGGTCCTGCCATTTCTATTTAAACTCACTTGCAATCTTTTATTTCGCACGACATGTTGCATTCATCAAGTCCGATGGTTGAGTCCAATTCCATTTTATAGTATGGATAGGCTAGAGATGGTCTCCCCAAGTCATTCCAAGATTCTCGAGATGTTCGAATATGAGCGACGTGTCATCCGTCATCGAGCCACCGAGACATTCAACGGATTCCACTCCTTCCGATTTATCCAAGGGAGGGCGCTTACTGGACGCAATCTTATCCGAGGAACAGACTGCTTCTACACCAAGTCCGCCAAGCAACTCGAACGCGAACATAAATTCGAGTACGAAAGGGAAAGGATGTGGAACATTTATCTGAAGTTAGAGGACATATTCAGCAGGATACGAGCAAATCCAACATCCCCTCTAGTGGTCATCGAGATTTCATCAGACGAAGAGGATTCTCTCGAGAACCAGCCGTCCTCTTCCACCCCTATAGACATTTCATCTGATGAAGACGGCGACCCGAGCTAATCAGAGCATGGACGATGGACGACGTGCCCCGAAGACCCAACTTGGGGCATCTCCTTAGGTTCTCTAGGGTCGCATTCTGACTGTCTCCCTATTTAATTATTCATCTGAACCTTCGAGTCTGTAAGGAGCGTCTGCCTGTGGAACTCCCTTCTACCTTTGGTATTTTGGCCTTTGAGTCATTTCTAAGCGTCTTGACATTGGAACGCGACATTGGAATTTCTCTCAACCATTCAGATTTTACGGTTCAATTACATGTCTCTTACAGATGAAATTCTGGTTAGGACTCACACTTGGCGTGTCTAACGCAAGTACGAGAATCTAATCTTCATTTCATGGTGCGTGAGACATGGAATTGAATCGGCCTATATCATGCATCATTAGTAATCCATGGTGATTAACTAAAGTCATCCGTGTTTTCTGAATTCAAGAGGAGATTAGATATTCGAATTATTTTTGGTAAACAATTTCAATTTGGATGTCCTATCTCCCACCGAATTTAGGACACATTGGAATTGCATCTTTATCTTCTTGGACATTCCACAGATTTTTCTGGGAATTTGTCAAGAGTAATAACCATGGATTACGCTCCTTCCAATTATATGTTTCCTCTTGAAAAACATCGATAAGAATTTTTCACATGAGGTTAAGGCTTGTGTAAAAGTCATTATCTTCGTTAATCACAAGAAAGCATAAAATTGAAAGGATTTATGCTTTATTTCCCTTTCTGACATATTCCTGTCATTCGAACAGGTAATTTCCAAAATCAAAATCCGAAGACTTGTGTGAAGAATCAGTCACAGGTTAAGATGGACCGGGATGGCGTGGAGAAACGTTTGACCACCCTAGAGAGCCAGATGACTCAGGTGATTGCAACGATGACAGAGATGAAGACACTCATCTTCACCATACAAGGGGCATCCCCGACGGTCTCCAATCTCGACCCGACCGTCCGACCTGTTTTGCCTAAAATATCAGACATTGATCAAGCAGAAGGAGCAAAAGTTTTCCCCGAGATGGCCGATCTGGAAAAACAGCACAAAGGAAAGCTTGGTATTATTGAGGAAGATGCATTGACTGGAGAGAATCTGTTCGTCACTCACCTAATATTTTTTGGAATTTATTTAATTATAAAAATACCCAAAAAATTAGAAAAAATACCATCCGTGGTCAGAAAATTACACAAAAATATTCAAAACTTTTATTTTAATTATATATTTAATATTTTCACTTTTTATTAGGGAAATTTGGCTTGGTTCATGGGGTTCCTTCACAAACCTAATCCCAAACCGGGCCTAAAAAATCCTTTTCGAGTCTTTTAATTTTCAATTCTCGGCTTTTATAAGCTATGACATTGGACTCCAAAGTATTGAAATGCAATTGGGCCAATTTGCCCTCCAATTTGATCAATTTTAACCAAAAGGGCTTAATTGCATAAAAATCTTTCAATTTAGTCCCCGGTTTCACAATTTTTGAAATTAAATTTCACACGGGCACACCCATTAAAATTAAACACCTCTACCCAACAGTTTTCATCATGCTGAATCCATTGGTGGGCTCAATTTTGGCTAATTCGATCGTTTAGGCCTTCGATTTGGCGAAATTAAATTTCGGATCCTAGGGACAATTTGGGGTTTTCACATAATTTCAATAAATTGATTCACGAAAATACCCATATTTGATGTAAAACATGTCAAGGAATCCGATTTTGCCATCAATTTCATGAAAAGATGTCATTTGGGGGGTCAATTTGGCGATTTGGGCGATTTGGCCGAACCGGGTCGGTCGGGTCAGACCCGACCCGACCCGGTCCGACCCGGGTCTGCAACATTGTTGCAGACCCGTGCAGAAACAGCAAGGCAGGGGAGGAGCAGAAACAGCGTGGGCATGCGTTTTTTTAGAAGAAAAAGGACGAGCGACGTGGGGAACGGGAGCACATAGACCCATGCTCGTTGGGCAGAGGCGGTGGGCGTGCCGAGGCACGCCGGTCGGCCACGAGAGAGAGGAGATTCTCGGTTAAAACCGAGCTCGGCCATGGGAGAGAGGGGGTTTTTTTTGGGGGGGAGTAAGGACGAAGCCGGAAGGTGGCAAGGCTTCCCCGCACACCACGGAACCCCATCGGAGCTTCGGCGGTCGTCGGCAATCTCCGGGTAGGTCGGTATCTCGCCGGATCTCCATTTTTCTTTACGCACGCCATGTGTTCGATGAAATGACGATGCCTACTTCGATTCGGTTTTGCCTTGGCCGTGCATTGTCTGCGTAGCATGTGCTCGTTTTTTGTCCTAAGTTAATCCTAGCACTACTCTATGGTCTGTGTATGTCCTCGCTTTGCATCAAAACCCGGCGAAAACCGAGCCCGGAGTCTCGCCGTTCACCGTTCGGACCTATAGCTCGGCGGGGAGCTTCCGGCGGTCGCTAAGCTCAAAACGAGCTCAGGTAAGCTTCTAGACTCTTCTTGGATGCCATGTGATGCAAAGAAATCGAGTTTGAACGACAAAAAATTTTATGCAAATCGGTTCGCCGGAGCCGGTTCGGTCGCCGGATTTTTGGGGCGGTTACCGACGTGATTTTTGTCCCTTTTTGGTTGAATATTGATGTTGAGTGTTTAAGGAGTCGAATGCCGCAAGAACGGGCGAAAAATACCAAGTTTCGGGTCCATTTCGCAATTTTCCGGCGACCTCGCCGGAATTTTTACTATTCCCGCCGGATTTTTCACTGTTCATCGTCTTCTCCGGCAGCCCTCCGGCCGGTCAACGGTCAACGGCCGACGTGGCGTGCCACGTAGGCAGCCACGTCAGCCGGGTGGGGTCCGGTCCGGTTATTTTCAAATAAAACAAACGGATGGCCACGATCGCGACACGTGTCGCGATCTTGGAATTTTGCAAAATTAAATAAATGATTTTCGAATAATCGATCCAGCGGACGAGGATGTGCCACGTGGCTCTCTGAGGGACGTCCGATCTTGTACAAGATTGGACGCACCAGAGGAAGCCACGTGGCACGTTCTAGAGCGTCCGATTTGTAGGTTTTCTAAAAAATGAAAATAAATTAATTTTTGATCCGACGGCTATTATTGAGCCACGTGGCTCTCTGTGGGTCGCCGGATCTAGTGGAAGATCGGACGCACGAGACGAAGCCACGTGGCACGACGTGGACCGTCCGATCCGGGGAATTTTCGGATAATTAATAAAATAGATAAAAAATCAAAAAAATTGTTAAAAAATGGAAAAATGTTTAAAAATATAAAACGACGTCGTTTTAGGCCGGTTTCGACCCCTAGGGTCGGGCCGGGCGCCCGAGAGGCGTGGGCCGGGTTTGACCCGGCCCGGAAAATATTTTTAAATATTAAAAAATTCAGAAAATAATAAAAAATAAAAAAAATTCAAAAAAATCAATAAAAAAATAGAAAATTCATAAAAAATTCAAAAAATTCGAAAAATTCAGAAAAATTCTAAAAAATTCCAGAAAATAGGAAATGGCCACATTCAGCTGGCCACGACCTGTTTCGGGTCTTTCGACCCCCGATCTTTTCAGAAATGACGGTTTTGCCCTTCCGGCAAACCGCCTTCCAAAAAAATTCTAAAAATCCAGGAAAATCCAAAAAATAGGAAATGGCCACAAACAACTGGCCAAGGCTCATTCCGGGTGTTTTGAACCCCGACCCTTCTTAAAATGACGATTTCGCCCTTTGGGCGAATCGTCTTCCAAAAATTGAAGAAAAGTCAAGAAATTCCAAAAAATTCTCAAAAATGGGAAATGGCCACAATCAACTGGCCATGGAATATTTTGGGTAATTCGGTATCCAAACCTTCCAAAAATGACAATTTTGCCCTTCGGGCTAATTGTCCCCGAATCTTCCCATTTTACCCCTAACCCTAAATCACATCTTCCCTAAGCCCTTAGGGCTATACTAGGAGGCCAATGATTGAAATTGATGTGCATTAACGTGATTTATTTATGCACTTGACTTGCGCTTTCATTATATTGACTGTGATTTGATAGGACTAGTCTTCCGATCTGCATGAAACCCTGACTCATACATATCTCACCCAAAATCGCGCCTGCATGAACTCTTAGTTAGGAAAATCACTCGCGTTAGGTACCGAAAGGGCGTTGGTAATGACACCAGCGTAACCAAGTCCCCGAACCCAAAATCTCTGGTTCCGCAGAACTGATCGATCTCTCCCAATCGGTCAGTAAGGTTTCCGGTCTACCCTCCAAGAAAGACCGGTGGCGACTCCAAATGCATGAACAAGTTGCACATGCCACCACGACCACACTAAGGTCGAAAGCGATCGACTTTTATCGTCGAATCCCTCAAAAGACATACTCCCGCCGCGATTTGGTATGGGCCTGGGAGGGCCCGCGCCGATCTAAGGCCCGCGATCCACATTTCAGAGAGGGGGGCCGCGATCGGTAATCCATTAGCCGCGTCCGTTGATTTCGGACGGGTCGCGACAGCTGGCGACTCCGCTGGGGACGTTGTTCTAGAACACTTGGTTCTGGACCTCAAGTGGACTTAGGCCGTAATTAAAACGTTGAGTGATTTTTCTAACCTTGCAGGCGCTCTTGAAGGTGAGGTAAGTCCGCTCACGATAGGTGTTATATGTTTTTGCAGATTGGAGTGATAAGGGGTGTAGTCTGTGATTAACATCGTCTTATGCAGGATGGGCGTAGGAATGTATGTTATATGGATGATTTGAAGCGCTGATTGATATATAAATTGTTGTGCATGATTCACTGCATATTTGAGGATCACGACACTTTGCACAAAGCGCCCAAACCCAGGCCGCGAAATCACCTTTTTAGGTAGCCATAGATCAGGGATCGATATGCAACGCTCTAGCGTGGATTGCGCTGGGGTTGACCATATTCGATCCCACTCACTATCCAAGTCGAGACTTTTATCCATTTGTTGTGGATTGCGCTCATGGGCGAATTTATCGACTCGGATAGAGGGAAGCCTCTAGTTTCCTCACCTAAGCCATTTTGATTTTTAGAGTCAAGCCTCACTTGTCTCATGCGCATGTATATGGATGGTTGGTATACCTAAAAACCAAAAATCATTGGGTACCTCTCATGGTAAGGTCCTGCCATTTCTATTTAAACTCACTTGCAATCTTTTATTTCGCACGACATGTTGCATTCATCAAGTCCGATGGTTGAGTCCAATTCCATTTTATAGTATGGATAGGCTAGAGATGGTCTCCCCAA
The DNA here is from genome assembly GCA_021437785.1 of Rhodomyrtus psidioides. Lineage (NCBI taxonomy): Eukaryota > Viridiplantae > Streptophyta > Magnoliopsida > Myrtales > Myrtaceae > Rhodomyrtus > Rhodomyrtus psidioides. The sequence goes on from JAILYB010000073.1 coordinate 2,777,634, forward strand.
GTCATTCCAAGATTCTCGAGATGTTCGAATATGAGCGACGTGTCATCCGTCATCGAGCCACCGAGACATTCAACGGATTCCACTCCTTCCGATTTATCCAATGGAGGGCGCTTACTGGACGCAATCTTATCCGAGGAACAGACTGCTTCTACACCAAGTCCGCCAAGCAACTCGAACGCGAACATAAATTCGAGTATGAAAGGGAAAGGATGTGGAACATTTATCTGAAGTTAGAGGACATATTCAGCAGGATACGAGCAAATCCAACATCCCCTCTAGTGGTCATCGAGATTTCATCAGACGAAGAGGATTCTCTCGAGAACCAGCCGTCCTCTTCCACCCCTATAGACATTTCATCTGATGAAGACGGCGACCCGAGCTAATCAGAGCATGGACGATAGACGACGTGCCCCGAAGACCCAACTTGGGGCATCTCCTTAGGTTCTCTAGGGTCGCATTCTGACTGTCTCCCTATTTAATTATTCATCTGAACCTTCGAGTCTGTAAGGAGCGTCTGCCTGTGGAACTCCCTTCTACCTTTGGTACTTTGGCCTTTGAGTCATTTCTAAGCGTCTTGACATTGGAACGCGACATTGGAATTTCTCTCAACCATTCAGATTTTACGGTTCAATTACATGTCTCTTACAGATGAAATTCTGGTTAGGACTCACACTTGGCGTGTCTAACGCAAGTACGAGAATCTAATCTTCATTTCATGGTGCGTGAGACATGGAATTGAATCGGCCTATATCATGCATCATTAGTAATCCATGGTGATTAACTAAAGTCATCCGTGTTTTCTGAATTCAAGAGGAGATTAGATATTCGAATTATTTTTGGTAAACAATTTCAATTTGGATGTCCTATCTCCCACCGAATTTAGGACACATTGGAATTGCATCTTTATCTTCTTGGACATTCCACAGATTTTTCTGGGAATTTGTCAAGAGTAATAACCATGGATTACGCTCCTTCCAATTATATGTTTCCTCTTGAAAAACATCGATAAGAATTTTTCACATGAGGTTAAGGCTTGTGTAAAAGTCATTATCTTCGTTAATCACAAGAAAGCATAAAATTGAAAGGATTTATGCTTTATTTCCCTTTCTGACATATTCCTGTCATTCGAACAGGTAATTTCCAAAATCAAAATCCGAAGACTTGTGTGAAGAATCAGTCACAGGTTAAGATGGACCGGGATGGCGTGGAGAAACGTTTGACCACCCTAGAGAGCCAGATGACTCAGGTGATTGCAACGATGACAGAGATGAAGACACTCATCTTCACCATACAAGGGGCATCCCCGACGGTCTCCAATCTCGACCCGACCGTCCGACCTGTTTTGCCTAAAATATCAGACATTGATCAAGCTGAAGGAGCAAAAGTTTTCCCCGAGATGGCCGATCTGGAAAAACAGCACAAAGGAAAGCTTGGTATTATTGAGGAAGATGCATTGACTGGAGAGAATCTGTTCGTCACTCACCTAATTCGAGAGAAAGACTCTAGTCACCAGAAGAACGTTGAAGGTCACGTAAACCCAACCAACATCGAAACCTGTCCACCCAACGCCTCTCTCACACGCCTTAAAAGGGGGGTGCCTGAGGTTCCACAAAGGCCAGAATTCGCCAAGAGATACGATGGCATTGGCTGCCCGAAAACTCACATCGATTACTATTTGGAAGCAATGGCTGATTACGACTGGGATGATTCACTTCTTGTCCAGAATTTTCGGCATAGCCTGGTTAGCCCCGCGTTAGGATGGTTTGCAGCGCTTGACGTCAAGGGTATCCAAGGATGGGACGATCTGGCCAATCAATTTCTCCAGCAATACGATTTCAACAGGAAGGCCACCTCTACCAGGATGGATCTGGTACTTGTGAGGCAAAGGAGAAATGAAAGCTTTAAATCATTCGCACAAAGGTGGAGAGCGAAAGCAGCCAGAGTCCAACCTCCATTGGACGAAGAGGAGTTGATAGAGCACTTTCTGAAAGCTCTCCCCTATGATTCCTTTAGTCGGTTGAGTACGGCTCATTACCAATCATTTTCACAATTGGTACACGCGGGTGAAAGGTGGGAATGGGCTAAGCGCAATAGTATAATCAGAGACAAACAAAGGCGTGGAGAATCTTCTCAAATGAGTAAAGAACCGGTCAGGGAGATGAAGACCAACTATCGAGGGATGATGGTCGCAAGTCAAATTTCACACAAGTCGAAACATCAGTCACATGATTCCGTCCCTCACCGGAGACAACCAGCGCCCAAGTTAGAGAAAGCCGGCCAATCAAGCAAGAGAGGTCCTCCTTTCTTTGCACCACTACCACTTCCTATGTCAGAACTACTCCCTCGGCTTTTGGAGGAAAGGTTGGTAGCCCAAAAAATACCGAGGGCGAAACCGCCAAGGTTCCCAGGGTTTGACATGAATCGAACATGTGCGTACCATATGGGTGAGAAGGGACATAATGTCGATAATTGTCGAGCACTACAGTATGATGTGCAAGCTCTCATCGACAACAACCTGCTGGTGTTCGATAGGGCAGGACTCAACGTCCGGCCAGACCTTTTGCCGGATCACGAAATCAGCGATATATCCGAGGATGGATCAGAAGGTGATCTAAGGCTTATCATCAACGTACCTGAATTACATGAGGTACCAGCTTTATCTTCTCGAAACCCTAAGAAGGGTACCACCTCGATGGGGCGAAAAGAACCATGCTTAGCCGAGATGGGTAATGCGGGCATCATCGGTAGGGTTGAAGACCCCGCTTTTACGGCATCCTTCGAGAAGTTTAACTTAACCTCTAAAGGATATGCGGTAGAGACTATGAGGAAAGAGTCATGGGAGATCCCTGCTGGGTACTCATTGAGTGTCGAAGACATTGAAGAGATCGATGAATTAGAGGAGTACGGAGAGCGTCTGGAAGAAGCGTCCCGAGAAGACAGAAAGTTCACCTGGAATGCCAACAAAGGGGGCGAGACGCCACTTAGAAGGCATCGTCCGGTATGTGAGGCTAACAAGATAGTCATATCAAGCTCATTGAAGCAGGAGGACTCGTCGGCCCCAACTCCTATCAGGGGTAATGCCTTGTGCGGAACATCGAGAGTTTGCGAGCCCAAGAAGAAGTCACCAATGCAGTTTACATCACTTCCCATGCCACTATCAAAACTGCTCCCAATGCTCTCGGAAAAAGGGATGGTGACCAATGAGGTGTCGAGGTATAATCCTCCATTGTCCGAAAGATATGATGAAGCCATGTCGTACGCCTACCATGCAGAGGAGAAGGGGCACAACGCAGACAACTGTATTCGACTGAAAATCAAGGTGCAGAAACTCATCGACAATGGCGTCTCGGATCTTGATGAGATAAAGCAGAATAACCAGCAAGACCCGTCATCAGATTGCCAAGGACTGGACAAGACGTACATGGGTAACCCTATCGAAGACTATGCCAACCCAGCTGATCCGACAAACGATGACGGCCGATTACATGGATAAAGGGAACATCGAACATCTCAAATGGCGACTGTGATCGAGAGAATCACCAAACCGCTACATGACAAATCCCCAGATTGTCAGGCTGTCTAGGGACAGAGAAAAAATAATCGAAGAATCTGGCAATCGAGATAGATGACCAGAATCGACAAAAATTCATGAGAGCGGGCTCCCCCACCTGCTTCGAGGAGCCAAGCCGGGGCCAAATTCTCATGATCCCCCATGAAAGTGCATTGAACCAGGGTTATCAAACCCAGAGATGACAAACACCAAGACAAGCCTCACTGGGGCAAAATACTTGGAAAACACTGCTCCTTCAAATGGTGGAAGGACGAAGTCTCGAAGGGAGTACCTCCTTCCTGAAATTTCAAATGAAGCCAGATAAATACCCACACCTGACCCTTCATATGCAGGTGCATGAATGTCTTCAAATCGGATTGAAAATCGTCAAGGAGCGTGGGAATGCCAAGGCACGCTGCCAAGATGAACACCGCCCAATTGGGGCAAAGCAGTTGTCAATGTGATCGAGGATCGTCTCACGAACAACACTCACAAATATAAATGAGAGGAAGCAACATCCATCGTCCACACCAAATGAGAAGCGTCAATGATCGACGAAGGAAAGGAATACGTCAGTAAGACGTCATCATGAATCCCAAGAGAGAAGACATCCCCAAAGAGGATGAGGATTGCAGCAAAATACAAAATGAAGTTAGCTGGAGCAAGCGTCGCCTAGCTACGACAAATCACACCCAACTGGGGCAAGTGAATCATTTGTGCGCCGGACAAAGAAGGACGTTTCTTCTCTGGCAAAATCCGTGGACGCAATGACAGAGTCGTTCGCATCAGAATTAAACCCCAGGATACAAACCTGGGTGAACGGTAACTTTGTATCGTTCCAATTTGATCTCCCGAAGATTCCATGCTTAACATGAGTTTGCTTTCATTCGGCAGAAAATTGGTGGCACCAAAAAGCCACAAAATAAAGGATCTCGCCCGACGTGGAATCGAAAAGAAATATCCGTTGTAGGGGGCAAGCTGCCAGGAAATGGAACCCCGCAAAATGGCGTTAGAATACGTCCAAAAGCACAAATTGATCTCATCCGGTTCAAATCCTAGAGAAGGATTCGTTGCCAACCAGACGGGTAGATCATGGCCACGAGCTAGATGGCTGACTTCAACAAGCCTTACATTTGCGTTCAAATGGAGGCGCGAAGCGAGAGGATTCGCCGTCAAGATGGACTGAAAATTGTTGGCACCAGAAAGCCGCAAAATAAAAGAACTCGCCGACAAGGAGGCAAATAGAATTATCGACCTTAGAAGTCAGGACTCCAAGAAATGGTCTTTGATTATAAGACTGAGTGGAGGGTAAAAAGTATCGCTCCCACATTACATGCTTTGACATGCATTCTGATAGAAATTTCCTTTTTGCTTGAATAAAAGGAACTCTGAAGAGTGGCGCTGGAATGCGTCCAAAATCACAAATGGATCTCCCCTAGGGCAAATCCTTGAGAAGGATTTATCGCCAACCAGACGGAGGGATCATGGCCACAAGATAGATGGCCAACTTCTACAAGCCGCGCGTTTGTGTTCAAATGGAAACACAAAGCAAGAACAAGGCTGTATTGTTCCAATTTGCCTCGAATTTTGGAACACAAACTGACACCTATTTCCCGTCTTTGACAGGGGTTCACCATCAAGGCGAAATAGGTTTTCACACCCCAAGTATTACCCATTGGAACACATGACCAAGGGTAGGATGTATCGTTCTAATTTTTTGAAAAATTCATGAACGAACAATAACATGTTTCTTCCGCATTTTCAGGGATCTCCAGCCACGGGGGACAGGTAAGTATCCCTCTCCCCAATCCATTGAAGATGTTGAATAAAAAACGGAGAAGAAAAGAAAAGTTTTCAGAATCCAATGTCTAGAAAAGACATAGAATTCAAACTTCATTGACATTCATGTTATAAAACAGGAGGTTGTCTGAACATGAATAAGGACATGCATTGTGCATCATAAAACCCACTTGACGGGTAAAATTTTTGGAGAAAATAAAAGAGATTTTTCTAATCAAAAGTTGTTCAAAAATTTCGAAATGACGTTTTCTCAAAAGACGAGAGGCAAAACCTAAATCCAAACACGTCCTATACACACTTGAGAGAGGAGTGGAGCGGATCAGATAGCAGAATCTGGACCTACGGAAGTAGGGACCATTCGCAGCAATTACATGGATTGGGATGACGGAGGCATTCGTTTCATATCCCTAAACACTACAGGTGACCGTTGATAACCCTTTGAATGGCGGTTTTCATTCTTAACCCTGTCAAGAACCACCCCACATTGGGGCAAAATGGAAGTGAGTCCAGCAGCATCAGGAGAAAATGGTTAGAAATTTTCTTACTCGGACTAACATTAATCTTTGTGTGTTGTTTATATGGTAATCCAAGTGCCATAGGATGACGAGAAGCATTCATTTCTCTATCCCACACACCATATCCTTTGCACAGCCGAGTTGAGCCTGCAAATTCACTTCATAAACCCGTTGGTGGTCATTGCAAGTTCCAAGACAGAGGCAGCGCCAATTCAAAAGCGGAAGAGTTCAAACTTAGGGTTTGCGAAGAAATCCCTAAGTTAATGCTGAAGCTCGTTAGACCTTTGGTCACATGTCTAACACGATCTCTCGAAGATGAGAAAAACGGGGTTTCAAAAAATGATGATAAAAGATAAAAATCCCCAGCATCAAGAAAAAGCAAAGTGCCTGGTAAAAGCAAGGTCGATGCTCGTACAAGCTGTTTGCTTGATCCCCAATGAAGCCTAGTTGGGAAGAAAGAAAGACCCCTAAAGGAGTCAGATCAAAACGTCGCTCCTCCAAATGATGTCAAGCGCGGAGCAGAGATGCAGATAGAGTTGTTAGTCTCTTAATGCAGCCAGAGGCGCTTTCGCAAGAATTTGTGCACACCTCAAAAGCGGTTGCACACCTAAAAAAAATTGAAGATGCAGAATGGAAAGGACAGGTGACAAATTTGCAATGATCACCAATGTCAATCCCTTCACAAATTCTGGGCAAAAAAAAAAAGCCTTTTTCGGTCCCCAATCCTACCAACATTACAACCCTGAAACAGTCTTCTCTAACTAAGACGCTTGGGTTAACATATAGCTTAGCTCGAAGAGGTACGAGCAAGACTATTTCTTTCTCATTTTGCAGGGTTCTTGACTTGTAAACCCGGAGCAGATGGTGAAAACTTTCATTCAATGGCCTTGACTCCAAAACGGGTCTCCCTTGAAAACCGATACCCAAGCCCAACATTACGGTCCCGTGGAAGACCTCCCGACCGATCAAAATGTATGCGCTGCGAATGAGCCTAAAACCTAGGCACAGGTCAGTAGGGAATTGAGTGCATCCCCTATAAAAATCATTACCTCAAAACAGGTGAGAAGACCTCCTCGTCGAGAAATATTCCAATTGATGTTTTGAACAAACTCTTTTTGGAATTTTCAAACTGTTGATCCAGATTTTCCGTGCAAGGGATTTGTGATCACATTTGCGTGCTGCAAGAATGCTTTGGATAACCTCCAACATCAAAATGCACATTTGACGATTAAAACTCAAGTCGTGCGATTTTTGTCAAATGGACAGCCGTGGTCTTCCCAAAGATTACTAACGTTTTCTTGGTGAAGAAAAATCTTTCAGGCTCAAACTTCTGCAGGATACCTGGAGGACCCAGCTCCCAGAATGCCGCCTCAACAAACTCCAAGTGAAGCTTTGCAAAGATAAAATCTTTCACGGCTTCAAAACTGAATTCCCGACAGGTTTTGGGATCTTTCAAAAAGGGGTGAGGATAGAACCCTTTTTCAAAAAAAAATCAAACAATCCCATTAGACGTGGAGAACCCTCGTCTCGGGACCCTTTTTCGAAAAATCAAGCAGTCCTAGCTTGACGTGGAGAACCCTCGTCCTAGGATCCCTTTTCAAAAAAATCAAACAGTCCTAGCATGACGTGGAGAACCCTCGTCCTAGGACCTCTTTTCAAAAAATCAAACGGTCCTAGCATGACGTGGAGAACCCTCGTCCTAGGAACCCTTTTTAAAAAATATCAAATGGTCCTAGCATGACGTGGAGAACCCTCCCCCTAAGACCCATTTTTCAAAAATCAAACAATCCTAGCATGACGTGGAGAACCCTCGTCCTAGGACCCCTTTTACAAAAAATCAAGCAATCCCAGTAGACGTGGAGAACCCTCGTCTCGGGACCCTTTCAAAAATACCAAACAGTCCTAGTTTGACGTGGAGAACCCTCGTCCTAGGACCCCTTTTTCAAAAAAATCAAGCATGTCCTGGTTTGACGTGGAGAACCCTCGTCCTAGGACCCCTTTTTCAAAAAAATCAAGCAGTCCTAGTTTGACGTGGAGAACCCTCGTCCTAGGCCCCCTTTTCAAAGATATCAAACAGTCTCAACGGACGTGGAGAACCCTCATCCTGAGACCCCTTTTCAAAAATTCAAAAATCCCCTCTGACTTGGAGAACCCTTGTCATGGAAAACCCTTTCAAAAAACATAAAAATCCCCTCTGACCCCGCTAGTCAGCGTCATGGGATCCCCCAAAAGTGCGATGACCTAGATAAATCTCTCTGTAAGTGTTCACAGGTTGGTAGCCGCGGATCTGTCATCTTCCGGACCGGATCGCCAATTTTCAGCTTCAGAAGATTTCTTCCACCCAAAATCCCCACCAGACGGGGATATACGACAGAGGTGTCTCAAAGCACAGTTCGAGATCGGAGCCCATAACGCTCGCGACTTGCCGCCTAGAGATACGGTGACCGCCTTTTTCGCGAAGCCCGCGCCGGATAGCCATGCCTCGAAGCTCTCACCCTTCGGAACGGATTGCAGCCGGTAGCCGCGGAAGAGACATTTATTCCACCCTAAATCCCACCAGACAGGGATATACGACAGAGGTGTCTCAAAGCACAGTTCGAGATCGGAGCCCATAACGCTCGCGACTTGCCGCCTAGAGATACGGTGACCGCCTTTTTCGCGAAGTACGCGCCGGATAGCCATGCCTCGAAGCTCTCACCCTTCGGAACGGATTGCAGCCGGTAGCCGCGGAAGAGACATTTATTCCACCCTAAATCCCACCAGACAGGGATATACGACAGAGGTGTCTCAAAGCACAGTTCGAGATCGGAGCCCATAACGCTCGCGACTTGCCGCCTAGAGATACGGTGACCGCCTTTTTCGCGAAGCCCGCGCCGGATAGCCATGCCTCGAAGCTCTCACCCTTCGGAACGGATTGCAGCCGGTAGCCGCGGAAGAGACATTTATTCCACCCCAAAATCCCAACAAGACGGGATATGTCATTCCTTAGGCGTAGCCTCTTAGTAGGCAAACCTTTCCAAGACCGATCTACAGAACGATCGAGTCTTCGACTAGTCCCAACAAGACGGGATATGTCATTTCATAGGCGTAGCCTTTTAGTAGGCAAACCTTTTTCCAAGACCGATCTACAGAACGATCGAGTCTTCGACTAGTCCCAACAAGACGGGATATGTCATTTCATAGGCGTAGCCTTTTAGTAGGCAAACCTTTTTCCAAGACCGATCTACAGAACGATCGAGCCTTCGACTAGTCCCAACAAGACGGGATATGTCATTCCATAGGCGGAGCCTTTTAGTAGGCAAACCTTTTCCAAGACCGATCTACAGAACGATCGAGTCTTCGACTAGTCCCAACAAGACGGGATATGTCATTTCATAGGCGTAGCCTTTTAGTAGGCAAACCTTTTCCAAGACCGATCTACAGAACGATCGAGTCTCCGACAAACCCTACAGAACGGGCGCGTCATCCTGAGATTCCTATCAGTCTGGAGTCTCACTATGGTAGAAACCGCCATAAGGGTCAACTCAAGGTAGATACCGCCATAAGGGTCAAAACTAAACTCAACGGTAGATACCTCCTGAAGGGTCAAATATGGTAGAAACCGCCATAAGGGTCAACTTGATGGTAGAAACCGCCATAAGGGTCAACCAAAGGTAGAAACCGCCTGAAGGGTCAACTCAAGGTATGACCTACCATACAGGTCAGGGCTTAATCTCCCTAGGATATTCTGAACGAGTCCTAGGTATCTTCTTGAAAGTCATTGAAAATGGCAGCATCTGACAGGTGAGCTTCAGGTAAGCCTCTCTCACTCCGGCCTATATTCGAATCGCAAGAGTAAACCGGTGATTAATTTGAGCATTCATCAAAAGACTTGAAGGTCCGATGTCATAGCATTTCTTTCCCCCCAGTCGAGTCGGTCAAGATCCAGGTGTCATTTTGTCTTTGAAAGCAACCTCTGATGAGCTCACTCTCAAAGAGGGGCAGCTGTTGACACCTGATTTTTTACCATCCATTATTTTAATTTTTATTTCTAAAATTAATTAAAAATAGCAAAAAAGGTCAAAAAATTGCAAAATCAACTTTGGAAGCCTTAGCCTAGCCTTAGGAACCAATTTTGAACAAAAAATATTTTTTGAATTTTTTAATATTTTTTGGAATTTATTTAACTATAAAAATACCCAAAAAATTAGAAAAAATACCATCCGTGGTCAGAAAATTACACAAAAATATTCAAAACTTTTATTTTAATTATATATTTAATATTTTCACTTTTTATTAGGGAAATTTGGCTTGGTTCATGGGGTTCCTTCACAAACCTAATCCCAAACCGGGCCTAAAAAATCCTTTTCGAGTCTTTTAATTTTCAATTCTCGGCTTTTATAAGCTATGACATTGGACTCCAAAGTATTGAAATGCAATTGGGCCAATTTGCCCTCCAATTTGATCAATTTTAACCAAAAGGGCTTAATTGCATAAAAATCTTTCAATTTAGTCCCCGGTTTCACAATTTTTGAAATTAAATTTCACACGGGCACACCCATTAAAATTAAACACCTCTACCCAACAGTTTTCATCATGCTGAATCCATTGGTGGGCTCAATTTTGGCTAATTCGATCGTTTAGGCCTTCGATTTGGCGAAATTAAATTTCGGATCCTAGGGACAATTTGGGGTTTTCACATAATTTCAATAAATTGATTCACGAAAATACCCATATTTGATGTAAAACATGTCAAGGAATCCGATTTTGCCATCAATTTCATGAAAAGAGGTCATTTGGGGGGTCAATTTGGCGATTTGGGCGATTTGGCCGAACCGGGTCGGTCGGGTCAGACCCGACCCGACCCGGTCCGACCCGGGTCTGCAACATTGTTGCAGACCCGTGCAGAAACAGCAAGGCAGGGGAGGAGCAGAAACAGCGTGGGCATGCGTTTTTTTAGAAGAAAAAGGACGAGCGGCGTGGGGAACGGGAGCACATAGACCCATGCTCGTTGGGCAGAGGCGGTGGGCGTGCCGAGGCACGCCGGTCGGCCACGAGAGAGAGGAGATTCTCGGTTAAAACCGAGCTCGGCCATGGGAGAGAGGGGGTTTTTTTTGGGGGGAGTAAGGACGAAGCCGGAAGGTGGCAAGGCTTCCCCGCACACCACGGAACCCCATCGGAGCTTCGGCGGTCGTCGGCAATCTCCGGGTAGGTCGGTATCTCGCCGGATCTCCATTTTTCTTTACGCACGCCATGTGTTCGATGAAATGACGATGCCTACTTCGATTCGGTTTTGCCTTGGCCGTGCATTGTCTGCGTAGCATGTGCTCGTTTTTTGTCCTAAGTTAATCCTAGCACTACTCTATGGTCTGTGTATGTCCTCGCTTTGCATCAAAACCCGGCGAAAACCGAGCCCGGAGTCTCGCCGTTCACCGTTCGGACCTATAGCTCGGCGGGGAGCTTCCGGCGGTCGCTAAGCTCAAAACGAGCTCAGGTAAGCTTCTAGACTCTTCTTGGATGCCATGTGATGCAAAGAAATCGAGTTTGAACGACAAAAAATTTTATGCAAATCGGTTCGCCGGAGCCGGTTCGGTCGCCGGATTTTTGGGGCGGTTACCGACGTGATTTTTGTCCCTTTTTGGTTGAATATTGATGTTGAGTGTTTAAGGAGTCGAATGCCGCAAGAACGGGCGAAAAATACCAAGTTTCGGGTCCATTTCGCAATTTTCCGGCGACCTCGCCGGAATTTTTACTATTCCCGCCGGATTTTTCACTGTTCATCGTCTTCTCCGGCGACCCTCCGGCCGGTCAACGGTCAACGGCCGACGTGGCGTGCCACGTAGGCAGCCACGTCAGCCGGGTGGGGTCCGGTCCGGTTATTTTCAAATAAAACAAACGGATGGCCACGATCGCGACACGTGTCGCGATCTTGGAATTTTGCAAAATTAAATAAATGATTTTCGAATAATCGATCCAGCGGACGAGGATGTGCCACGTGGCTCTCTGAGGGACGTCCGATCTTGTACAAGATTGGACGCACCAGAGGAAGCCACGTGGCACGTTCTAGAGCGTCCGATTTGTAGGTTTTCTAAAAAATGAAAATAAATTAATTTTTGATCCGACGGCTATTATTGAGCCACGTGGCTCTCTGTGGGTCGCCCGATCTAGTGGAAGATCGGACGCACGAGACGAAGCCACGTGGCACGACGTGGACCGTCCGATCCGGGGAATTTTCAGATAATTAATAAAATAGATAAAAAATCAAAAAAATTGTTAAAAAATGGAAAAATGTTTAAAAATATAAAACGACGTCGTTTTAGGCCGGTTTCGACCCCTAGGGTCGGGCCGGGCGCCCGAGAGGCGTGGGCCGGGTTTGACCCGGCCCGGAAAATATTTTTAAATATTAAAAAATTCAGAAAATAATAAAAAATAATAAAAAATTCAAAAAAATCAATAAAAAATAGAAAATTCATAAAAAATTCAAAAAATTCGAAAAATTCAGAAAAATTCTAAAAAATTCCAGAAAATAGGAAATGGCCACATTCAGCTGGCCACGACCTGTTTCGGGTCTTTCGACCCCCGATCTTTTCAGAAATGACGGTTTTGCCCTTCCGGCAAACCGCCTTCCAAAAAAATTCTAAAAATCCAGGAAAATCCAAAAAATAGGAAATGGCCACAAACAACTGGCCAAGGCTCATTCCGGGTGTTTTGAACCCCGACCCTTCTTAAAATGACGATTTCGCCCTTTGGGCGAATCGTCTTCCAAAAATTGAAGAAAAGTCAAGAAATTCCAAAAAATTCTCAAAAATGGGAAATGGCCACAATCAACTGGCCATGGAATATTTTGGGTAATTCGGTATCCAAACCTTCCAAAAATGACAATTTTGCCCTTCGGGCTAATTGTCCCCGAATCTTCCCATTTTACCCCTAACCCTAAATCACATCTTCCCTAAGCCCTTAGAGCTATACTAGGAGGCCAATGATTGAAATTGATGTGCATTAACGTGATTTATTTATGCACTTGACTTGCGCTTTCATTATATTGACTGTGATTTGATAGGACTAGTCTTCCGATCTGCATGAAACCCTGACTCATACATATCTCACCCAAAATCGCGCCTGCATGAACTCTTAGTTAGGAAAATCACTCGCGTTAGGTACCGAAAGGGCGTTGGTAATGACACCAGCGTAACCAAGTCCCCGAACCCAAAATCTCTGGTTCCGCAGAACTGATCGATCTCTCCCAATCGGTCAGTAAGGTTTCCGGTCTACCCTCCAAGAAAGACCGGTGGCGACTCCAAATGCATGAACAAGTTGCACATGCCACCACGACCACACTAAGGTCGAAAGCGATCGACTTTTATCGTCGAATCCCTCAAAAGACATACTCCCGCCGCGATTTGGTATGGGCCTGGGAGGGCCCGCGCCGATCTAAGGCCCGCGATCCACATTTCAGAGAGGGGGGCCGCGATCGGTAATCCATTAGCCGCGTCCGTTGATTTCGGACGGGTCGCGACAGGTGTCTTGTGTCGCGACCTAAAAATCGAGCTTTCCAATCTTAGGTTAATGGATTACTAGATTAATTAATTAAATTAACTAACCTAGCTCGAACTCTCCCAAGTTCTACCAAATCGTGACTTATGGTTCAAATGATTATCTGAAAAAGATTTTAACTTTTGGAGTCGCCACTAATCATTTCTTGGTAGGTTGATTAGAAACCTAAATAAAATAGCGGGAGAAACTATTTTATTTCTGCGAACCAGAGATTTTAAGTTCGGGGACTTGGTTACATTAATATTTCTATTAATGCCCTTTCGGTACCTATTTCATGAAAATCATCTGGATTTGGCAATTTTGATGAAAATTGCAAAGGTGCAATTTTTTGATTTTTTTAAGGTTTTTTTTCAGGATTTTCTTTTTATAAAATGCAATGCAATGCAAATTAACTATATGATGCATGAAATATTTCAAAACATAGAAGATACATGATAATTACAGCATAATACAAAATAGACAAAGATCATATCATCCAAGCCGCGAGCTTGTCAAGTTTGATTGAAATTGCGGGGGTGACGCCGGAGACAACGGATCGTCAAAGCTCGTCTGGATCGATACTCCTCGTGTGTGTGGGAACCTGCAAAATAAGACGACACGGGTAGAACTTGCCGAACAAAAAAAATGCAAATTATGTTAAATTAATAAGCCTTCCCTTTCTTTGCCCTTTTTATGCAAGTTTTGATGTCGGCTCCTTGAATGAGTCGGTTTGATGTCAATAAATCACGATGAGGCCAGCTCGGCTTCTGTGGTCAAAACGAGGGATCTGGTAAAGACCGATGTTTCCCACATTAGTCATCATTCATCCATATCTTGGATTTTGTCTTCTTTGTCCTCGCCTCCATATTTGATCACATAGCACTCATGTCTCCTGCGTAGAAGAATTGAGAATACCCTGTCGATTGGCTCTGTGGACGAGCGCCACAGTTTACGATTCACTTCGGAGAACGACGGGGATGTGCGACTTTGATGCTCATTAACGGTACTTCGTTGCAGGTTCGATGTCACGGACAAAGCTACAAAGAACCAGAGATTTGTTGGGGTTCACTGGGGACCACGATGAGCAATAGCTGGAGAAACCTTGCGGCAAAATTTTTTTACCGCGGGATGACTTATTAATTTAACCTGCAACTCGATGAAACTTGCAACAATTTCAAAGCTGAATGGCAATAGCAATCGGGTCAATAGCGAGTTTATGAGAATTAGCCCGCAGTGGAAAATATAAACTCAATTGAGACTTCCTGTTTGATTCATTCGGCTGTCGTCTTCTACCCATGCTACGTGTGTCTCCTTAAAGGTTAAATTGGTGGGGGGGGGGATCTCGACTGGATTTGCATTCTTCCAATTCGGTGAAGATCTGGGATTCATCTTGTGACCGTCCCAGCCAAAAGACAAATCTAGAGTCTTTTCGTTGAGTGAGGGGCTGCTTGACGGTGGCTGTTCGGAGAGGTCACGATGCGATTCGCACAGGAGAAGCTTCACAGACTTGAGATTGCAGCAATACTGATTACGAGAGGGAGGAATCTGCTTTAGAGAAGGACAGCTATGAACTCGTGCACCAGTGTCCCGAGCGTGCTTGAGTAGTCTAGGCATCACAACTTTTTTTAGCACATGAATGCACATATTATCAACTTTTTTTATTCTGTTAGCATACCAATCTTGATCTTCTTTCTTTTTCTTTTTTCTTTTTTTGCCAAGAAATTTTCTCTTGATTGGTGGCAATCCGTCGATTCCTTCTTTTTCTTGTCACATTTGCTTATAAGACTAAATATGGTACCGTGGAGAGCACGTGTACAATTCCCCCAAGATTTTAATACTTGACCGAATCCATTTCTGTCCAATTTCTCTATCAGAGGATATATGTTCACAAAATGGATGGCTTGACCGACTATTGAACAGTCCATAGCATATTTTCCTTCCTCTCTTTTTTTTAATACACGTGTGGACTTCTTCATGAACAAACGAAGGCCAAGTATGAGCCAATGCAAAAATGTTCTCTTCGCCATCTGTCCAAGGCTTAAAATAAAGTTATTTTTTTCAAATTTCTGTCAATTAAAGGTTAATGGGTTTGAGACAAACCTTCTTTCACTGCAGGTTATTTCGACCAAATTCAGAACACTCGTCGCCGATCCGATTAAATGTGAATGTAATGTAATGTAAAAATAAACATGAAAAAAAAATGATTTAATTATTTTTTGTAGGAACTAAAATCAATTCCTGGTTTTTATGAAAAATTAAATGACTAAAAATGGTAGTTTAATATTTAGGTGTCAACAGCTGCCATCCCCTCTGATAATCGAAAAGTCCAAATCGATTTCGGTTCCGCTGCCTATTAAATTAAGCTCAATTGATTCACTTCGACTGACTGCCGATGCATGACAGAAAAATAAATATGCAATGCATGAAAATTTCTTTTTGCGAGAATTAGGATTAACTCTCATTTTGTGAAATAAATGAATTTCCTAAAAATCAAAATTTAGGTGCTAACATCTTGGTTTGTGTGTTGTTGTATGTGATAATATGTACTGCATAATGTGTGGACCAAGGCGAGGTAAGCTTGCATGTAATTGATGATTAACTATTGAGTTGCACCGATCATGTGTTAGCTAGAGCGTTACGAGAGAGTCACACGCTATTGGTCTGTCATCGATGTTGTCTTGTATGTTTAGGCCGCTTGAGCAAATCAGCACCCTGCTCAGACTTAGGCGTTGACTCACTGAGATTTTATATCTCACTTGTTGTTATTAACCATTTTTCAGGTTCTTAGCTATGGAATAGCAATATTGGATCTGAGTAGAGGACATGGACGTTGATCTTTTTTGAAGTAGCTTAGAGTAGTGTTAACCCCAACCTTGACCTGATATCTTTTGATAGTCTTAGAGAGCAGCCTTGAAGAGTGAGCTTGTAGATATTGTAACTTCCTAGGGTTAACCATTATACATAAATGAAAATAGTCTTTTGCTGATGTGGTGATTGGATTGCCTACTATTATATCCATGTTGTTTATATTGTTGTCTGGGGAAGTAGCACGTTCCGTATGCGCTTAATAAAAATATAAAAAAGAGTGGGTCAATGACGTGCTTGAGACGTCGTCCTTTAATGACTTGAGGCATTAGGTAGGGTTGCCGTGTACCCAGGGATCGGGGCGTGACATGAGCTTGGAGATGAATCAAGAGGAAAATCAATAAAAATACATGGAGAGGACTGTGAAGAAGTAGAAGTGATAGAAAAGAACGGTAGGTGCTCAAAGAACTGAACATTATGAGATATACGAATACGTCGTGAAGAAAGATCATAGCACCTACAACCTTTATGTTCTATGTTGTAGCCTAAGGAAACACATCGAACTGACTTGACAAAGAGTTTGGTACGCTTATGGAGTGGAGGAAGCACATAACACACACAACAAAAAACACGAAGTTGGTGATAAGTGGATGGTTTCAAGAAATGACGTTGATGAGGGGTGGCTTTGGAGAGGACAAGAGAATGGAGTCGATTTATGAGACAGATAGGAGTAGAAAGTGTTTCGGCTCAAAATTCAGTGGGAACGGAATTGGACAATAGAAGAGCACGAGTAATAGAATATGACGATGTTTTCGCTCAGCAAGATCATTTTGAGAAGGAACTCCATGATAAAACAACTAACGTAAGGTTCCCTAAGAAGTTAAGAATGAACGAAAAGCTGTAGACAGATACTCCCTATCCGAATCAGAACAAAAAACTTTAATAGTTTTAGAGAATTGAGTAGAGATCATGGCTGCAAAGTTTTTATAGATAGAGAGAAATTCATCACAAGAGCACACAAAATAAACCCAGGTATAACGAGAATAATCATCAATAAATGATACATAATACTTGAAACACTTTTAGATGGATGGGGGGCAGGACCCCAAACATCTGAATTTACTAAATTAAAATAGAAAGTGGAAACGGAAGAACTAACAAGAAAAGGAGATGCATATTGTTTAGCTAAAGGACAACTAGTACAAAAATGCATAATAGTAGATGAAACATGCCCAAGTACACCCTACTGACGCAAAAAAGATAAACGGAATGCAGATATATGACCCAGAAACTGGTGCTAACAGTCAAGATCAAAGATGGTGAGAACAGGTTGAGCTGAGGGAAGCTAGAGATGCTGCATCAAATATAATCATCCATGTTCACTACCCCTACCAATGGTTTGACTACTCGTACGATCCTGCACAATACAAGAATCAATAGTAAATGTCACCATATAACCCATATCAGTAAGTTGCCCAACAGATAAAGATTAAGTGCTAAATTTGATATATGCAGCACATTAGTCATATTAAATCTGCCAGGAATAGTAAGTTGGCCTTGCATAGTGGCGGTAAGAGAGGATCCATCAACTGTAAAGAACCCTTCTAGATTTTTTAGTGCAATCTACCGAGTGAGATGACGAGCAAAGGCGATCATGTGATGAGCAGCCCCAAAGTCAAGAATTCGGGAATAACTATCACCTGAGGATTGCACAGCAACTGCAGTAGCAACATATGAAGATGCACCAGAAGAATCAAGATGAAGCTTAGCTAAATAAGAAAGCTAAGCCTCGATATTAGCAAGACGATCATCCAAAGATGAGGATGAAGTGGCACGTTCCACGGATGGCGCATGGATAGGTGTAACTGAGCGCGAGGTTGCATCAGAAAAATCATGCCTCTTTTGGTTACATCGATATTCAGAATGTCCAGTTTGCATATAATAGTTACAATAAAAACGTGAACCTCGCCTCTTCAATATCCTAGGAACAAGAAAATGGAATTGGAAATATCGACAGATTCTTGCGCTTACGGAGTCCAAATAAATAGGAAATAAAAAAGATCCACTCTTACAATTTAATCTCTATCGAATTTGAATATCATAAGAGTGGATATAGTCATGATTCAATGAGCTAGGTCTACTTACTTTTTCTTTTGTTTGTTGATTTCTAATTGTTAGAATAGATTTGATTGGAATAATGGAAAACAGACATATTTGGCAATTCAAGAGACGACTTATCATTATTCATTATAATAAATATAAACAAGTGTTCCACTTTATTTTATAACTATAATTACTATAACTCATGATAATGATAACTTATCATAATAAAAATAATAGAGTTAGTTCCTTTTTTATTACAAATAGCAATAATATATCTATTTCCCATTCATATACGAATAATAGCGATGGAGGAAGACCTCCTAGGGATAAGAGACATAGGGCTAAAGAGAGAGCCAGAACCACGCATAGAACCACGCTAAAAATCACGTTGAGAACCACGCTAAGAATAGCCAAACTGGACACCACATTGAGGATAGTCAGATTGAAAACCACACTAAGAAGAGCTAGCCTGGAAATCAGGCTGTGGGGTGGCTAGTACTACAAAGGGATCTAGATAGAGGAGCACCAAGGATTCCTCGTCTAGTTTCCTCAACTTGAATTTCCTTCACTGCATCAAAAAGAGATGGTGCAGGATAACGATAGAGAATCTAACTTTGAAACTCCCTCAAAATCTGGTGAGAGTTGTATCAAGAATTTGTAAAGATGATTCTTGTTCTAATCTTCAAGCTTAAATGCAGAACAAGCAGTGCAATTAGCACACGTGGGACATGCTGGACGAGCCAACACATCAAGATGGGACAAAAGAGACGTCATATAACTATAGAAATCATGAACAGATCGTGTACCCTAAGTGGCATAACGAAGTTCCTGCATAAGTTGATAAACACGAACAGAACCTGTCTATGTAAACATTTCAGCAATTTGATCAACTATTTTGCACCAATAATTTGAGTAAATTGGAGGCGAAGATCAGGGCTAATAGAACTAAATAAGATTGCCCATGCTTTCCGATCAGCAACATGCCAAGCCCTAATTTCATATTCGCGCCGCATTTTTATCAGCACTAGGTTTGGGCTCAACAGTATCGGATAAAAACGTAGAACAAGAGCGAGTGCCATCAACATGTTCATATAAATCTCGATAAATAAGAGCAGCCATCACTGAGCCATCACTGCCATCAGCCATGATTCTAAGATCAATAAATTAAAAACGGAAGCAAATATATATACCAAAGGTCGATCGCGAGAACTAGGCGAAAGACGAAGAAGATCAGGCAAGACAAAGTCGGAGCAATGAAGACAATGTTGGTCGACCGATGCGAGACGAAGGCGCAATGAAGAAGATGAGTGAAAAAAAAAATCGTTAATCTAATATATACATTAGAGCGGGGCCGCCGTAATTGGGGATTGGTGTACAGTATTCACAAGAAGCAAACCTTTGTTATGATACCATGATAGATTCAGAGAAGCGGATGACGAAATGCTAAATTATAATTAGGCACGAGGCCGATATAAGTATACATACAAGAATGGGTAAAGGAAAACCCTAATTTAATATATACAATATATCTAGCATCGCTAACTAGTTTATTGCGGAGCTCATTTCGGAGTAATTTTCGCATTTCCCAAACAACCCGCTGCTTTAGATTGAATAGAATTTGGAGTGCCGAAACAAGAATTGAGTCCATTGTCTACACTTCTCAATATATTCTCTATTGACAAGTGATCTTCAGGAAAAGCCTCGTATCTTTTGAACGAGGCCGTTATGTACAAGCTTAGAGTACAAGGGAAACAAGCATTTCCATACACACAAAAGCAAAGAAAGAGAGAGAGGACAATAAGCACTTCCCGAGAAAAACAAGCACCATCATAATCAAACACGTTTGACACCACGATTTGCTTCAATTCCCTCCTGCCTTGCCCGAATTCGATGCCTGCGAATTATGAGGGTGGACTTTCTTGTTCCTCGCAAACCCAGAATCACTGTTGTAATCATTACCGCCATTACCTCCGACCTTATCTTCCACGACTGGCTTCTCTCTATTCTGTCCTTCTTCCTCCATTTTCTTGAGCTTCTCCTCTTGACGTTTCTTCATCACGTAGACATTAGCGCAGCTTGCACCGATCGAAGACATGGACAGAAACAGCTAGCAAGACAAAGAGATCCAGGAAAACGAAAGAAAGAAAGATCAAATCACGAGTTAGTTGGTGAAATTAGCTGCTGCTTTGGCGCATGAAGAGAATGGCAAATCGAGAAGCACATTTATATAGAGAGACTGAGAGGGGCCCTGACTTAATTTATCGGAAAAATTACCAAAAAGATCTCAAACCTATTGCAATTGTGTCAATTCAGTCGTAAACATTTTTTTACCTATTAAGTCATAAACTTTTTGCATTTGTGTCAATTAAATCCATCTAGCAGACCAACGCTGACGTGGTCGCCGGTGCTAACTCGAACAACTTTTAATTGCATTTTAATATTTTTCGAGTTATTATATTGTTTTTTCTTTTTTCTTTTTTTCTTTTTTTTCATTATTATTATTATTATTCTTCTTCTTCTTCTTCTTCATCCAGCCCATGGTCGAAAGAGTAAATTATAAAGAATATAATTAAAAATTGTCACGTCAACATCAGCCAGCCCAATTGACGTGATCAAAATGCAAAAAAATTAGAGCTGAATCGGCACAATTACAATAGGTTTAGGGATTTTTTATTATTTTCTCCTAATTCATCATACCATCACTAACCATTTTTCTTTGGGTTCCATCAACTTTCCGATTTCAACATTTTCTAATTGGCACGATGGCGGTTTGGAGAATGGATAGGTGAATACTGGCGTGGGCAATGAGTTGGTATAATTCTTTAGTCGTCCTCGGTTTTGAGTGGGTCAACCATTACTAACACAACCAAAAAGATTCCACACCATCCACTTCTGGTTTGGGGAAGAAATGGAGGTTGCATAGTTGGACATCAATGGAGTAGTATAGAATGTTGCTAATAAGCCGCCACTGAGATTAGTACACTTGGACAAAAAAAAAAAAAGATGAGTACATAGTTTTCTCGAGTCCACTGATTTGCCCACTTCTATAATTAATTCTTAGGCATCTGCTTTCTATTTGAAGAATCTGAGTTGCTTTTTGTCCGACAACATGTGGTGTTGAAAATATGCACTAATCCATTTATTCAAAGTTAAGAATTCATTATAATGTCCATTGACTGGGGCGGAAATGAGACATTATCATCATCATCTTTTCATTAGACAACATCGATATACAGTATGCTAAGAAATAATGTGACCCACATCAATCAAATTCTGCAGTGTGCTTAGTTATGTTTGTCATATAGTTTGTACGATGAGTTTATGTAGCTTTTAGAGTACGTTTGTTTTGGGGAAAGTGTTTTCAAGGAAAGTGTTTTCTGGACTTTCGTCTGTTTGGTTCGCGGAAAATAATTTGGTCAACGGAAAGTACTTTCCAGTCAACAAAGATTTTATTCATTAAAATAGAAAAGTGAATTCCCCAAAATAAAAAGGTGAAAATACTTTCCCAAATTTGAGTCTCTTACTTTCTTTGAAAACGGGACTGAGGCCAATCCCGAGGACCGATCTCGGGGCCGAGGCCGGCGACCCGGGCCGGGGCCGACGATCAGGACCAGGGACCAAGAGCGGGGCCAGGGAGCAGGGGACCGAGGTCGGGGTTGGGGATCTCGACCAGGGCCGGGCACCGGGACCGAGGCTGGTGACGAAGGATCAGGGCCGGGACGAGGACCGGGGCCGGGGATCTGGACCGGGGCTGGGAACCGGGACCCGGACTAAGACCGGGGTCGGGGATCTGGACCGGGGCCGGGAACCGAGACCAGGGTCGGGACTGGGACCGAGGACGGGGGCCAGGGACGGGGCCAGGCCGAGATGAGACAGGGGACCGGGACCGGGACCGGGATGGGGCCGGGGCCGGAGATCGGGGACCGGGGCTGGGAACCGGGGAGATGGGCATGGATCGAGACCGGGGCCAGGGCCAAGACCGGGGGATAGGGGCAGGGACCGAGACTGGGCACAAGGGCCGGGACCCGGGGCTGGGGCGGCTATCGGGAACCGGGGATAGCGACTCGGGCCGGGACCGGGGACTGGGACTGGGACTGGGACTGGGGATTGGGGTCGGGACCGGGGATCGAGGCCGGGACAGGGAACTGGGATCGGGGCCGGGCCGGGGCGGGGGCTGGGATTGGGACTGGGACTGGGACTGGGACCGGGACCGGGACCGGGGATTGGGGCCGAGACCGGGGATCGAGGCCGGGACAGGGAACTGGGATCGGGGCCGGGGCGGGGGCTGGGAACGGGCCGGGGTGAGACCGGGGACCGAGGTCCGGGGACCCGAGACCGGGGCGGGGACCGGGCCGGGAACCGGGGACCAGGGCCAGGGCTGGGAACCGGGGATAGGGGCCGAGGCCGAGACCAGGACCGAGGGCCGGGGACCCGAGATCGGGGCCGGGACTGGGGACTGGGGACTGGGGCCGGGGCAGGGACCCGGACCCCGACCCGGACCCGGACCGGGGCCGGGGACCGATACCGGGGCCAGGGACCCAGGCCAGGACCGGGGTCAGTGCCGGGACTGTAGCCGGGTCGGGGACCGGGGCCGGGGGGGCCGGGAACCGGGGCAGGGCCGGGATCGGGATCAGGCCGAGGACAAGACCAGGGACCTGGGCCGGGGCCGAGAACCGAGGACCGGGGCAAGGACCCTGGGTTTGGGCCAGGCCGGGGATCAAGACCGGGAACTGGGGCCTGGCCGGGTCAGTTCACGTCAGCTCTCCCGACCATATGCATCTCCTCAGTATCAAGGACAGTCCATTTGATGAGATTGAAATCGTTTTCCAAATGAGAACCAAACACCGAAAAATATTTTCGGTAACATATTACCAAACAAAGGAAAACAAATCATTTTTCGAGAAAGTGATTTTCAGGAAACCACTTTCCAGAAAACGAATTCGTGAAAATCACTTTCCTTGAAACAAAAGTGTCAGATAGAAGGGTCATGCAATGCCCTGTAATTTTGTTTCGCTGCAAAAGTGGCCGACGAAAAACCTTTCGGAACATGGATGGATCGATAAGTGAATCAACAAAGAATGGGATTTGTCAATTTCGAATAGGAAAGTAAATGACAAGAAAAGCGAAGGTACGGAGACAGGAGATAATCATGGCCAGCCATGTAAGTTGTAGGAAAGTAAAGACAAAGACACATTTGTAGAAGTTTTGTGATTGATTGGGGGAGTCCTTAGAAAAAGTGCGCTTTGGTGTTTATAGTCCACAAGCACGGTTACTTCAACTCCACTATATTGACGGTTTGTTGACGATTACATTGACTTCAATACTTGGCAGTCATCGACAGTTACCGACTCGACTATTCGACGGTTGCCGACTACACTACTTGGCGATTATCGACTTCATCACCTTAACAATTACCTCTTTGATAGTTACATCCGAGATTGTCGACTCCATAACTTGAAGATTATGTCGCTGCCGCTTTTTTTTTTTACGATTACCTCTTTGTCGTTTGCATCTGAGAATATCGATTGAACACTTGGACATTCTTTGTGTCAACATAGCCCCTCCTTTTAAATGGATTGAATGATTTATCAATCATTCGATTATTTTAAATTGAACAATCAATAATCATCATTTGCCTAGTTGTCATCGACAAATTTGTTTTTTCCTAGCCGAATTCCATCTATTTCATATTCATCATTTAACTCATACATTTCCAGTGAAGTCACATTTTTGAAACCTCAAGTGCCGTTCTCTGTAAGTGAGAATGAAACTATCTTTGTCCAATTACACAGCAAATTATGTGATAAATCAGTATGACAAGTGAGGCAATTTTCGAGAAAAACAAAGAAAATAACCTATATCTTAAAAATTCATTCATTTCTACTTCTCAGGCTATAAATTGACAGATACGTTCGATGGTCAATTGTTATCAGTGAAGCTGCTGGCAAAGTCAGAAATCTCAAAACTTCTCGGAAAGCATTGATTATCAATGCATTCAGGATAAGGTAACTTGTAAAGAGAATTTGGTTGGCCATCTTGCCCCCTAGGCGGTGATGTTGGCCTAATAGGGATGTTAGCATTTGGTAGTGACATAAGATTACTAGCATGACATTTAACTTTTGGCATCTGACCGGTTTGTTGAACAATCTAGTTTCCAATTTGTTATGACAGACTAGATTATGTATAGCAACATTGTTTCCATAATTAAAAGCAATGGAACTAGGAACATTGGCTTGGAATATTGGTCCTTCATTGGATGATCCTGGCCTCGACAAGGCATCATTCACTGAATTGATGACTAGTTCACAAGCGACGGTTACACAGACAGTTACATCGACTCTTGGTTACTCGACAATTACATTGATTCCACTACTAGATTGTTATCGGCTCAATTACTTGTCGGTTATCGATTCAACTACTCGACAGTTAAGGACTCAACTACTCGACGGTTAATGACTCCACTATTCGATGTTTATCGACTCCACTAGTTTGACGATTTGTCAACTTTATTACTTGATGTTTATGTTGTCTCCACTTCCTTAATGATCACCTCTTTCCCGTTTCGCATTCGACAATATCGAATGAACACTTGGACATTTTTGGCATCAACAAATTCCTGCTCCCAATGGAGAAATGTACAAATGCTAAGTATGTCAATATTTTTTTTTTAGGTAAAGAAAGAATATGATGAGAAATCTAAGTATGTCAATATGGATTTGTATTATGGACATAAAAAATAACTTTCTTCTTTTACTAAAAATAAAAACCACACCCACAAAAATCCCATAAATGGTATTCTAACGACCCAGTCCAACTAGGGCAAGAAGTGATAGCTGGGGTTAGAAGGCTTGAACAAGAAGTAGCTCCTAGCAGGCTTCTAGAATGGTGAAGGGGGTAAGAATGAACAAAACTATACGCCAAACATAGGAAGAACTACCATGATGAGTGACCCCCTAGAAAGGTGACCACCTGTATGCAAAAGAACAAAATCATGAATCTCAACATAGGATGGGCCAAAGCAGACAAATGAATTAATATAGGGATGTCACAACATGATATGAGAGCCAGGTTTCGATCTTGGGACTTGTAGGCGATGCGCTAGATTAACTCTCTCGAGGTATTATCCGCTGTGGCCCGCCCCATATCAAGTCCCATAATTTTTCCCTTTGGCATAAGGTGTACACTTTCCCAGGAAGTCGCCCGTCACGATAGTACTCCCATCCTAGCATGCTTAATGTTGGAGTTTCAAAGCTAAACATCACACTCCTTCATGAGTTAATTTCAATTTTCACATGCGCACGTACACACGCATGCACACATAAGAATCGCTCTCCCTCTAGTCGGCGAACGATTCGATTCATTCATGCCCTTGTCATCATCCTACAAGCGTGCCGAAAGCTGCTCATTATTTAGGCCCTCTGACTAGATCATTATAGGTATGAACTTAACTGTTGTGCTTACATAAATCAGATAATCATTATCATATAATTCTCAACACTGCTGCTATGTATGGGAAGCTACAGGGGGGGAAATAAAAATTCATATGGGAAATGAAAAAAGTGCCTAATACCAAAGGAAAAAAAAACAACTTTAGCATATGTCCCACTTATATCCAGCACTTTTTTTGTCTCATTAAAAATCTCTAACTTTTACTTTTGTCTCAATTCTATTTGCCTATTATCCAAAAAAAAAAAGAACCTAATTTTATCATCTATCCCAATTATATCCAAAACTTTTTTGTCTCATAAAAAACCCCACAACTTTTACTTTTGTCTCAATCCAACCACAATCAGCTTTCCGTACATAATCATAGTTAGTTAATCCTAGTAGCTCGAATTTTCTTACCGAACTTACCATTGAATCTTCAAAAATAGCAGGTTTTAGGAACGACGAAATTTAAGATCATTCGTCCAAAGGTCAAATATCCACGTCTAATAAGTTCTTTTGGCTATTGAGTGTTAGGAAGAATCCAAAATGTGCCATCTTGAGTAACTTTGTTTATCCCGGCAATGTGTAAGGGAAGCATACAATAGAAGAGAAGTTTGGGGTTTTTTCATGCCAGCTTTGTTTAGGTGTAATTCAGTACAATGTGGAAATACAGCGTAGGATTAACTAATGGTGATTATGGACGAAAGGCTAACGGTGGTAGAGTTAGGACAAAAGTAAGAGTTGGTGTTTTCCATGAGACAAAAAAGGTTTAGGATATAATTAGCACATATGCTAAAGTTGGGGGGATTTTAGATATGAGACCGATAGAATTTGGATAAAGTAAAAGTTAGGAGGTTTTTATGAGATAAAAAAAATGTTTTTGATATAATTAGGATAAATGCTAAAATTAAGAGGTTTTTTTTTTAGGTATTGGGCTATGAAAAAAGTAAAGGAAATATTTGTCCCACACAACTTCCATTCCTCGCCTTTCTTTAGCTTCCCGAAAGTGAAAGTAACTCAATGAAAGCAAATATACAATTTTGTATAGTTGTAGTGCAAACGTACTTGATCGCCTCGCACTCTCATGCACGGATCAAAATGCAGAAATTGGCAATCAAGAGATCAGAAGGGACAATGAGAGTTGATCATCATAGTGGAGGGGTTGCTACTATAAGTATTGTACTGGATATCTTATACAAATGCAAAGTGATGGAGTACATATGCAGCACGGACACTAGGAGGCACCGGAGAATTTAATAGTCATTTTGGTCACCAGACAATGATTTGAGTTTTCTCTTCATGCACCTTGGTTCCTCGTTCGATTCGAATCAAAGGAAGCTCCCTCGAAGCTTCGTCGGATAGGGATAGGGGTGGCGCATTGGCTTGGCGGCTATAACGCAATAAACAAAATAAGCTAAATGATTAAGTACATAAGATATGTACAAATGAAAACTCGAATAAACAAATATAGAGACACAAGGTAATATAGAAAGCGTTATGTTGTAACGAATTAAATGACATAGAGGCGTACGAGGTCCATCATTCCACTAAACACTAAATCACTTTCATGCGGTGTTTGGTCCCCCACACCAAAGACGGCTCATCTTCTCAGCAGGATAACAAAAACTCATTTGAGGCGTGGACTAACGTGTGCATTAGTATTTTCTACAGCGGAAATGGGAGATTACTTTAGTTCTTTAAATACCTAATAACATGTAATTTGGAAAAAGTGGTCGTGCAATATTTGGATTAGGATTTACTAAAAGAATATACCAAACGCGATCGAGTTATTGGCTCGTGCAATGTGATCGATCAACTATCCTTTGGAGATACGGTCAAGAAGAACCATGCACGGTAGCCCCCGGCGAGCCTTAATTATTTTAGTAACCTTCTCATGGTTGACATTGAACTGGGATTTGGAGCAACTTTCCTTAATTGCCCTTCAATAGTATGCCTTGAAAGATCAAAATCTCCCCGACGGCTGCTCTTCCAGTGGCTGAGAACTCAAAAACCGCGGCAGCTTCATTAGTAGTTTGTGGTAATGGATTGGTCTTGCCAATAACATTGTCGGTCTCTTGTTGATTTCTAGTTCTTGCCATCATAGACTCCTCAACTGAAAAAAAAAAAAAAATGTGTCCAGAGGCCTGACAGGGATGTTGGCATTTGGTGGTGACATATGATGACCACTAGCATGACATTTTCAATGTCCGACATTTGACCGGTCTGTTGACCGATATTGTTGTCGATTTGTTATAACTGACTTTATATTATGTAGACTTAACATTTTTTTTTCCTCATTAAATGCAGGGGGGTTGTTGATTGGATGATCATGAATCATTCACAGAATTGATGACTATTGGCTTGATCACATCTGACATGTTTCTCATGATGTAGCTTTTCGAGCAATCTTCTCATGGTCGACCTTATATTTGGTGCAACGTTTCTTAGCTGCCCTTCTATAAGATGCCTTGAAATATCAACATCTCCCATACGGTTACTCTTTACCGCTCTTCCGGCGGTTGAGAACAGCCTCATTTGTCAAATTTTTATTGATTTCTAGTTCTTATCATCATAGTCTTCTCGAAATTAAAATAAAAAAAAATGCCCCACTAAGCGTGCCAGATTTCGCTACCAACAAAAAAATCTTTCAAAATATGGATGGATCAATAAGTAAATCAACAAAAAAAAAAATATGGAGGGTCCTTTGTTTATTTTGGTAGGAAAGTAATGACAATAAAAATGCACGTAGCTATGTAAGTTGCAAGAAAGTAAAGATAAAGATAAATTTGTAGAAGAACAATGAGTTCTGTGATTGATTGGGGGTTCTTACAAAGAGTACACTTGGGTATTTATAGTTCACAAACAACGGTTATACGAATAGTTATATCGACTCCGCTATACTGACGGCTATTTGACTATTACATTGACTCCACTACTGTACTTTTATCAACTCAACCACTTGTCGAGGCTAGAGAGTCTGGACAAGGAGCGACTTCTGGAAAACTTCTACAATGGCGAAGGGGGTAAGAATGAATCGAACTATGCACTGAACAAGGGGAGCGTGATTCTATTTATATCTTATGAAGTTGCCTTTTGACTTAATGGCAATGTTTAGCTTTGAAACTCCAAAGTTATGAATGGCATGAGATAGCCATAGTGGACAATACCCCGAGTGAGTTAATCTAACGTGTCACCCTGCCGAGCCTCACAATTTTTTTTCCTTTTGGCGTAGTAGTGCTCTTACCCTAGCACGCTTAATTTTGGAGTTTCAAAACTAAACATTGTCATTACGTCAAAAGGTGCTTCCATTAGTTAATTATAGTCTTCACATACACACATATCATAATCACTCTCGCCCTATTCGGTGCTCAGTTCGATTCATTCCTGGCCGTATCGTCATCCTAGAAGTCGCTCTTTGTTCAAGCCCTCTGGCATCGGCGACCACTTCCCGCCCTCGTCGAACTGGGTCATTCTAGCTATAATCCCAATTGTTGTGCTACATAAATCAGATAATAATTATCATACATCTCTCAACACTGCTGCCTCTGTTTGGGAAGTTAGAGAGGGGGAAATGAAAATTCAGATGGGAAATGAAAAAGGCAATGGAAGTGTTTGTGCCACACAACTTCCATTCCTCGCCTTTCTCTATCTTCCCAAAAGTGAAAGTAACTCAATGAAGGCAAATATACAATTTTGTATAGCTGTAGAGAAAACGTACTTGATCGCACCGCACTCATGCACGGATCAAAATTCAGAAAATGGCAATCAAGAAATCAGAAGGGACAACGAGAGAAGATCATAATATTGGGGGGGTTGCTACTATAGGTAATTAGGTATTGTGGAGTACTTATGCAGCACGGACACCAGGAGGCACTGAAGAATTTATTAGTCATTTTGGTCCTCAGACAAGGATTTGTGTATGCTCTTCATGCACCTTGGTTCCTCGTTCGATTTGAATCAAAGGAAGCTACCTCGAAGCTTCGTCGGATAGGGATAGGGATGGCGCATTGGCTTGGCGGCCGTAACGTAATAAATTAAATTAACCCTAATAATGAGTACGTAAACTATGGACAAAAGAAAACTCGAATAAACAAATATAGGGAAACAAGATAATATAGAAAATGTATATTGTAACGAATTATATGACATGGAGGCATACGAGGTCCACCACTCCACTAAACACTAACAAAAACTCATTTGAGACGCGGACTAACTTGTGTATTAGGATTTTCTGTGACGAAAATGGGAGATAACTTTAGTTCTTCAAGTACCTAATACCATATAATGAAAAAAAAAAAAAATAGTGGTCGTGCAAAATTTGGATCAGGATTTACTGAAAGAACAGGCCAAACGCGATCGAGTTATTGGCTTGTCCAACCTGGCAGCATTCGTGAGTCGTTTGTTCAACTTTCCGTCGGAGACATAGTCGAGAAGTACCGTGCATGGTTTGCCCCGGTTCTTTCTTTCTCTCATTCCCACCCCGCAAGATATGGCTTCGCCAAAAAAGGGCCCCGACGAGCCTTAATTCTTTTAGTAAAGTCAAGCTACTTAAAAGATTAAAAATTAACTGTTTTTAAGTTGAACGGTCCACGTGGACGCCATGTGGACTCCAAGTGGGTTGATTTTTTTCTAAAATAATTGCCACGTAATATTAAAAATTTATTTAAAAAATGTCGCGTGTATTGTTTGGCCGGAATTGGTACTTAAGTGATCTTTTTTCTCCGATTTAGCACTTACGCGATCCAAAAAAAAATTACTGACACTAAAGTGAGGGTCGTACACAAATATTGGTACTTCAAGTGTCCTTTTGCGCTTCAAAAAATCTAGGACTAAATTTGTAAATCGTCAAAAGATTTATGACTAAATTGACACAATTGAAAGGTTTAGACTGAATTGGCCACCGTGTAATAGGATTAGGATTTTTTTGGATAATTGTCCCAAAAAATGAGATGGTGATAGAATACGAAACCTGACTACTGAGTGACTAATGGAGCAT
Source organism: Rhodomyrtus psidioides (assembly GCA_021437785.1). NCBI lineage: Eukaryota > Viridiplantae > Streptophyta > Magnoliopsida > Myrtales > Myrtaceae > Rhodomyrtus > Rhodomyrtus psidioides. The sequence continues at coordinate 2,808,343 of JAILYB010000073.1, forward strand.
ACTCAAAGGAGAGCCCTATGCAGGAGTTCGATTAGTGGACTGATTGCTGGACTCACATACCATTTTCTTAAAGGCCATTGAACTAAAGTCTGCCATTAAACAAAAGGAACAAATTCAACTGGATAAGGGCCATCGATGATCTCAATGCGTATGGCGTGGAGCTTGCGAGGAGTCAATTTTCCTTTTAAAAGGCTTGCACACCATGTATGGCATGTAATCCCGAATTAGGTACAGTTAATTAGTTGGTTTTCTGTGTAATTAGGGATGTAATGCCTGCGCAATAAGAGTTGTCCTTAGAGTAATGTATAGTGGCATTGGAAGAGTTGCAATCGTTCGTAAGTAGGTATGTTTTGTCCTGTCAGCTTCCAATCTCGCCGATGAGTCGATCCTAGATGGTTTCTATTTTTGTAGACTCAAGGAGCACATAGCAAGACATGAGCAAGAACGGCGACTGCAATCATGGCCACAGAATCATTCTCCTACGACAACGTGGGGAATCGAACTTATGTCGTGCACATCACCCGTGGCATGGGATTGAAATGGCGTTGGTTCTCTTGATAGCATTGAATTTGCGCGCACACAATTTCTTGTCTCCCCTATGTACAGAAACTTAGCTCGTCTCAAGCAGATAAACTCCGAGTCAGTGAAATACATACGACCCACAAACATATGTTAGTTCTGAGAATAGATTAGTTAGTAGTTACACTGATGGCTAGCATCTTTTAGAAGTATAATGATATGGGTCCTCTATGGTATGCCTAGTAGACCTTACAACTTTACGACCTGCAACCACAGCTAAATACAAAAGGGTCGTAATAACATGTACGATATTTCGATGTATCGTCATAATCAAGTCTAAAGTATCGCAATTGTTCCGTATCAACAGCCATGTCGAGTTCTACATAGCGATGAAACATTTTCACTACTATATTTGAAAAGAATATTATGGGCAGGAATTCCAAGTGGGATCTTGTATTCTAAACGTGCCAGCCTAACTTAAAACTTTTATAGCTCAAATTATAGGGAAAATGTTGTAAATAGCACCAGTCAGAGTAAAATAAACACATGAGCAGGAAAATTTGCACTGAAAGGAGGGATGGGGGGGTGGGTTAGAGAGAGAGAGAAGGTAGTAGCAAATAATATAAGGGAACTCGCAAAACAGAGCCAACAACATGCTATTTCATTTCATGCATATACTAGTTCCCTTTCCAACACAGGAGACTATAAAGTTCCAGACCCAAGAGCGAGAATACAAGATCCCATACATATCTAAAACCTTTGACACAAGGTAAAAAAATGAAAAAACCAAAGGAAAAACAGGAGGTAAAAGAGAAACATACTTTGTGGTCTTACAATCAATGCAGCCTGGTCAACTCTTCAACTCTCTTGCAGAGTTCCTCCACCGAAACACCCATTGCTTTGGATATCTCATCCATCCGCCCACGGCTAAGATCTAGGAATGATTCGATGAGATCTCCATCCAAGAAATTTCGAGCATCCACGGTCTTCTTCTCGTTGTAAAACGACCTCCACTGCTCATGGCTCAGTCCTCCAACGCCTTTAATTACCTTTCTCAAGTTTGACTGAAGCTTCTCTAGAAATACATACTGATCATGAGGGAGCGAGGCAATCACTCCAATCACGCCGTTAACCGTGCCAAATATGATGGTAGGAATCTGACCCACATCGGAATCCGGCAACCGCATCACAAGGGAACCATGGCGGAACCGGTTGACGAATTCCCCAAGGTGATACTCGCCAACCACCTCAAGACGGCCCCTCTCCTCATCGGTGGCACCTTCGCTGTTCTTCCTCACTGTGAAGAGGTTGAAGTTATTTTCGGCACCAAGATAAGTGTCGTCATCAAGAATCTCAATGGCAGACATCCAATTTGCATTGTAATCACGTGCCCGCTCCTCAATAGCACCCTCCTCATGCTGTATGGCAAAATGAACAAATGGTAAGTCTGAAAGAGAGTGGTTAAATCTATGGACGAGACCAAGAGTTTCTTAAGGGTCGAAACTTAAGTTCGGGTTGCACTGAGAAACCAAGGACATGTACTTCCCCAAATAGACCAAACCCTCTAGTAGTACTTTTTCAAATTACACGCAGTCCCCTCAAAAGCCACTCGGAAAAATATATTATGCTTTTGACATACACATGAAACAGGGGCAACGAACATGGCAACCTCGATTTGGATGTGCACAGATTTAAAGTTCAGATGTTGGGCTTTCCCAATTGAGAAACATGATGAAATGCTTGTTATAGGATTCTTACAGATTCACACTCGTGCTCGTGTCCATGTCTAAAGGGACAACTAACAACTATAATCGCACGACTGCTCTAGAAGGTAAAAGGGTACAGATGAGGAGATTTCTTTACAATGCCAGTTTTAAGATTGAAGATCACGGAGAGAAGAAACTCCAGAAATTAAGTACTCTCAACATCAACATCAACGTCACATTTATCCCAAACTAGTTGGGGTCGGCGGTTGATGAACCCAAAAAAAAAAACAATAGAAGCAAGACCGATTGAGGAAAAAGAAATTAAGTACTCTAAACTAACAAAATTACTTGCCTTGTATATCAGCAGGGATATTGACTTCATCAGATCACCAACTACAATGAAGTCTCCGCGAGTTTGTACATAGAGGGCAAGTATGTGACCATGATGTCCACATTCGGATTGCAATTCACGAGAACCATCATCTCGCAGCATCCACTTGTACAATTGAATTTTTTGATTGATTGCAGCTAATAGCTTTCCATTAAAAGCATTCAAAGAGTAAACAGCACCCTTGGTCTCTTTTTCAGCAATCAGCTGTAATTTCCCATCCTCAACAATGAAAACTAATATCCGGCCCTGCAATTAAAGTAATATAATTAGAACATTACTAATCTGCAGAAAGAATATCAGATTGGCTTCATGCATGATGCATCTAACCTTGGTTGGTTCATTTTCTTCCGGCAACACATATGCGGTCCCAACACAGTAATACAAATTATTGTCATCAGAGAAGGAACAACTAAGTATGGAGCAACCATACTCAAATGTATCAAGCGAGTAAGCGGACGTGAACTCAAAAGTCTGGTCATCTAAAAGCCGAACAAAATGCATTTCAGATTCTTCAGCACTTGACTGGTTGTACTTCATGCTACAAATTGCAAATGTCCGAGACTGCTCCTGATGGCAAATGCGTCGTGCATGCTCCCCGAGGGGGATAGAGCGGATGTGAAGCTTCTGGATATCATCGATGGTACCAATAGTAAGCTCGCCTTCTTTCGCAATGGCCAGACTGTCAAAGGAAGAAATAAGCCACTAAGAATAGATCATGTATTCATCATGTGAAACAAGGAATCTCATAATTTAACGCAGCAGTTGAGCCAAGTGAAGAGCATTGGAAGAGATCCATTCAATCACCCCAAATAACTGCCTAGAAACAGTAAGAAAAACATAATTACACAAAAACCAGAATGAGGTCATTATTTTCATTGAAAAAAGAGCCCCCACTAAGAACTGAGTCAAATTCTGCAAGCAAGCATCCAAAATCATCAGCTTCAAAATAGCATTCTTCACGAAACAAGTATCTGTTTCATGCCACAAACACTACCGATTAACATCTAAATTTCTTCATCCATTCTCTCCAGTCCTCACAATATCAGCAAACAAAGAATTATTTATGTCAAGAAGTAGCACCGGCTGACCATCAAAAAGTTTTCATCCTAAAAGAGCACATGCTAATAGCACCATGAAAAAATTCCACTATGTATCACCATTGCTCAAAATACCTGTCAGGAAAAGCAGCAGAGTTGAACTGGCACATGTGGCTCACTTCTTTGAGATTTACATTACTGTAGAGTAACTTTTTGTTACTGCTGTAAATGACTGTTGGCCTATCTGACGCAGCAAATACATGCGTTGTATTTTTTGAAGAGAACGTACGGAGGGTAATGGGCTGAGTCCCGAGAGACACCTTCTTCCTATCTGTTAACTCTCCAGAATGCATGTTCAATTGAAAGTTCAAGAGATGACCATCTCCAAGAGCACATAAGAGGTAAGATATCTGTCAAGGGAAAGATGAGATAAGAGTGATAAGCAAAAAAGGGGCAAGAAAAATCAGTGCTTAACCACTCTATGATCTTGAAAATAAAAATACACAGTTTGAGTTCCCAGCCCACACGGTGCTGCTTGATATTTCTTAGGAAAAGAAAATGTTATCAGTCAAATAAATAGCAGGCAAAAAATTTCCTACAAGTGTTACACTCCTATCCACATAATCTCATCCAGATACCTGGGTGCAAATGTGCACCACCATGGAGCAAATTCTACATAATAAACAACGCAGAAGCTTCAAATGTAAAGAAAAAAACAAAAGGAATGCATCATACCCCTTCAAAGGCACAAAGCAGAACAGAACGAGGTATTATTTCTCCTCCCAAATTCTCCTTGGTAATGAGATTCAAGTCTGGCAACGAAAATATCCTAATACTTATATCCGTCCACATTCCAACTGCTGCCAGCTGACTGTAATGGAGATTCTCCCCGATTGGATTAATGTCAAGGCATGAGATCTCATATTCTAGCTGTACGTGTTTGATTTCTTTCAAAACCCCATCGCCAATTTCTAGATAAACAAGATTACCACCTCCAGTTGCCAGTAGAACCTGTCGTTACAGAAGGTCAAAAAGAATGCAAATGTACCTCCATGCAAGCATGGATGTGCAGAGCTATTACCAAGAGGCAATTAAGATTCTTCAGAGATCGCCAAGGGAAAAGAAAATGGCATGACATACAAAATCCAAATAAGCTATAAAGCAAAACAAATTAAGAGCAGAATCATCAAGTTTTAGGCCAGCAATCAAGCTTGACGGTATGTAGAGCATGGCACCATTTGAATCAAATAAAAGAAAAGACTCGATCAATGAATAACTGATTTGAATTTGTATACCGCCTAGAACTGTTCTATAACAGAGAGTTAGCGAAACGATAGTCAAACAAAGTCATGGACTTCTTAGTCCATGCCACTTTCAATCATTTCTGAGTGCATCGACACAACAGGTCAACTGAAAACATGAACAAAGAGAAAAATAGAAAGAGATTTCTCACTTTCACCCTTAAATAAGCCAACATATCCGGTTCACAAACTTTTTGTAGCTCGCTTAAATAAGAGGAGAAAAAGGTTCATACAAAATTTTACAGACTGTGAAGCTCTATCACATGCAACAGATATCATAGACAAAGATAACACCATGCATCTAACTTCATGCATTTTTTCTCTTCCCAATTTTCTGCTCATAGAGGAGCAGCAACATCATTCTATCAACACGTATCCCAGTAAGACATACCACCCAAAAGGATAAACAATATGTCTAACTGAGTCATATTCTTTCTGAAGCAAGTGACAATTTTCAATCATAAGCTTCCTATGAAAGAATTCCACATGATATTGCATTTAACATCAACCAATGGACATCGATACCACGAGACATGGCTAAGCCCAAATTTTTAAGACCTAGCAACATCTTTGAAAAGACAAACCTGAGTGGCATTAGCAGTGGCAACATTAATAGAATATCCTTGTGGAGAATGCCATTCATTCCTCAGCTCTCTCGTCATAGAGCTTACAAGTCTCACAGAGCTTGAAGTCACCTGCAATAGGGATTATCAACCCCCGACAATGACAACATATGAAAAGAAGAGATGAAAGCAAACAGGGTAACAGAAGTTATAGGTGCAGTTAACTAATAACGTTCTTGAGAGTTACAAGTCTCGACAGAGACCGCTTCTACCACTTGCCACTGTTTCCTCGCCGTTGTTTGCCACCGGGAGCCCTGGGCAGGTAGCTTTCTTACCCTTCCCAAGCAACCAGTTTTTTGCTCCTTTGACTGGCCAGGCATGGCTCATCGGGCCGAGGTTCATATCTCGGTCCAATGAGTCTCCGGCCAATTCTCGGATCCGTTAACCTCCTCCATGTCCTACTTGAAGTCCACTAGCATGTGTCTTCTTTGTTTTGCTCGTTTTGATCATGGTTTGGTTATTGTATAAACATGGATGAGTCAGTCATGTCATGTACCAGCCAGTGAGGATCATGTGCATACACTACTTCGTGAGGTCCATCTGATGTACACGTTCGGTCATTTTCAAAACAGTAAGCCTTGCCTATCATACTTTCATTTGGATCGAGTGCTTTTTCTTGTATGTGCTTTTTCTTGTATGTCTCGCATGTGAGAGATTTCGAGACTTGAACATAGTACCCAACCTGTATTTTCGGCCTGGGTTCAAACCCAGTTTTTGTACAAACAAGCTGAAACGCCAGCTTTAATGCATGATTTCATCATGTTTTTGTACGTTCCAATCGTTCTTATTTAGCTAATCTTATTCCTGGCATGTAGTAGTTTCCATCTATGTTTTCTTTTGCTTGGATCATGCTCGACAACGGAGAACAAAGGCTGTGAAAATCACTTCAGAAGCTGGTCTCAGGCGTTTCATGCAGGTGAGAAGTTCAACAAAATGCCTAAAAGAAGAAGTCTTCTTTGCTGAGTGGAACGGGGCCATTCCACTGTGCACACGCCTGACCCAGAACGTTATTCTGGGCCCACGCGTGCACACCTAGAACAACATCGTCGTTCCGAGGGGCGTCTTTGAGCACCAAAACGGAGCCATTTGGCTCCACAGCCAAACGGCACCGTTTTGATATTACTTAAAAAATTAAAAAAAAAAATCAGAAAATGCTTAGAAAAATCCCAAAAAAATAAAAATAGAAAAATCTGGAAAAAAAAATTATCACACTTTTGGCCTAATTAGTATTTTTAGGCTCTTTTTCCTAGTGGAGGATGACTGATGTCCATTCCGGTTTTATTTGTTGTACTCCCGATCATGTCTCGGGTTTAATTATTTGGCTTGTAACCTTATATTAATTGGCTTGTATGCTTACCCTCCAATCAATAGGTAGATGCTTTAAATACTTGAGTGTTTATTTACACCTCTGTATTTTGATAAATTGCCTGTTACTCGCTTTCCTAGAGTTAAGAGAAGGGTTAGATAGGTAATTGCATGAAAATGATAGAAAACCATTATGCATGATCTAGCACTAGTTAGATATCTGGTAGGCTTTGAAAGATAAATAGAATGTGTGATCCCCTCAGGGAATATTAACTGGTTAGGTACCGAAAGGCGCTAATTAACTAATTAGTGTAAACAAGTCCCCGAACTTAGATATTCTGGTTGCGCAGGAATCAAGATAACATTCCATGTCTCGATTGATTTCTAACCGAACCCAATAGGCTATTGGCGACTCTTAGTAATGATTTAGATTGCTAATCATGAAATGAAATCCAACGTCACGCGAGGTAGGACTTGGGAGAGCCTATGCCTAGACCGATGGGCAATATCTCTAAACCTACTGTACCATCAAGGGAGGGAAAAGTTAGGTCGTGACACTTGTAATCTCTCTTTCCTTATGATAACAATTATCATTCTCGTTAAACATGGTATCAAAGCCAGAGAAACCATCGTCGCTCCTACCGTCGATGTAATCGTGTCACCACCGCCATTCTCCTCCACCACAGATTCATTCATCGGCAACTCCCACACCATTTTTTTAACGAGAATGACGGTTCACAATCTCAGGTTAATGGTACAAGAATTGCTCGTTTGAGTCCATCCCTTTCTTCGTCATCTGTCTTCCATCTCAAATCCTCATATAATTAATTTCTATTAGTTCTTTGACTAAAGAATTAAATTGTTCCATAACCTTTTTCTCTTCTCATTATGCCTTTCAAGATCTAAGGACTGGACAAATGATTGGTGGGGGACATGAATCCAATGGTCTGTACTACTTTGACAAGAAGGGGCTAGCTATTGCAGCTATGACACACATCCTTTGATGTGTTTCGGATGCGTTATCATGTTGGTCATCCGCCACTGACCACTCTTTGGGGTTTATTTCCCGAGTCTCAATCTTTTTCTATGAGTTCTTTTTAGTGTGAAGCTTGTCAGTTTGGTAAACACCATACGGTTTCCTTTCCTTCTCGCATTCAAAGTCGTGAGTCAAGTCCATTTGAGCTGGTTCACTCCGATGTTTGGGGACCGTGTCATCTTCTTGATATTTCTGGTTGTGGATGATTTTTCACGAGTGACTTGGTTATTCTTAATAAAGGATCATGCTGAAATTTTTCACTGCTTTTGCCTGTTCTATTTTGAAGTGCTGAATCAGAACCATACTTCTGTTAAAATTTTGTGATCAGATAATGCCAAAGAGTATCTTGCCGTCACTTCAGGTTTTCAACCTTTTCTTGATTCTCACAGTATTATTCATCAGATTTCTTGTTCATACACTCCTCAACAAAATGGTGTCGTCTAGCGTAAAAATCACTATCTTCTTAATGTTGCACATTGCCTCATGTTTCACATGAATCTACCTACAACCTTTTGGGGTCATGTTGTTCGTAGAACTTGTTTTTTAATAATCGGCTTCCAACTTCTGCTCTTCAGGGAGACATTATTCTCCATATTAGATCCAGATCGTACTCCCTTTCCATTACCACTACATGTCTTTGGATGTGTTTGTTTTGTGCATAAACCTTACTCCAAGTCTTGATAAATTGGATCCTCGTGCGAAGAAATGTATATTTGTCAGATACTCTCAAACTCAGGAGGGCTACAAATGTTACAGTCCTAATCGTTGTTGCGTGCTCGTATCAGCAGATGTAACATTCTTTGAAGATCAACCATGTTACGATACTCAGATGGAATCTACAATGACTCATGAAAGTGGCAGATGTGCCTTACCGACACTTCCTCCACTCTCTCCCTTCAGAACCATCCACAGGATTTCAGTTTGTTGACCGCACATAACAGCGACATGGTACAGCTCTCACTACAGTGGTACAGACTTCACCAACACGTGATTCATCTATTCCTTCATCAGTTGTTGCACCATCCTCTGATCCTGATCTGCCCATCATTTCTTGGAAAGGTACACGTTCTTGTGTTGGTCGTACTATGGATCGTTATACTCCTCATTCTGGTCTTTCTGATTGTCTTCGTACTCGTCATCCTGTTTCAAATTTCTTGTCATATGATCGTTTATCTTCTAGCCAATCCCAACTAGTTTGGGATAAAGGTGTTGTTGATGTTGATGTTCGTTTATCTTCTAGTTTCTCTATCTTTGTCTCGTCCTTGTCCTTTATTTATGTGCCTCGCAGTGTTGCTAAAGCCCTTGCTAATCCTAGATGGCGGCAAGCCATGGAGGACAAAATGAAGGCACTCATTGAGAACCATACTTGGCAACTCGCTTCCTTACCTGCGGGAAAGCAAACTGTCAATTGTCCTTGGGTTTTCACCGTTAAGGTTCATCCTGATGGCACTCTTGATCGATTGAAGGCTCAATTGGTTGCAAAAGGATATCCTCAGACATACTGTGTTGATTATGACAACACTTTTTCACCTGTTACCAAAATTCCATCTGTTCATGTCTTTATTTCACTAGTTGCTCGTTTTGGTTGGCTTCTTCATCAGTTAGATGTAAAAAATGCCTTCCTCCATGGTGATTTGACCGAGGAAGTGTACATGAAGCAACCACCTAGATTTGTTGCTCATGGGGAGAATTTGGTATGTCACTTACATAAAGCCTTCAATGGACTCAAGCAATCTCCTTGTGCTTGGTTTGTTAGATTCAATGATGCTGTTATCAAGTTCGGATTGAAATGGTGTCAAGTAGATCATTCGGTGTTTAGTTCTATCACCGTATTCTTTTGATGGTATACATGGATGATATTATATCATTACTACTAGTGATTCAGATGGTATTCAACGGCCTAAGCAATTTCTGCATACAGAATTCAGCACTAAGGATTTGGGACGTTTTCGATATTTCTAGGTATTGAAATGCCTATTCACATGCAGGTATCAATTTATCACAGCGAAAATATGAACTTGATATTCTTGATGAAGTTGAATTTTTTGGAGCAAAGCTAGTAGATACTTCTATGGAACCCAATGTGAAACTTGATGCAAAACATGGAAAATTATCATGGTCCAGAGAAGTATCAGAGATTAGTGGAAAAGTTGAACTATCTTACTGTCAAGACCTAACATATCATATGTTATTAGTGTAGTTAGTCAGTTCATGAGTTCTCCTCATACTACTCACCGGTGTTGTACTTCAAATTACCAAGTACTTGGACTACTTTTCAAGAATTATGGATATCTGAACCCTACAGGTTTTTCTAATGCAAATTAGGCAGGATGTCCCCCTGATAGAAGATCTACATCGGGTTATCATGTGTTCCTTGGAGGTAATTTAGTTGCCTGTAAAAGCAAGAAACATGTAGTTTCCCGATCACGTGCTGAAATAGAATATAGAGCTATGGCACATGTGACATGTGAATTGCTCTAGTTGAGGATGTTATTATCAGAAATTGGTTTGACAACATCAGATCCATCCGTATTATATTGTGATAATCAATCAATTATTCACATTGCAAGTAATCTTATCTTCCATGAACGAACCAAACACATTTAGGGTGATTGTCACTTTGTACGATAAAAAGTTTGTAAAGGGGAGATCATCCTTCAACATACAAGGATGGAGGATCAATTCGCAGACATCTTTATCGAATCACTAAGGGGGAGTAGAGTGAGTTTTCTATGTAACAAGTTGGGATTATTTGATATTTACATCCCAACTTAAGGAGGAGTGTTAGGAAATATTCAAGTAAGGACAGAATAGTCATTCTATGTCTATAGGGTTTGCTTATAACCTTGTAATCTCTCTTTGGTTATTGTTATCATTCTCGTTAAACACGCAAAATAACAACAGAGGCAGAAGATAAAGATCAACTACTGGAAGGTATATGACGTTGATATTAGTCACACATGCCATTGGTTTTTCAGTATTCTGACATGCAGCATATCATCCATGGTGTCACAGTTCAATGAAAATAGCTCTCATCAAGTCATATCTATCTTAACAAAGAAAAAGTACTCAAGCATACAAACTTTCAATATGGATATGAATTAAAAGAAAACGTGAGGAGAGAACTTACTTGGACAAGTTGATTGTGCACAGCATCGTGGCAGAAGAGAGTCTGAACTTGAGAACAAAAACCCTCTATCTCAGTTTCTTCCAACTCATCTTCAAGATTCATGGCCAAAATTCTTGTCTCGCTAATAAAGCTTACAACCAGGAAAGTGTCAAAAGGATCATCAATAGAAGATCTCAAAGACCACATTCCTTTAATGCCTTGTAGTTCTACAGATGCCTACAACATTGTGCACATATAAGTAAACACACCAAAGTCAAAAAGCATAAACTAACCTGTGATTTTTAGAAGGTTAATGCATAGAAGGAAAAGTAAATTACCTGCTCATTGATTCCTATGCCATTACGTACTATACGGAGAGAACCATCCTTGTAAGCTCCAGAACATGTAACAACCTGACCCTGACCCTGCCTCTCAAGGTCAACCACAGAGAAATCAACGATGGGTCCCAAGTTAACATAGCGCTCCAGCACTTCCACGTATGAACCCTTCGAATCAGGCTGTAGATTCAACTTGATAAGCTGCGACAACACTCTAGTGTAAACATCCTGGGGTAAAAAGTAAGAGAGAAACATAAAATAGAAAAGAAAATCCACTCCTTAAAAGTACTTTCAATTGATTAGGCCTGTATTCTCTCCATCTCACTTGATGACTTCTAAGACAACTAACTCTCAAGATATGACACCAGACCCTTCATGACCTTGCCCATCAAGATTAACCATAACACGACGCATACCCTATGATCTCAAGAAGATTTGATCCAGCAATGAAGAAGAGTGCTTTCTCATTGAAGTGTGGATTGATAAGAGATTTCTACGAAACTAGAGAGCAAAGCATATCAATAGAGTGCAGATAATGGAGGAGCAAGCACGCGAGCACAAAAGATAGTTGCCATCACCTGTGAATCACCATAACTTGAGCCAATAAAAACAAAGGCATTGTCAAGGTATGATATTGTGGATGCAATTGAAGTTTCTCCTAAAAGCTCAATCTTGAGACCTGTAACTCTGTCAGCCAGCAGATATAACAAAGACAAAAAATATTCAGCTACGACCAGAAAAGCAAAGCATGAAGCTAATCTGTTGACATTAAGTTCTCCAGCAAACTATAGCAATGTACACATGACAGAATTTAAGATAAGAACATTAATAGCTTACTTTTCTTTCTCATGGGTTATAACAAGCAAGTGGAGAAGCCCAGCATGGTCACCAAGTAGATACCTAGAACCATCAGCATCGACTCTTCCATATGCTTTAGTGGTGGACTAAAACAAGCATCAGAAGCACCGAAAAATAACACGATTTTATTATTAGTTACAAATAGGAATAGGACAACAAGACAACATCAAGCAGCAGAAGATTTAATCAACTTACAGGTCTAATTGGTATTGCTTTAAAAGCATTTGCACTGCAATATACAATTGTTTCTTCCCCAATTATAAGTACACCACATAGAGGGGGAGGCACTGGTATCAACAGATCTGCACCATTATCTACATTGTTTTGAGACCAGGGACCCTCAACGAAATCCTTGTCTTTCAGAGCAACCTCATAGGTCTTGACATGTCGAGCATCTTTGTTATCCTGTGAGAATAAAAAAAATATGCTCATTATGACCGCAGCACTGCATATAGCAGAAGAATCCTACTTCACACAAAAACCATGTGCGTTGACTTTAGATATCCCAGGATGAGGGAAAAAGAAAAATATTCCAATCCAATCATGTGGAGCAAAAAAATTACAATTGTAACATCAAGTTCTTAATTTACTCGATCTGCACCCTCGTGGCACCTTCTTTTTTGTCTAAGTCATTTCATTTATTCAAGAGATGCCAGAGGGTCTATAAATCCAAAACGATGCACAAGAACTAAGTGGAAATACCCCAATCTCCACAAAGAAACATTCTAAACCAATTTTCTTCATCCAACTTCCACTTCAAGAAAAACTAAACTCTAGGTTGATGGAAAGGAGAAATCCACTTCGCCTATTCTCCCCTGTTTCTCTCTCTCTTTCATCCCACCAAATGCAATAAGGCATACCAGGTTAAACAACTTCTAAGTACAACTACAACCTCATGCCAGATACAACATCAATTCGAAATTTATTTGATAGCATCTCGTTGAAAAATTGTTGGCCAATTAAGGTACTAATGTTGGGTAAGGAAGATCGCTTCATCAATTTTCCCTAATTTGATTATCTAAATGGATGAGAGATCCGCATTTGTACTATTCATCAGAACTTACCACATCTTCATTAATGGAACATTTTTCTCTTCCTATATCTGAGATTCGGAAAAGCATCTAGATGACAACCTGAGCTTGAGACATAGGGTTAAAAGCAAGAATGCTGCCTCAGGTTAACAGTAGAATATGTCATTAAACTGCCAAGCTCGCAATAGACTTTTCAAAGCAGCATGAAGATATCTAACTCATAGTTGCAGAAATCCCAAAGTTTTTAACATGCCAACAACCACTTACACATAGTACAACGAAAAATTAGAGCATAAGACACAACATGCTTACGGACCTGGTATAGAACAACAATCGTAGGTTTTGAGCAACCATAGAGAAACTTTATATCCAGAACTTGGAGTTCTTCAAGCCTGAAATCATCAAAGTACCACAAGTCTAACAAGCCACGAGCATCTCAAAAACATGTGTTGACCTAAATAATTAAATAAAGTACAGTACACATTTAAAGACAACAAAGACTAATCAGTGCATTTACTTAGTAAAGAAATCCAAAGGTGCAACTTAAAATTTGGCTTGAGTTTGTAGACAGATTGTAATAACTTACGACATCACTACAGCCTCGTATATAAGCCTAGAAGACATACTGAGAGGTGTGCAAGCTCTAAATTAGCAACACACACACTGTCAAAAAACTATCAATGCGATCATGATAAATAACAACTGAAAAATTGCAACCTTTCCTATGCCCTAGGAAGTAACAAGAACGATAACAACAAGGTTTATTGTCATTTTATATCATGGGTTCAACTATACCTTACGCCATTTCATCTTTACTCAATGAAATGTCTCCTATGAAACCATGAAGCAAGACCATTTTAGTAAGCACGATGAGAAGTGGTATTGTACTGTATTCCTTGATAAGGCTGTTAGCTACAGTAAGGCTTGAAAATTCTATGTACTTCAAAACACAACCAAGTATACAAGAAGAATTTATCCAGGAAAAATGAGACAAGTTAACCCCTATCCATCACAAATAGGCAACTATGATGGAGTAGCACAAAACAAGGAAAGGTACCTGATGTTGAATGCTTCTTTAAGCTGCCCTTTATTGTCAAAAGGTATAACCTGCCCAAAGTTGCACAAACTAGTTGTAGGTTTAACAGGTCCATTTTCACGAAAGATTTCACCAAACAATAAAGGCATATGTCAAGATTAGTTGTATCCAAACCTTAAACAACCCATCATATAAGTGGAGACCAATTAATCTACAATCAGGATCAATTATTCCAATCTGCAGAAGAACGGAGGACCCAATAAGTTGAATAAATCACAAAGGAATAATATCGCCTGGAAGTCAGCAAAAACAAAACAAACACACCTTATCAGTTAACAAAAGGTAAATAAATAAATACCTGACCATTATCTGTTGGACGACCTATCCGATCAGATACATCACCCATCGCCCTAGCAAGAGCAGTATCATTGTGCAAGTAAATAACTTTTTTCATATATTTAAGAAAAGAAATACAATCAAGATATGTCTATGTACCGACAAAAGAAGATCAACTCAATATGATATTGCTCTGAAGCATTTATCAGAGATTATTCACTAATCAAGCCAAGCTACATCAAATTGAAAACAAGTAACCTATCCTGAGCACATTACTAACGCTGAGCACCGGGTCCGCTGCAACCCATAAAAGGGGACCGAATCAACCTGGACATACCAGTTCGACACCATTTTTAGAGAGAACCGGTTCAGTCCCTGAAATCCTTGAACCTAGAACCAGGCCATGACCGGTTTAGTTCCCAGTTCCAAAGCCAGAACCGCTGGTTCAATCCGGGAACTGGTTCAACCAATCCACTTCCCGGGTTGAACCGGTTCTAAACGGGTTTTGAAGCCTCTTTTAGAAATACATATACACACACTTTTGCACCCATCAAATATTGAACCATATTTTTCAACATTAAAAAACAAAAATGTAATCACTTGACTGAAAATGTTTTTGCAATGAAATTATGCAACTTTTGTACTTTACAAAATTAAGAACATGGTTCTTACCAAAACATAAAGTGGGGTTCATTCCCAAGTAGAGCCGGGAGTTGAACTGAAATTGGCTGGTTACTGGTTCAATTCTTGGTCCAGTCTTTTGGAACCGAGAATCACAAGGTCGGTTCTCGGTTCAATGCCAGGACCTAGAATCAACCCACCCAACCGAAAACCGATCCACTCTAAAATCGAACATCCCCACAAAATACACACATCTGTCTCCATTGCTCCTCCAATGCCATACTCCAAATGGATCTACTTATTGAAGATTGGAACCGGGGATCACAGGCCCACTTTGGACAAACACCCTTACACAATATACGTTGTGTCCCTATTGCTCCCCGAATGCCATAATTCCTACAGATCTTTTTGCTGAGAGTATGCTTATGATAGAGCTACATACGCTACGGTTACCCATACGACAGACCAAACAGCCCTACATTTATTCCTATCCCAATTCCCCAGTAATAGCCTACCTCAACTAAATTACTCGTAGATATTGTTATTTTGTCAAGTTGCACTAAGACCGATGTCATGAAGGATCGATGTTCATCTAGAAAGCACCGACCCTCTTTGAGGGCTTCCTTGTCGTGTCAGACACCCTCCGTCATGCGACCGACACATGATGAGAGCTCCGGACACGCCAGCACGCAAATCCGGCATCCGAAATGCCATTTCGACACGCACGGATCAATTTTAAGCATTTTTAACAAATCAGGGGTCAAAATGTAAATTTATCAAAAATATATATACTTAAGTCATATACCCAAACACCCCAGAATTAATATACCCGACCAGCCCAAAAAGAATAAAATCGTGAATCTCTATGAAGAAGAATCTCACCGTTGATATTTTCATGTATACATGTCTCAACGTGTTGAAATTCTCTATTTTTCGAGAAATTAGTATCGTGTCGTGTCGTGTTGCGTGTCGGTGTCAATGCTACTTAGATTTTCATACACCATCTATCACGCAAGTTTGCATTGTAGCACAAACAAATTTTTGAGGGACGAGAATTGTTAGCCATTGAAGTACCATTGATAAAGCTGCTCCAGACAGGATCATTTACCCAATTATTGTTTCTCTTGTTCCTTTCCTTTCCAGATTTTTGTAATTTTTGGAATAATTCCATTGGCGATCGCTAGATTTCAGCGATTTTTAGTTAGGTTGCTGAACTTTGACAGATGCACTGAGCTTTCAAATATTTGCAATTAGTGCACTTTTACCAGATCTGGCCAATTTTGCAGCAAAATGCTAAAATCAACTTCCATCCAACAATTTAAGCTTCATAGGTTGAAAGCAGTCCCACGAAAGTCAATTAGTCCGCGTGAGCCGACATGCTGGTCCAGAATAACCAAAGATGATATCCTTATAAAAGACGATGAAACAACGCATGGCTATCCGATTGTGCTAAAAAGGCTAGGGTTTATTTCTCACTACCACAACCCAGGTTTGTTAGAGCCTCTATAGTGCATATGTTGATGCATAAGCCCATACAACAAAACTACAACTCAAGTAACAATGATTATGCAAATAAGCATACCAACCTTGTCACAAGTTCAGATGTCTCGGCATCCCATTGAAGAACGCAGAACTTGTATCTTTCAGTGGCAATGAATAAAAAATCCTGTGCCTCACCCTGTTACAAGAAAAGGACAAGGACTTGAACTAAAAAACAAGAACTAAGAAACATGATTGTGACCACTTAGAAAAGAGACCACAAAAACATGATCACATCGATGGCTCACATGAGGCCTAAAAAGCTCAAGCGTTGCAATTCTCCCATAAATTGGGACATCCAGCATAGCCTGTGAAAACCAGGGGAAAAAAAAAGAAGAAAGAGTTTAGTTCCAAGACAAGTCAAACCAAACTGTAGGGAGAAATTATTTTAGTGTACTAACAAATCTGAGGCAAAGGAAAGGACGTATATAAAAACCACTCACAGAAAATCAAGGTTCACATGAAATGAAGAAATCATAGGGTTTCAAAGGAGAAAAAAAAAAGGAAAATTTTAATCTCGAGACATGTTAATGGTGACAGCGCACCCGACTCACTTGAGACCACGTATTAATAAGAGATTAACTAAACTATTGAGCATCTTTTCCAGTGCCAAAGGAGGTTTTTCATTACAACTTCAACTAAGGCTCCAAGATATGTATCAGTTAGATTAGTTAAAGGCTACAGCTAGAAAATTAAGGGAAAGCAGTGTTTTATATGACCAACAAAAGAAATGACTACAAACAGAAATAAACAAATCCTGGTCGGTCCAGCAAAAATAAACATAAAAAGGAAATCCCATACCTGTAAACCCTGAGGAGTAAGCAAATGTATTTCAATTCGAGTGCATTTGCTGAAATAGAAAAACAAAAGTGAAATCACTTTAACAGAATGCACTTTGATCTAAGAATAATATCAACTGCAGTAGTGCAATCAACAATCACCTGCCAAATCATCTTCACCGCAAACTAGCTAAATAGCAAATCGCACACAAATTACTCGCATTCTACAACACGAAAATGTCAATGCGTCTTCACTTGGTAACGATGCTAACATAAGGGGGACAGAGCTCAGATATGGTAGGCGGGAGGAAGAGCCCATTCAAACACAATGGCATGACATCCACCCATCAACTGGTAATTGATAAGTCTGAACTCTAAATGAAAAAGCACCTTCTTGAAAGGAGAAAGAGAGGCGATGGGACATGCAATCAACCAATCGAAATATAAAAATCAGAAATTTGAGTGGTCTGCCCTTGGTAATCCAGAATCTGCAAAAACCATCGCCCCAAGAACTGCATTTACCTAGGAAATATATATTCCCACACATCCAGATGGGGCATAAAGTCAACCAATCGAAAGCAAGCCAGGAAAGATGCCCAACAAGAACCGGACGAAAGCCTCTTAACTATTCTCAAAACCCAAAACCTAGAATTCAACGACCCACGAGTCGCCACCAAAGAAAGGGGGAAACAACAACAACAACAAAAAAAAAAAAAAACAGGAAACAGATTGGGGACGAATGCTCGGAAGATTGCAGCGGAGAAAAGAGCGGGAAAAGGGGCGTACGCGACGATGAGATTGAGCTCCTGAGGGCCGGTGAAGTTGCCGACGCAGGAGTGGGTGACGTTGGTGGGCTTGTGCGCCGTGACGACGTAGTTCCACACGCTCATCTTCTTCAGCACCAAGAGGGGAAAGCTGCTGCAGAATGCAACAAGAAGAAGAAGAGGAGGAGGCAAACGAGGGCTCAGGCTCAGCTCACTGTGCCTCAGTGAAGCGCTGTCCGGTTGGCGAGGCTAAAACGCCACTTTGGTCTCTCGAATCTGAAGAAGACCCACAAAGGCCAGCCAGTAGAATGTTCTTATCAATCACCGTTTCGGTGTAATTTTCATTTGTTCCGCGAAACGATTTCTCGAAAAAGTATTCCTCATTTTCATGCTTAAATTCTAGAAAATATTTAACGCGTTTCAAAAAATAGATAATTTGATATGGACAAATGCTAAAAAGTGCCTCAGTAGAATTCAAGTCTTCGACCCAAGGGGGAAAAAAAAGATTTTGAGTCGGCAAAAAAAAAAAAATTGATTTTTCATGCAGCCCATGTGCCTTGGGCAAGCCGAATCTAGAATCTCATGCGGTCGGTCCCGAGTTTAGATCGTGACAAAGCTGTCAGGGCAAGTGACCCAACCCTATTTTAAGTAAATGAGTTATAAATTGATTTAGAACGATGAAGCCAAAAATAATATGGATATGAATTTTCTTAATTTTGTTTAATATATAAGTAATTTTAATAATATATGTTGAGTATCAATTGGATACAGATTGGATCGGATATCGATCACTAGATCTATATTATATAGAAATTGATCGGAACGAGTTAAATGAATCAATTTAAATTGGATCATTTTCGACTCGACTCGTCCATTTGACAAATCTATCGAATCATAGGTCTCAAGCATTGACCTCGATGTCCCCGTGCCCCCACAACATAACCATACACGTCAATGATCCAAAGCTAGGCGGTTCCAACGGCTTGCTTGCGATCGACTTGTGTTTCAAAGTGGTGCATGTTAAACAATTGAAAGCGGAATATCGCTTCTAAGCTCAAGGCAGGTGTGAGGGAGCCTTGATCTAAAGGTCTTCTGAAGGCCTTGAAAAAGCTGACATTTGGGGAATGGGCTTCCCAAAATACGAGCCAAACACTCCAGCATTTGCCAAAGGGTCTTTAGAGGTCCCAAGGGCTTTGAAAAGCTGTTTCCAAACGCAGCCTAAGTCCCGTTGAAAAGTTTTTGACTAGGGAAATTGGGTGTACATGGCAATATTTTTTCTCTAAAAATTAATTTATGTCCAGAAATTGATTTTTTTATTTCTACTTATGAGCAGAAGTTGATAAAAACAATTATTTTTTTTTTATCTTTTTCAAGTGGATCAAAAACTATTTATGGAATTAAAAAAAATAGTCTTTACTCAAAGAGTAGCAAATGAAGTTGGGCGGGATTTCTATTCCATAAACATTTTTGAAGCACAAATTCTATTCCAAAAACGTTATCATGCATGTCCCGGGCAATGACATACTTGAATTGGTTTTTCTTCTTTTGGTTTTAATGCATAGGTACATTCATGTCATATTTGGCAGGCACCTGTTGACGGAAGAGACCCCGAATTTAATAATCATGGATTTTATAGCATGATTAAGATTACAAGCAACCTAGTATTTTTCAATGACGCGACTCGACATGATTGCAAAATCCCAACATGACACGGGAGTACGACTCCAAATTTCAAGTTCTTGATTACCTAAAACCGCGAGGTCATTGAAATAATTATGCTATTTCCCGATTAACATGCTATAAGTATTATAGGGTACAATAAACATGGTAAGTTTTAGGGTCTCTAGATTTGAAACGAGGCACATAAATTTTCAAAATCGGTTCGCGCTCCGGGGTGATCTCCTCTTTAATAGCACCTGAACAAGAGAAATGCGAAAACATATGATGCGAATGCTGAGAAAATTTTGATGGACAAAATGGTCATCGTGCGAACAAAATTGAAGGATAAACATCAAACGCCACTGATTTCCTAGTCACCGATTCAAGATTTGCCAACGTTAAGCACTTCAAGTTCAAGGTTAATCTTTTGCAGCTTCGTCTGATCTCACAGCAGCAAGGAACGTGGGCTTCTCCACAGGAACATCAGCAAAATCCCTGCTAATCTATACCCGAAGAGGCCCGGATCGTGCTCGGGCCGTGGCGGCGCGGACGAGGCCGAGCTGCGAAGGACGAGAACACGGTGTGAACAAGCGCCAAGCTAATCGAGCGGAGCTCGGGGAAGTGAGCGATTAAGCAAACTTACCCGGACGCAGCATAGACACATTTTCCGTAACCTGCGAAACAGCAGACACATTAGCTCACGTTTTACAGATCAAAGATCAGATTCCGTCAGGTCGTGCGTTGTTTTAGTACTCTTGCTGTTCAAATTAATCGCACGGGTGAAAGTGGTGCATCAATTTACACGTACTCGGATCGGTTTTAGTGAGCACGGCTGTCCCGCCGAAGTTGCACGCGATGTCCGAGTTGCCATTCTGCTGGTAGTAGTTGTTGAAGGCGAACGAGGCGTGGGAGACGAGCGTGTCGGGCTCGAAGCATGCACCATCGAGTCTGATCGGCTTGCAGTCGGCCATCCCGAGCCCGCAGGCCCAGTCCAGCGCGCTCTGGAGGTCGGCCTGGGGGACGCCCGAAAGGGCCACGCACCACGTCGCGCCGCCGAGGAAAGTTGTATTGCCCTCCGGAGGGGACATCGTCGTGGGTGGGATCGCCGCCTCCGCCTTCTCTTGCACCGAGGCCGCCGCTGCTAATGCTGGAAAAAGAAAATTATGCGTCAACGAACAATTTACTTGCTACGGCTAATGACAGTGCACAAACGGTCCTCCAGCAAGAGCCTGAGAGCATTGCGCTGGCGGGCCGGGTTGGCCCGACTGAAATCACAATAAGATGGGCGGGCCTCGGCAAGTGACAGTGCTCTGCGGGCTTGGATTGGCCCGCTGGGCCCGACAAATCTTGCAAATGAGATTTTCAAGATTCTTTCTTTCGGGCACGGCTCCGCAGGCATGTCATCCGGCCCGACCATCGAGCCCATACTTTTCTATAGACTCCGACCCGAACCTACTTAGACCCGCCCATCGGTCAGGTCTGTTGTATTCATTATTGCCATCCACTATACTTAGCTTGTTGATAAAGTTTCTGTCCATAGTCACTTGAAATTGGTACGCTCCGCACTTTAGCCTTTTGACAAAGCTCGCGAACACAATCATGCGATTAATAGACCCAAAATCTTTCCAAGGAGCACCAAATCAGATGCAATTTGGAAGCAAAGTGTCTGTCTGTCCGTCCTAATCTCTTTTATGCTTAGCTTCCTCCCCAAGATTTATCTTTCTATACATTTATTAGGATAATTCTTGTTTTTCTTGCCTCGCTATTTACTACAATCTTCGGATGGTTAATCTTTTCGAATCAATGTACCCGACTCAACTAATTAAAAGTTCCGACTCTTTTTCATTTATGCATGTGTAGGATCCTAGTCCTCGTCTTTTGGTGCGACAACATTGAGATTCCGAAAATGCTTTCTCTTCTTGCTTACGCTAGCCCTTACTCTAAGTAGCCTCTAGATTGAGAAGCCAGAGTTTTGGCTCTACCACGTGCTTACGCCGACAGACTTTCCCTTTTCGTTCAGTCCATCTGTACGTGGTTCACAAAAATATCTAAGAAAAATGAGAGAATTACCAAAAAAATTCAAATATATTATAATTATGCAAAGTCAGTCCTAAATTTTTTTGTCCAATTCGGATTTCTAAATCTTTTACTTACACTTTATACTTATATTTAGAGATCCTAATATTATGAAATTCGATTTTGAGCCAAAAAATAAGAATTTGTGTCAACAAAGAAAATAAAAGAAATAAAAGAAATAGAACATAGCAAATAAAGGCGAGAGCCAGCGACTCGCCAGCCTCAGGCAAAGCTCGCCCTCGTCGGCCACTAGCGAGTCGCTGGACCTAGCGATTAGCTGGAGGAAGAAGAAGATAGGGAAGAAAAAAATGATTAAAATATTAATATATTATTAAAATTAGCCAATGGTAAGGCCACATTAGTAATTTTCGGTTAAAATTGATTGGATGGGCTGAATTGACACAAATACAAAAAAAAAATATAACTGAATTAGCATAAATGAAAAATATTTAAGACTTTTTATAATTTTCCCTAAGAAAAAGAGATATAAGTTATTAAGTCCTAACTTCCTAAGCAATTGCAATTTCTTGTCTCATCTCTTTGCTCTTAGTTTTGGGGAAGATTATCGAAAAAGTTCTAAATCTATTGTAATTGTGTCAATCCAGTCCTAAACTCCTTTTTTACTGATTCAGTCATATGTCTTTTGTAATTTTGCTAATTCAATTCATCCTGATAATTTTGGCCAACCGATGCTAACGTGGACGTCGGTCGGCACCGACCGTTCGGCGACATGATAATTTAATAATTTTTTTGAACTTTTCTTTTCTTTTTTATTTTTTTCTTTTCTTTTTCTTTCTTCCTTTTGTTGCTTCCCTCTTCTTCCTCCTACAGCCAGTTCTAGTGAAGATCGGCCATTGAAGATGCCGACCATTGAAGACGCCGGCCACTGGCGAGGTTGGCCCCAACCTAACCAAGGGCAGGGGAGGCATGCTCGGCCCGGCAACAATGAGGCTCAACCTCCTGCAGGCACGGCGAGGCCGCCCTTGCTGACCCTTGGCGAGGTCGACCTCACCAGTTGTCGATGTATCCTCTAGCCGGTCGCTGCCGGCGACTGGCTATAGGTGCAAGAAGAGGGAGGAAGAAGAGAAAGAAAGCAAGAAAAAGAAAATTCAAAAATTACTAAAATATTATATCGTAGAATGGCAGGCGTCGGCCGATATCCATGTCAGTGCTGGATCGATTGAATTGATATAATTGTAAAAGGTTTATGACTGAATCAGCAAAAAAAAAAAGGATTGGATTGACACAATTGTAATAGGTTTATGAACTTTTTTTGGTAAATCTCCCCTTAATTTTTGTGGTAACTCCACTATGAATAATACGGGTGTACGCAAACTTCTCGCAACATAATCAAACTAGTATAGGAAAAGACTAGTAAAAAGCACTTATTAACATACATAAAATGCATTTTTACATACCAATGGAAAAAGTGGATCGAAGTACTTTTTCTACTTCATTCAATTTATCAATAGGTAGACATGGGGAGGGATTACGTGTATAATTCTAAAAGTTTCACCAGTTTGTTTCTTCGGTGTTGTGGTCTTGGTCAAAAAGAAAGGCGATATGAAAACAACGCATAAACACATTTTCGGAGAATAGACACTTCCTTAAAAAATTGTTAGTCGCTTATAGATGCTAACTATGCTAGGGTTTGCACCTAGTTTATTCGTTGATAATAAGGGACGAGTTAAGAAATTGCACAATCAAGGCCGACCTACGTATGTATCCAATTGTACTAAATAACCTAGCTTGTCTATGAAGAATCCTGAGACACTATCACCATGCTCGAGCCAATACCAATTTTTACTTAAATCCAATCCCCGTCTTCGGCATACACCTTTGGCGCTATTGCCATCGATCCTCCATGTCCGCCTACGCAGTTCCCAGAAGATTATGACGATCATTCTCTAGTGGTTGCAACTCAAGACCCTCCTATGATATATGCCTGTAATGATCGTAATGAAAGCAAATCAACCGAATCCCTTCGTGCTTTTAATTTATGTATGTTCGTTCTATCTCAGACGAGACCTCAATATAAGGTTGTGTGAGACCCGCACATTCGAGCATATAAACATCTAGATGCCGACACAGTTGCAATATCTACCCTCTTGACTTTACCTATTTTACTTCTGAGAGTCAAGAGAAAGCTTATGTCATAATACTTTATACAGAGCCCAGGAAACCTTATTCGTCGGTAGCACTTCCTAGGTTGAAATTGAGTTTCCATTAAAGGTTTAGTCCAAGATCATTTTGGCCCTTGGCCCATTCATACACATGTAAAATAAGTTAATTGCAGCAGTAATGTCATTTCAAATCAAGATATCTCTCTTTTTCCTAACACGTGTAATGGTGAGCAAGACGGATCGATCGAATCGAGAACCGTTCGAACCGGACCAAATCAGCTAGTTCGGTTTGGTTCCCGGGGCACTAGTTTAGTTCCCGATTGCATAAAATTTCAACCAGTGATTTTCAGTCCGATTCCCGGTTCCATGGGAGACCAAACAGATTTTTTTTTCTTGTAAATCTAATAATCCACCTATTGTTTTTTTAACAATTTTTAATTAATATATTAAAATTAAAGTCCGTGTTGCTCACTCCTACCAATAATCTATCGATTCCCGGCTCCTTGAACCGGATAAGGAATCGAGCGCCCCTTGAACACGGAATTGTAGAAATACCCGTTCATGTTATTTGGTAGGCCAAGACTGATAATGAAGCTCAGAGGGATAGAAGAAATAGGTGCTTCAAAATGAGCAGGCGCTTCTGAACATCAGCACCAAAGGAAAAGCCATGACAGAAGCAACTGATCATGGACATTATAGAAGATTTCACAACAAGATCCTTGCATCTTTTCTTGCATTTTACGAGAGAGAGAGAGAGAGAGAGAAGATGACGTACCTCCATATAAGCAATGATACTGCATTTGCATCAACAGTAGCCAATGCCCTAGCCCCACCTTCTTTCCCATCAGCATCATCTGCAAAAACACTCTCTTCTCTTCTCTTCTCTCTCTCTCAGAGTGTGAAACTTGCTTCGTTTCGTCTCTTGAGTGGATGCGTGAAGGTGCGAGAGATGATGGGGTTTCGTTCATGCGAATAAATGCAGGGTTGGAGACAAAGAATCATCGGTTTCTTCAGGGGCAAATCATGTGTTTTCTTTCCTTTTTGGCTGCTTTTTCAGTGTTGCATGCATAGGAAAAAGGCTGTGGTATGACGTGAACGCCTCTCTGAAGCCTTAAGTTCTTCGAAAGGCACGTAGCGGTGGATGGATTCGACAAATAAACATATCGAAGACAAATTGGTATTACGGAAGATTTAGCAGAGAAAAAGAAAAGTTAGGGAAGGAACATAGAAAAAATTTGAAAAAAAAAAAAAACAAGAGACAAAGTTGATGGATTGGTCCCCGAGCTTGGACCAAATTATCGCGTGCTGGAAGGAATAAAGCGAAAAAGAGAATGAAGGATTTTTTGCGACATCTTTGGAGTAAAATTGAGTATGTCGTATTTCTTTTATTGTTTCAATCGGGTCCTTCAGCTTAGACTGATGAAAAGATTATTATTTAAGTAAATTGAGTGATTTTGGAGGAGGCGATTGAAAAGATTAGAAGACGAAATTGACAATTCTATCGAAAGACGCGCAAACGCGACGAGGGTTTCGAAGTTATATCGTAGGGAGACAGTAGCGAGGGTATACAATTGGTGCACTGCTATGTATTTGCATATGCAGCTACATTATAGGTTGAAGCAAAAAGAAACACCACGAAGAAAATCAATGTTCATTTGCTCGGCCAATTGGACAAAATTAGTTCAAGCATAGTCTAAAGTGGAAGAATGAATTCTTGCTAGGGTGTTCGCTGGGAAAATTCCCAAGAAAGTCGTAAATCTATTGCGTTTGTGCCAATTCAGTCATAAACATTTTAATTATGTCAATTGAGTCATAAACCATTTTACGTTTTTTTTTTTCCATTTGAGCTTATCCAATCAATTTTAGCATGAAATCGCTGATGTGAACGTTGATCCTCCTACATGGCACAGTCGGTGTTAATGTGGACATTTTCTAATAATATTGTGACATTTTTTAGTTAAAAAAAAGAGTAAAGAAAAGAAAAATAATAAAAATGTCCACGTCAGTACCAACCGTGCCGCATAGATGCTTCCGGCCGGGTGGATTCAATTTGCAAAATATGAAGAAAAAAATAGGACTTAATTGGGCACAATTAACAAGTTTAGCACTAAGTTAGCATAAGTGCAACAGATTTGCGACTTTCTTGAAAATTTTCCTAGAAGAAATACACATGTCTCATGCACATCAACTCGTCCCTAATCTAGTTGGCCAAACCCACTCCATACTTTGAAAACCCACCCTCCCAAAAGAAAAAAAAAAATCTACAAACCATGACCACATGATTACGAATACATGAACGAGACAACGTCGAGATCAGGAAAGCATGCATGACAAAGTTACTACATCCAAGCTCTTATTCTAGTACACCACGTTCTTCACGAGCCATGAGTCAAACTCGGCTACTTATAATTAGTTAGGCTATGTGCACTAAAAGTCCTAAAACTTGACGCGAAGGTACAATTCAGTTCTAAAACTTTCAAAGATATGTAATCAAGTCTTAAAAAAACTTATTAATTTGATGCAATCGAGTCTTTCTGTTAACATCGTCAATATGTCTGATGAAAAATGTTGGCGTGGCATTTTAAAATTTATTTCTCTCCTACGTGGGATTTTTTTATTATTCTTTTAAATATTAATACAATTAAGTTTAAAAAAATGAGAAAAGGGAAATATTCTAAATGTAAAAAGTTAAAATTGAAAAGGAAAAAAAAATGAAAGAGCAACAAGGCAGGCCTTGCGGTTGAGGCTCGGCCGCTGCACCCATTGTCGGAGGGGCTAGCAGAGGTCGCTAGCCCTAGTCAATGGCCAATCGTCGCCAGCCTTAAGTGAGGCTTCGCCGATGACCTCATTAGGCTCAAGCGAGGCTCCTCTGACCTGTGCAACGTCGCCCATGCCTAGCGAGGGTGGTCGGCCCTTGCTAGACCCTCGACAGGGGTACGCTAGGCCCAGGTGAGGGTCGATGTTGCCCAGATCGAGCGAGCCTCGCTCGAGCTTAGCGAGGTCGCTAGTGAAGCCTCGCCCGAAGCTGGCAACGACAAGCCATCAACCAGGGCCAACGACCTCTGCCAACCCCTCCGAAAATGGGTGGTGGCGGCCGAGCTTCACTGGCAAGGCCTGACCTGCTGCTCTTCCTTCTTTTTTTTCCTTTCTTTTTTTGGATCAAATTTCTCTTTTTGACCTGCTTTTTTTAATTTAATGTTATTAATACTTAAAAAATAAAAATGCCACGTCAATATTTGTCATTAGACTTGACGGTGTTAATGAAAAGACTCGATTACATCAATTTAATAAGTTTTAGGATTTGATTGTAATTTTTTTTTTAAAAAAAATTAGGATTGAACTGCACTTTCACACCAAGTTTTAGAAAGTTAGTGCGCATCTCCCAACTAATTATAAGTAGCCAAGGTTGTCTCATGGCTCGTGCAGATCGTGGTGTACTAGCTAGAATAAGAGCTAGGATTTAATCACTTTGTCATGCTTTCCTGACATCGACATCGTCTCGTTCATGTAATTCGTTTCCTGATACTGATGAGGAAACCCTGACCACCTTGGACGAAGCCTCCACTGAAAAAGGAACATCCGACGGAAGAAACCACCATCCTTGATTAGGCAGCCCGGACCACCTCAACTGGTGGCAAGAAGAAACCACCACCGAAAAAGAAACCTCTAATGGAAGAAACCACCACCCTTGACAAGGAAACAGAAAATGCTAATGTGGTATGTATAATTTTTTTTTTCTCTCCTACCGTCCTACGTGGCATTTTTTATTATTTTCTTTTCAAATCTTTTTTAAAGTAATTAATAACTTAAGAAAAGGCTAATATTCAATTTGAAAAGCTAAAACTAAAAAAAAAAAAAAAAGAAGGAGG
Organism: Rhodomyrtus psidioides; assembly: GCA_021437785.1. NCBI lineage: Eukaryota > Viridiplantae > Streptophyta > Magnoliopsida > Myrtales > Myrtaceae > Rhodomyrtus > Rhodomyrtus psidioides. The sequence goes on from JAILYB010000073.1 coordinate 2,836,399, forward strand.
GGGAAGGTTGTGGGGAAGAGCAGGGCAGGTCAAGTCCTCGCGGTGAGGCTTGGCCGCCACCGCCCATCGACAGAGGGACCAGGGAAGGCGGTCGACCCTAGGGGAGAGTGGCCAGCCCCACATCCATGGAGGGCAAGGTTTCCTCGTCAAGGGTGGTGGTTTCTTCCATTAGAGGTTTCTTTTGCGGTGGTGGTTTCTTCTTGCCACCAGTTGAGGTGGTCTGGGTTGCCTCATCAAGGATGATGGTTTCTTCGTTGGAGATTTCTTTTTTGGTGGAGGCTTCTTCTTGGGACGCTTGCCGCAGTCCAAGATGGTCAGGGTTTCCTCATCAATGGTGGTGGTTTTCTCCATTGGAGGTTCCTTTTTCGGTGGTGGTTTCTTCTTACCACCATCCAAGGTGGTCAGGCTTTCCTCATCAAAAGTGGTGATTTCTTCCATTGAAGGTTTCTTTTGCGGTGGTAGTTTCTTCTTGCCACCATCCGAGGTGGAAAGCTCTCGTCAGGGGGTGGCACTTTCCTCTGGTGGAGGTCGGTGGCGGCTTCTTCAGAGGTCTTGCCATTGCCGGGGAGAGCGGCAGTGGTTAGCAGCGGTGCAAGTTCTCCGGTTTTTGCTCGGTGAAAAGTGGAGGCGTTAGGTTAGTTTCAGAAGGATTGCACCTATCTCGTCTTAACAAGTGCCGTTCGACTTTCTTTTGAAGTGTACCATTCGCGTTGCTGTTTATTTCGAGATGAGGTCACAGAAAAGTGAAGGGTGTCCCATCCACCGTGCTGAAAACTTGGACTTAGTTAACGTTGATGGTTCAAGTTGCGACTGGGACAGGTAAGTAAGCTTGCCAATGCTCTTGATATCCATTGTGTTGTGTAATGTTAAACCGGACATGTTTGACCTCGAGGGAAGTACGCAGTAGCTAGCCTAGCATTATAGAAGAGATCTCACTTTCGAAAGTCACTCTCTTGCTTGGATCAGGCTTTAGTCCTTTGTTGTCAAAAGACAAAATAAAAGACAAGGGAGAAAACCTCCATATCCAGATAGGACCAACGTTACCATTTACGAAATGATCATGAAAACCATCTTCATCTTCAACCCTTCATTCCTGTACTTGTTCCTGTTTCAGGCTCCAGAATGCAACGTTGAGGAAGACAAGAGGCACGCGCGAGGTCAAGAAGAAAGGTAAGTCATCAACCAACTATATGTCCGAGCAATACCAGAAGGACCAAATGACTCAAAATTAAAGCTTGAAAGCTCGGCGCTCGCCATGGTTGATTAGGCTTGATGGCTCAAAATTAAAGCCTGATGTCCATCTGAAATACTAAGGATGCAAATTAAAGCAATGCCAGAAGCAGCAAATGACTCAAAATTAATAATAGTAAGCCACAGGAGTAGTTCTCATTTCGAATTAGCACTGTGAACAACATGAAGGACAGACGTCAAAAATTGCATCATCTACGGCATATGTGAGAGAGAGAGAGAGAGAGAGTACCAAGTTCAATTTGGGTCCCTGGACGAACAATTATGCTGCTAATCCAACAAACAACAGCAACATCAAAATTACAGTCCCATGGCCAGTTTTCGTCCTCTGGGTCAGCTAAATCGTTTACTAGACCTATCTAGTTCTTGTCTTAACAAACTTGGTTCTTGAAGCTCTTTTCTCCATCTTTTCTCTCTTCTTGCGAGTTTTATCATCTTCCGAGGCATCCTAAATCATGCAAACGCATGTTATGTATGAATCCACAAACCAGTTAATGAAGACATGCCCAAAGCTAAAGCAAAAGAGGAAATACCTCAGAACCTGTAGGTAGAAATCCCTTAACAAAGCCAAAAGATTTATATGCTCCAAATGCAGGAATCTGCAAAAGGACAATGTTATGTAGCAGTCTTAGTTTACACATGCGTATCAACTAAAATTACGCAAAAGTTCCTCGGACTTTTGCTAAAAACACTACAAGTATCTAGTTATTATAAAATGAGCCACTTAAGTATTAACCAGATGTACTGCCCTAACTCTGATACTCATCCAAGAATTTCAGGGCTCATTCACTTCACGAGTAAGTTGGCAGGACTAGTTTAGTTTACATAGCAAGTGGACAATGCCATTAGACGAGATGCACTGGTTTATTCAATGCTTCAAGCAAGATTGGACGAAAACTCCTTCTCGGCCTATTTTGTCAAGGCCTATTAGCATCTCATATGTCATAAGAACAAGTTTGTATAGAGCATCTCTGGATTTACAGGAATGCAGTTCAACTAAATAAGCTACACTTAGAGCCCTATATGGATCAAGCATTGCCTTCTCTACTTTATTGAAACACTCCATCCAAAATGAACAAGAAATGCATGCATCAAGAAACCTGTGAAAATGGTCACATAGACTGGTGGCCAAATATATGAGCTATAGGAGGGACTAGAGGCAACTAAGAGTCGAAGACTATCTAATGAGCTGGCACAGAGTTACCAGATACCTCCACAAATGATTTTGCCACCAAATCAATTTGGTATATATAACAGAAGAATGAATCATACCACCAAATATGTGTACCAGAATTTCCCTGAAATGATGGATGCCACTTGCACAAAACTCGTAATGAAGATCATGTCATGCAGATATCTGCAGAGCAAGAATTAGCAAAGCAAACTGCCGTCATTTTTATCAAATTGATATCATTGTAGAACAATGCAGTTTGCAAAATTTACGTCAAGAATATAAGATTGTTAAATAAAAGAAAGAACAAGTATCATCGCCATCTAACTTCCCAAACTTCATTTACAATTACATAAATTCACTGTAACACCAATCATATTACAGCTCTTATAAACCTCAGGGCTATGCATCCTGATGACTAAAAAGTGACATGTCATATAGCAACATATCTAAGAAGCAGAAGTAGTACATTCTTAAACTGAAGCAATGGTACATTTGTGACATTAACACACGCCAAGTTTGTCTTAACATTGGTCCATCAATGAAAGACTTAACCTAGACTTCTTACTGGAGGGGCCAAACAACAAAGAGAATTCTCAAGAAATTTGTTTCCAACTAAAGTTTACAGACATAAAGGTCTTGGAAATGAACGTTGGTTCCCATCCTGCTGATATAGATGTTGCATGGGAAGACATATAAAGTTGCCCTCTTCGGTAATTTAATTAAATGCCGATGAACACTCATATAATCATCTGTTTGATAACCGTCTACCAAGATTTGCAATCTCTCTCACAAATAACAACATGACATTGGAATATACCATAAATTAAGGAGGTAATCATTATGTTCTGTCTGCATGTGCAGCTGGGTAATAGGGCGCACGCGTGCGTGAGAGAGAGAGAGAGAGAGAGAGCTTACCCACAGACTCCACCTGTACTCATGTCAAATCCACCGTCTAGAAGCTCTCCATCATCAGCATAAGTAGGCTCAGCCATTTTAGCAAGTTGCAGGTATGGAATTGCATATGCTGCAGATGTGACAAGCAGCCCAACCCAATGTTTCCAGGTGAAAGAGGAGTGAAAGATGAGCATTCTCACTAAAATGTATATAACCTGCGTTGTTGGGAGGAAAAAAGGGAGTATTAACACAAGTCCTTCGCCAGCTGCCAAGCAAGCAGTAACTAATTAAGCAAAAGAAATTGTGATCGTGAACTTGTCACCGATTCCGAGGAAAAAATATCTAGAATTACGTTAAAGTAGCATACAAATTGCATGTCTAAATGAAATGACAATTTATCGTCATTGTATTGCAGCTAGAAAAATCAATTGAAGTTTCTATCGGGGTGCCAACTTGGTAAGTTTTCATCGCCATCTACAAAAACTTGGCAGTTAGAAACAACTAAAAGATGGTATAAATTCAATGGCAGCAACAATCACAAATTCAAGTAAAAGCATGATCGTAAGGGACAGTGAATAAAAGTGAGAACAACTAGGAAAGAGGAACAAGAACTAGAGAGAGAAAATGAATTCATTCGATAAACCATCAGTAAAGTAAAATAACGAATTTTGCTCTCTCCCAGTGCAACTGAGGGAAACACACTAACCAGATCCTAACCAGCACAATCAGCAGAAGTGATCAAATTTCGGGGGCACTTCAGTGCTTCACTGAGCATCAAAGAAATCATCCATGCATAAGATCAGAAGTGTCATTTCTAACTCCAGCAGCACCAGATGTCGTCCCTTGACTCACCTGAACTTGTCATACTTAACTGAAGAAAGATCTAGGCATGGAATTTTCAATACGTCTCAACCAAAACGACCACCAAGAAACTGCTTTGAAACGAGACAAGAATACTCCAAGAGAACAAAATAGCGGTTCTCACCAAAATATTGCATTTCCTGCTTTTTTCTCATGGCCATGACCACCAGCCTATTCTCATTTAAAAAAAAAAAAATTCTCATTTCGAAGGCTCTCATTAGCTCCCTAAAAAAAATCTCAGCCAAAAGTTCACCGACGGTGCATCCATTTCAGAAAGAACCTGAGCCAGTCATCAGCCCGAAACGCTCATCCCAAAATCTCTCACTTGCTCCAACCAAACATCTAAGACAAAAGTAGCCCGAGCCATAGCTCATCAGCTCCGAACATACACAGTTCACTCATTCTCTCGTCTTCCAATCAAATTAATCAACGCAGCGCCATCAAAAACGAGAATTGAAATATGAACTCCAAATGCCCAAATCAAGAATCAGCCCATCCGATCAACAATTCCTCGATCAATCGATTCGAACAAGAGCAAAATCAAAATGGATAGAGAGAAGAGAGGGACGCCATACGTTGCAGGCGATGATGAGGCGACGGAGTTTGGTCATGTGGCGCGCGTTCTCTTCCTTGCGCTTCTTCGCTCCTTGATTCGCCATGTCGCCCTCCTTGAGCTCGGCAAGAGGTTTACTTGGTTGCGTTCTAACAGGATACAAGGATTCGGCCAAGGTGAAGACTTTTGTTTTCCATATCTCTTTTTCTTTTTTCTTTCTTTTTTTGTCATTTTCGGTCAGTATTTTTTTTTATCCAGCGCGCAATTAGACGGGCCATTTATTTCCAATTTTCAGTTCAAATCTGCTCTCGTGAGTCGTGCGTAAGAAAATCTCCCTTTCTCTCTCCTCTTCCTCCATCCCCGTTCTCTCTGCTCCATCTCCGTGATCTCCCAGCCTCTCTCTCCTTCGCCCCGTTCACTCTTTCTCCATCTTTGTGACCTCACAGTCTCTCTCTCGTGGAAGATCATCGCCTCGATGGCGACCTCGAGGTGGCGAGGCGAGCCCCGTGCTTGCCAGATCTGGCGAGGCCGAGGCTTGCCTCGCCGCCCTCGAGCGAGGCCGATGCCGGCGAGGCTCGGCCTAAGCTCGAGCCTGTTATTGCAAAAGTATGAATCGGATATGGCGATTCAAAGCATTAGGGAACGACGCGATCAGAGACGAAATCAATGGAAAGCCAATTAAAAGCTCGAATCTTTTCTGAAATTCCAAAAGCTCAGCAATGAATCGCCATTTTACGAGGTCGTCGGAGAAGTTTCGGAGCAGGAATGGGCTTGTTTAGGACGAGCAAGCCGAGGAGGAGCGAGCACTAGCAGCTCAGCTAGGGATTTCGATTCGCCAGTCGAGGCCTCGCTTGAGGCTGCCGAGGCTCGGCCCTGCACCGGCCTCACCTCGATGGTGGCCGGTCGCCGGATGCCACCGAGGCCTGGCCGGTGACCGGCTGTTGAATGATTAGATATATGTTACGCCTGGTTGCATGATTCGACGGGTAGATTAGAATTTGATGATTAGAACTTTCATTAGGCATTCAATGACTTAACCACCATGTGATGACCTAAGTTGCACCGACACGACACGTCGACACGACATTTTTCAAAAATAAAAAAATTCGACACATCGGGGACACATCGTATTAAATAAATAATTTTTAAATAAAATAAATAAATAAAAGTCGAAATAGATTATACGCATTAAAGCAAGTCTGAAAAATAATATTTTGATATAATAGCAAAAAAAAAAAAGGTGCCCATACATGTGATTCTCGTTGTTTTAGTAGAAAAATGTAAAGCAATTAAGAGTTGAACGATACCACAGAGAAAAGACAGACAATGAGAAAGATGCAATTGACCTCAACCAAATGCACTGCTTTTCTTTTATCAAAAAATAAAAAACTTTTTTGCGTGTCCGACACGCGTTGACCGCGTGTTGAACGCGTGTCGGTGTCCGACACCAGTCCGACACCGATACTCCTGCCTAATAGAGGTGTTCGTGCTACATAGGTGATGAGTTTCACTTCACACGGGTTATTGTTCATATGAGCAATATTTAATCAACCCTTAGTCTTAGTAGGTGATCGAGATCATCGAAATGCATGGATGGCCAAATTCCCAATCCGAACCCAAGGCTCTTGATCAGTGAGATTTGCTAATCGTTTGCTTTGATTGGATGCATGGTTATGAACGCGTAGAATGTTAAGATGAAACCGACTCCAAAGTCGAGGTCGAGGATCCGAAGTGGCGGCCGAGAGTTCGAGTAATCAAGGCGGTCCACGGTGGCCCGATGCGATGTTAGCTCAATCTAGCTCTGTTTTTAGATTAGTTAGGCTAGCTTGTAATAACTTCAAGCCTCGATTAATTTAGGCAATAAGCAATAACATTAAGTTATCTTAGGATCACTTTTTAATAAAATGGTTAAATTGGCCTACGTTAACTTCACCATCATGATGAGTACATTTAGGTTCTCCCTAGATAGGTTTAGTCTTTAATCCCAAACTTATGGGTGTTGTGTGCCAAGGCCGAATAACAAGCCCGTGTCTATTTCCTTTTACCGGACGAGTTGCGGATTTTCATTTCTCTGACTTTTAATTAGATGCTTTCGATGCATGAGTGTTTACCTTTAAACCGTTTCAATAACTTCATTTTTTTTTCTATTCTCTGTGATAGTTAGGATTAATCTAGAGCCACAATAAATCATATAAGAACGTTTGCCATGATTACTTAGTGGCTTTCATACCTTTAGAACCATAATTAGTAACCAAGATTGCATGACCATCTAGATAACAACGTTCTAGGTTAGCAGTACCAAAAGGACATCAAAAAGTTTAGCATATCTGGTTGCATAGGGAAAAGACGAATCTCCCGCACCTCGCTTGCTGTCTAGCTAACCCCAAATGGCTAGTGGCGACTCCTAGAAATGCTTAGGTTATCAAGAATCAAAAAATCAAATTCCAATGTCGCGTGAACCGTGGGCTTGAGAGAGCCCGCTCTTTTAATCGACGGACCATTTGGGTTGTCATTAGACGAATCCTTCGAATCGTCTTTTAAGCAAATACCTCTAATCCCGTCCTTGCCCCTGATGCCCCGTCGGAAAGGGTCGCGAAAAACCATCTTCTCTTTGCAAAGTATACGCCTACTGGAGCTTTAACAAAACAAGCAGTTGATAGACGAGTGTCGCGACCCTCTCCCGCGAGGCGGAGCGGGGAGCGGAGGGCTAATGGGCCGCCCGATCGCTGGCTGGATCGGACGCGGGCCTCTCCCAAGGTCCATTACCCAAATCGCAACTGCTGGATGTACGTGGTCGACCTTCAGTGTGGTCTAGTGACATGTGATGAGTGTACATGTCGAGGAGTCGCCACCAATCGTTTCGTGGAGGGTACGATCGGAAACCCTATCGAATAGTTGGGAGTGGTCTATTCGATTCTGCGGAAACCAGAGAAGTGGGTTCGGGGACTTAGTTACGCCAACTGTCAGAGTTGACGCCATTTCGGTACCTAAGCTGAATGGTTTATCTGAACCTAAGATTTCATACAGATGAGTGGGGTACAGATCCTAAATCTAGGAGTTCATGCAGATGGGAAATACTATCCTATCACTCACAACCAATAGAAATAAGTGCGCAAATCAAGGAATCAGTACATGCGGATAAAACACATGAAATCAGCATGGCATCCTTAATGAGGCCCTATTAGCCTAGAGAAATATCAATCAAGGCTTAGGAGTGATTTGGACATGATTCGCCCATGAGGGGCAGAATCGTAATTTTGAACAATTCGGGGAAAATTTACCCTTAAAAGGGTAAATCTGTCATTTTAGACGAATTGGGAAGTCAAAAGACAGTGGAAATGGGATCAATCCAATCCATTTCCTATTTTTCGGGAATTTCCAGGATCTTTCTGGAATTTTCAAGTGATTTTACTCTTCAAGGGGTAAAGTCGTTATTTTGGACAAAGATGAGAACTGAAAATCTCAAATATTAGGGTTGGTCGTCCACCTGACCCAAACCCTAACTTCAAGCAATTTTCAGAACTCGATTGAGACAAGAAAGACGATTTTCCCATTAAAGGGCAAAATCGTCATTTTGAGAAAAGAGGTGGGACTCGAAAACCCAAGCCTAAGAATTGGTCGCCTACCCGACCCTAATTCTTACTTTGGCATTATCGGCCTTATCTCCCATACACAGTAGAGGCGACTTACCCCTAAAAGGTAATGTCGTCGGGTCTTGGAAGAAAGGATAAGAAACCCCAAAAATAGGGTTGACCAGTTGTCTGTGGTCAACCCTCGATTTTTGGGAATTTCTAGAGTGTCTAGGATTTTTCCACAATTTTTCCACATTTTTTGGAATTTTCTGGCATTTTCTAGCATTTTTTTGGATTTTCTGAAATTTTTTCGATTTTTTTTATTTTTAAAAATCATTTTCTGGTTTTTTTATTTAAAAAAATGTTATCCGGACCGGGTTGACCCGACCCACTCGGGTCAGAACCCGGCCCAGACCCGGACCCGCGAAACCGAAGCTTTGAAACGGCGATGTATCCCCCTTTTTTTTGTTTTTTCGCTCAATTGGTTTTAATCCAACGGCCCTCAATGAATCGCGTGGCTGATCTGTGCCCATTGGATCTGATTACTAAAACCTACGGTTCAGATTAGGCGAAGACTCGATCAGGACCGTTTGATCCGATTACTTAAATCTACGGCCACGATTAGGTCCTGAGACTCAATCTAGACCGTCTATTCTATCACCCTAAACGACGTCGCCTTCTCATTAATCCATACGACACCGTTTCCACCCTTCGTTTATTTTCTGATTTTAAAAATCATTTTCAGATATTTCTATTTATTAATCGGACGGCCACTAGAATTTAAGTTCGATTTATCTCAACCGTCCGATCCGTTAATTCGAATAACAGCCCCTAACGGTCGCGCTGACTCGACACCACGTGGACCAATCACACATCGCCACCTAGGCCTTTGACCTGCTGACCACGCCACATCAGCTTCGTCTTCAACCTTTCGACCCCGGCAAAATGGACGGCTGAGGAACTCCGATGACGATCTGACGGTGGATTATCGACGTACCGGAACGAGACCGGCGGCAATCGACTCGAAATCGCTTCTATTCTAACATATCTCAAGATTACGCGAATCCATTCACGGAATCAAGCACGATCGAACATGAACCAGTACGTACACATACACTCAAATCGCTCGATTCATAGCTGTCGCGACCCGTCCGAAAGCGGACGCGGCTAATGGATTACCGATCGCGGGTCTTGGATCGGCGCGGGCCCTCCCAGGCCCATACCAAATCGCGGCGGGAGTATTTTTCAAAGGGATTCGACGATAACAGTCGATCGCTTTCGACCTTAGTGTGGTCGTGGTGGCATGTGCAACTTGTGCATGCATTTGGAGTCGACACCGGTCTTTCTTGGAGGGTAGACCGGAAACCTTATTGACCGATTGGGAGAGATCGATCAATTCTGCGGAACCAGAGATTTTGAGTTCGGGGACTTGGTTACGTTGATGTCATTACCAACGCCCTTTCGGTACCTAACGCGAGTGATTTTCCCTAACTAGGATTTCATGCAGGCGCAATTTTGGGTGAGGTAAGTCTGACTTTGCACATTAACCAGTTTAACATGCTCACGTAATCATAAAAAAAAAATTGATGTCAATCACATAAACATCTATCCTACGTGGTGATCATGGAATTATGATTTAATGGGTCTCGAGCCAACGAGACCACATTTAATCATTTTAATATTTTAATAACGGAGAGCCGCTCTTCTCTTCTTCTTGGTTTCTTGAACTCTTCAAGAATCGGGCCCCAAAGAGCTCGCCGACTTAAAAGGCTCATCCACGTAATCCTCGTAGCATTTACATCAACAATTGACTATGCTAAAAAAGATTACATGAAAAATAAAAGGAGTACGCAGCCTCCATTTAATAATTACAACCCCAAATATATAAATAATCACCATACATTCATACATACATCAATCACATTGATTAGGAATTTTTCCATGATCACCACCCTTCCACGTAAGTAATAAATTCACAATTTAAAACTTAGGAAGGCACAATAAAAATTCTACGTTGAATCATATTCAGAATTTTTACGTAAAATAAGATAGCCATAAATTTTCGATTCAAAATTGATTTAGTCTCAATTTTTGCTACGTTGATTAATTTATCATATAAAATAATCAACCTCCATTAGCCATGTAAGACGAACAATTCGTTAATACATATTGGCCATAGTATTGCAAAAATTGCAAAAAATCAATTAAATGCACGAAAACACCTAAGGATCGGCTCTGATACCACTGTTGGGATCCACGTAACACGTAGCGGAAATAAATAACAACCCATACATGTATCTCCAGAGGCGTACTTCGTGCATTTCAATCGAAAAAAAATCACAAAGCCTCAAAGGGAGTAAATGGATTACCTCTCGTAGCGTGCTTGAACGGAGGTGTCGGTTCGATGTTCTTCGATCTCAGCCTCCACAAGTGTTAGGCATCTAGTTCGGACGCACCACCAATTGACGAACGGGGAGACGACTAATAACTCCACAACAATTGTGCTAGCAATATGCGGAATCAATATTCCGAACTTAGTATATTTTGCTCACTCAAGATTATGAGAATATAGAGAGTGTTTGTGTTCTTCTCTCTAAGCTCTCAAAAATTTGCATACTCTACAAAATGTCTCCCCACCAACCTCAAAACTCTTGCCATCCTTTTATAGCCAAAAATTCCTTCCAATAAATTGTATTATAAAATAGCACTCACAAATAATAAATACTTTCTAAAAATAGCACTCACAAATAAATGACATTTAAAAATAGCACTAACAATAGCACTCACAATTTATAATACAAAAATGCTATTTAAAAATAGCACTAACAATAGCACTCACAATTTATAATACAAAAATTATATTTAAAAATAGCACTAACAATTATAAATTCTATCTAATAATAGCACTCACAATTTATGATAAATAAATGCCATTTAAAAATAGCAGTAACAATAGCACTCACAATTTATAATACAAAAATGCTATTTAAAAATAGCACTAACAATTATAAATTCTATCTAATAATAGCACTCACAATTTATGATAAATAAATGCCATTTAAAAATAGCACTAACAATAGCACTCACAATTTATAATACAAAAATGCTATTTAAAAATAGCACTAACAATAGCACTCACAATACAAAAATGCTATTTAAAAAAGCACTAACAAAGGTGTTAAAAATAATAACCATTATTATTATTACAAGAGTTAAAGAGGTTACCAAACAGTATAAATACGCATAACATATAAATACGTATGACGTATAAATACGTAGAGCATACGTATACATCCAAACGACCAAATTAGCCTGAATTGAGGCCGCCAATGGATTGGGCATGATGAAAATTATGGGTAGAGGTGTTGAATTTTAATGGGTATGCCCGTGTGAAATTCAAGATCCGTGAAACCGGGGACTAATCGAAAGAAAAATATGCAATTAAGCCCTTTTGGTTAAAATTGATCAAATTGGAGGGCAAATTGACCCAATTGCACTTCTAGCCTTTAGGATTCAATGTCATGGCTTATAAAAAGTGAGAATTGAAAATTAAAAGACTCGCAAAGGAATTTTTTTGCTCGGTTCAAGTTTATGTTTGTGAAGAAACATAGTGACCCGAGCCGAATTTTCAAGATTTAAGGTGACACACTTGAAGATGAAATTAAAACAAAATTATTGAATATTTTTGTGTATTTTTCTGACCACGAATGGTATTTTTCTGATTTTTTGGGTATTTTTATAATTAAATAAATTCAAAAAATATTATAAAATACCAAAAAATATTTTTTGTTCAAAATTGGTCCCCGAGGCTAGGCCAAGGCTTCCAAAGTTGATTTTGTGATTTTATGACCTTTTTTGATATTTTTAATTAATTTTAAAGAATAAAAATCACAATAATAAATGGTCAAACATCAGGTGTCAACAGCTGCCCCTCTTTGGGAGGAATCTCGTTAGAGGTTTCTCTCAAAGATAAGGTGGCACCTGATTTCTAACCGACTCAACTGGAAAAATGAGAGAAGAAATGCTACGACATTGGATCGCTTAAGGCCCTTTGATGAATGCTCAAATTAATCCCCGGTTTGCTTTAGCAATTTGAACATGGGCCGGAGTGAGAGAGGCTTACCTGAAGCTCACCTGTCAGATGCTGCCGGTTGCGACAACTTTCAAGCAGATACCTAGGACTCGTCATTCAGAATATCCTAGGGAGATTAAGCTCTGACCTGTATGGTAGGTCATACCATTATGGGATTCCTAACTGGTAGGAACCTAAGGAAGGCGCGTCCCACACTTTGGGATTTGCCAAGGATTTTGATCCGTATGGTGGATCGAACCAGAAATGGTTCACCTACTGTAAGGTTTACCTAGGGAAACGACTCTTTCCGTGTCTGGAATTTGTCAAGGTTTTGATCCGTATGGTGGATTGGACCATTAGGCTGATCCTTCAGGCGGTTTCTACCATATTTGACCCTTCAGGCGGTATCTACCGTGGTTTGACCCTTCAGGCGGTTTCTACCTTGAGTTGACCCTTCAGGCGGTTTCTACTTTGGTTTGACCCTTCAGGCGGTTTCTACCTTGTGTTGACCCTTCAGGCGGTATCTACCATGAGTTTGACCCTTCAGGCGGTTTCTACCTTGAGTTTGACCCTTCAGGCGGTATCTACCTTTGTTTTGACCCTTTAGGCGGTTTCTACCTTTGTTTGTTTTGAAAAGGGGTCTCATGACGAGGGTTCTCCACGTCCGATGAGACTGCCTGATTATTGAAAAGGGGTCTCATGACGAGGGTTCTCCACGTCCGATGAGACTGCCTGATTTTTTTTTGAAAAGGGGTCTCATGACGAGGGTTCTCCACGTCCGATGAGATTGCCTAAATTTTGAAAAAGGGTCTCATGACGAGGGTTCTCCACGTCTGATGAGACTGCCTGAATTTTGAAAAAGGGTCCCGAGACGAGGGTTCTCCACGTCTACTGGGATTGCTTGATTTTTTGAAAAGGGATCCTGGGACGAGGGTTCTCCACGTCATGCGAGGACCGCTTGATTTTTGAGAAAGGGTCCCGAGACGAGGGTTCTCCACGTCTACTGGGATTGCTTGATTTTTTTGAAAAGGGATCCTAGGACGAGGGTTCTCCACGTCATGCGAGGACCGCTTGATTTTTGAAAAAGGTTCTATCCTCACTCCTTCTTTTGAAAGATCCCGAAATTTGTCGGGAATTCAGTTTTGAAGCAGAGAAAGATTTTATTTTGACAACGCTTCATTTGATTCTGTTGAGGCGACATTCTAGGAGCTGGGTTCTCCAGGTATCCTGCAGCAATTTTGAGCCTGAAAGATTTTTCTTCACCAAGAAAACGTTAGTAATCTTTGGGAAGACCACGGCTGTCCATTTGACAAAACCGTATGACTTAAATTTTAATCATGAAATGTGCATTTTGATGCTGGAGGTTATCCAAAGCATTCTTGCAACATGCAAATGTGATCACAAATTCCTTGCATGGAAAATCCGGATCAATAGTTTGAAAATTCCAAAACGAGTCTGTTCGAAACATCAATTGGAATATTTCTCGACAATGAGGTCTTCTCACCTGTTTTGGGATAATGGTTTTTATAGGGGATGCACTCAATTCCCTACTAACCTGTGCCTAGGTTTTAGGCTCATTCGCAGCGCATACATTTTGATCGATCGGGAGGTCTTCCACGGGACCGTAATGTTGGGCTTGATTATTGATCTTCAAGGGGGACTCACTTTTGAGTCAAGGTCATTGAATGAAAATTTTCACCATCTGCTTCGGGTTTACAAGTCAAGAACCCTGCAAAATGAGAAAGAAATAGTCTTGCTCGTACTTCTTCGAGCTAAGCTATATGTTAACCCAAGTGTCTTAGTCAGAGAAGACTGTTTCAAGGTTATGATGTTGGTAGGATTGGGGACCGAAACAGGCTTGTTTTTGGCCCAGAATTCATGAGGGGATTGACGTTGGTGATCATTGCAAACTTGTCACCTGTCTTTTCCATTCTGCATCTTCAATTTTTTTGAGGTGTGCAACCGCTTTTGAGGTGCGCGCAAATTCTTTAGGGAGAATCTCTGGCTGCATTGACAATTCTGTCTGCGTCTTTCCTCCACGTTTGACATCATTTGGAGGAGCGACCTTTTGATCTGACTCCTTTAGGGGTCTTTCTCTCTTCCCAACTAGGCTTCATTGGGGATCAAGCAAACAGCTTGCACGAGCATCGGCCTTGCTTTTACCAGGCACTTTGCTTTTTCTTGATGCCGTGGATTTTTATCTTTTGTAGAAATCCCGCCTTTTCTTTTCCTTTGGAACTACGATGTTCAGAAAATTGTGCTAGATATACAACTTGAATCATAGCACATTTAAACGCCGATATGAAATTTTTCTATAAATCCCATCTCTTGGATTCTTCCGTTCTTGGAGTGATGCAGTTTCTATCTTGAAACATGCCATGATCACCAACAGGGGTTTATGAAATGAATTCGCAGGCTTAAGTTGGCTGTGCAAAGGATTCGGTGTGTGGGATAGAGAATGAATGCTTCTCGTCATCCTATGGCACTTGGATTACCATATAAACAATACACAAAGATTAATGTTAGTCTGAGCAAGAAAATTTCTAACCATTTTCTCCTGACGCTGCTGGACTTACTTCCTTTTTGCCCCGGTGTGGGGTGGCTCTTGACAGGGTTAAGAATGAAAAGCGCCGTTCAAAGGGGTTTATCAACGGTCACCTGTAGTGTTTGGGGATATGAAACGAATGCCTCCGTCGTCCCAACCCATGTAATCGCTGCAAATGTTCCCTACCTCCGTAGACCCAGATTTTGCTATCTGCCCACTCCACTCACCTCTCAAGTGTGTGTTGGACATGTTTGGATTAGGTTTTCGCCTCTCGTCTGAGAAAACATCCTTTTGAAAGTTTTGAACTTTTGATTGGAAAAAATTTCTTTCATTTTCTCCAAAAATTTTACCCGCCAAGGGGATTTTAAGATGCACTATGCATGTCCTTATTCATGTTCAGACAACCTCCTGTTTTAAAACATGAATGCCAATGAAGTTTGAATTCTATGTCTTTTCTAGACATCAGATTCTGAAGGCTTTTCTTTTCTTCTCTGTTTTTTTATTCAACATCTTTAGTGGATTGGGGAAAGGGATACTTACCTGTCCCCAGAGGCTGGAGATCCCTGAAAATGCGGAAGAAACATGTTATTGTACGTTCACGAATTTTTCAAAAAATTAGAACGATACAATTTACCCTTGGTCATGTATTTCCAACGGGTAATACATGGGATGTGAAAACCCGTTTTGCCTTGATGGCAAGCCCCTGTCAAAAACAAACAATAAGTGTCAGTTTGTGTTCCAAAATTCAAGACCAATTGGAACGATACCGCATTGTTCTTGCTTGGCGTTTTCATTTGAACACAAACGCGCGGCTTGCAGAATCTGGCCCTCTATCTTGTGGTCCTGATCCCTCCGTTTGGTTGGCGATGAATCATTCTCAAGGATTTGCCCCAGAGGAGATCCATTTGTGTTTTTGGGCGCATTCCAGCGCCATTCTTCAAGGTTCCTTTTATTCAAGGAAAAAAAGAAAATCTTATCAAAATGCATGTCAAAGCACGGGACGTAGGAGCGACACTTTTTACCCTCCACTAGGTCTTATAATCAAAGACCATTTCTTGGAGTGCTGACTCCCAAGGTCAATAGCTTTATTCGCCTCCTCGGTGGCGAGTTCTTTTCTTTTGAGGCTTTCGGTGCCAACGACTCCCTGTTAAATGAGTAAAAACTCATGTTAGGCATATGGTCTTCGAAGACCAAAATGGAACGATACAAGGTTACCGTTCACCCATATTCGTATCTTGGGTTTAATTCTGATGCGGACGACTCTACAGTTGCGTCCATTGATTTTGCCAGAGAATAAACGTTATTCTTTGTCCGGCGCACAAATGATTCGCTTGCCCCAATTGGGCGTGATTTGTCGTAGCTAGGTGACGCTTGCCCCACCTAACTCCCTTTTGCATTTTGCTGCATTGACGCATTCAGGCTATTTGACATCCGCAAAAATGGGTTTACTCGTGATTGAGTACTTCAACAACCTGCGCGATGAAAAGAGTGAAAGAGTCAATCACCGCGTAAGGAGCTTTAATTGAAACGATTACGGATTTACTATCCCCGCTCTGGTCACTTCTGGCATCCAAGATGCTGGAAATTTTTCAGTGGTCCCATTCATTTTTGTCATCACCTGCAAGAATGGAAAACCATATCAACTCGTGAACCGGTCAATCCGATTTGGAACGGATACAACTTTTTCGACTTAGGGAGAGTCGATCCAAATTAGGTTGCCCCAGCTTCACGTTGTCTA
Organism: Rhodomyrtus psidioides; assembly: GCA_021437785.1. Taxonomy (NCBI): domain Eukaryota; kingdom Viridiplantae; phylum Streptophyta; class Magnoliopsida; order Myrtales; family Myrtaceae; genus Rhodomyrtus; species Rhodomyrtus psidioides. Next base: position 2,853,056 of record JAILYB010000073.1, read on the forward strand.
CTTAAGGCTCATCACAATAAATCCATCTTGTTTTTGCAAACCCAATAGGTGATGCCCGATGAAGGTGCACTCCTTTTCATTTTGTAGGGAAGGCAAGCTCCCTTTTGTTGGTCTTTAACCATCTTATCCTGAGAGGAAGAGATATGAAATATTATGTCATTATCTGATTGAAAATCAATTAGGAATGACACGTCCTTATCCTTGATTCGGTTGCCCGGTCAAGAGGCATTTGCCCTCGTCAGTTGACTCTCCAAGGTGGTCCAGCGCTTTTCCATGCCATCCTGGTTCGTTTCAACTCGCGATTGATTCTTCACACAAGTTTTTGGATTTTGATTCATAAGCGGCGCTGAATGACCTTTTGGTTTCGAGGTGTACCAATCATTCACATACATACGCATGAGACCAGTGAGGTTTGGCTCTAAGAATCAAGATAGGGTTTTGAACCTAAGGCCAAGGCTCCCACCTCGAGTTCTAGAAAGGGTAGATTCCATTGCACAACTATCGTTGCATTGGGACCCAATCCATAATTCGAAATGAGCGGAATTGAAAAGTGGATTACCCCGTGTTTTTCCTCACGGAGATTCCATTTTCAATCCCTTATATTGTTTTCCTATAGGCGGCGCCCGGGGTTTTAGGCGCGATTGTGTGTGTTCATGTGTTGTGAGTATCACAATGCAAGTCATGCACAACAGTTTATCAATCGGCGCTTCAATTCACCCATACAACATACATTCCTACGCCAACCTGCATAAGACAATGTTAATCACGGACTACACCCCTTATCTCTCCAATCTGCAAAAACATATAACACCTACCATGAGCGGACTTACCTCACCTTCAAGAGCGCCTGCAGGGTTAGAAAAATCACTCAGCGTTTTAATTACGGCCTAAGTCCACTTGAGGTCTAGAACCATAGGTTCTAGAACAAGGTCCCCAGCGGAGTCGCCAGCTGTCGCGACCCATCCGAAAGCGGACGCGGCTAATGGATTACCGATCGCGGGTCTTGGATCGGCGCGGGCCCTCCCAGGCCCATACCAAATCGCGGCGGGAGTATTTTTCAAAGGGATTCGACGATAACAGTCGATCGCTTTCGACCTTAGTGTGGTCGTGGTGGCATGTGCAACTTGTGCATGCATTTGGAGTCGCCACCGGTCTTTCTTGGAGGGTAGACCGGAAACCTTATTGACCGATTGGGAGAGATCGATCAATTCTGCGGAACCAGAGATTTTGAGTTCGGGGACTTGGTTACGTTGATGTCATTACCAACGCCCTTTCGGTACCTAACGCGAGTGATTTTCCCTAACTAGGATTTCATGCAGGCGCAATTTTGGGTGAGGTAAGTCTGACTTTGCACATTAACCAGTTTAACATGCTCACGTAATCATAAAAAAAAAATTGATGTCAATCACATAAACATCTATCCTACGTGGTGATCATGGAATTATGATTTAATGGGTCTCGAGCCAACGAGACCACATTTAATCATTTTAATATTTTAATAACGGAGAGCCGCTCTTCTCTTCTTCTTGGTTTCTTGAACTCTTCAAGAATCGGGCCCCAAAGAGCTCGCCGACTTAAAAGGCTCATCCACGTAATCCTCGTAGCATTTACATCAACAATTGACTATGCTAAAAAAGATTACATGAAAAATAAAAGGAGTACGCAGCCTCCATTTAATAATTACAACCCCAAATATATAAATAATCACCATACATTCATACATACATCAATCACATTGATTAGGAATTTTTCCATGATCACCACCCTTCCACGTAAGTAATAAATTCACAATTTAAAACTTAGGAAGGCACAATAAAAATTCTACGTTGAATCATATTCAGAATTTTTACGTAAAATAAGATAGCCATAAATTTTCGATTCAAAATTGATTTAGTCTCAATTTTTGCTACGTTGATTAATTTATCATATAAAATAATCAACCTCCATTAGCCATGTAAGACGAACAATTCGTTAATACATATTGGCCATAGTATTGCAAAAATTGCAAAAAATCAATTAAATGCACGAAAACACCTAAGGATCGGCTCTGATACCACTGTTGGGATCCACGTAACACGTAGCGGAAATAAATAACAACCCATACATGTATCTCCAGAGGCGTACTTCGTGCATTTCAATCGAAAAAAAATCACAAAGCCTCAAAGGGAGTAAATGGATTACCTCTCGTAGCGTGCTTGAACGGAGGTGTCGGTTCGATGTTCTTCGATCTCAGCCTCCACAAGTGTTAGGCATCTAGTTCGGATGCACCACCAATTGACGAACGGGGAGACGACTAATAACTCCACAACAATTGTGCTAGCAATATGCGGAATCAATATTCCGAACTTAGTATATTTTGCTCACTCAAGATTATGAGAATATAGAGAGTGTTTGTGTTCTTCTCTCTAAGCTCTCAAAAATTTGCATACTCTACAAAATGTCTCCCCACCAACCTCAAAACTCTTGCCATCCTTTTATAGCCAAAAATTCCTTCCAATAAATTGTATTATAAAATAGCACTCACAAATAATAAATACTTTCTAAAAATAGCACTCACAAATAAATGACATTTAAAAATAGCACTAACAATAGCACTCACAATTTATAATACAAAAATGCTATTTAAAAATAGCACTAACAATAGCACTCACAATTTATAATACAAAAATTATATTTAAAAATAGCACTAACAATTATAAATTCTATCTAATAATAGCACTCACAATTTATGATAAATAAATGCCATTTAAAAATAGCAGTAACAATAGCACTCACAATTTATAATACAAAAATGCTATTTAAAAATAGCACTAACAATTATAAATTCTATCTAATAATAGCACTCACAATTTATGATAAATAAATGCCATTTAAAAATAGCACTAACAATAGCACTCACAATTTATAATACAAAAATGCTATTTAAAAATAGCACTAACAATAGCACTCACAATACAAAAATGCTATTTAAAAAAGCACTAACAAAGGTGTTAAAAATAATAACCATTATTATTATTACAAGAGTTAAAGAGGTTACCAAACAGTATAAATACGCATAACATATAAATACGTATGACGTATAAATACGTAGAGCATACGTATACATCCAAACGACCAAATTAGCCTGAATTGAGGCCGCCAATGGATTGGGCATGATGAAAATTATGGGTAGAGGTGTTGAATTTTAATGGGTATGCCCGTGTGAAATTCAAGATCCGTGAAACCGGGGACTAATCGAAAGAAAAATATGCAATTAAGCCCTTTTGGTTAAAATTGATCAAATTGGAGGGCAAATTGACCCAATTGCACTTCTAGCCTTTAGGATTCAATGTCATGGCTTATAAAAAGTGAGAATTGAAAATTAAAAGACTCGCAAAGGAATTTTTTTGCTCGGTTCAAGTTTATGTTTGTGAAGAAACATAGTGACCCGAGCCGAATTTTCAAGATTTAAGGTGACACACTTGAAGATGAAATTAAAACAAAATTATTGAATATTTTTGTGTATTTTTCTGACCACGAATGGTATTTTTCTGATTTTTTGGGTATTTTTATAATTAAATAAATTCAAAAAATATTATAAAATACCAAAAAATATTTTTTGTTCAAAATTGGTCCCCGAGGCTAGGCCAAGGCTTCCAAAGTTGATTTTGTGATTTTATGACCTTTTTTGATATTTTTAATTAATTTTAAAGAATAAAAATCACAATAATAAATGGTCAAACATCAGGTGTCAACAATAGCGTAATGAACCAATTCACTAACAGAGAGGCATCATTCAATGTTCAGGAGACTTACCTCGAGCTCCGATAGAGCTCGCTCGGCCCAGATTTGGCTGGGGAAAGATGAACAGTGGCTCGACAATGGAGGTTGGATTGGAAGACTCGATTGGGCATGTTAAGACAAAACCGATGCAAACAAGATACACGATGATGGTCAGTGATGTTCAGGGAATGAAACGCCCACACTAATTGCATGAATGATCAAGAAACGCATGAATCGCCATGAAAGCTTGAAGAAACACTCGAGACTACAACTCACCTGTTCTCGCGGATTCCTTGTGCGCGGCCAGCGGCGATCGATTCCGGGGACTTTGGGCGACCTTCTGGTGGCCTCGTATGGCTTTGGTTTGGTCTGGGAAGACCCAACCAGCGCCCTGCAATTCGAGCTCAAATTCTCGACGACGGGGGCCGAAGAACGAGCTCTGCTTCGCGTTTTTTCTTTCTCTCTCGATTCAGTTTCAACTTCTACAACTGAATCTCCCCTCCCTTTCAACAAAAAGCGATCATGAGCTTATATAGTTCGTTCGATTTTTGGCGCCGAACGGGAGACTGTGTACCAGCCTCAATTGCACGTGTGATCACGTGCAATTAGGTCGAAACGGCGTCGGAGAGGATGGGCATTCTGTCCAGTACCGTTTGGTCATCCGGCGAGCTCTATTTCAAGCGAATTTGGCATGAATTTGGACAAGTTTCATCTGAGTTTTGTCGCCGTTGACTTTTGCAGGTGCAGCAGCCTTGACCAACCGATTATTCTCCGTTCTGGCGACCATTGCTCGTGTTTTTTGTTCGAATCGATGGGCAATGATTCGAGGAACAAAACCCCTCTCCAAACTCTTCCGATCATGGTCGTTTTCTCCCTCAATTTAGCCATTGAAATTGAAATTGACCCTGACACTGTTCATTCGTACGGTTCTCTGAGGAAGAAGAAGACACTGTTCTGGACCGGTTTGACCGGTTCAACCGGCGGTCAGACCGGTCCGAGCCGGCCCCAACTTGCAATTTTTCAAATTAAATCCAAATTAACAGGAAATTTTTGCAATTGAACCTCATAATCGAATCTAGGGCACGAATTCTATCTAGAAATGTGGTTTTGCCCAAAAATTTTCATCAATTTCTATAAAACCCCCAAATTCCCATTTAATTTGAAATTGGGGATTGTGTAATTGAGGGTGTAAACGATCAAATTGGGTCAAACCACCTATGCCAATCGATTTAAAATGGTGAAATCCATTGGGTAGCATGTTTAATTTGCAATGATAGCCCTTGAATTGAAAGTAATTTCAATTTATGCTTAATTTCAAGGACTAAAATGCAATTTTAGTATATAATTTTGTCAAATCCGTGCAATTGAGCAAATTGCGCAAACAATTGGGCTAAATTTAAATAGGGGATAGTTAGATTGAATGTCAAGATCTTAAAAAATGCCAAAATTGCAAATTAGAAGACTCAATTGTTTTTTTTTCTTCAAATTCAATAGTACGGGTTACAAAGGAATACCTAAAATTGAATCTGATTTTGGATTTTTTGTGAGGTAAAAAATACAAGGGATTAAAAATAAAAATATTGGATATTTTTCCATATTTTTGTGACCTCAAATGCTATTTTTCTTGATTTTTTAAGTATTTTTCTATTTTCTAAAAAATATTAAAAAATATGAAAAATATGAAAAATTATTTTTTGGTCAAGAATGGTTCCTTGGGTATGGCCAAGGCCACCAAAGTTTTTTTTGTAATTTTTTGACTTTTATGAATTTTTTGTGATTTTTTAAAAAATAAAAAGTCTGGGTAAAAAATCAGGTGTCAACAGCTGCCCCTCTTTGAGAGGAATCTCGTGAGAGGTTTCTCTCAAAGACAGGTGACGCCTGAGTCTAGACCGACTCGACTGGGGAAAAGAAAAATGAATCTTGACACTCAATCTTTCTTGTCCTGTTGGTGAACGTTATGTTCTTCACTCTTTAGCTGAAGTGAGAGAGAAAGTAGAGAGACCCACCTGCCATTTACCTGTTGATCACCTGCCTGATGCTCGTGCGGCATGCGCGGTGTATAGCGGGTTCAAGTGAATACCTAGGGACTCGTCTTTTGAGTATCCTAGGGCGATTAAACTCTAGCATGTATGGTAGGCCGTACCAACATGGGATTCCTATACTTGACAGGAACCTGTGAATGACGCACCCAGTCTATTAGGGATTGTCGGGGTTTTCATCCGTATGGTGGATCAGACCATGAATAGGACTCCTTTCTGCTAGGAACCTATGGATGACGCACCCAGTCTCTTAGGGATTGTCAGGGTTTTGATCCGTATGGTGGATCAGACCATGAATAGGACTTCTTTCTGTTAGGAACCTATGGATGACGCACCCAGTCTCTTAGGGATTGTCAGGGTTTTGATCCGTATGGTGGATCAGACCATGAGTAGGACTCATTTCTGCTAGGAACCTATGGATGACGCACCCAGTCTCTTAGGGATTGTCAGGGGTTTTGATCCGTATGGTGGATCAGACCATGAGTAGGACTCCTCTCTGCTAGGAACCTATAGATGACGCACCCAGTCTCTTAAGGATTGTCAGAAGTTTTGATCCGTATGGTGGATCAGACCATGAGTAGGACTCCTCTCTGCTAGGAACTTATGGATGACGCACCCAGTCTCTTAGGGATTGTCAGAAGTTTTGATCCGTATGGTGGATCAGACCATGAATAGGACTCCTCTCTGCTAGGAACCTATGGATGACGCACCCAGTCTCTTAGGGATTGTCGGACATTTTGATCCTATATTCTAAGGAATTAACTAGGATTCATACAAGTGAGATGTGCCCAACCTTGAGGCTTTACCACATGAGCTATTCTGGGTTTAGGGATTACCTAGCACCTCACAGAAAGCAGATTTTGACAATAGTTTTTTCGACACGCGAGGCGTTATTCTGGGATTTAGGGATTCCAAGTATCCTGCAGAAAACTTAGACCCGCAAAAACTTTGATAAGATTCTTCTGGGATCTAGGGATTACTTGAGATCTCGCAGAAGACTATCTTGAATGTTGTCCTTTCGACATTGAAGGTGATATTCTGGGACCTGGGAGCTCCAGGCATCCTGCAGAAAGATCAAACCTGTAATATTGGAATCTCACATAGGGAGATAATTTCAAACATTGTCCTTTTGACATGGGAGGTGGCATTCTGGGATCTGGGGACTCCAGGTATCCAAGAGTGATACAAGCCGTTTTAGGAGCCGAAGTCATCAAGAGTCTTGCAGAAGCTCCAATCTGAAAATTTTCTTACCAAAGGCACATTAATGGTCTTTAAGTGATATCTGATGTCAAACTGACAGCACTTTATGACTTATATCATAGTCATGGAAAATTTCAATAAATGCATTACGATGCTGGAGGTTATCCAAAACATCTTGCATTATACGGAAGTGATCAAAAATTCCTTGTGGGGGAAGTTTGAAACAAACAATCTGAAGTTACCAAAAGAGTTTGGTTAAAATGTCCAACGGAGTATTCTTATCAAAGAGGACTTCTCACCGCTTTGAGATAATGGTCTTTTATCGAGAATGCACTCGAATTTCCTATCAAACCTGTGCCTAGGGTTCAGGATCATTCGCAGGGAATACACCTCGATCGATTAGGAAGACTTCCAAGGGACCGTAATGTTGGGCTTGGTCAACGGTTTTCAAAGGGGACTTGCGTGCAAGTCAAGGCTTTCGAAGAGAAGTCTTCAATGTCTGCTCCAGGTTTACAAGTCAAGAAACCTGCAAAATGAGAAAGAAAAATAATCTTGCCCGAACTTCTTCGAGCTAAGCTTAGACATTAAACCCTAGGTCAATCCAAGTGCCTTAATCAGAAAAGGCTTTTCAGGGTTGCAACGTAGGTAGGTTTGGGGACCAAAAAAAAGGCTTATTTTTGGCTTAGAATACGCGAAGGGTTTAACATTGGTGATCACTGCAGGTTTGCCGCCGATCTTGTCCCTTCTGGTTCAAAGAGCGTCTTCAGTCTTTGAAGTGCATATTTGTCTTTAGAGAACATCTCTCTCATGTCAAGACGGCGTCAATACCTTATCTATGCTTTTGTCATCTGAATGTGACATAATCTGGGAGTATCCTTTGCTGTCCAACTCCCTTGGGATTTTCTTTCATAATCAGATCTCACTAGTGACCTATACAAAGGTATCGTGCCATCTTTTGGCATTTATAAGATCAAACACATGATTCACAAGTGTACAAGTATTTGGATGGGCATTTGGCCTTGCTTTTACCAGGCACTTTGCTTTTTCTTGATGCCTAGGATCGGATTTTTTTCTCTCTCTTTTTTTCTTTTTATCATCTTTTGTCGAGATCCCACCTTTTCTTTTCTTTTGGGGATCAGAATTTTCAAATGAGTGTGCCAGATGTACAACTTGAATCTCAGCACTCAAACATTGATCTATGAATTTTTCACAAATCCTGTGTTTTGAACTCTTCCGCTTTTGAAGGGACGTTGCTTCCGTCTTGGAATATGCAATGATCACCAACGGGTTTGTGAAGTGAACGTATAGGCTCAATTGGGCAGTGCAAAGGGTAAAAGTGTATAGGATAGAGAAACGAATGCTTTTCGTCATCCTAAAGCACTTGAATTACCATAGAAGTTAAAATGCCTAGCAACACACGAAGATTGATGCAAGTCTGAGCAAGAGAACTTTTAACCATTTACCTCATGATACCGCTGGACGTATCTCCAGTTTGCCCCACTGTGGGGTGGTTCTTGACAGGGGTAAAGAATGAAACCGCCGTTCAAAGGGTTGTCAATGGTCACCTGTAGTGTTTATGATAGAGAAACGAATGCCTCCGTCGTCTCGATCCATGTAATCAATGCGAATAACCCCTACTTCCGTAGGTCAAGGTTTCGCTGTCCTTACCACTCCACTCATCTCTTAAGTGTGTATGGGACGTGTTTGGACCAGGCTTGCCTCTTGTCTGAGGAAACATCCTTTTAAACAGTTCTAAACAACTCTTGTTGGAAAAGTTCATTTTGCTTTCTCCAAAACTTACCCTCAAAGGGGATTTATGATGCACAACGTATATTTCGACCATGTTTAGATAACCTCCAAGTCTGAGCATGAATGCTAATGTCATAACTGTGGGAATTCTGCATCTTTATAATCATGATAATTGGATGCATGCTATTTTTCAAGGAGCTTTTAGGTTCTGGTGATGACGATTCTGACAGTCTCAAAAACCTAAAAGATTGGGAAAGGAATACTTACTTGCCTAGCGCGGCTTGAGATTCCTGGAAAATATAAAAAGAATGTGTCAGCGTATGCTCTCGAATTTTCAGAAAATTAGAACGATACACCTTACCCTTGACCATGCGTTCCACTGGGAATAGATAGACTCTTGAAAATCTGACCACGGCGGCAGTAATTCCTCTCGATCATGCATTCCAATTTATTGTGACCTTGTTTCCTCGGGTCCTGCAATATTGAACACATGCTAGTGTATGCGTGGATGCATGATGTGTTTATGCAATGACTATTATGAAGGGTATGCTCAATTCGGGATAAGTTGTATGACTGGAATCTGATTTTATTTCACGGGTAATATCTCTTCACAGCATCTGAATTTACAGGGTGCCCCAGTTCTTCTCTTTCGGAGTTTACAAGAATCAATGCTCCTCCGGTGAGAATTTTCTTGATAATGTAAGGGCCTTCGTAATTCGGAGTGAATTTTCCTCCTGGATGGGTAGTACTCGGCAAAACTTTTCTAATTACCAAGTCATTTACTTCGAAATTTCTGATCTTAACTTTTCGATTGAACGCCCTGGCTACCCTCTTCTGGTAAGTTTGTCCATAGCAAATGGCTTTGAGACGTTTCTCGTCTATTAAATTCAGCTGTTCATATCTGTGTTTGAAATATTCTGACTCGGAGAATCTACCCTCTGATAAGACTCTTAAAGAGGGAATCTTAACTTCCACGGGCAGAACTGCTTCCATTCCATACACCAGACTGTAGGGAGTTGCCCCTGTAGAAGTCCTGATCGACGTTCGGTAAGCCATTAAGGCGAAGGGTAGCCTTTCATGCCAATACCTATAGTTTTCTGCTGTCTTAGCCAAGATTCTCTTGATATTCTTGTTGGCTGCTTCCACTGCCCCATTCATCTGTGGGCGGTAAGGAGACGAATTCAGATGTCGAATGCTAAAGTGATCCAGTAGGTCATCGACGATCTTGTTGTTTAGGTTGGACCCATTATCCGTGATGATCGCTTGAGGGGTACCATACCGGGATATGATATCTCTTTTGATGAATCTTGCCACATTTCTTGCAGTGACATTCTTGTAAGAGCTGGCTTCTACCCATTTTGTGAAGTAATCAATCGCTACCAAGATGAAGCGATGACCATTTGAAGCCGCCGGATTAATAGGCCTTATCATGTCTATGCCCCACATAGAGAAAGGCCATACTTCAGACATTTGGTGTAGTTTGTTCGGGGGTGTATTAATCTTATCCCCGTATATTTGGCATTGGTGGCATGACCGAACGTGCTGACAGCAGTCTGATTCGATGGTCATCCAGTAATATCCAAGCCGCATGATCTTCCGGGCGAGGAGGTGGCCGTTCATGTGAGGCCCACACACACCTTCATGAATCTCTTTCATGAGAATATTTGCTTCTTTGGCATCTACACATCTCAGTAGAGTGGAATCGAACGATCTCTTATACAGAATTTGTCCATTGAGGAAGAACTTGCTGGCCATCTTGGTTATATATTTTCGGTCTCCTGATTGGCATCCTTCAGGGAATTCCCCTTTTGAGAGGTAATTCTTGATGTTATAGTACCATGGTTCTCCGTCAAATTCTTCTTCGATTAGCATACAATAAGTTGGCTTTTCAACAATGCCGATCCTCAGAGGCTCTACATCCAACCCTTCAGTTGTTTGTAACATCGAAGCTAGGGTGGCTAATGCGTCTGCAAACTGATTGTGAGACCTTGATAGGTATTCGAATGACACTTCTTCGAACTTAAGTATCAATTTTTCAAGGTATTCATGATAAGGGATGAGCTTTGCATCTTTCGTCTTCCACTCCCCTTGTGTCTGTAGAATGATGAGCATGGAATCTCCAAAAACTTGCAACTTAGGTATCTTCATAGAAATGGCCAGCCGTAGGCCCAGAATGCATGCCTCATATTCCGAAATATTGTTGGTACAAGGAAAAGTTATCTTTGACGCGACAGGGTGATGTTGACCATCTGGGGATATCAGTACTGCCCCAGTGCCTGCCCCTGATAGATTAACAGCACCATCGAAATACATGATCCACTTATCCTCTGCTAAGTTCAAAATTCGGCCTTCTGTGTTCGTTACTTCGGGGGACTCACCGCTTGACGGGTTTTCTGCCAGCATGTCAACTATAGCTCTCCCTTTTACCGACTTCTGTGGGGAACACTTGATGTCAAATTCAGACAACATCACCTGCCACTTTGCTAATTTCCCAATTAGAGCGGGTTTCTCCAAGAGGTATTTGACAGGATCGTTCTCTGTTATGAGCCGGATATGGTGGTGTAGGGTATACTGTCTCAGTCTGCGAAGTACCCATACCGTTGCTACGCAGGCCCTTTCAACTGATATATATTTTGCTTCAGATGGCGTGAATTTCTTACTCAGGTAATAGATGGCCCTTTCTTTTCCATCCGTCGGGCTTGTTTGGGCAAGTAAGGCTCCCAAGGACTCTTGTCGTATGGCCAGGTATAAGGTCAATGGGTGACCAGGAATTGGTGGCACAAGCACCGGTGGTGTGATCAAATAGTTTTTGATCACTTGGAATGCCTTGCTGCATTCAGCATCCCATGTTATTTTCGCGCCTTTCTTAAGCAATTTGAAGATTGGCTTAGCCACATCAGACAGCTGATTGATGAACCTGGCAATATAGTTCAATCTCCCTAGAAGGCTTCTCACCTCTTTTACTGTGGATGGAGTTGATAAATCGTGGATGGCTTGAATTTTTTAGGGATCAATCTCAATGCCTCTGTTGCTGACTATGAATCCAAGGAGTTTCCCAGATCTTGCCCCAAACACACATTTGTTGGGGTTCAGTTTTAACTTGTATTTGCGCAGGCGCTCAAACAGCTTCCTTAATACCTGTATATGATCCTGTTCTTTTTTGGATTTAGCGATCATGTCATCGACATATACTTCAATCTCTTTGTGAATCATGTCATGGAATAACGTGACCATAGCCTTCTGGTAGGTGGCCCCGGCGTTTTTCAATCCAAATGGCATGACTTTGTAGCAAAAATTTCCCCAGGGTGTGGTAAATGCAGTCTTGGGCTTGTCTTCTTGTTTCATGAAGATTTGGTTGTATCTCGAGAATCCATCCATGAACGAGAATAATTCGTAACCCGCCGTACTGTCCACTAATACATCAATGTGGGGAAGTGGAAAATCATCTTTTGGGCTTGCTCTATTCAGATCTCGGTAATCTACGCAGATCCGAACTTTTCCGTCTTTCTTCATGACGGGGACTATATTTGCAATCCAGTCCGAGTATGGGATAGCTTCAATGAAGCCTACCCTAAGAAGTTTCATGACTTCTTCCTTAATCTTGTCTTCTAACTCGGCTTTCATCCGTCTGCTGCCCTGTTTGACAGGTTTGATGCCGGGATTCGTGAGTAACGCATGTTCCACAATTTTAGGATCTAGTCCTGGCATATCCGCGTAAGACCATGCGAAGATGTCTTGGTATTCTTTTAGTAGCTTGATGAATTCGAGCCTTTCATCTCGGGATAGGTGTCCGCCGATCTTGACCTCTTTGACGTTCGCAGCGTCTCCCAAATTAATAACGACTGGTTCTTCTGAGGTAGGAGGCTTTGACTCTTCAAATGTGTTCCAATCTCTTCGGATAGATGCATAATCCTCGTCTTCCTCTTCCTCGATGTTATAGGAGTGGTTAATGGAGGGATCTGAATTTTGTAACAACCTGGTATGCATGTTTGAGATGATATGCCTGAAATGTCATGAGTATGGTTAGTTTGTGCTCTATAAAAATGACATGCATGATCATGAAAAGTCTTTTTTGAAAAAGTTTTCGAAACAGGTATAGGTGCCAATGGACTAGTCCTCATGTCATTGGACATCCCGGCCCCATAGAAATCTTTTTTGAAAATTAGGAATCATATGGCAAATCAGGCCTCAAGCTTCTATATGGAAGACTATTATCATCATCGGGCTGATTTGTGGTTCCATATGTCCTTAACAAAAACATGCGTGGTTTTATTGAATGTGAAATGGGCCGCGTTACAAGATGTGCTATTTGGACCAACGGCCGGAGATCCAAAGGCATTTCCCTATGCGTACAATAAGGAAAGAAAATACAATGAAATGCAGAAAGTTCTAAACACAGTATTTAAAGATGAAGGAAGAGTCTATCTACTCAGAAGAAGTGGCTTCACTGTCCAACCACTCCATGATGACATTCACAGAGTCATCTTCAAGAAAAGGATTTGTCAGATCTGGTTCCATCGGCGAAGTGATATCCTCTTCAGATAGCCATTTGGAGTTCTGGTCGAAGTAGGTACTTAAGGGATTCCTGAACATCCGAAGCCTGCCCTTCCAGGTTGGAGAACCGATGAATGAGTCATTCATGCTGCTTTCACCTCCCTGGCGTCCCAAGCTTTTGCCTCGGCCTCGGCCTGTTGCTTTCGGGACGGATTCATTCATGGGATACTTCTGGTACCCCAGGCCCATTCTATGTGGATTAGCCTTCAACTGTAGTGGGGTATTTATACCCTGATTATGTTTGCCTACGCCTTTTTCGGGATTGAACCCGTATGTCAGCAGCATCTTAGCTGGTAGAAGACTGGCTTCTGAGATGTAGGGAGTTCTCATCTTCGACCCTACTGGGGTATGAACTGTTGCTACCAATTCTAGGGAATGATAGCTTGCTTCTGTTTTCTCTTCAGGCTCAATATAGGGAATGGCACTGTTCTGGTATGCCTGGAGGTCGACTTCCCCATGTGCGGTAATCACCTTCCCATCTACAACGAAACGTAGTTTTTGGTGCAGGCTTGAAGGGACAGCTCCTGCTGTATGGATCCAAGGTCTTCCTAGCAGGAATCCAAATGCACTGGGCAGATCCATTACTTGAAAGTTTACAGAGAATTTTGTCGGGCCGATGAATACGTCAAGCTCGATCTCTCCCTCTACAGTCTTTCTCATGCCGTCGAATGCCCTTACAGTTGTCTTGGATGCCTTGATCATTTCTTCCTTGATTCCCAGCCTCCTTATGGTAGCCAAAGGGCAAATGTTAAAGGCTGATCCATTATCGATCAATACGTGTGCCACTCTTTTGCCGTTACATTGGGCGGAGATGTATAAAGCCTTATTGTACCCTCTTCCTTCCATGGGGAAGTCCTCGTCAGAGAAGCTTAATTGGTCTTTTAAAAGAATTGCTCCTATAAAGTCCCCTAGTTGTACCTCATTAATTGTTTCAGGGACATGTACTTCGTTGAGTACCTTCAATAGCGCGCTCTTGTGCTTCTCTGAATTGATGAATAGGTTTAATAGGGATATCTGAGCGGGCATCTTTCTTAGCTGCTCTATTACTTCAAACTCGCTGGTTTTGATGATCGATATGAGCTTTTCGGCATCTTCCTTGGAGACCTCCCTTTTTTCAGGTTCACCTTCTCTGGGGGCATAAAATCTTCCAGACCTCATTACTGCATCTACTTGTGTGGTCCCATAGTCCCAATGGACTGTTTTAGGATCATACTCTTCTACTAGGGGGACTTTTATCGTTACGGTTGTCTGACGAGATGTCTCTGGTCCCGCTGTGTCGCCTCCTTCCTCTTGAGGCAATTGAATCACGATAGGCCTGACTGGGCAATCTTCCACCCCGCTTAGGCTATCCAGCTCATCCAATCTAATCACCACGGCCGTGGCTACTTCGATCATCAATATGGCGTTGTCGAGTTCTTCCATACCGTTTGAGGTTCCTGGTTGAGAGAGATCATCCATACCTCACCATCCGTCCGGTATGATATCTTCAATCTTCTGATAAAAGCTGGGAGGGGCCGAATATTTCACCTTGAAATTGTATCCTCCAGAATCTTGACCCAGGTTGTCTATAATTTCGCCCTTCTCAAGTGCGTCAGCCATAAACTTAAGGTCTGCTAGACTTCTCCTCCTGGCTTCTACTTCGTCTTCTTCAAATTCTTCTCCTGATTGAATGGCCGGTCCCAGATCGTTTGCCAATTTCTCACGCAAGGTACCTAGGTGCTACTCTGCTCAGCTGTGATCAAGAAGTGGTTTCCTTTCAAAGATAGAGATGCTTCAATCCCTTCGAATTCTTCATTAGTAATGTCGGATACTATCCACAAGCTCATCATCTTAGCGATACATAACTTCTTTTGGTCAGTTGAGATCTCCCCTTCTTTTAGGTATGATGAAGCGGTTATTAGCAGGGCGTCCAGCTTAGGCATATCTACCTTTAGTTTAAGGTAATCCTCCTCTTCTTCGGTGAATATTGCCCCTACTGCTTGATGATCTGGAAGTGGGTTTTCTTGTACATTTGTGGCTGCATTATCAAATTTCAAAATCTGACAATCGATTAGGGCTTGCACTTTCAGCTTCAGGACATAGCAGTTATCCACATTATGCCCCATTTCACCCATATGGTAGGCACAGGTCTGGCTCTCATCAAAGCCAGGATATCTTGCAGGGTTTGCCCTAGGTGGTTCTTTCGCCACTAGGTGTTGCTCCAGCAGCATCGGGAGCAGCTTGGATAAAGGTCTCGGGAGCTGAGAGAATTGCCTCTGGGGTTGCTTTCTTCTAGGCTCTTGTACCTCCGGCGCTGACCAGGATGATCCGCATTTGGCCTGATTAGAATTACCAAATGGCTTTAACTTGTGGGGATCTGGTATAAATGCTATGTCCAGTCCGGCTTCTCTCTCCTTTCTCAGAGGATACTGTTTCCTAGCAGGTGCTTCGTGAGGCCTTCTTTCTCTCAAGGCCCACTCCAGCCTCTCAGCCACCTTAATCAGGTGTGCGAATGTCTGACATCCAGAAGTGTTCAGTCTGTCAAAGTACTCGTAAGGGAGTGCTTTCAGGAATAAATCGATTAGTTCCTCTTCCGGGATTGACGGCTTCACTTGAGTAGCCAAGGCTCGCCACCTCTGGGCATATGTCCTGATTAATTCGCCCCTTGCTTTCGAAGTCCGCAGAAGGTCTTCCCTTGTTGGGGCTGTAGCCGTGTTGAACTTGTATTGCCTGAGGAAATCTTCTGCAAGATCCTCCCATCCGTCGTAATCTTCCAAGTCTAGTTCAATGAACCAGGCCAGAGCGGCGCCAGCCAAGCTCTCTTGGAATGTGTTCATTAACAGTGGAATGTAATCTGAATAGTGCGCCATCTTGCGCAGGTAGTACTTGAGATGGGCACGGGGACAGCCTGTCCCATTGTATTTTCTCACGAACTCTGGCTCCCTGTAGTCTGGAGGAGTCTCTATTTTAGCAAAAGGAGATATTTTGTCGAAGCGGGCTAGCTCATAGCCTTGGCTGCTCAGGCATTCTTCGATCTTGGCCAATCTCTTAGCCTCTGCCTCTGTCTTCACAGTTTGTTTTCCCTTGTCCTCCTTTTCAAGGTTGATGACAACAGGTGAGGCTTTTTGTTGCGCCCGACTATTTGGTTCATGAACATCTTCCTCTGTATGTTGGGTATCTCTGGTTGCTTCTTTATCCGTTACATCAAGTACTATGGAAGGGCCTGAGTTGTTCTGATTGTGGGCGGTTGTCTGTCTAGCTTGGTTGACTTCCAACATCGCCTTGATGTCGGCCATCATAGTAGCCAGGGCCGTCATTTGGGATTCTAACATTCCCACGCGCGGAGTCAATTCTTGTTGCTCCATTCTCGTCTTAAGGCGGGTACGGAAACGATGTGTTGGCAGTTTCGTGATGAGAGCGTACCTGTTTTGAAAAAATTTCCAGTGAGTACTTCTTTTTTTTTATATAAAAAGGAACAGCTAATTCTTTCAGTTGCATGCTTCTTGTCGGTAGATGAGAAAAAGGGCTACCTTGTGAGCCTTAGCCTCATGTAAGTAGTTCTTTTAATCATTTCTCGACAAGAATTTATGGAATTGAAAGAAGCGTAATTTCTGGCGATAGTTTTTATGCATTTGCAAAACATGTTCACATTCATGCTTATGTGTCCAAGATAGTATTCCACAGAAATGAGAATGTATGAAAAGGCATCATAATGTTTGCTTATTTTACACTTGACGGAATAGCCTATTCAAGTCTAGGACGTTTGAGGTCTAAGGTATCCTCATCATCCCAGCATGGATTCCCTTCTTCAGCCTGGGGCTCCTCATCTTCTGAACATGACAGTGGTCCCATGTCTTCGGGTATGTAAGGCTCTATTCCCGGTACGTACGGCACAATGTATTCGGGTATGTAGGGCTCGACAAGGCTTCGTCGGGTCGCTTTGAAGTGTTGAATGTATTCAGTGGTAGCTCTATGAATGTTCTCCTCACGAGTCATGTCTTCTGGCCAACTTATTTCTTCAGCCTGGGAATTCTTCAAAGAGCGTGTGATAGATGCCACCTTGGCTTCGAACTGTCTCTTCTCCTCTTCTGTGAGGGTCTTGCTCGGTATGTCAAAGGAAAAGGTATCAGGTTGCGGTGGAGAAGGGATCTCTTGTAGTGCTCCAAACTGCCGAATCACCCTCCTTGGATAGTATGCAGTAGCGCCTGTGAATCCTAGCAAGGGAACTGAACTCCCGTCACCGCAGGTCAATCTGACCTTGTTCATCGTCGGTAACCTTAGCCGCCATCGGAGTTGTTCGGGTTTTAGGACTTTGAGGAAGTTCTTCCATTCTATAAAGTTGAACTTAGGAACACGTGTATGGGTTCTAGCAAATGTTTTAAGAGGGTGTACATTGGGGCTGATTTCAGTGAAACCCATGCGGATGTGGAATTTTCTGATATGGGATGTGAACCACAGATACAGAAGATCACTAGAAGCTCTAAAGATTCCCTTTTTGTTTTTCTTGAAACGATTTAGGGAGAGGAAGGTTTCGGCAAGGAGGATGTTTGAGTAATCCCACCCACAACAGATTTGCCTAGCTACTATAGCCATGATAGGGTCGAAGGTGACAGTTGAGATTGGGAATAGCACAAAGCTAAAGAATGCCAAGATAAAGGCTCTACCAGATTTGGTTCATTTAGAAGCAGGAAGGCGGGAAAATCGGTCTATAAGGAAAGACAGGGAAATCCGTCCAGAATTGCTTTTTGCATCTGCTTTGACTTCATTCAGGTTTGTGTCCAGGAATTCAGCCACTTGACTTAAGGGTTCTAGTCCTATTGGGGGTCGGACGAGTGTAGGGGTGAACTCAACTCCGATGACGGCGCTGTATTCCTCGATAGTGGGAGTGATCTCTAGTCCTTCCATATAAAATGTAGCGGTGGTAGGGTCCCAGTAGAGCGCCATGGCTTGAATAAAGGCAAGTGGGCACTCAATCTTTAATAGGTCCAGTAGGTACCCTAGTCGTGATTCGGCATACTTCTGGCTGGCTTCTCCCATACCATCCCACCATGATTGGAGTTCAGCTCGGGGGATCTTGAACACTTGAATATCATTCTTTCCCATCAAGTCTAAAATACGCAAATGATTTTTAAAAGGTCAATCGCCAGAAGTTACTTTAAATGTATGAATATGCATATGTCATGAAGCATGCATGAGCTAACTTGATTGCATAGTTCAATTTGAAGAAATGGAGATTAGGACCCTTTTTCAGGTCTTGAAAGCCTGACTCAAAGCCTAATTTGCATTTCAGGGAAGTGAATTATGCAATTTAGTCAGGTTTACTCCGTGACTAAAGGGAACAGCAATGTCACATTCCATTGGTCAATACATCAAAAGAACAAAGTGGAATGAACTTTTATTACAATCAAGATGCCTAATGGAAGAAGGGTAGAGAGAGGTTTTTCAAACAAGAAAGCCATAAAAGCCAATGGAACGCGAGGATCTAAATCACTCTTTTTTCAGAAGTCTACCCAAATGACAGTCGGTCAGGAGCTCTCCCTTAATCTAGGGTAGGGGGTTATCTTCAGTGGTTTGGTCGAGAGGTTGTAGTTCCTCTGGCCACTCTCTAGTCTAGGGTGTGATGACTTCGGGAGTCTTCTCGGGTTCTACTTTCTTGAGTGTGATACGCATTGGCTTGGTCTTGATCGCAGGGCGTCTCTTCCTACTCCAATAAGTGATCATGGGTAGGTTCTCTCTGGCCAGCAATTCAGCCTTTCGACGGGCATACGCTTCCCTAGCCAGCTGGTTGCGACGTTGTTTCTTCATCTCTAGGTAATTCTTCATCTATTCGTCTGCTTGTCGCTTAAACCTGAGGTTATCGACGTAGTAGCGGGTTTGACAGTACTCAGCATATCCTAGCTTACGTCCAGTCAGTTCTCGTCCATGCACGAATCTAGTGAAGTGTAGCCTTGTGTTCGGTCCAAGGCGAGTGACTTTTCTCAAGTACTCGAAAGTTACCAACTCTGTTGAACTCTTAGGAAACAGCGACATCCTATCCTATAATCATTGTTGTTCCTATTAGTCACTTTGAGTAATCTTCATGATGCTAATGCATATGGGTGTATGCAATGTATGAGTCATGTCATGGAGCAGGAAATAAAGTACATTTAGAAATAAATGTCTTACCAACCACACTTTGGGGGATGTTGAATGCCCCCTGTATCAATGGGTGGTTTTAGGTATACCAACCATCCATAGACATACGCATGAGACAAGTGGGTATACTCTAAAGAAAAAAAAAATCAGGTGAGGAACCTATGGCTCAGGCTCCCACGATCCAAATGAGGCAGACTCCTCCCCAAGAGTACCCACTCAAGAGGGCTAGATATTGCCAATTTGGATTGTGAGCGGGAACGAACACGAAAGTCTCAAGTGCCATCAAACACAAGATCCTTTTCGCACCCTTTCCCTATCTAAGGTAACCTAGAGCTGGTTTGCAGTCGGGGTTTGACCGCCAGTGTGTGCGATGTGTCGTGATCATCACAATGCAAGGTCATGCACAGCAGTTTGTATCAAAACACCGCTTCAGTATGTGCATAAAAATAAACATACATTCCCAACTCCAACCTGCAGGAAAAAATGTCAACAATCACTCCACCCCTTATTTCTCCAATCTGTAAAAACATCTAACATAATGGTTAGTGTACGTACCTCACCTTCGAGAGCATCTGCAGAAAACAAGGTTAGATAAACCAAAAAACTTTTTAATCGGCTCAAGTCCTCTGGAATTCATAACCAGAGATTCTGGTTTAGAATAAGTCCCCAGCGGAGTCGCCAGTCTGTCGCGACCCTCTCCCGCGAGGCGGAGCGGGGAGCGGAGGGCTAATGGGCCGCCCGATCGCTGGCTGGATCGGACGCGGGCCTCTCCCAAGGTCCATTACCCAAATCGCAACTGCTGGATGTACGTGGTCGACCTTCAGTGTGGTCTAGTGACATGTGATGAGTGTACATGTCGAGGAGTCGCCACCAATCGTTTCGTGGAGGGTACGATCGGAAACCCTATCGAATAGTTGGGAGTGGTCTATTCGATTCTGCGGAAACCAGAGAAGTGGGTTCGGGGACTTAGTTACGCCAACTGTCAGAGTTGACGCCCTTTCGGTACCTAAGCTGAATGGTTTATCTGAACCTAAGATTTCATACAGATGAGTGGGGTACAGATCCTAAATCTAGGAGTTCATGCAGATGGGAAATACTATCCTATCACTCACAACCAATAGAAATAAGTGCGCAAATCAAGGAATCAGTACATGCGGATAAAACACATGAAATCAGCATGGCATCCTTAATGAGGCCCTATTAGCCTAGAGAAATATCAATCAAGGCTTAGGAGTGATTTGGACATGATTCGCCCATGAGGGGCAGAATCGTAATTTTGAACAATTCGGGGAAAATTTACCCTTAAAAGGGTAAATCTGTCATTTTAGACGAATTGGGAAGTCAAAAGACAGTGGAAATGGGATCAATCCAATCCATTTCCTATTTTTCGGGAATTTCCAGGATCTTTCTGGAATTTTCAAGTGATTTTACTCTTCGAGGGGTAAAGTCGTCATTTTGGACAAAGATGAGAACTGAAAATCTCAAATATTAGGGTTGGTCGTCCACCTGACCCAAACCCTAACTTCAAGCAATTTTCAGAACTCGATTGAGACAAGAAAGACGATTTTCCCATTAAATGGCAAAATCGTCATTTTGAGAAAAGAGGTGGGACTCGAAAACCCAAGCCTAAGAATTGGTCGCCTACCCGACCCTAATTCTTACTTTGGCATTATCGGCCTTATCTCCCATACACAGTAGAGGCGACTTACCCCTAAAAGGTAATGTCGTCGGGTCTTGGAAGAACGGATAAGAAACCCCAAAAATAGGGTTGACCAGTTGTCTGTGGTCAACTCTCGATTTTTGGGGATTTCTAGAGTGTCTGGGATTTTTCCACAATTTTTCCACATTTTTTGGAATTTTCTGGCATTTTCTAGCATTTTTTTGGATTTTCTGAAATTTTTTCGATTTTTTTTATTTTTAAAAATCATTTTCTGGTTTTTTTATTTAAAAAAATGTTATCCGGACCGGGTCGACCCGACCCACTCGGGTCAGAACCCGGTCCAGACCCGGACCCGCGAAACCGAAGCTTTGAAACGGCGCCGTATCGCCCTTTTTTTTGTTTTTTCGCTCAATTGGTTTTAATCCAACGGCCCTCAATGAATCGCGTGGCTGATCTGTGCCCATTGGATCTGATTACTAAAACCCACGATTCAGATTAGGCGAAGACTCGATCAGGACCGTTTGATCCGATTACTTAAATCTACGGCTACGATTAGGTCCTGAGACTCAATCTAGACCGTCTATTCTATCACCCTAAACGACGTCGCCTTCTCATTAATCCATACGACACCGTTTCCACCCTTCTTTTATTTTCTGATTTTAAAAATCATTTTCAGATATTTCTATTTATTAATCGGACGGCCACTAGAATTTAAGTTCGATTTATCTCAACCGTCCGATCCGTTAATTCGAATAACAGCCCCTAACGGTCGCGCTGACTCGACACCACGTGGACCAATCACACATCGCCACCTAGGCCTTTGACCTGCTGACCACGCCACATCAGCTTCGTCTTCAACCTTTCGACCCCGGCAAAATGGACGGCTGAGGAACTCCGATGACAATCTGACGGTGGATTATCGACGTACCAGAACGAGACCGGCGGCAATCGACTCGAAATCGCTTCTATTCTAACATATCTCAAGATTACGCGAATCCATTCACGGAATCAAGCACGATCGAACATGAACCAGTACGTACACATACACTCAAATCGCTCGATTCATAGCGTAATGAACCAATTCACTAACAGGGAGGCATCATTCAATGTTCAGGAGACTTACCTCGAGCTCCAATCGAGCTCGCTCGGCCCAGATTTGGCTGGGGAAAGATGAACAGTGGCTCGACAATGGAGGTTGGATTGGAAGACTCGATTGGGCATGTTAAGACAAAACCGATGCAAACAAGATACACGATGATGGTCAGTGATGTTCAGGGAATGAAACGCCCACACTAATTGCATGAATGATCAAGAAACGCATGAATCGCCATGAAAGCTTGAAGAAACACTCGAGACTACAACTCACCTGTTCTCGCGGATTCCTTGTGCGCGGCCGGCGGCGATCGATTCCGGGGACTTTGGGCGACCTTCTGGTGGCCTCGTATGGCTTTGGTTTGGCCTCAGAAGACCCAACCAGCGCCCTGCAATTCGAGCTCAAATTCTCGACGACGGGGGCCGGAGAACGAGCTCTGCTTCGCGTTTTTTCTTTCTCTCTCGATTCAGTTTCAACTTCTACAACTGAATCTCCCCTCCCTTTCAACAGAAAGCGATCATGAGCTTATATAGCTCGTTCGATTTTTGGCGCCGAACGGGAGACTGTGTACCGGCCTCAATTGCACGTGTGATCACGTGCAATTAGGTCGAAACGGCGTCGGAGAGGATGGGCATTCTGTCCAGTACCGTTTGGTCATCCGGCGAGCTCTATTTCAAGCGAATTTGGCATGAATTTGGACAAGTTTCATCTGAGTTTTGTCGCCGTTGACTTTTGCAGGTGCAGCAGCCTTGACCAACCGATTATTCTCCGTTCCGGCGACCATTGCTCGTGTTTTTGGTTCGAATCGATGGGCAATGATTCGAGGAACAAAACCCCTCTTCAAACTCTTCCGATCATGGTCATTTTCTCCCTCAATTTAGCCATTGAAATTGACCCTGACACTGTTCATTCGTACGGTTCTCTGAGGAAGAAGAAGACACTGTTCTGGACCGGTTTGACCGGTTCAACCGGCGGTCAGACCGGTCCGAGCCGGCCCCAACTTGCAATTTTTCAAATTAAATCCAAATTAACAGGAAATTTTTGCAATTGAACCTCATAATCGAATCTAGGGCACGAATTCTATCTAGAAATGTGGTTTTGCCCAAAAATTTTCATCAATTTCTATAAAACCCCCAAATTCCCATTTAATTTGAAATTGGGGATTGTGTAATTGAGGGTGTAAACGATCAAATTGGGTCAAACCACCTATGCCAATCGATTTAAAATGGTGAAATCCATTGGGTAGCATGTTTAATTTGCAATGATAGCCCTTGAATTGAAAATAATTTCAATTTATGCTTAATTTCAAGGACTAAAATGCAATTTTAGTATATAATTTTGTCAAATCCGTGCAATTGAGCAAATTGCGCAAACAATTGGGCTAAATTGAAATAGGGGATAGTTAGATTGAATGTAAAGATCTTAAAAAATTCCAAAATTGCAAATTATAAGACTCAATTGTTATTTTTTCTTCAAATTCAATAGTACGGGTTACAAAGGAATACCTAAAATTGAATCTGATTTTGGATTTTTTGTGAGGTCAAAAATACAAGGGATTAAAAATAAAAATATTGGATATTTTTCCATATTTTTGTGACCTCAAATGCTATTTTTCTTAATTTTTTAAGTATTTTTCTATTTTCTAAAAAATATTAAAAAATATGAGAAATATGAAAAATTATTTTTTGGTCAAGAATGGTTCCTTGGGCTTGGCCAAGGCCACCAAAGTTGTTTTTGTAATTTTTTGACTTTTTATGAATATTTTGTGATTTTTCAAAAAATAAAAAGACTGGGTCAAAAATCAGGTGTCAACAACGAGTGCATATGAATTGGAGTAGAGCATTAGGCAACTTGCATCGACTATCGAATTATGTATACTACGCTACCGTCGTCTTCTACATGCCCAACTCGACAACAGAGATGGTAAGCGTTCGAAGCTCGAATTCGACGACAAAACGTTTTGAAAATCGTTGTGACGAACATGGAGATGGCTTAATGGAGTAGTGAAAACGATGAAGACGGATGCGACGACGTTCATAGAAGCAAGAACCGCTTCAAGTTGGAAGAACGATTCCTCTTAAGCCTCAGTTATTGACAATATGATCAAAGCTATCTTTTCAATGACATGTCGCGCTTGATTATGCAATTAGTTTTCAACATTATAGTCATATTAATTGTGTAATTCCCCATAAAAAGAGAAAAAAAAAATGTTAGTATTGTGTAAAGCATTAGAACGAGATGGGGAAAATAGATAAGGGTATCTTGGAAATAGCTAATATAACTTCTAAGCGGGATTAGCCTCGGAAGACATTCAAGTGTAATTAACGGATGCATTGATGTGCTTTGTCTCAAATTACAATTTATTTGCACGAGGCTTGATCTTTGTTGGGTCGTCCCTCGCTCTTTTATAGCTCTATTTTTATAGTTTTGTGAGGGCAGAATTACCCAAAAAAGAGCCATAAACATATTACGTTCGTGCCAATTCAGTCATGAACCTTTTAATTGTTCCGAAAATCGCTGAAGTAGATGACAATCGTCATACCATAGATGATGTGAATTTTATAGCTTTCTTATGATAGTTATGTGTGGGGCAGAATTACCAAAAAAAAAAAAGTCATAAACTTATTGTATTCATGCTGATTCAATCATGACCTTTTAATTGTGCCGAAAATCGCAAAAGTAGACGTCAATTGTCCTAAATGACACGGTGCCGGAAATCGCCGAGGTAGACACTAGTCATCCCTAAAATTTCTGTCCCCAAATCCTAAATCTTCACATCCGCCCAGTGAAAACTAACCACTACAAAAGCTCAACAAAAAGATAAACTGAGTTTGTAATGAGAGACGATCTGGTCTTTTCAATGTGGATTTTTTGTTTTGAAAGATCTTAATGACATTTGCAAAATAAAAGAGTAAAAAAAGTCATATACATTCTTTGTATGTTTCCCTTTAAGTTAAAAGCACACGGTGCCATCGTCAGTATTTTCCCGTTTAAGAATGTCCTCACAGCCACAGTTCCTTCAGACCGCGCAAACGGCACGATTCCTCAATGTTACTGGGATAGAACAGAGGCATAGAACAGGTCGTGAGAGCCTATGATGAGTCAAGCTGGAAAGAGAGAAACTGGAATTCTCAAGGACGAATTGACTCAATAGATCATTAAAAATTCCCTGAAAGTTAACAAAGGAGCTCAAAGCATGAACATAAACTGATGCCACGGCTCAACCGTTCGTTTTAGCAACTCTAAGTAGCAACAGCGAAACTGATAAAATTCGATTACAGAAAACATTACATCCTAATTATGTCTTCCCTCATGCGCTAAAGAAGACTATGAAAGTCAGTGAACATTTCACTTAGGAATGAGTGTCTAGGACTAGGAGGAGGGGGGATATGGGATCAGATCCCCTCTTCTCACGAATTCCTCACTTCTTCCTCTTCTTTGGAGGCTGGAGGGCCTCCTCATCTTCATCCTCCTCCTCGTCATCTTCTTCATCGTTCTCTTCTTCCTCAACTACTTCTTCCTCATCTTCTTCCTCTCGGCCATCCTCATCCTCGTCGTCGTCGTCGTCGTCATCGTCATCTCCTTCCGGGTTTTCACCATCTTCATCATCGTCCTCCTCTTCCCCATTCTCTTCACCCCCACCGGTTCCACTTTCCGCTCCCTTCTTCGAGTTACCATTATTGCTGTTAGGCTTTTTATTGTACTCCTCCCCACCTTCAGATGATACTTCCTCTTCACCTTCCCCAAACCCGCCATCCCCGTCGTCGTCTCCGTCGCCGTCGCCGTCACCATTGTCATCATCATCTTCCCCAGCATCGATTGGCTCGGCTTGGGTGTGGCTTTGGTCATAATTAACTCCGTTCTCCTTCTGTTTTTTAATCTGTATCAACCACAGACATGACAAAAAGAAGAGTTATCCAAAGCAGTCAGATTGTTAAAGACACCACATTTTACCGATTCTTTTGTTTTTAACTTCTAGTAGGAAAGCAAAGAATATCATTTAAGCTGCAGTGAACACTAAGCCTAGCTATTTTATGAGTGAAAATGTCACTATGGTATTAACCAACCAATTTGAATGACGAAACCTAGACAACATCTACATAATATCAGCATACACAGGAGCAAAGTCCATCTAGAATATGTCAGATGACTGTAATTGTTGGCATGAGGGTGAACATTTGTGTAAGTGATTCTACAGTACTACCAAAAAGGATACTCAGAACCAAGACCACTGAGGTGTGGGAATATGCCTCAACCAGAAAGACAGTGCTTCCAGCCACAAAGTGAGCAAAGAATCATCTTCCAAAGAGCACCAAAGCTCAAAAAGTGTAGGAATTTTCCCCTTTTACTTATTTGACAGGAACCGATTTCAAATGTGAGAAAAACCCACTTGCTCCTCATTTCCCATTTCCCAGGAAAGAATATTAATAAGGTTGCTTTTTTCCCCATTTCTAAGCTATACCCGAGTCATACAGAGGAACTACCAAATGGATGTTATCATTGTTATGGACTAAATGAATGAACGATCTTTCAGTATGTGTGGCCAATACCATCTTAAAGGTTTCCACATAAAGAGACAGAGAAAGAGAGAAGAGAGAGAGAGAGATCTCCCACAAATGATGAAGCATATGTTCTGCGGAATATTCCGAGACAACCTTGTTCAACACTTATATATATTAATAAAGACGATGCAACCAAGCAAGTAGGCCATTATTTTAGCTTGAGCTCTGACTTTCTCATTGACCCAAAGACAAAAAGGTCTTTTTTTTTTTATAAAAGTTTTTAGAAAAACCAGCTTTGCATTTTAATAAGGAGGGTATAAATAGAAACCAAAATATCACCTTTTCCTCAAAATTACTTTAAATCTTTATGGTGAAAAACGCCATGTGGGCCCTTTGATCCAAAAAAAAAATTAAAGGCCATGTGGGCCCCACGTGTACAACCTTCCGGAACCCAAGCCTCATCCAAAACTGACATTTATATTCCCGTCAAAAGTCCGCCCTCAGATAAACCTCGCGCACGTTAGCCGCCCTTTACTATTGAGGGTAAGGATCTCTACTCGGATAAAAATACCAATAATAAAAGTAGGAATAAAATTGGGTAAAAAAGTGAAAGCACGAATATTGCGAGATCCCCCTCTCTATGTTTTTTTTCCCCCTTTTCTCCGCCTAAGACCCTCTCTATCTCTCGACGAAAAGGGTAAATACGTAAAAACATCACGAAAAAAAATACTGAAATTAATAGCACACAAAAAAAAATCCCAACAAAAAAATACATTAGAAAAAGAAGGAACGAACCGGCGCAAGTTAGCAGCACCAAAACAAAGGAAAAGGCAAAACTTATTTATTTAATATTCCATAAACATAAAAGCTGGGATAAAATTTGGAAAACAAAAAAGGAAATCTCCAAAGTGCAAATCGACCCCATTTGCCTAAACTAGGAGACAAGAAAAAGGTCCAAAAAATTAAATAAAATAAAAAAACAGTGCAGTGAAGGAAAAAAATTTGGCGTACCTGATGAGCCAAAAGCTGGCCCTTGACCAAGTTGACCACGACGAGGCTAACGAGCGCCTCCCCGGCGCACGTTAGCACGAGGCGGGCGAGGGTCGCCCCGAGTCCAAGAGAAGCAGTAGCCCCAATCTCGGTTTCCATTCGTGCGCCTTCTTTTTCTTCGACAACTATTGAAAGACCCAACCTGAGACTGAACAAATCGACAGCCGTTAGATCTGCTCCTCTGAAACTCTGTCAGCCTTCAGATTCCCAATTAACACAAAAAAACCAAAAAAAAAAAATTTAAGAGAGAGAGACACACAACACACAAAGATTTTTCTAATCTGCGCCATATAAAGTCGAAAAATAGAAAGAAAATCAGAAATATGTGGAGAACAGAACGTCGCGATAATAAAACGACAAAGAGCGCCTTTAAGCTGAAGCGAAAGCGACGGTTGAGCTCGCCGGAGACCAGCTCGTTCGGAAAGACGGCCAGCGGAGCTAGGACGACCGAATCGAACCTCGATTCCACAAGCTCGAAGCACCCAGGGGCGTGAAAGCATCCTCGAGATCCAAACGACGCGTAAGGGCGACAGATAGATGGAGAACGAAGCTCGAAGACAACAGCTAGCCAAAAAGAGAGGGGAATCGGAGAGGGGAAAGCGTACCGCGGGAGCGAGATCCGAGCGCGGAGAGACCAGATCTGGAGGCTTCCGGCCCTAGAGCGCGGCGGAGACGGCGGAACGAGCTGCGTGCATTTTCGACCGTTAGATGGTGATCGTAGCGGCAGAGGAGACCGCAAGATATAGAAATATCGAAGCGGAGAGAGAGAGAGAGAGAGAGAGAGAGAGAGAGAGAGAGAGAGAGTTACTGGTGACTGGCTGGTGACTGACTGCCCGTAGTTGCAGTGCGGGGAGGGTTCGGGCAGTCCGGGCAGCTCCCTCGCAGAGTGAAAAAGATCTTCCCTTCAGGTGCCCGCCGTGGGATAGAGGGTGGACAAGTGTGGGTGGTTCAATTTAATAAAAAAGTTTTTTCTCTCTCTCTCTCTCTCTTTTTTTTTTTCCTCCCTTTCAATTAATTATTTAATTATTAAGGATTTGTTTTGAATATGATTCTCTCTCTCTCTCTCTCTCTCTTTCTTTCTCTCTCTATATTCTCCTAGACAGGCGACGGTCTCCTATTGGTTGTAGCCATTTAACCATGGTTAGTTTAATTAATTAACCAGAGTCAAACCCGCGGTCAACAGTAGTTTTATTCCATTTTCTCCAAGTCAAGGGCAAATGTTCAAAAGTGGTTCAAATCAAACCTACCGAAAGGACAACCACCCATTTTAAATTTAAAATATTCGGCCCATCAGTGAATTTAGTGGGCCGGGCTTTTTTGGGTCAAGTATGGGCCGGTTTTGGACAGGAGTGGGGATGTACCAAAAGTCTGTGAGCCCAATATCTAGGAAGTGGAAAAACGATCCGAAATTGCGGGAACTGAGTAATTCCTCACGACTCTCGTAAAAGTCACGAAGTGGATGGTCCAATTTTGATTGGATTATGTAGGGGGTGTCAAAATCGAACCGCAAATCCGAGTCGAAATATGAATCGACCCGAAATTTTCTTATGGTCACAAGCTAACTCGGGATGAAGACCTTAGACTGGAACCAACATGCCATTCTGGAACAAACGTGTGCAATAGTTACCCGAGATCCGTTATGACAAAAGGATCATTGCTCTCGATTGAAATATAGTTTTGTATTAAAGGGTCTCGAAACATCTAGTTGTAGATCAAAAATAAGGTATAGTGGCATATAGCCATGAAATTAATGTCGATAAACTTCATTTTTCAATATCAAATAGCTTTGTGGCCACGAAAGAAGACTCTAGGTCTTGCAATAGCTAAAGTCGTATCGAAATCCTCGATGAAAATTAATTTTTTGTATAGTTTGAAAATAAAATGTAGATGCATCTACTTGGGGAAATTATTTTTGTTAATCTATCAATGTATGCCTTCATAGTTATATCTCATAAAACTATTTGAATTTCACTTGATTTCTCTTTCGAGTATTTTGAGATCTCACTTGAGCTGCTACGATCTTGTTTGACACGGTCCTAGCTAGCTCTAGTTCCATCGTAATTTTAGCCCCGTTCATGGACCCCCGAAAATAAGAAACAGTGAGACCGCTAGGGTTTTGATTAGAGGAAACACACGAGTTATAACGGTGAAAAATGCGACGTTCACAAATGCGACATCAGATCAGACCAAACAACCGATGAATACATGCCAACCAAGGAACGTAAAGAAAGAAAGATAGGAAAATCAAATTCATTGCTAATGAAATAAAGATGCACGAAGGTTTTGTTTTAATAACACCTGTTCTTTTCGGTGGCAAAATAAAAAGTCAAAGTGGAGATGATGAAAAGGATGCGAAATGTGAAGGACCACACTTAATTTAATGGCATAAATTAATTGCAAAACCTATATACAAGTTAGATTAAATGGTTAATACCACGAAAAACTTCAAATTAGTATGCATTATTTCTATTAAATTTTATCATCAAATTGCTAAATTGGATGATACATGGTAGTTGACGGGTGTACCAATTTAGGGTTTTTATCCTCCATTATCATAGTTGTATCCGTTTAAGTCTTTTTTTTTTGTGGTATTAACCTAATTTAACATAAGCTAGTGGATGGAAAATCCACCGCAAGTGTACCAGTTTGGAGTTTTGGAGGAGGAAAATTAGTCCGGGCTAAATTTATCACTGATGTATATTAGCTTGGGATTTTTCGTGGTAGTAACCCTAGGTTAAATCCTTACTTTGTTTTTATAAGGTGTTTATAATTGATGCTCAGAAATGACTTTTTTTTTTACATATACATAAGTCCAAATGATATGAAAAGCAATAAAGCATGTCTCAGTGTCAATCACTTCTCAAATGAAATTAAGAAATCGTGGTAAATTGAAGATGAGCATATATGTAGGGGGAGTGAATTGGGCATGGAGAATTCCTCTTTCTCCTTCTAAAAATCAGAATGTTTCGCTCTCAATTATGGCCCAACAAGTTTTGGTGATGGGCCCGATCGGCCCGCGATATTGCCTTATTGGGCTTTCCTAACCCAATTAGTATTGGCACTCTCGAAAATGTTAAATTGGTTTTGTTGGCGAAAACAAGCTCACCTCAACATAAAAACTAGGCATCAATCCGGACCCGAGTCCGAGAATTTTTTTTCATGAAAAAGGGTGAGGATGGACGACTAGTTGGGCATGGCCACGAAAATCGGATCAAACCAAGAGCCGAACCAACCGTTTCTGGACTGTTCCAGCAAGAATCGATCTGGTTCTCGGTTATTAAAATTTGGAACTGATGATTATCGGTTCGGTTTCAGATTCCAGGTGTGGATCCTCCCACTCAGACCGTCTAGACCAAACCGATTGTAGTAGTAGTAGTAGTAGTAGTTGTTGTTGTTGTTGTTGTTGTTGTTGTTGCTGCTGTTGTTGTTGCTGTTGTTGCTGTTCTTATTACAACAACGCATGTCTCAAAACCCTAATGTCCCATTCTCTCTCAGCTCTCTCGCTCGGTCTCACCCCTCTCACTTCTCGCTCTCAATCTCACGTGGTCACGTCACGAACCTCTGTCGTTCGATATATTTGTTCTGTTACACACCTTCTCCTCTAATTTTCTAACAACGAACATTCCAATGGAGGTTGGGGATACTAGAGAGCGTTGTTGCGGCGTCTGCGAAGAAGAAGGGGTGAGAGTTAGAGAGTTACTGAGTTAGGGACTAGGGAGAAGGTCTGTTTCTATTTATTGGGCGGGGTTACGGAGTACGAGAGTGTGCTGGACTCGCTCGGGAACCGGACCGGACATAAATTTCGCATGTAACCGGTTCTAACAAGCCCAATACAAGATGTGGACGGCACAATATTGACGAGGTAATCTACAAAGACGGGAAAAAAAAAAAAAAACAAGCAGAATAATATGAATGACGCTAAGAAGAAATAGGAGAAGAAGTGTCGGGAGTCGAACTCTTGACCGTGGTCTCTAATACCATGTTAGATGATTTTTTTTCCCCCGATAACTTAAATAGGAATGGACTAACAACATATATACAACGGATTACTATACACTTCCGATTTATTTCAAGAGAACAAGGTACACACTTGAATACCGATTTTTTTTTTATCAATCATATCTCTGACTCTCCTCTCTTTGACTTTTGCTTCGTCTCTTTGCAGAGCGCGAAAGTAAAACCTTGCACTTATATATGATACTAGCGTTCCAACCCCTCAATCTCTTTACCAGCAAGGCCGCATGCCTATTGGCGTGTGGGTTTTTTTTTTTTTTTTTTTGGTGGAACTTGTTGCAAACTACAACCTCTCTCTTTCTATCCTTCTCCTTATGCTAGCCCATTATGTTACGTCCGTCACGTTATTCCCCTTGGAAAATTGGCCTAAAGAGCTGTAGAACGAAACTCAACTCGGCTCTGTTGTTTATTGAGAGACGCCGAAAGTATCATATGCTTCCACCTTAGAGGATCTGAAAAAGCTTGCGGTTCCTTCACCAATTTCACAAATTCGAAGTTCCTCAAACCGTCAAAGGGACGTAGATATCTACATATATATTTAAGTCTTTGGCCAAGCTTAAAAGAATATTGTTACCCACCCACCTTTTGTGTCCGCCTATGATCTATCGGCATCTGATCAAGCTTTCACTATAATAAATTCTTCAAATTAGGTTTTCTCGAAGCTTAACGAAAGCCAACTGTTCAGAAGGAATAAAGTATCTTAAAGCGGATTCCCATATATGTGTACTACTATAAATTGTTGTGATATAAACCATGTTTCACTTCGTACGCTGGCCGCTCAATGTCTTGAAATAAACGGTTGCTCGCTTCACTTTCAAACGTGATACAAATACCATCGGACCAGCTCGTAGTATTAGCTAGAGGTGGCAAAATGAGTCTAGAATCCATATTTTGACCCGTTATTTAATAATATGAGTCATAAATAAGTTACCTTGAGTTTTAAAAATAAGCTCGAGTGAGTCATAAATTAGTTAGTTAACAAGTTAATGGGTCTTAAATGAATTTCAAATGGGTCATAAAGGAGTTAGTCATTTTCGACCCGACCTGATCTAGTATCGGCGCGAATTTGATTCTGTTGTCTAGTTTTAACTGCTAGAGTCACCGTGACACCAGCTACATCAGAAAAACTCGAGAGATCCGTTTCAATCTGTTGATAAAAATCGGGAACATGGAACTTTATTTTAGTCAAAAGTAATATGGAGCTTTAACTAACACGTTATTACAAAAAGAAAAAAAGTAAAAGAAAAGATTGGATATAATTTGTACTTTCTGAATGACGTGCTCTAATGACATTCTCTGTTTTTGCAGGCCTTTTTGCACGAAAAAATGGTCCATTATCTTTCCTCAAAACGGGCTTTAACATCCATAATCTTAAAGCGTGTAAGAAAAAAGAAAAATCCGACATAAAGTTAATGAAAAAGATACCAAAAAAGCTGCGGCTTAATGTCCTTGACTAAGAAAGCTTAATCCGGATTAAGTCGATCTACTTAAAGGCAGGTAACACCTAGAAAGATTGTTCATTAAACCCAAAAAAAGCTTAAAAGTGCCAAGTCTTTACACCCAACCGGATAAGTGGGGGATACGTGGAAATTGCTATTATTATCAACTGTTCTAAGAATTATTTTTATTGAAAATTGAACTTATGCACAAATAGCGACTTTAGTCCTTTAATTTTCGTACATTTGAGAGACGCGCCTAACTCCATCCGACCCTTCAACCGGCGGCAACTAGGGTCGGACGGCGAGGACGGTCGTAGGGGCGGGTTTGATCGACGGTTGAGGTGCTATGCGAAAGCGGGTTTGGAAAAACACTATTTGCTTTTCTCAAAAGAGGTACAATATAAATCGTCTCCGAGAAAATTTAAAATTCAGTACCATCCATTTCGACAGTGAATCAATACATCATTACATGCGTCTATTGAATCTCATGACATATTCACATTCCCCACTTATGTCACTTGACGCTTCGTCAACATTGCATGCATGCATCATAACTAAATCAAAAGATGACAACATTGTCTCATCTTTTTTTAGTACTTCTTATGTCGTTTCCAAATTCAATTCGACAAAGCCCAAATAGAGAGAGAGCATCCGAATAGGGTTCCTCTCCATAACAAAAAAAAAAATGGGAAAAAAAAATTATTCCCATAATTGTGGATGAATCTCGAATTTCATTTGCTTTCTCTTTTTTTTTTGTTGGAAATTTTGTTTATTTTCGTGACGCCACACGAGCCATTCTTAGTGGCAAGCAACTTTAGATTGCACTCGAGAATAACACGACGAATAGGAAAAAGCTAAGTGTTTGCGTGACGTCTCTTTTTTTTTATCAATTCCAGCATATATTTTTCTTAAAATATATTATAAATAATTATAAGAAATACACGCACAAATATGAAAAGGAAAATCACTAAGCAATCGACCAACCATTCAAAGGCCACTACCCCCATGAATAATTTCTACTTTACACACATCATTGGCACCACCATCCCTTGTGGACTAGATGCACATTGATTTAGCAATTAATTAACCATCTCTCGTGAGCTTATCCTATCTTTGCTTTGCTTATGCATTTAGTCCATGTAGATAGTCCATTAGAATCCCTTGTGAAAGGGGTCATAATCTCACGTGACC
The DNA here is from genome assembly GCA_021437785.1 of Rhodomyrtus psidioides. Lineage (NCBI taxonomy): Eukaryota > Viridiplantae > Streptophyta > Magnoliopsida > Myrtales > Myrtaceae > Rhodomyrtus > Rhodomyrtus psidioides. The sequence continues at coordinate 2,887,423 of JAILYB010000073.1, forward strand.
TTTCCAACTATGCATCCATACATTCGTCCATGTAATTTGAGTATTCAAATAGACGCGACGATAACGAAAGCAAAGGGACCAACTATTTGTCGGGTCGCTCGATCGAAGTAAAGCGGATCTAATTGACTTTACGTGCATGCGATCTCAGGTTTATCGATAAATTTTTAGATTATAATATCAAGAATTAGTGTTGGAGATCAATATATATCACATCGAGCAAAGAATGATAACGAAAGTCGCTTGATTAACTTTACAAGCATTGTGATCTTAGGTGGATCGCATAATTATATTATAATATCGGGAATTAATTTTCCAAGCCGGGGAAAAAAACCCTCGTACTCTCGAAACACACCAAGAACGTTGGATGCGTGCGATCCAAGGGCTTCCGTCGCCCGACTCGGTTCGCAAAAACCCTTTTCGTCCCGTATTAGATTGGAGACTTTAGGTGTCGTAAATCATGATCTAGCTAACTGAAACACCCCTTAACCTTAATCATAGCTATTCATCTCCGACAACTTCGACTGTTCCATCACTAGTCGTGATCATCACCGCCGCCCGTTGACCCCCGAGGACGACTGGTTCACATTCATCAAAAAGAAGAGGCATAACCTCATCATCTTCTTCAGGCTACTTTGGAAGTCCCCTCGGTGGTGGTGTGGTGCTTCTTTTCAACACGAGACATCATGAGGAAAGTGGACGAAGTCGCGGAGCGATGGCCAAGGGAGACACACACCTGGGGCTGGGGCTATGGATAAAGCTGGCGAAATGAACGTGAAATAGGATGGACATGGACAAAAGGCGAACACAAAAAAAAAGTCATTCCGCAGTGAACTTTCTGGCCAAAAAGGTGAGAATTTGGGAAGTGGGCTTGGTTAAAAACTTAAAAAATTGCAAGTAGCTCTCTGGGGTTAACTAGTTTTTTTTTTTAATGTAAAGCGATGCATATAAATAGATAAAGTGAAGGATGATGGATCTGGCTAGCTGGTCTCTCTGCTTGGATCCAAAGAGGAGATCATATAATTGGTGAATGATTCCCTTTCATCCGTTCTTTCTTTCTTTTTTTAAAAATTTCTCCTTACTAAAGCAACTGATTTTTAGTTTTGTAGTAAACTTCTCAAGTCCTTTTTTTTTTTTAAATTGCAAAGTACCCAGAATAGCAATTGATGAAGAGCAATGATAGCTAAACCGGGGACTCCGGCGCGATGGATCGGCTGTTCTCCCGCTTCACGCCGCGGAACGACGTGAACACTAGCGTCGGGGTCACAGCGGGGTCGAATTAAATACTTTGGGATGGTAAATTTTGATATGCCCAGATGGCTTCTAGGGTGTTGACCATCTCCTCTTATAATGAAAAAATAAACCCAAAAAAAATAAAAATTCAAAGATCAATTCAAAGCTCACATGTCAATGTATATGTACATATAGATAGGAGAATGGTGATGAGCATGTGTGAGGTGGTGACCGATTAGACAAGCAATACTGGGGCATAAAAAGTGAACAATATATTGCCTCAAATAGACCCACAACAACAGTGGATTACTATTAATTTATCTCCAGAAATTGGCTAGAAAAAATAATTTTTTTTTTGTGATTAGATTTAATATATGCGTGATATGATATGATGCTTGAGCAAATTGCAAGAATAAAACATAGACATTTATTAGATCCTCCTTTTGGAAAAGGCTCTGGCTACTTGACAAGTGAGGCCTACATGATGCCCAAGCAAATGTTGAAGAGGGAAGAAAGATTCCATGAGGCATACCCTTCATTCATGGGCATTATCCCATTGACCACAATGTCAATGTCCGAAAGAATCTCCTATGCAACAAACAGTAAACAAAACAAAAAATCTTGACCTCTATGTCCCTAAATAGCAAATTTTGTGAAAATTAGAATTTTTTTTAATTGAATTTACCGCTTTTTCTTTTTGGGTAGTCGATAAAGCGATCGCGACTCTTCATTTTAAGAGGCCAATGATCGGATTCCGGATTTATGTCCCGCGCGCGGTGAGAATCGTCGCGACCTCGAGAACATTATCCTCAGATCTCCGACGAGGTTGGGTTTTCCTTTGATGGGATGGAAGAAGGGAGTCACTAAATAAATTGGCTGTGGTTGTAACTTGTAGTAAGCACTCTTGTCTTTTAGAAACCAAAGAAGATAAGGTGGGTGCGCCCGTGCCGTATGCCTAGGGAGGAACTGGTTATAACCTCGACCAGATACGCATACAGACAGAAGGGAAAAAAAAAACAACATTAATTCCATTAATTTGGATAATTAAGATCCAATTGGAGATGAAATATATTTACCCACCCACGCATGACCGAGTTGGTTAAGAGATGGACTATCCATTGTCAAGTCCCTGGTTCAAATCTCTCATCTCGCGCTCCGTGACTTAAGTGGGGGTCGCGGCTAGTGATTGTCATGCTAGTACCCCGAGAAATAATCGAGGTACGCGCAAGCTGGCTCGGAGACCTCGATCATCAAAAATATATATATATACACACACAACTACAGGAAATGAAAGGGGAAAAAAAAAAAGGAAAGGAAAAAGGCAAGCGTGGCAACCTGTACTTTGTCGAGGCCACCGTGTCCGTGGAGGATCTGAAAAGCCAAATCTTTGGAGTTGGGTGAGAGGGTGAAGTGTTTCTTGGTCTGTGTACTCACCGCAAGTACCATGAGATAGATTTTTTTGTTTTTTGTTTTTTGTTTTTTGTTTTTTGTTTTTTGTTTTTTTTTTTGGACAAAGTACTGCGGGATGGATTTTTTATTTTTTTTTTGGGGACAAACTACAAAGTACCACGAGATAGATCATTCTCTTCTCTTTCTTCTTTTTTCCCCTCCTTTAGCATTTCGTGGCAGGAATGAAAATGAAGCAGTCGATGAGAGCAACTTTTTCAACAGTGCCGCAAAGGCAACTGAAGAAAAGGAGGTCTCCGGATCGATCTGCGACTGGAGCGTACAACATCAGGATCGCGATCGAAATTGTACTTATTCGGAGAGAAATTGAGCACGCATTACTGTAACGACCTGGCTCGACGAGACAATCTGGATAAGAAGCGATTCCTGACGGACTTTTAAGATGACAAAAGGGACAGGAATATACTTAATTGTGCACCAAGCTGAGGGAGTGCGTCTCTGAGATATTTATGTGAATATTGCAATCGATTCATGGGGGCGCCTTTCGACGTAATGGCAAGCTTAGGACTTGCTTAGATGGGAGCACTTTTATGACAGGTGACTTCCTCGAAAAGGTATCAATCTCTACGCCAAAGGATACAATGGTAAGGTTCGGTATGAGGAGCAATGCCACAGTAAGTTGATCCAGGAATGTCAAGCAAAACTGTTGACAAAAATCCTGTCTCTATGAGCTTGAAGGGTCCTTCTCATGCAATTCGCGACATGCGCTGGTTTAAAGGTCGTTCTCATGCAATTCGCGATCCTTCCGACCCCCTGATTTCCAATCTCCGAGCGACACACTCGATCCCGCGATACGTCTATTCCCGCGTGCAGCATCAGCTCAGCTCATTTTGACTGTGGATGCGAAGATCCTTTGGACCTTCCTACATAGTTACTAGAGAACGGTACGTGCGCCGTGGTGTTAGATCCCCCATCGCCCTACAATCTGCCCATCCCCAACCCCCCCCCCCCCCCCCTTCCCTTTTCTAGTCAAATACCCAACAGTGACCATCAATTGTCACTACTCAGCACCGAATCTCCCCCACCAAATTGGGGACTCGAGCACGACAAGTCGAGTCGCGCCGTTCCGATGCGCTCGTTTGCTAATTTATAAGATGACAAATGACGCAAATGGTCCTTGAATCTTGATTTAATATGTAATATGATTTTTAAAATTTTAATTTATTCAATATGATCCTCGAACTCCAGCTCAACGTGCAACCGTCAGCCTCCGAACTTTTAATTTGTTCGATGTGGCATCTGAACTTTTAGGAAATTTTCAAATTAATCTCAATGTTATTGGAGACTCCAGATTACATTCGTCAAAAGAAAATTAGAATTTCAGAAAGCACGTCGTATTTTACACATTGAATCAAAATTTAATGGTGACTAATTTTATTTTGTTTTTCCCTTTGGCCACACTATACTACACAAATAATTTGCTAGTTTCTTTTCCTGGAAGACCCATTGAGTATAATTATTCCCTTTTTTTTTGGAATATTAGATCAAATTGACCGAAAATCGAGTAAAAAAGACGGTGGTGGGTCCACCCCCCCTAAGCCTCTAATAACGCCGAGCGTGCTAGGACGCGTGTCGCCACTGGCTCGCCTCGCGCTAATAAGGCTGCGTATGGGAGCGTTTCTGTTCCTAAGAGCATTTTTTGAACAGAAACATTTTTTTATTTTTCTGTTCCCGACTACGATTTTTGGAGAAAAAACGCGTTTAGTAAGTAAAAAAAAAAATCAGTCGTGGGCAACGGCGGCCGGAGGAAATACTTTTAGAACAGAAACACTTTCCCTGTTACCATCCATACGCCGCCTAACCATCGTAGCGGCAAGAACTTTTCGCCGCCGTTTGCGGCGGCCAGAGGAATAGCGAGACACCTCACGCGCCTTCACAGCGCGCGTGCCTCACCCTCCGCCCCCACCTTTGGCGGCTTCTTTCTGCCAGATTTCGGCGAGAAACAACCGTTGGATGCGTTGCTGGTTCCCTGCCTTCCACCGTACAAGACGAGACAATAATTTTTCACGTAGCCGTAGGATTTTGGCGCATGCGCTTTCCTAGGAAATAATTTTCCTAAATTAAACATTATCAAGTTTTGAGTCGTGGAATTAAAATTGAGTTGCGTAAATTACACAAATGATTCATGAAATTTAGTCCAACGCGTCATGTCGTTTTTGAATTTTTTAATTTGTTCAATACGGTCCATAAATTTTGACCCAATATGTAATTTTATTCATGAATTTTTAATTTATTAAATATGGCTATTGAATTTTGGTCTAATGTTCAATGTGTTCCGCAAACTTTTAAACATTTTTATTTAGTCTTAGGATTGTATTGAGCATTTACAAATAGTTTGGGGATCACGTTGAACAGATTAAAAATTTTAGGGACGATACTACATGTCAAGTCAAAGTTCAAATATTATGTTACGCAAATTAAAAGTTGGAGAAAGACGTGGTACATTGAACTAAAACACATCAACCGTTCACGTTATTATCCCAATCAAATTCGAGCTTGGCGATAGGTGTCGTCTCGATTAAGACGCGTGCGCAGGTTAAGGGGGGTGGGGAGGGTGTACAGGGTGCGCACAATAGCGGGTAGTGGAGCATGAGTGTATCTTTGACTCCCGTGGCGCGCACATTATGCAACGCAAACGCAATGACAAAAATCCCTCCGATTAAATAATACAGAACAGCGAGAGGGAAAAGAAAAGAAAATTTTCCAAAAAGCAGTGAGAAAATTAAAGAAGGATTTGTGCGTGTTGTGATGGATATCAACAAACAGAGCGTTGATAATGATGATATTATTATCTTAATGGAAGAGAAAATTAATGGAAATGAGAGAGAGAGAGAGAGAGAGAGAGAGAGAGGAATTCAGACACTGCAACAACGGAAAGGAACGGCTTCAAAGGTTCTCTCTTTTAAGCGGTGATGGGATACAAATTCTCATTCCGACGATGATTCTGCTTCGACCTCATGTGGGGTGAGAAGGAAGGCCTCTCCAGCTCGAGACGTCATCTGGGTCTTCTCCTCTTCCAATGATTTTGATCGAAGTATAGAGAGCGAGAGAGAAAGAGAGAGGAAGATTTGAGGGGTTTCGAGCTTTCTAGCTACCGAAGGAGGAGGACTGGTTGACTGAAAGTAAGTATGGAATGGAATCGGTTGGGCTTCTGAAGTAGTTTGGTTTCTGGGTTCAAGTTCGAAATATGTGTTTGTTTCTGTAGAAGATGACGGAATCGTGGGTTTAAGTTGAATATAGATCATAAGAAAGTTCATCGGTTATGTAAGCTTGCTCTTTGATTGTCTCCATACTTATCTGAGCTGTCTGTATGTTTTCCGTGTGTGCGTTTGTGTGTGTCGGGTTGAGATGTTTTTGGGAAATTTCGGGTTTCTGGACTATCATCTTTTCATTCATGAGTTGATCGCCATGTTGGTTGTGGTTTTTTCAATGTCCCGGGTCTGCAATGAGTGCAAGAATCGGGGACTTATCATTTGGCGTTCTTCCCCCCCTCCCTTCTTTTCCGTGTGCAGCTTGGAGAGGTCATGAATTCGACGTCCACTCAGTTTGTGTCTTCTAGAAGGATGGGGATGTACGACCCCATACACCAAATGGGAATGTGGGACGAGAACTTCAAGCCGAATGGAAATCCTAATCCGCCGGCATCCCTGATCATACCGGTGCACCCGAGTTTAGACAACCAGGTGTGCGCCTTCTTGCCTTTTCCAATTTCAACGAATCCAGTTGCTGTAATACGTGCTGCTAGTTATGAGTGTCGTGTCTGAATCAGCCTGTTTTGGTCTAATTTTGTCTAGTCGGAGGATACTTCTCATGGATCACTGGATACTCCTGGCAAGTATGAGCAAGGAACCTCGAAACCTTCTGATAAGGTATGAGTAATTTGGCGCCAAGCACTTCTCTTTTAGAATCTCGCTCTTGTCGAATTCAAGTATGTCTATTGTAAGCGTGTCGTCCTCTACCTGGTGGCCAAAGTTCCGCTTGATCGGTAGGGCACAGCTACTGACTACTTATTTGGAGGCTCCTGCTTCTGTTTTCTATGTTTTGAGTCTCATCGCATGTTGCAGTATATCCATGAAGTAAATATTCCTTTTGCCGTTCTGAATTCCTTGATTTGGTTTCGGAGCGCCCTCATGATGGAGTTGCATATTTCATCTTATTTTTTACTTTTCCTTAATGTGGTTTATTTATCTTGATTCACCAGCTACATACTCAAAATACAATGCCTTAAGCGAAACTGCACTTACATTTCAAGTTCACATCATATTACTTCAGGTGCAAAGACGTCTTGCACAAAACCGTGAGGCTGCACGGAAAAGCCGTCTGCGGAAAAAGGTAACAGTAGTTGCAGTTGGCATTGCCATGCTGCTTTGGCAAATTGATTCGACCTGAATTTCCGTCTGTGAATGTTCTATAGGCTTACGTTCAGCAGCTAGAAGCAAGTCGTTTGAAGCTTATGCAGTTAGAACAAGAGGTTGAACGAGCTAGGCAACAGGTATAAGAGAATTTTTTTTTTTTTTTTTTTTTGTGTGTTCTCTTTAGTTCCTTGCACTGACCATGGAAGCCATAAATGCTCCAATACAGGGTCTGTACACGGGTGCAGGAGTAGATTCGGCTTATCCAGGATATGGTGGATCTTTAAATGCAGGTACTAAAGTTCTAGATGCCTCAGTAGATACTGTTGAGACTATTGGCTTCTTGCTGTCATTTTACTCAGCTGATGTAATTTATTTTCAATAATCAGTTATCTTGCTACATTCAATTAATCCTAAATTTAAATGCTTGTGAAAATGTCAAATGCTATGGCTTTCTATTTAGGACTTGTCTTCTTATTTTCTATCAAATAAAAAAGGCTGGCGATGTCTCAGGATTGGTGCGCCAATTCTTGATTAAGCTTACTTGCAGCAATAAAAGTTTCTCAAGGATCTCTCTGGGAGCTGCTTGACATTTTTTGGCATGCTCAGTGAATCGGACATAACGCTAGATGAGAACCCGTATACAGCTGGATACTCTTTTCTGTTTCTCTGACACCATCCATGCTCGGATTGCTTTAGGAATCGTTGCATTTGACATGGAGTACGGGCACTGGATTGATGAACAAAACAGACAAATATGTGAGCTGAGGACTGCTTTGAATGCTCATAAAAGTGATGTAGAGCTCCGCTTCCTCGTGGACAGTAGCATGAACCATTATTCTCTACTTTTTCGCATGAAAGCGGCTGCCTCAAAGGCCGATGTTTTCTATGTGATGTCTGGAATGTGGAGAACACCATCGGAGCGATTCTTCCTCTGGATTGGGGGATTTCGTCCTTCAGAACTTCTTAAGGTAATATAGGGTTCGATTTGAGCAAGAAATCTTATTTTACATTGCACACAAGTCTGGAAATTGTCTAGGACTCCCTATTAATTGTCTTGACATCATAGATATGGCTAATCACTAAATGCTATTGAAAAGCGCAACATTTCCCAACCTGTAAATTCGTTTCTTTTTCTCAACCAAAATTTGATTGTCTTTACTTGTTGGACTATGAGCAATAATGTGTTCTGCTTCTTGTTTCTTCTAGCAGCAGATCTTGATTAGCATTGCATGTTGTGGATGGTACATGTGCATCCTTCAAAATGACAGACCTATTGTGTAGACAGAATATTTAAATCCGATCTTCAACTGAATTTGTCTCGCGTGTTATTTTGCGAGTTTTTCTTACTAGGAAATTGTCCTTACTCCAGGTTCTCATGCCTCAGTTCGAAACCTTGACAGAAAAACAACGGCAATTTGTTTACAACCTCAAGCAAGCTTGTCAACAGGCTGAAGATGCCCTAAAGCAGGGTCTGGATAAACTCCAGCTCACTCTGGCTGAGGCCGTGGCTGGTGATCATCTCGGTGAAGGGAATTACTTCCCGCAGGTGGCTGCCGCGATGGAGAAATTGGAAGCTCTGGTCAGTTTTGTGAATCAGGTACTTCAGCGCAAGACTATGGTTAGATTGTACTTCGAATTATGAACTTGACTTTGATGATTCCTTTTCTTTCAGTAGCAGACTTTGATGATACTTCAAAATGAAAAGTATGTAGACAACTTTACCGCATTCTTTGAAAAATAAAGACTTTACACCACCAAAAAACACTAGAATGACCCAATTGAACTAAGTCAAATGAATGATCCCACAGCGGAATCATTTGATTTTTGTGATGAAATTAAGTGAAGTTTCTTTGTACAATTAGGCAGACCATCTACGTCAGGAAACACTGCTGCAGATGTTCAACAACCTAACAACACGGCAAGCTGCTCGGGGCCTGCTTGCCTTGGGGGAGTACTTCCAACGCCTCCGAGCTTTAAGTACCCTTTGGGCTACTCGTCCCCGCGAACCCGCTTAAATTCACTTCATCAAGTCGACTTGGATATTTACAGGATGAAATGTCACGTAGAGCCATAATAAGCAAAGCCAAAGGTGCTGTTTTGCATGTCAGCTATAGACATCGTGTAGAAAGTTTCTAATGCCGATCATTTTTTTCTAGGCGGCGTCTGAAAAATGAAGTTGTATATACCAACATTTACCTTGGAGCTGTAATCTCTTTTACCTTCTTACAGGCGTGCTGTAGTTAATGTATCAGGTACTTCTTGAGTTAGGTTTACGACAATTGCTTTGTGAACGGAGTTATTCTGTACTTGGTAAGTTTGGCAGAACATAGTTGTGTATAGATGAGTTGTGCTGTGTATTTTGCGCTGCTTATTGATCTCTCTGTAAATAACTAGATGCTCATGTTCGAGTCATTAGACGGTTGATACATAAATTTGATTTCAGAGATGTTTGGCATAGTTGTGTAGAGATCAATTGTGCCTGTATCCTCAGGCTTCTAGTTTACCTCGCTGTAAAAAATAGATGGGGACATTCCTTAGTCCGTCGTTCATGCAGATTGTGAATTTTCTGGCCATTTTCATCATCAGATTTGCAAAAATTGATTTTTTTTTATCTTCAAACCCGCTCCCATTTCAAGTCAAATTCTGTGGGTGGTGTCGATACCAAACGCATCGGGATTACTTTTTCTCTTAATCGAAAGCGATAAGATATAGGGATAAGGACGCATATAAAATGAAGTAGAGGAAAGGAAGAGTAAGGCGAAAAGATTCGGTGAATGCGAGATTGCCACCCAAATGACATTGCAAAAGGCGAAAGAAGATGCACAGGTTCTGTCTATCCGTCCCGTGGAGTAGCCTCAAAACATCAGCTGATGTGGTCCTTGAACTTGTGCTGTCTGACTATGTTACTCTGTTAAGTCACACACTGACTACTTGATAGGAGGCTTGATGTTTTCATTTATGATTTGCTAGTCAAGTTGATGGATTGAAGGAAAAAAGAATGATTCCCTTTATGAACAGAATTACCGACTAATGGTCGAAGAAACGAAACAGGTATGAAATCTGCTACATGATCAATTACAGTTAAGGCCAACCGCGTGAGCCAAACGAGTACAACATTCTTGAAATTAACATTGCACGATTAGGATTGAGCCAGAAAGAAGAAGAAGGAAGAACTGGCAGCATCAGAAGCAGAGCTACAGCTGAGATTGTTTCTTCACGGATGGATTGGCGGAGCTAAGGCCGTCTCAGCTTGTGGACCATTCCAACAGCTCACAGTTTGGAGAGGGCATAATCAAAGGCATCGACGAGGAAATCTGAAATTCACCAAAACGCAAGGTCACCTGGGACTGTTATAAAACTGTCACAAGAGCATAATTTGATTACCAATTGATAAAACATTATCATCCATCGGGTTCCCAGGGGGAATAAAACAGTACCTGCATCATCTTTGTTAAAACACATCGGGGGCTTTATCCTGAAGACATTTCCATGCAAACCGCCTTTACCGACCAGTACACCAAGCTCTTGAATCAGGAATTAAGAAAGCAAAGAAACAGGATTTAGTATGATGGGGAAAAGTCCGCAGAATTCTCACTAGATTTGGGAGGGGGATATTATAATGGTTCGATACCTCTGAGTTTCTCAAATAAGACCGCAGTTTCTGCTTTGGCGGGCGTCTTCTCTTTTCTGTCCGTGACGAGCTCAATGCCCAGCATTAAGCCCCTGCCTCTAATATCTCCAATGACTGTAAAGAAATGTCATGGCATCATATACATGTCAGACGAGCAACTTCACTTACTAAACCTGCGTTGCAGCTATTTTGAATCTTTGTTTTCTTGTTAGAAGGACGAACCAGATTAGCGATCTGGAAGTACTCCAATGCTCGGAAAAAAAAAAATAGAGACCATACTCATATCTCAGTATGCTGAAAATTCGGTAGACTGCCCACACCCAGTTTATTGATGACACTCAAAGGTTGAAGAGACTACCCAAGTCCCAAAAATAAGATTACCGATCCCTCGAAAGAAGTGAAGCACGAGGAACAGATCCAACATCTATTCAAAAAGACTCGGGCCAGCGTAATAATCCTATGAAAGTATCTATTACTCACTCTTCATCACAATCACAAATAATATACTGTAAGCACCCTCTCCCTCTCCTCTTTCCATTCCCTCCCCTTACTTTTTCCGAACACTCCATGAGCTGCACTGAAGCTAGCCTCTAAGACATCCTACCAATATATTTGGAATCCTATAAAAGAGAGAAGGGATCACCTGTTAACAAACCAAGTTTCCTAACCGACATGACACAGTCATGAGACTCAAAACTATCATCTTTCTTAAGAATTAGGCCAAGACACAACAATCAGCGGCTAAAAGGTAATACTACATATATCATCATAACCAGTATCCTTTTATCAAATATATAAAAAAAAAAAATGAATACACTGTGATAATTTTTATGAGAAGACGTGAGCTTAGTTCTCTAGGTTCTTGATGTACCCATCTGACCCAGCACGATATCAGAATATCGATATGGTTAGCACACCAGGTAGGGGGTAGAAAGTTTAAGCATCTGGATCAGAATTATATCGCCATCAAATTTTAAGGAAGTATAGGTAGCTTAAAATATAATGAACACATTCTTTTGAGAGTAAATCGGCTAGGAAAAATCTTCCAAAGCAAAGTTGAAGATTCCTTACTATCATATCTCTCCTGAAGATCCCTTAAACGAGCAGTCAAGTGGGAGCCAACATGTGCGCAATGTTCTTGGCGTTTCTCCTTATCTAGAACTCTAAGCACTGCATGTCCACCAGCAGAGCAGACTGGATTACCACCAAAAGTGTTGAACTGAATTTTCTGTGCCATCACACTTGCAATCTCTGGTGTCGTTACCACTGCTCCTAATGGCAAACCATTCCCAATTCCCTGGCAAATGCAATTGAAGAGTACAAAAACAACAGTGTGACGACTCGCAGCACACGAGCTTTGAAACTTAAAAGTATTGTAATGTACACTATATAAATGGGATGTAACATTTTTGCTTTCGTCAGCCAAGGCCTTAGGCGCAGTTGTTATCCGTAGCAAATCTGTATTAACACAAAACTTAAATTTTCTTCATATTCAAAGGACATTTACTACTTCTTCGTGAACAAACCACGAGATCTTACTAATTTTTTCTTGCAATAAGATGGAAAATGGAAATGCAAGATTCTGGAAGGATTAACCAGAAAATTTGAAAATAACTAGGAGACTATGCAGACCTTTGCCATGGTGACAATGTCTGGAATGACACCCTGGGTTTCAAATCCCCAATAATGGCTCCCAGTGCGACCAAATCCAGTTTGCACTTCATCTGCTATGCAAAGACCACCAGCCTTGCGTACCATGTCATACACCAGTTTTAAGTAACCAGGGGCCAATTCCACAGCTCCCCCAACTCCCTGAAGAGGCAATTTCATTGTAACATAAGTCTTCAGTCCAGGAGTAGTTGCATTGATGACTGTTAGAAGTATAACGTGAAACTGTTTATGCTGACCTGAATGGTTTCAGCTATAAAACCAGCAACTTTTCCTGAGGTACCATAATCGATGTGATCTTGCACGTCTTTTGCATAAATACTGGCATCAGAGCCAAAGATCCCGCGATATGGATCTGGATTCACAACGTGATGGATTTCTCCCTGCAAAGCAAGAAATCGTACTTTGACTAGACAAAAAGAAGATCACTAAAGTAAGAAAGAAATGCATCATGCCTAATTGATAATTGCTATTGTCAATGCCAAGTTTTCTACAGTATTATTTCGGCAGCAGTAATCCAGTGTCTGCTAAAGAAGACATGATGATGACCACTTGACTGTAATCATTACGCCTCTTGCTTCTTGAGAAGCAAACAAGCATTAAACTATTCAAAATTACTATGAATAGTTTACTCATTTATACTCCTTTGTGTCATCGATAATGATAATAAACTAAAGCACGTATCAAGGCGAGGAATTCATGATGTTCAAACCTGCGGTATTGAGTACTTCCATGTGTTTAACGCCGTAAGGCCTATTGTTCCAGAACTGCCACCATGGTATGCGTTTCTCAAGGAGATCATTTCAAGATTACCACTATATAGTCGAGCCATCAGCATTGCCAGTTCATTTGCTTCTGAACCAGAATTCACAAAATACACAACCTGTATCATAATAGCATTCAAGCCGAAAGAATATTATAATCTGGGATTATTAAAATCAAGATCTAAGAACAGAATTTGCATCTCAGTCAAAGAAACGAACCTTCAGGTTTCCTGGCATTTTCGATGCTAATGCCTCAGCAAAATCGGCAATTGCGTGGTGCAAATATATGGTTGTGGCATGCTGCAGAAGCTTGCTTTGCTCCACAATAGCATTCAGAACTTCAGGATGGCAATGTCCACAAGATACGGTAACAATCCCAGCAAAAGCATCAAGATAGCGCTTTCCGTTCTCATCAAACAAATATTGCATTTTCCCTTCGACGATATTAAGCTGTACAAACAACAAGAGATATCTGAAAGAAATTGCAAACACCTGGAGCATAAACGGCACATAATTGCATCTAGTTACGTACCCACACACGAAGAGCAACGAATAAGAGGGGATCCGCAAGTCTCGCTTTTTACGTAACATGGTCGCAAATACATATGAAAAAACACAGAGCCACCAATTGAACGATGGACTAGATGAATTTTCCAGCCACACTAACTGATGAGAGACGCTGAATTAGCAGTTGATCAAGTATCTCAGACAAAACCCACGTCGATCACGTCACCCATATCAAACTCAACTGGAAAAATTTCTTCATGATGCATTTCAACAACTTCTTGGCCTTGGAATAATCTCTCTGACATCATATTTCAAGACGATACCAAGATTCTTTTTCAGGCGGTCATCCTTTTAAGAAAAGATAATGAACGAAATAAAATTCTATCTTTTTTTCCACTACTTTAGTACCCATCAAACAGATATCTTCCTGTATGGAAGAGTAGAAGATGATCAGCTCTGCCAATTAAAGCGCAGATGATTCACTCACAATTTTATTTTATTTTTTTGAGTCACTTGCAAAGTTGAAAAAGCTGCAAAAATGAGCCACTTCCGAGCAGAAAACTGGGAAAGCAATCTAAATCCAAACAAAATCAAGAAGAAAACGCCACATGTATCAGAGGCAAAAGCAAAAAGGTTAGACTTCGCTCGCACGCACAAAGGCGCATGCTCATCAAAAATAACAGCTTACGGGCTTTTGGTAATAGTAGAAGAGAGAAGGGCCCAAGAACTTCTTGCGTTTCTCAAGAACCTCATCGCCCGACGGCCCTTTGTACGGCTTCGGCACATAATCGACCCTAGGCATCTGAGGCGGAGAATCAGCAGACGGCGACGCCGACGCCGACGCCGACGACGTAGGGGCCGTCGAGAAAGAACCGCAGAGAGCGACCCCATTTCGAGGAACAAGACGACGGTGATGGTCGCGGGCTCTCAGAATGCTGTTCCGCCACGCCATCTCCTCGCTCTTCGCTGATCAAGAGCTTTCAAAGAAGAGACAAAGAACGAGAGAGGATGTGTAAAAAGTTCCGGCCTTAGTGCGAATTGACAGTGCGAGCGCTTAAAAGCGGGTGACTCAGCAGACGGGCTTTTGGTGGTCTTGCATGATTAAAAGCGGGTGACTCAGCAGACGGGCTTTTGGCGCTTAAATGCTGTTCCCATTTCACTATTTTTTCGATTATTATATCCTAGTGATAATTAATTAGTTACACAAATGATCTCTTATTTCACTAATTATCTAATGCTTAGTTAAACATATTTTAGACCAAAAATTTAAGGTCGGTTTGGCCACCATACCCAAAAACTATTGACCATTTTTTCTGTAGTTCATTTCCACGACCTCTTGTCACAATTCGATAATTGAAACGCGACGGCAATTTATGCTTCCTTTGGTTCGTTTGGCTCATACTTGGATTGTTTACGCTCAGCCTTTCTCAAGAATCGCTCACTCAGTTCGTAGCGAGAGAAAGTGTTTAGAGAGAAATAGGGGTGAGCATGGTTCCAGGGTAGAACTTGGAACCTGTAGAACCGGACCGGTAGGAACCGATTGGTTCCAGGTTCCAAGGTAAGAGGGTAGGTTCCAGGTTCCAAAAATTTGGGAACCTGCTTTGACGGGTAGGTTCTAGGTTCCAAGTAGGTGGAACCTGGAACCGGAACCTGGAACCTGAAGCAATCTTTTATATTATTTTTTAGTATATGTCATCACGTCATTATGAGGGATTTCATAAGGACGATAATGAGTATGTAATTTGAAACTACTTCATCATCGAGTTTTTTACTCTATTATTGTTTTATACTTTTCGTGTATATATGTATGAGTTATAGTTAATAGATTTTAGTAGTAGATGGTAGTCATTAGAGGTAATTATTCGCATTAATCGTTCAATCAATAATATATGTGGAACATGGATAGAACCTGAAACCGCTCACCCCTACTTTCTTCTATTTTGGTGCAAATATAGTTTTATTGATAGGTTTTAGGGTACCTTGGAACCGGATCCAGAACCTGTGACATGGTAGGTTCCAGGTTCCAGAGTATAGAGGGTAGGTTCTAGGTTCCAGAAATTGAGGAACCTGTAGTAGCGGGTAGGTTCCAGGTTCTATGTGGAACCTACCCGGAACCTGGAACCGCTCACCCCTAGAGAGAAACTCCAAGAGAGTATATAATTGCTCAAATATGAGATGATATAATGAAGGGAGGGCTCCCTCTATATATACAAGAGTCCATCTAGTTACAATCGTAACAGTGGCGATTCAGTCCCACTTAACAATCTAACGGTAGACAGATTCAATCCTCATCTCAACCAATCCAATGATAGATATACATCTCGATAGACACCAATCCTTATCTCATGATTCAATGTTGGAAGTCGAGTTCCCCCTATCAATCCAACAGCTCGTCTGTCCGAATTGATGACCTCGAGAAGCTGTTTGGGACACGCCAACGTCGTTGGTGCCACCGGTCGTCCCAGGTCACCACTCGCCACCACAGGAATGTGTGGCTAGTCCCTTGCCAATGGTCGTCGATGACGCCTTAACACTCGGCAAATATTATGCATAAGGATTACTTACATTGTCTGTATACACCTTTCTATGGGCTTACATTCCTCTCCATACACCAACAGTTGTAAACATGTCATGAAAATGTATTTTATAGAGAAGTTTTCTTGCGAAAACATTTTTCATCCACGATCTCTCCCCCTCATTAATCAATGTACAAGAGGAGACAGAATTAAAATTGGACAGTTTGCTGAGATTTACATTAGAAACCCACATGAACTCAGCAGTTTAACTTTGATTTACAATCTGCATTAAGCTGTTTTGAAACTCCCAGGAACAAGGCCATTGTAAAATTTGGCACCATAAAATGAGCAGGAAAGTTTCGCAGCCATATATAGAATCCGTGCTTATGTTCAGCTGCCTTATTCTTTTTCTCTTGTCCTTTTAATTTCCTTCTTCTCACAACTCGAAGGACACTGAAATGAATCTCATCATAATCAGAAGAGCTGAAAACTTGCTCCCAGAGCATTTGAAGCGCCAGCGCTATGTTAGCAAAAGACGATAGATACAAGAACTTCTATGAAACCATTGCATAATGTTATTTATACCATCTCAGTATATAATTCTGATTTCTGACTCCGCACGAGTAAACAGACTCCTGCCAAAATTGTTGTTTGTCCGAAAATGTCCTTCATGCAATTTCAGCATCAGCATAAATCTAACCCCCTCCTCTGTTCCGGCCACCTTATATGGCAACACATGGTAGGAGCAGGGTTTTACAGCATGATAGAATTACCCATCAGCCACAGATCTGCTTAAAATCTTGGAAGATCATTCGGACATTTGACTCAAGTCCTTTTACATCAGAACTCTTATCGACAATCTCCTTCTACCAATAGTCCCGACAAGAACACGTACCATCCCGGAAATGGTGGAAACGGGTAGAGTCTCTCACAACGATTTCTCTGCCAGCTAGCTTAGCTATATACTTAATGGCTGAGTGGCAATCATTACAGATCCTTAGGTTCTTCATGATCCTTAATGTAGTGTTCTCCGGAGTGTTGAGTAACCCAAAGGCAATTGCAAGTTTCTCGCTGTGATGTCTGAGAATCTGCTCCTTCACCTCTTGCTCAAGGTCATGCATTACTGACTCTGTGTCTGGAACAAAACCCATCTTCTTTATCTCCTTCCAGATCTTACCAATAGCTTTGTAGATTGCATCTTTCTGTGGGTGAAGCCCATCTTCGACACCAAAGACATGAACCTCACTCTTTATCTGAACCCAACTAGTTCCTTGTTCCTTTTTAACTCCTCTGTCCTTCATGGACTTCCTAACTTTAGCAGCATCCTCCCATTTTCCACAGACCATATACAAGTTCGCCAAGGCTGAGTAT
Organism: Rhodomyrtus psidioides; assembly: GCA_021437785.1. Lineage (NCBI taxonomy): Eukaryota > Viridiplantae > Streptophyta > Magnoliopsida > Myrtales > Myrtaceae > Rhodomyrtus > Rhodomyrtus psidioides. The sequence continues at coordinate 2,904,932 of JAILYB010000073.1, forward strand.
GCGCCACTGTTGTTGGGATCAATGATAAGCAGCTTTTCTGCCGCAAACTTCGCAAGTTCCACATTTTTATACACTCTACATGAAGCCAGAAGTGAACCCCAGGCAATAACATCTGGTTCAATAGGCATGTTCTCAATAAACCTCTGGGCCTCATGTAGCAATCCAGCACGCGCATATAGGTCAATCATGCAGGCATAATGACTTGGGGTGGGTCCAATTTTGTCCATATGTCGCATCCTGTCATAATATCTGCGTCCCTGTTCAACCAATCCAATATGCGTACAGGCAGATAAAACACCTACATAAGTTATATGGTCCGGTTTTATCCCTAATGCGAGCATCTTCTCAAACAGATCAAGGGCATCTTCTCCAAGACCATGTTGAGCCAAAGCAATAACCATGGAAGTCCAGGAGACAGTGTCCCTGTTGTCATGTACCAACCCGAATACTTTTCTTGCATCAATGATGTTTCCACACTTTGCATACATGTTTATCAGTGCGTTACTCACAGATACAGAAGATGATTCACGTGTTCTTATGGCGTTAGCATGGATCTGTTTTCCATAATTGAAAGAAGCCAAACTTGCACTTACACTCAACATAACTGCTAAAGTATAGCTGTTAGGTCTGGGGCCTTCTCTAAGCATTTGTTTGAAAATCTCTATCGCGTCATCGTTCAAACCGTTCTGCACATAACCTACAATCATAGCTGTCCATGTAACCACATCCCGCTCCATCTGTAAGTCAAATATTTGTCTGGCAGGATTTATATCTCCAAGCTTCACATACCCATCCAACAATGCTGTAAAAGCTATTATATCCAGATTTGAAGTCCCACATTTTTCAACAATTTGTCTTGCTGTTTCAACCTCACCAGACTTTGCATACATCGAGATCAAAGCATTTTCAACTGCGGTTGACGTATCAAACACACTTTTCACCATGTAAGCATGAATTTCTTTCCCAAGCCTTACGTTTTCAAGATTAGCACAGGCAGACAAAACACTTGCCAAAGTAAATTTATCAGGCTTCAGAGAACTATCTTTAAGCATCCTAGAGAAAAAATCCAGTGCTTCAGTATCATGCCCATGCTGATTGAAACCTGCAATCATCGAATTCCAAGAGACAATATCTCTTTCGTCCATCCTATCAAACTGGGCAAGAGCAAGGTCAACATGACCGGAAAGCATATGCACTGAAAGCATCACATTCCAACTTGATGTGTTCTTCAACTTTATTCTATCAAATACCATCTTGGCTGTCATTTGATCACCTGACTTTGCATACATGTTAAGGAGAGAATTCGCCACAGAAACAGAGCTACTCAACCCAAGTTTAACTACCGAAGAATGAATCTTTCTACCTACAATCAAAGCTTTAACAGCTGCACAAGATGCAAGGACATTAGTCAAAGTATACTGGGTAGGCAAAACTCTCTCTGACAACATATCTACATATAATTGAACTGCATCTACAAAACGACGTGTCCGATTATATCCCACAATCATCGCGGTCCAAGAAACAGAGTCACGTTCAGGAATTTCCCTGAATAAGCGATGCGCTGTGTCTACAAAACCCTGCTTCGCATACATGGACAGGATGGTGTTCCAAGAAGAAGTGTTCTTCTCAGGCATTTCATCGAACACACGGCGCGCATCGTCCACGAACTCAGATTTAGCGTAGAAATTCATGACATTATTCATCAGGAACAACCCAAAATGCAAACCCGATTTGATTATCTGAGCATGGACTGATCTTCCGCTGAACGGGTCCTTTTTTTTTAGGCTGGTCTGAAGCAGATAAGCATAAGAATCCGAAGGGGAAGGAAAGGGAGGTGGGTTCGAGATTTCCATCATCAAAGAATGCTTTTTGAGGACAAACCATCGACGAATAAAGTGTCACTACATTCACGTTGCGTTCTGAATGGTCGAATGAAACTGTCTGAGAAAACAGTTCGAGTTCCGTTTCCGACAGAAGTTGGCGCGAGTAAGTCCACCAAGGAACTTAAATTTGGGCGTAAAAAAAAAAAAAGGATGAGCATAATTTAAGGAGTGAACAAAAAATAATTCAAAACATGCATTTGTTTCACGAAAATTAAATAATTTAAAAAAAAATCATTAAATGATCGTTTGTTTTGCTTATAAAGAATGAATAAACGAAATGAGTCCACCAATGAACGTAAATGTTGGCATAAAAATAATAATTTAAGTAGTGAACAAGAAATTAATTTGAAAGTAAATAAATGATTCGAAAAAATCTTTTCTAGAAGGAAACGATTGCTTACAAAAATGAATAAACGAAATACGTATTCATCGTATGCAAAATTATGTAAATGTTGTCTATAATTAAAATATTTTTTATTAACTAGTTTTTTTTTTCAAATTATACAAACAATTAGTGTGAGGAAAATGGTTTTTAGATCTTTCGTTTTATGCAAATCAAACATATCCCTTTGTTTTCTTTAATGATACGATGAATGAAAAACTTCATCGATGATAGGATGCTTATATCTCTTCTTTAATTACCAGTAGTGTAATACAATTTTCTTATTTGAGTTTTCTTTTTCATTTGGATTGAGCTCAGAATGCCACGTGTACTAATATTTCACGGGGCCAAGCTTTTTTATCTAAGGATTGGAAATGGACTACTGGGGTTCAATAATAAACGTGCTTTATCAATCTGGAGATCTAAAATTAGTGAAAGTTCAAAATTCACAAGCCGTTCAGATCGAGCATGGGTCATATTGAAGTCTACGCCTAGAAGAAAGCTGCCCCTCTATCTAAATCACAAGCCAGAGTGTTTAAGTTTAGGTTTTATAGATAGAGCCGAATGATGTATGTAAGGAATATCTAAATTTCATAAACAAGAGAAGTAATTGTGAATTTGACAAACGATGCGACATAAACCGTGACAGAACCCAATTTTTATACCGTGTTCGCAAGTCTAATCGAAAAGCAAACTTACAGATGGAGGAAGACGAGAACTATATGGTTTTTCTCGTGCATGTCGAACTTCAAAGACAATACAAAACACTGATATGTAAAACCTGGTTGGAAAATTTATGTGACAAATTTTGATATGGGCATCTTAATATGCTCCACGTGTCTGAATACCATTTCAATTTACCAAAACTTTATATAAAATTCATATCCCTAACATTGTTCTGAAACGCGATTTAGTGGCAAACCGTGTGAGACGTCCCGTTCATTGTTAGTAGAAAAGTCCAGTAAAAGCGTTACTAATTATTAGTTTAGTGGGGTTTACAACACCGGTCAACTTCTTCTAATTAATGGCCATATTAGAGTACACGTCGGCCCTTAAATTTCAAGTAATGCATGAAGACAAAGCAAACCGCTCATTTCATAGAGATTAGTCCCACTAAACCATCATTATTAGGATCTGACCAAAAAAAAAAATACCATCATTACTAGGAGATAATAATCAACTAGACAATCACACCGAATTTAAGGAGGTGAAAGCAGGGTGAGCCAGATGGACCATCCAAACCGAGAACCGCCCGGACCGAATCGGGCCAACGATTTTAGTCCGATTCTTGAGGTCACTAGTCCGGTCCCCAGTTCCTTAAGGAACCAGACCGACGAACCGCCCACCCGTACTAGTAAATTTTAATCCTTATTTTTATTTTTAAGATACATAATTTTAAATTTCTGAAAGAAAAAGGAAGAAAACCCAATATTCTGGAAGATGGTGAAGCCGGATGAAAGAATATGTTCCATAACTTCGTAATCAAACTCGAGTTCCTTATTTTTGTTTTAATTTTATTTTTTAGCTTCATTTTACCGGTTGAACCGGATCGGACCGGCGATTCAGTTCGATCTGATTCCAAGGACCTCCGGTCCGGTCCATAGTTCCCGAAAATGATAACCGGTACCACTTGTTCCGTCCACGGTTCTTGAGGAAACCGGACCGACCCGGATTATGCACACCCCTAAGTGATGGGCAACAACTCATCGTATACAAAATACAACTCAGCTTCAACTCCCCATACAAAAATGGCATCTCAAGGCCTGCTTCATGGTCATCATATTTGAGAACCTGGCCTCTCCTTGAGAAGAGGGTTCGTACAATCAAACACTTGATCAGGCTTTCTTAGGCGCGTACTCTGGCGGGGCGCCTTGCTAGATGCTGCTTTGTTCTAGTCGAGATGGCGCACGATGCGGTCATTGCAAGAAGGTTCGGCAGGTTCGAGCGGAAGAAGTTGGTGTATGGAGCATTCGTCCTTGTGTTGAGCTTTGGCACTGTCTTAAGGTTGAGGCCTTCCTTCCTTGGGTCCTTCACCAACGTGTCAGTAATCCACCTTGTTTCTTGCAAGAACTGAAATAGTCACAAGCCAAAGTGTTAAGTTCTCAAATGAAGCTCCTAACAATATGCTATAATACTGACCTCATGGTCCAGAAATTGATGCATTATCAGATGCTGCATTTCCAGTGTTACGCAAATTTTCTGAAGCAATCTTGTGGGGTCATTAACTTTCCTTGATTTTTCAGTGATTTTGCGGTTGTCAACTGGAAAGGGTCATCAAATTTGTCCATACCTTTTGCAGTTCTAGAAAACACTGGCAAAACAGGGGCAACGATCCAATTCCACGATTTTCCCGGGTACTGCATCTTCAATGACTGATCAGCTTACATAATCGTCCCAAATGTATATGTCGAGCGTTTTGCTCATTTGATTAGACTTTGTTTTGTGTTGGAGGTTCTGATTATTTCGCTAATAATCTTGTAGTGGCAGAAAATGGGATGAAGCAAAGAGAGCCACCATGCCATGTTATGGACCTAAGATCAGATTTATACAACATAACTGGTGAAGTGAGGATCCATGCCAATTCTCCACAGTTTTCATCCCTTTCCCTGAAAAAAGAAATGTGTTTCAAGGATACAATTCCTGGAAAATAAGACCATATGCAAGAAATAAAGACTTAGGAGCAATGAATCGCGTCAGAGAATGGACAGTTATACCTGTTTTTTCAGATGTACAAGTTCCTCAGTGCACCAGAAATCATACCATCGTCTCCATTCTCTTCTCTACAGGAGGATATGCAGGAAACCATTTCCATGACTTCAGTGACATCATAATTCCGTTGTACTTAACGTCCAGGCTCTTTAATGGAAAAGTGCAGTTCCTCATTTCAGATAACACCTCTTGGTGGGTCATGAAGTTCCGAGCAATTTTACAAAATCTTTCTTACTACCCAATTATCCATATTGACCAAGAAGAAGATGTTCATTGTTTCCCAAGCATCATCCTTCAGTGTCATGGAGAGCTACATATAGACCCTTCCATGTCTCTCTACACAATTACAGACTTCAGTGTGTTTTTGAGAAACACCTGTTGGAATATATAAATATTAAACCACGCCTTCTTCTATTAGCTTAAGCTTTTAGAGCAGTTGGTAAGTGGTCCCACAAAATCTTTCATAGTATCAAAGCAGGAGGTCCTGAGTTCAAATCTTTCCAGGCCCCTATTTGCTTCCCCAATGAATTTGTCCACGCTTAGTACTAGGCAAAAGACCAGACTAAGCGTGAGGGGGAGTGTTGGAATATATAAATATTAAACCACGTCTTCTTCTATTAGCTTAAGCTTTTAGAGCAGTTGGTAAGTGGTCCCACAAAATCTTTCAGCACCTACTCATTGAAATGGAGAAATGCAGTTAGACTTAGACATGGCAACACTAGAAAGCCTCGTCTTTTGGTAATATTGAGGAAAAGGACTCGATCATTCGCTAATTCTACGAATATTGCAGAGACAGTGGAAAGTATGGGATTTGAAGTGATTGCTGCTGAGGGGAACATACACATGGCTAGATTTGCAGAGATAGTGAATTCTTGTAATGTGGTGATGGGAATACATGGAGCTGGACTTACTAATGCTCTCTCCCTTCCCGAGGGTGCAGTTATGATACAAGTAGTGCCGTCGGGTGGTGTGGAATTGGTTGCAAAAACATACTTTGGAGTGCCCTCGAAGGAAATGAACTTAAGGTATCTAGAGTACAAGATAGGGACAAAAGAGAGCACTCTGATAGAACAATTTCCACTAGGTCATATGGCCCTGAAGAATCCATATTCATTGCATAGATGGAAGTTAGAAGCCTTTAAGTCGGCTTACTTAGACAAGCATAATGTTACAATCGATGTTAGGAGGTTTAAACCCACTTTGCTTAAAGCCCTTGAGCTTTTGCACGAGTAATGGTCAGTGATCACAGACGGACATTGAGCTCATCACCTGTACAAGCTGAACTTTTATAAGGCACTATTCATCAGCGAGATGTAGACAATGATCAAAAGATTACATACTCAAGGGCAGAATTCTGGAATGAAAAAAATTAAACAAGAAATATCTCAGACTGGGATAGAAGGAAGATAAATTAGAAGAAAGATATAACAAGCATAAAATAAAAATGCAAAGAGTACGTACGAAAAAAGGGACACATAAAGAATTAAGATAAAATGAAAATCCCTATATTTATCGGGCAAGGAGAAAAAAAGAATGTGAGATCTAGACAGAAGTAGGATAAAAACCTAATGACTCGCGTGATGAGGTCCCAGACTCTCACTTTAGTAAGAAAGTAACATTTTGTCCATGGGACTACCTATCGGAATATTTTATGTACAAAAGAAAAAATAGTGACTCTTGAGGGCCCAAGACAGAACAAGCAGCAATCGGGGGCAAAAGTTAGTTCCTCACAGCTAACATTAGACAAAAAAAGGTTATTTCCTCAAAGCGATTTGTTCGATTATGCTTTCCAATTTTCCCATCAATATTATATAATTTAAAAAATGACAAGGAAAGTGTTCATTCACAATTATATCAAAATGTAGGAACCTACAGCACTACTGAGGAATTTAAAACGTACTGTAAACCTAGTCATGCCTAGTGCAATAAAAAAATGTGATCTATTTGGAAATAAATGCCAGTGATATAAAACTCCGCGTTGAACCTTTTAAAGAGAAAAGACAAACCATGAACGCTTATCATGAATGGTTTGGAAACGACCTTTTTTCTTTCCAGGATAGCATCGTGCAGTAACACTTACCCTTAAACCGAGCCATCTTTCTCTGTGGACTCCAATACTCCAGCAGTAAAATAAAAGCTTTACCACTAACCAGTCAGCATAGCAACCTCGTTGCAGCTTCTACGTGGAATGTCTATACCCTGATAGCTTTGGGTTTTTATGCAAGAGAGCCGTCCAGAGAAGAGTATCCATCAAGCGATAAGGACAAAAATTAGCCATTGTGGCTAATCGAAAGCCAAAAGAAGAACGGCCAACCATTGAACACAAGTTTCAAAGGGGTAAACAGTGGTCTCCATCTCTCAGCAGGGATCAATAAACCCCCTCACAAGGTATTGCCTCTTGAACAAATTAGCCCTCCTACATTATGTAACATATTACAAGGCTTTAATTAGATGTCCACTCATCCTATACGTCTAGAATATGACCTTTGTAAGCTATAAGCAACTGGTCTGTATCATCTCTAAACCGTGATATGAATCTCTCTATAAATGCTTCCTCGTTTAATTCCAGCATTGCAGTGAAACTCGGGTCCTTCTTCATTAGCCCCCGTAACTTAACAACCTGCAAAACTCTGCATCGAGGAACCACGCGATCCTCCATGCTGTGCATCAGACAAGAGGGTCTACCGACTATCAAAGTCCTTTTGCACTTCACGACATTGAGCAAAAAATCAATTCCAAACTTTAGTTTCTCCTCAGAGACCCTGAGCAGAGTCGGCGCCCTTCTTAACATTAAAACGACATCCTCCTCTGCGAACCCAAAGTCCCTAAACAGTTTCACTTTTTTCCCAAAGGTCTTGACACTGATGCAACTGACTGAGTAGAGCGCGTGAGCCAGCATCCCAGAATTTGGTGAAAATCCCATCTTGAGGACACGCGAAACAAGAACGTTGAGTCTCGACTCTTTGGCAACAAAGAGACTCGGCTGCCTCTTCAATAACATTCTTTGCTGATACCCAGTAACCCCACAACTCTCCAAGATGGCAATGTTGCGAATGAGAACAGATTCAGGGTCCTTAGCGACTATCCACTTGCACCTTCGCAGAACCACAATCAAATCTTTGTTGTCCTTATCATCGAATAAAACTCCTTTCAGGATCTGGACATTGGGAACCAATCTCTTGTTCAAACTCACCGACAGAACCGACGCGCTCTTGGAAATGTAGTTCCCCAAATCGGCACCCACGAGACCCAACCCTTGGAAAAAATCAAGCTTCGGTTTGAGGGTTTTCCCAATATCAGCACACAAAATCTGCGGACAGACAATAACGGAAGACCGAATCTGAGCATCGGAAAACCCGAGTTTCTGAAAGTACTTCATCACAGCTCGAGAATTCTCCACGGAATTGGAAGTGGCCCGGGGGAATCGGTTCGAGACGGCAAGCGCTAGGGGCCGGGAAAAATTCAAGCTTCTCATCAGGAAACTGCTGAGATCATCCCTTATGTCCGGACTTTTAGCTGAGAAACAACGTGTGCACAGCTTCGCGGGGTTCAACGGAAGACGGCGAAAGAAAGAGACGGAGCAGATAGAAATGAACATGCGCATATGGGATCAAAGAGCAGGGTGAGCGAAACAAGGTAAAAGGCATGAACCCCGAAATGACCCCTGTACGAACTACCGAAACACCACAAATTCTCTCTCGATCTCCTCCAGGTTCGTCTTCAGATGGAACAAACTGCATTCAGAAGAGAAGAAGCTGCAAAATTTGGGTAAGTTCATCACCTGAAAACGAAGTGAAGAAGCCTTGTCCTGAATGAAGAGCTTTGCAGACGGAATGCAACCCAGAAGATGCGATGAATCGTGGGTCTTACAGCATCCGAGACGGGGAATGACGATGCTGACCGATTCGTCGCTCGCTAGTCCCCGACCGGAGGTAAGAGTAAAGTGAAAACCCTCTATAAACCCAAGCGGCTTAAGTTCAGTTAGGGCTGTCAAAAATTTCCGGCGCGAAAATATTGGGCTGTCCAAAAGGCCCGTGCCGGCCCGGCCCGATCCGGCACTGGTCCCTCTAATTCATGCACTAAAAGTAAAACCCTACCTTTTTTTTTTCTTTTTTCTTTTTTAATTTTTTGTCATGGTTGAAGACTTGCATACATGCGAATTTGAAAAGCATCGAATGGCTAACATCTATTCATGATCTTGAACTTGTCTATTTTTAATACAATTTATTTTTCTTTTTTTCTTTTTTTTTGAGAATTTCTTATTCGTTGGATCTAGCAAAACTACACATGTATAGGGTGGTCCGCCTTCATATGCACTGTTTTGCTCCATTTTCTAGCTGAGGACAACATCCTCATTGTTAGTGGATTCTCGTGATATTTTTCTCCATCTCATACTAGAGAAATTCTCTATATATATATATATATATTTTTTAAAATTAAGTTTGAAAAGAAGTCAATCTTGCAACATATTCTGTTCTTTCAGTCTTTATTTAATTTCGTTCAATATTTAGATAATTTAGGAGCACGGGCACGGATATCGAAGTTATTTTGAGATGTATGGAACAACCCTACGAGCCTCGTAAAAGAGTTGACCGGAATTCAATGATTTTTATGTTCCTTGTACTGTAGTGGCATCTTCAAATGTGCCAGATTTAGTTAATATATAATTAATCTCATAGTTGACATCTTATTGTGTAAACAGACGTCCCCAGTCAAGATTTGTGCCTAAGAGACCCCTACTAACAAGAAAAGAGAAGACGATGAAGATAACTGAGAACTCTCTGAATAAGTTCCATTTTGATTTCATCTGCCCTTTTGCTCATTTTTTACTCACGATCGATGCATCATTTCCAAATCCTTTTGGATTGTTATGTAATGATCTGTTTTTGAGAACGAGCTAACCTATGAAAACTTACCTAATATTCTCGGGGATTTATGATCTTGATTTTTCAAACAAACAAAAAAATCGAGACCGACACGACCCGAAGAGTTGGGACACGTGTGATTAGGGCTCGGGCCGAGTCAGTCTGGGCCGAACTAGGTACTATTTAATTTCAGGCCGACTCAAGCCGAGCCGAGCTGAGTATTGTTTAGTTTCGGGCATGACTCGTTGACACCCCTAAAGTTCACTATATGCATAAAAAAATTAAAAGTATACCATACGCCAAAACTTACCTACGGTGCTCACTAGTATCAAATATTTCAAAATGATTATTTAAGTACCAAATTTTTTAAAAAACGATCACTTTAGTACCACAATTTTTAAATGATCGCTTATTAAATGCCAATTTTTTTGAAAAATGCTCACTTCAATGCCAACTTCGACGCGCCATATCCGCTCAAATATTAATAAAAAAAATAAGCCACGTTAGATTTTCGATGAGCCATATCAATTCACTTCGATGAGCCCGTCAGCTCAAATATTAATAAAAAAATTAAGTCACGTCAGATTTCGATGAACTACACCAGTTTGGAGTTGGCACTGAAGTTAGCGTTTTTTAAAAAAATTGGCACTTAAATGATCGATTTGAAAGTTTTAGAACTAAATTCAGCGTCGTACATAAGTTTTGGCACTTGTGATATACTTTAGCCAAACCTAAGGAATATCATTCTCTTGCTCTGTTTGTTGTTCTTATTGTTCCATTTATTTAAAAAGCTTAATTTTCTAAAAAAAAAAACCTCAATTTTAAGTCCAAGCTCAAATCCACATCGAAAATTTTTTGTGTTAAAAAAACGCCCAACTTCAAGTCCGACATGGCATTTCCACATGAATAACAAATATACCTCGATAAAAATTGTTGAAATTGTCCAAAATAAAATCATCATATGATATGCCTTACCAAAAAAAAAAATCATCATATGATATGAAAGTTGGAAGACATAATAATGATTTTTGGACAAATAGCTAATGGGGACAGATTTGATATTAGAGTAAAAATTAATGAGTTTTTTTTTTCTGGACTTAAAGTATGAGTTTTTTTCTGAGTCAAAAAAAGTTCGGGGAGATTTGAGCAACTAGGACCTCTTTTTTTTTTTAACCCAAACTAGTATATCTGTAATAAATTTATGCAAACTAATTTTTTAATAAAAAAATCAAAATTGGTATACTTGTGATAAATTGATTCTTCTTTATTTTCCATTAAATAGGTTAATACCACGAAAAATCTCAAATTGATACTCCGGTGACAAACATGGTAAAAATCCTAAGCTGGTACATGTGTGTCGACTTAGGATTTTTGTGGTAAAAAAATTAGTTTAGAGTAAATCTGTCGAATGCGTATTAGTTCGAAATTTTCGAGATATTGACCCTTTTTTGTGTGTTAAATCACTCGTATTGTAAACTTTTTTTCTCTTTTTATTTTATGGACCTTTGTAACTTATCTCGACCTAAACTTCATAAGGAACTAGAAAATAACCGTATTACTGCAATAACCCATATCAATTTATATTTGATGTTCATTCATCTCTTTTTTCAAATTCAAAATCAATAAAAGCTAAAAAGTAGATTCTATAGATCCAATAATTAAAGTTTATTGATCAACTGTAACCCTTTTGGCAAATGTATGTGTCTGTACATCATGTGGCAAGTGCGAGGGTCAAGCGTCACAATATATGTGCAAGCATTAACTTTCTGTGAAAGATAATATATTCTATATTTTTTATTCGATTATTATGGATTGTTATCAAAATCAGTTCACTTTAAATTGTTGAAATTCAAAACTATCGAAGATCTAAAAAAACACACACACACGCACACATATATATATAACGTGTCTATCTATAATTTACAATTCGATACAGATCTATCAATAAAATCGATCTACACATTATACCTTGTTACTAGAAAATATGCACACAAAGTTGCGTGTATGCAAATGATGGGCAGAAACCATCTAATTAAGAAACTTTTGAATCATTAGAAATTGGATTCATTAAAATGCAAGATGTTGTATAAACATATTAGGGAAAGAGAAATATTTCAACATTTGAACCACTTTTAGAAAATATTTTGCTCGGAAGGTTGTACATATTGTGTCGACCATTAAAAGATTTTGTTTAATCACCTTATTACAAAATACTTGAATCACTAATTGGTGAAGATTAAATATCGACACAATACGAAGAAATTGTACACATAACTATGGGAAAGGAAAATCTTTCACGATTATGACCTTTTTTTTAGGAAGGTTGTACATAAAAATAAAATAAAATAAAAGATCATGTTTTAAAAAATTGAAAGAAGTGTGCGGAGAAATTGAATTATCAACTTATGCATTTATCCTTTGATAAAGTATTTATAAATTATTTAATTCAGAGTATCCTGGATAAGAAAAAAATAATTTTGATGCCTTAAAAATAGGACTTCTCATCAAAACAATACTTTGGTTCGCTATTGCTATTTCAACACAACAACTGCAAGATACAATCCTAACCATAATTACTTTTTTCGAATTAGAATCGTTGTCATGTAGGCCCAAAGTGAATATTGTTATATTTATTATTTTGTTGTTGATATCAATCTTGTGAGGCCTTAAAAATAGGATGTCCCTTGAAATTTATATTTTGATTGGTGTTTCGACATAACAATAACGATATTCTAATTTTTTTTTTTTTTTTTTATGTTTGGTGTATTGTTACTCGGGAAAGTTGTTCAAGACGTCATAAACTTATTGTATTTTTGTCAATTTAGTTTTAAACCTTTTTAATTTCGTCAACTGAGTCCTAATTTTTTTTTTACCTTTTGTAAATTGAGTCAATTCGGTCAATTTTGACACAGTAGGCACTGTTGTAGATAATTTTTAATAATATTTTAATCCTTTTTTGGACTTATTATTATCATTTATTTTATTTTTTTCTTCTCCTTTTCCTTCTCTACTTTTTTTTTCTTTTTCTTTATCCCTCTGCTTGGGCTTGTCGCCGAGGTGGTCAACCACCCTCGCTAGCCCAGACTAGGGGGACCCTCATCTGATCCGGTGAGGGTGGCCCTTGCCTGAGGCCGACGAGGGGAAAAGGGAAAAAGCAAAAAGAAAAGAAAAAAGTAAAAAGGGAAATCGAACAAAAGAAGAAAGATATAAAAAATTCATAAAAATTGCTCATTTCAGCGCCAATCGTCCTATCGGTCGTGTCATGTCGAACGACCAGCCTCCACATCAACGATTTTCGATAAAAATTGACCGGATAGACTCAATTGGTAAAATGGTTTAAAACTCAATTGGCAAAGTTAATAGACTTAGGACTAAATTGGTGTAAGTGTAATGTGTCCAGGATTTTTTGGACGATTTTCCCATAATTATTCACAATGGATTGTGCATTTCGAAAGAGGACATTGTACAGATGGATAGAAATGTGCACACGCGTTGCGTGCAAGAAATTGACATTTTGAAGTAAAATTGAATGGTAAAAAATGAAAACAAATTATCGTTAAATAAATATAATACCAAGGAATTTAATACGCGTTTATAGATAGAGAAAGTAATTTTATTTCGAGATTTAAAATATATTTAGGAAGGTTTTTGTAGATCAAGAAAATTATATTTTTAATAATGAAAATGAGAAATAGAATAAGGTTGTGAATTTACTCACTCGTCCATCAGACACACTATTTGTTAAAAAAAATGATAATACCGGATATATGAGGAAGGATAAAAACGATTAAGATCCAATGAAATTAGGATCTCGTACCTTGGTTCATAATGGTAGAGAAAAGCTACTTGGTTTTTTCATATTCAAGCAGTAATGCAAAGGAAAAATGAAAGACAGGAAATTTCACAAAACTCCTTCAATTTTAGGGGGTATTACATGTTTGCCTCTGAATTTCTCAAATGTCACATACTACTCATCTTAGCTTTCATTATGTTACAGCTATCAACACTTCTGCACACGATTTCGAGTAAACTTGTATTTTCAATTTTTTTTTAATGAAAGATCACTTTTACCATGGATTTATGTTAAAAAATGATAAATAAAGGAAAAAAATTAAATACCCAAATTAACACGGAAAGAACAAATAATGTTAAATAACCTATATCGTCAAGAATGGTGAGATATCAATTGAACTGATAAGATATTTGAAGAGAACGAAATTAAAATTAAGTCAAAAGTGAAAGGGCTTCGGTAACAAAAAGGATGAATACTCATTACGTGTTCTAAATGGTTAATTGATGCGATTAAAACGGTCTAGCGCTAAAAATGTTGCAAAAAAATTACCTTAGATTTGGTTTAATAATTTCATTTACCATCGGAAAACATCATTTTTTTTCCTTTATAGTCTTTTGAATATTTTTGCTATTCAGATTTTTTTTTACATTTATTATCCCTTTAAATACGCATAATTAGTAACCAATTTCTAGCTTTATTTCGCCGCAGGTTTACATTCATCGATGCTGCTGAATGCTGAAATATCCGTCACCCTAATTAGAATATTATGAACGGATATTTACTTGTTTAGCTAAAGAAAGAAACATAACATATTTTGGACACGCTAGCTGTATCGTCTTCACATCACGCAAGAAAAATAACATGTTTATGATTGAGTTATTTCAAAATTCAATTATGCTTGCCAGGAACTTCGTAATTATATGGCGGCTTTAATTTTGCAAATTGTTATATTTTCTTTTGTTTCCTCCAATTACCCAGCCGTTGACCCCACGCCACTGTCCCAATTCAAAAGGTTGACTTTTTTTTTTGGTTGGGGGGGGGGGGGGGGGGAAATCATTTCAATCTCCAGACAGACGCCAAAACCTCGCGCGCCGATTGAACCGCGTTGTTTTCACGCCCAAAATCCAAATAACTCCCACCAAAAAAAAAAAAAAAAAAAAACCTAATCCTCTCACTTCTCTTCTCTTCTCTTCTCTCTCAAGCGGTCGCAGCTGAATCGATCGCCGATCATCGAAGCATATGGGGAAGAGAGCGAAGCGAACCGCGAGCCAGCGAGGCGACGCCCAGTCGTCTTCTCAGCAGCAGCAGCAGCAGCAGCAATCCACTAAGACGACGACCGCCCGGGCGAACAAGCGCGTCAAGGCCGCGAAGCCGGATGCCGAGCCCGAGTTCTTCGAGGATAAGCGCAACTTGGTAAATCCCCAACTAGCTGTTTTTCTGGGTTGCGCGTCTGTCGGGTCGCGTGTTTCGTGAAGGGGGGGTGGGTGGGTTTGATTTGATTCGCTCGGTGAAGGTTCGGGCCCGCGAGCATTGATGTTCGCTTCTGCCGTGTTTTTAGGGCTCGGGGATAAGGTCAAGCGTTCTTTTTTTTTTAAGCTTAGTAGGTGTAGGTTGCGGAATGCGTGCACTTGCGATGATATGCGAGTATCTGGTTTAGAGCTCGCTATTGGAGGGTTACAGATTATGGTGTTTGAAAATCACAGTAAGGTTGGGAGTGTTGGGCGTCCGATGCTCGAATTCGGGTGAATGTAACAGTTTCTGTCCTCCTCGAATTTTTGTCAATGCTAACTATATGCTTTTGTTTCCATTCGTTGCAATATGACTTTGATTGTTAGGCGGATGTAGTTTTGGAATTTTGCTTCTCTCCCTGCTTAGTTAACTTCAGTGTAGTTGGATTCTTGAGTGTAGCTTCTATCCCTGCTCAGTCAAGTTGGTCTTCATTTGAATGGATGAAACGTAAATGAAAGAACATTTTCTGGGACTGATTTCAGTGCATGGATATCTTCTGGATATGAGAAAGATGGTAGTTTTCTACAAAAAATAAAAAGAAAAAAGAAAGCCTTCTGGCTCCTATAGTCATGCAGAGTTTCTTGTGTTGCTTGTCCAGATTTTGGGGTTTCGAGTATTTGGAGCTGCGTCTTGTTTGGTGAGCTGAGTATATGTGGTTTTGGATATGGATGCACTGACAAAGACTATGCAAGCGTTTGCTTTATATTTTGTAATGGGATCGCGGGTTTTGGATTTTATGTTTGAAACAGTAAGGTCGTGTAGACTGCTTAGCATCTGACACTTGGAGTTGGTGAATTCTTCTGCTTTTCCTTGCCAAATGTAATTGGTTTCCCTTTTAACTAAATATTATTTTAGATGGACAAAAAATTGGAGTTGTTAAATGTTGCTTCTACACCTTGCCTAGTCAACTACATGTTATTTTGAATGGGTGAAACTCGACAAAGAACATTATTTCGGATTGATGTCCACAAGCGGACTACTTTGAGCAAGTGACTTCCTTTCATATTCATGCAAAGTTTCTTGTGGTCCTACTGAAAGTGTAAAGTGTATTGTCATGCATTGGTCCAAGGTGCCGAAAATTAAAAGGTTCAACACTTAACTTGTTCGACAATCATAACTAACATTGGCCTATACGATATGGCTAAAAATTACACTTGATGGGGTGAGCAACGAAGGTGTTACTTAATTCATTAAGTAGAAAACGTTACTGATGGTAATTAGAATCTTGCCATTCATATTGTTAGAACCTACGAATGGTAATCACCATTCCATGTACGATAAGGAATTATCATATTTCGTGATCAATTTTTCATTGTTGCCAAACAACTATTTATTCTTATTTTCAGCACTTAAAATTGTTACTTAGAATTCTGTACTTAAATTGTCAGCACTTATTCTTCAATTTCATCAAACGAGCCCGAAGTTGAAATTCTAAATTTGCTTTGCAGGAAGATTTGTGGAAAGCTGTCTTTCCTGTGGGAACCGAGGTTTGCAATGGAATGTATTGACTCTTTGGTTTTATCTGCGTGGCATTTCTTTGTTGCTGACATGCACTGATATTCTTATGGCAGTGGGATCAACTGGACACAGTCTACCAAATGAATTGGAATTTCTCTAATCTTGAAGTGAGATCAGCCTTTTTAGTGTTATGTTCAAAATTTGGATTGGGAAAGAGACTGAAATTCCAATTTGTTGCCATTGCTTATATTATGAACATCTAATCTAATCATGACATCTGCAGAATGCTTTTGAGGAGGGTGGGAAGCTGTACGGCAAGAAAGTTTATCTCTTTGGATGTACAGAACGTATGTGGTTCATTGTATCCTGTTTTGCCTCGGAGTGTCCTCAGTTCACTGCTATGTTTCTCACTGTGTCCTGACGAACAGATTTTTGTTACTGCAGCTCAGCTGGTCCATTTTAAGGGCGAGGCCAAGATTATGTATATCCCTGTTGTTGTGGCTGTAAGTTTTGTACTTGATGACTATGTCATGTATATTGAACAAAATTAAGTTAAATAATGGCCAAATATATAATTTTTCTTTGGTTGTGGGAGGTTTTTAATTTTCTTATATAGCTATTCCTATGGAAATGTATTAGAAGCTCACATCTGACAGATTTAGTTCTTTCAAACTCTGAAATTCAGGCCGTTCGACAAATTTCTCTCACCTTTAAATTATTGGAAGAATCAACTTGTGTTTGCCACTTTTCTAAGGTAGTGATGTGTCCCTTGTTTGCAGGTTGTATCTCCTTTTCCACCATCTGATAAAATTGGAATTAAGTCGGTTCAAAGGGAGTCTGAAGAAATAATTCCAATGAGGCAGATGAAAATGGATTGGGTCCCATATATTCCTTTGGAGAATAGGTATTCTAATTGACTTTAGTCTGTCCATTTATTCTTGGGTTCTAATGTGTCATTTGCCTCGCAGAGACAGCCAAGTTGATAGGTTGAAATCTCAAATATTTATTCTGAGCTGCACGCAGCGAAGGTATGTAAACAAACCCCCCGCACTCTCCCTCTCTCTCTTGTGCACATAGATCCTTCTATCCACAATCTCATGGAGCAATCAAACAAAAGCGCAGAGAAACATGCAGCGCAAGTTCATGATTTTCCTTGATTTTATCCTTCACATAATATGCATCTTATATGTCATTTTGAGTCCTTAGCTACGTCATACAATTGTTCAGGTATCATTATGTATTCTTTTTTTAGTATACCATTATGTTAGTTGCAGATTATCTGCTTAGCTGTAATTTTTTTTTGAAGTTAATGCATAGGTTCTTTTTGTAATTCTATGGAGATGTAGGTTCAAGATCCCATTGTTTTTTTCAACTTTCTTTTTCTTATTTCTATTGTTGTTATTTAAAAATATGACCTTTTTAGTCCTTAGTCCCTTTTTCCCTAATTTTATTTTTATTTTATTCTTTTTTCTTCAATTGATCTTTGCTTTTTATTTTTGTTATATTCTTTTTTATTCTATTTTTCTTTTTTGGGTTCATCGACTGCCGACTCCAACTAGTTTGGGATAAAGGTGTTGTTGATGTTGATGTTGTTGCTATGGCTATATCCTTTAATCTTGATGACATGTTTAGTGCATTGATATCCTAGAATTTCTGTGGTGAATTGGATCATTCATACTTAAATGTCGACTAATTGATGTTGAAGGCAATGTTATAGTTTGTTTATTGGTGATGCTGAGCTTTTGCTGATTATTTTTGTATTTCTTCATTTGTGCATCCTGTATCTCTAATTGAGTTGTATTGGTAGTTGAGACGTGAGATTTTATCATTGCGGTTCCTCAAATAAAGCGTTTTCACTTATAGATTTCCTGAAGACCTCAATTTGTTCCAATAACATAAAAATATTTTCCTTTGCAGGGCTGCTTTGAAGCATTTGAAGATAGACCGGGTTAAGAAATATGAGTACTGCCTACCTTGTGAGTCACTGTTGCATTTAGTGTTTTGTCCATTATCTCTTCTGGTCTCTCTTCATTGGTCTATGGAAGATGATCATTGGTATACTAAGATGGAAGATCTTTTTCTGATACACGATTTTCTTCAATGGAATGATGGAACTAGAATATCTCTTTTCTCCTGGGGTTTATATGGCATGGCAATGTGCTTTGCTGCTTGTGAATGCATCCTGGAATGTGGAACATTAGGGAAGAGGGAATGGTTTTGTTTGTTTTTTGTCGTGAGAAGCAAAAACTGAACTCTTCAAATCTAAATTTACTGAACCAGCTAGGATACAATTATGGAAATCCTTGGCAAGATCCATATAGTGGAATGATTTAATAAAAGAAAAGGGAAGGTGAAATCATTTAGTTGTTGCTGACCGGTGATTGGTCAGTGACTTATGCCAGAGAGAGGCTGCAAATGTGAAAATTGCAGACTTGTGTGGACGACCAATCTCGGTCCATAATTGTCCGGGAGTGGCTTCTAGGTCCTCGCTACTGACTTGGTTCTCAGATCAAGGTCATTCTGAGTGAGAGGAGGAGTTGCAACTGGGCATCGCTGGTGACTTGCAAGGTCGATGTTGTGGCCGGTGACATCTGTTGATGTTAGCAATCGAAGTCTCTCTGTCTCTTACCCCTCTCTTTTTGAAGGCATTCATTTTACTATAAAATATTCTTCCTGGATAGAGAATACCTATCTGTAACTTTCTTGGCCAGTTTTTTATATTGCTAATAGTGACTATATCAAGCTTTATCCCATTTGATGTTGTTAGAAAGTCCAACCCAAAAGTTTAAACTTCTAAAACAATTGGCAGTGGTCCCATAAAATCTCACATGATATCACAGCAGGAGGTCTTGAGTTTGAATCTTTCCAAGCTCCTACTTGCCTTCCCAATTACGTATTTCCACGCTTAGTATTAGGCAAAAAGAAGACTAAGCATGAGGGGGAATGATAGAATAATTTTCTTCTAACAACTTAGGCTTTTAGAACAGTTGACAGTGGTCCCACAAAATCTCACAGATGTCCACCAGGAAAATTAAATGGGGCTGACATATTTTATGTACTGCTAGATAGAGCTATATAAATAATTATATCTGGAGTATAGAATCTACGTATTGCATAACTTCAAGGTGTGTGGTTATCAGATGGGCAGATATGCTAACTCCATTGAAGTTGTACAAAAGTTCTCTTTCTGCATATGTCAACCAATTTTCTTCATGTATAACTGAGCTTTAGGGTTATACCTCATTGTAACGTCGCCCTTAATATAATTATATGTGCATTCCAAGTGGATTTAACAATATATCCTTTATAATTCATTTTCTTCTCTTTTAGATTTTTATCAGCCATTCAAGGAGGATGAGTTTGAGCAGAGTACTGAGGTTACAATTATGTATCCGGTAGAACCACCGGTAAGCGATTCCCGGACAGCAGTAGTCTCTATGTGAAGCTACTAGCATCTGTTCAGGTTAAATAGTAAATCATATCTGTGAAGTAAGTGATGTACTTATTGTTAATGGATAAGTTCTCTGTAGCAGATCTTGAAGACGTTTTTCTTTTATTTAGCTGGATGATATGTGACTGCATATGTAGGTTAGGATGATTGTGCTGGCTATTCTGCATGGTACAAATATATGTGACTGTTCTCCTGTTCCACCCTGCAGGTTGTTTGTGAATTTGACTGGGAGATCGATACACTTGAGGTACAGCCTTGATGATGCCGCACCAGCTGACATTTAATAGTACAAATAAGGCCATGTTTTGATCGCTGTGAGATTTATCAGTTTGTGGGTCCTGTACAACCTCTTCTGGATGTTATATTCTCTATAAGTTCCTTAAAATTGCAAATACCATAATCAGAGTTTGTTAAACTAGGGCTTTATGGTAACTTTTTTTTTCTTTTTTGGGTCGAAGAAAGGTACCTTTGTATGTCAAACTTTTGAAACCCTAATGAAAGATGCTCATAATTGGAACTTCTCTTGGTCAGGTGCTCCTCCAAACCTTCCAAGTTTACTGATTGTTCACATATCAATACTGTGTAATCAGTTAGATACCTGGCATTTTAAAACATACACCCTCGGGATTATGTTTATGGCAGCATATTCATTTAACTAGATTGAAAAGAAGGTAAAAGTTTGCTCAGCTTAGAAAACATAAGTTCCATAGATAATCTATCCCGTGACAAATTGAACCTTATGACAGGATCTCTAACTCATTAAGAACAAAGAAGAGATGTTATTGCAGTTTTTTGTAAACCTTCTCTCTTTCTTTGATGCAACTATCGGGGAAAAAAAATGCCTAGCAACTAAATCTGTGTTATTCATTTCCTTAGAAACTGTAATTTTTGTGATGATCTCCTTCTGGCAGCAAAGCACGAGAGAACATATATTTGATTTGTTAAAACATTGTTTTCAGGAATTTACTGATGATCTCATCAAAGCGGGGGATCTGACCGAAGATCAAAAGGATGATTTCAAGGTATGATGTATCTATGCAGATTGTGACGTGGGCATGACGTGGCATGATGTTGTATCTATGCGCATGACATGGGCTGGGCTCGCAACTTTTAGCATCTGCAGATTGTGATTTAGTCCTTTTTCAGGAGCATGTGAAGAAGACAGTTAGAGAAGCGAAGAAAGCTAATAGAGAGGTATCTCATAAAATATGCTAAATTGACGTGTATGCAAGAAACTTCTGTCATTTATTAAGGAAGCTTGCTATGTTTATTGTAGGCAAGGGAAGCTCGCAAAAAGGCCCTTGAAGAAATGAGTGAGGAAACTAAGTCTGCATTCCAATCAATGAAGTTCTATAAATTTTATCCTGTGCAAACACCAGATACCCCGGATATATCCAAGTCTAAGGTACAACTCCTTCACATTTTATATTTAGCATTGGCAAAGCTTGAGAACCAGCCACACGTGTTACATTTGCAGCTATTCTTTCAATTGAAATTCTGTTTCATGATGACCATGCCTCAGATCCTTAAGTTCATACTTGTTGAGATCATCCCCAATGACTCAGTATGTGAGAAGGGAAATGGACTTCTTACTTCGATTTAAAGAGTGGACTTATAGCTTCATTATAAAACTAAAATTGAAGTGTAAATATGAATTTGTGATCTAGTCCTATAGTAAGCTTTGACATCAAATTTTTGCTTGTGGAACGCTTCAAAACCTTCTTACTATCCACTTTCCAATGCATTTAGTGAGAGTAGAGTTCCTAAGAAAGTTGGAAACTTGGAATACTGCATCAAATATCGGGTTCCACAATGCCCTGATAAAGATGGCTTAGTTTGTGAATTCACCAGTATGGACTTTATAGGCTCATATCAGCGCATCATCCTTTGCTATGGGAAGATTTCACACTATTTAAACTTAAAAATCTGCCACCACATAGCCGAGAAAATATTCCTCAGGTCCCGGCATAGAATTCACTTCGGTATTGTCTTAAGATTGGGACTGCATAAGATTATCCAGATTCTTACTGTCTGATTTGATCACTGGTAAATGTGTAAATAGCGATCCCGGCCCAATCAGTTTAACATTTAGAGCGTCAAGTACCTTTTGATTTGAATTAGCTTTAGATTTTAAAGGGTATTATGCTTGAAGCCATGTGCTATTCGTGCAGTTTGAGTTCATGGCAGAGATTAAGAGTTCTCCTATTTTTGTGATCCTCGCAGGTTCCTTTCATAAACAGATACTATGGAAAAGCGCATGAAGTTCTCTGATGCTATCTATCTGCAAAAGCGGGGATCTGGCCTGGAGACTTTCTGCATCTCGGTTTGCTGCTTAGCAGCAAAATAGCAAGTTGCTCGATAATTCTCGTGCACCAGTTGAGGGGGCAGCGCCTTGTGCACTAACTCTTTTTGATCAGCAGAGTAGTTGTCTGATGGTGGGACGAGATTGTATTTCTTAGTTTCCATTAGATCTTCATTTATTTACATTTTTTTTGGCAGAAATCTTTAGTTCTCTTAGTTCCCAGAGGAGTAGCTTGTAACATGTATCTCTGAGGCCTATGTACTTCTGAAGAACAGTGAGCTTTAGGAAATTCAAATCCTTCATTTTGGTGTTCTTCCTCTCTTCTCTAAGATCCTTTGGAACTTTTGTTGACAATAGATCATTCATGTTCAATACTGCGACCTGGAAAACGCCGAGATTATTTCATTTTACTAAAGATAGATTGTTAGAACTTTTATCAAAGCAATGTCATCCGTGCTTTAGTTATATGCCAACCTGTGGTGAATGAATTAGCGAATGGGATCTGCATTGCAGAGAAATGTGTCATTACACATGACACATGCGTTTGGGTGTTCTCGCAAGTTTTAAGTTGCTGTGGAAGTCGGCTGATATTGTTCAACAAATTTGAGAAAAAAAAAAAAAACAAGTTTTCCTCTCTTGAAAAGTGAGGAGTGGATAAAGAGCAAGAAAAATGCTCAGGAAGATTGTTGGCAGCCGTTGGACCATACATAAATAGACCCAAAGGGTTTTGGAAAACTTTGAAGTGGGTAGTATGTTAAGAGGCATTTGGGTAGAAGGTGGTACAATGGTGGATTGACAGATTATAGAATCCCCTTTCTGTGACTTTAGAGATGGTTCTAACTTCTAAGGATTATCTCAAGTACTTTTACCGAAAAACTGTAAAATAACATTTTCAAGAGCATCAAGCATGCCCTCCTCACCTATCTCACGCGGAATTGAAAACTTTCATGTCCAGTAATTTTTTTGTCATAATGTGGAGTCATCCGAACCACTCCCACATGGGTTTTGTTTAAATGGTTCCATCTCCAGTTTATTCTCAAAGAAATGGAATGCTTCGAGATTCTGCTCCTTGGAGTTTCAAGACTCCGTGCGCCGCAAGGGGCTATCGAACGGCGCATTTGCTGCCACGCTTATGCTTCAGACTGAAAGCAAGATTATTGGCAGTTCTGGTTACTTCTCAATGTAAGTCCACCATCTCTACATCCATTCTGCTATGCAGCAGATCAGCCGCGCCTATGAGATAATTCAAGTCACTTGCACTTCTCATCATTTTTACTTTATTCACCAAATAATCGAAGTAAGACAAACGGGAATTGCAAATCAAATCTCTGAAAGAATAAGAAGAGATTGCACCATGCACCACTCACAGTTGAAAGGACTACACCTCGTCATAGTAATAATACAGACCAAGACATAAGACCAAGACACAAGCTCTCTAAGCTTTATCCTATGATACAACCCTCAACAGTCCCATTTTTTTTATGGCCTTTCTGTCCCTCCTAAATAAAATACAAGAAGTTGGCAGAAAGGCCTTTCTTTTATGGCCTTTCTGACCATTACAAAAAGTCTCAATCCAAACCCTACCTAATGAGCCTATAATAAATATGATTACCCTTCTCGAACTTCTCTACACCCTCCAATTGTTTCTGCTAGCTCCAGTCACTATCGCTATTATCAGACAAACGGTCCACTATGAGCTGCGAGAAATGATCCTTCCATTCGACTGGACTCGCAAACGGAATAAGACCACAAAACAAAGGCAGAAAGATTAAAACAGCAGCATAGAATAAAACCCGCCGAATCCAGTATGGAACTATCAGCGCATCCCTCCTCATCCCTTGGGACGTGGAAACGGGCCCATGGAGAATGAGAAATAATCCTGATGTCCATATATTCGACAAGAAATGCAGGAAGCAAAGAGACTCCCAGAAGATGAGCCAATGATATCCGCTTCCTCCCAAAGTGTCGACACAGAGCTTTCCTGCAAATCCACAAGCCACTCCTAACAGCAAAAGCAGAAAAGTGACCGGCATCGTTTGGTTTGAAGTTGTGGAGCGCTGAAGGAGCAAATAAGCGATAGTGAGGATCATCAGGACACCAAACAACATCCGGCTCAGAACTTGGACCTGACATCTGAGCATTTGAATTCCCGAATTAAAAGACACCACAGGCTCCGGGATCCACCAAGACTTGGATTGCTGAGGGGAGAGAAGTGGACATCATCAAGAAATCTTTAGAGAACAGGACAGTACCTATAATTCTTAAAATCACCATTCAAAAATTGCAGAATTTTGAGGTATAACCAAAGCAAAACAAGAATGGAACTCTTATGACCATCCTGATAGTCATATTAACTACATAAAAAGACAAAACGAATTTTAGGCCAGCGAATATTTTACACCTAACCCTCTCATTTTCAGATGAAACACAATGACACATCCTGCGTATTTCCCCAATAACTACGAGAACTCTCTAATTCTACTACCTTGTTAGAAACTGTTCGGCCAAAAATGATTACAAAACATTCAAATCACTAGAATTCAATTACAAACAGATTGTTGTACCAAAGAGTGCGACAATTTTGGAATTGGAGATCACTTTTAAGGTTCATTTAGACAAATGATACAGTTACTTTTCCCAAACTAAGAACTGTCCAGCCAAATCACTACCAACAAAATTAAAGTATCCATTGCCTCAATGAACATCCCCTATGGTCTGGATCATTACTTCAAGATGTGTATGCTATAAATTCAAGCACGAGATGCGATAACTGAACAGAAGAAAAAGCTCTTGCCTGGGTTGAAGGTGAACAGGATTCGGTAGCTTCAGCGACTCTTTGGTAGGAAAAGACATAAGCTCCATATAAGAGGGAAAGTGACATTATAATCAAACCAGCAACAAGACAATCTATGCACCTTCTAAGGAGTTCCGAATGTCTTGCGTCTTCTAATTCATTCTTGAATTTTTCTACCTTGAAGGATGCTTTTGATATGCCCATAGCCAACTTTGATCTCTCCAGATGATTCGCATCATAAATGAGAGAGAGCTGCGCTTGTTTTAGTTGCATCTTTTTCACAGTAAAACCAAGTTCCAATTCCTTAAGGTCATTAGATCGAGTCTGTTCCAGGACGGATTTCTCAAAGGTGCTTCTTATGGGCTGGGTGAAAACAGGTCCAGATCTGCTACGGGAAATACAAGCAAGTTGATTTTCTTCTCTTTGTCGGCTAATCTGGAAATTTATAGCATCTCCTTGAATATGTTGTTGTGCCCCCTCTAACATGTTTAGATGATTGGGACCATCAGAATGGCACAAAACTGGTTCTGCTCCGCACTCTTTCAAAGAGCTTGAACAACTCCCTTTGTCCATAGAGTCCCGTGGACTCATGTTGGATGTTGGAACTGTAACATCTTGCTGGTCCAACTGATACACTTCCTCTTGTGACAAGGATTCACTGATCGACCTAAGAATCTGTAATGTGCTCCCGAAAAACATCTCAAAGATGCTTGCAAAACGGGTAAATTTGTTGCCAAATTCCTGTTCCCACATCAATAAAGCAGAATACACAAACTTCAGTAACATGGAGTCACGTGGGATTTCGCCAGAACTAAATAAGGAAACTCAACTTGTGAGCCAGATCCAACTGATGAGACAGCAGCTTAAAGTCTTGCTTACATTGGATAACGATTCTCTGACAGCAGAAGTACAAATCTGCAAACGTCACAGCTCTTATAGATTAACCAACCAGTATAATAATCTCTAATATGTCTAATAAACATGTTGGCAAAGGGCGCATATGCGGAGCAAAGAAACTGTGATGCATGTTTCCAGGTTATTCAGTGAATGGAATCAATGAGTATTGTGATTTGTTTCCCGGAATATTTGAGAATCATCCGTATTATTATACTTCAATCAATTTACATTGCAAAAAAGGATACATCAAATGTAAATCATACTAGACTTGAAACATTTAAAAGACTTGTTCCAGCATTATCATACCTGATAGCAAAAGCAAGTTAAATCTACCCACGGTAAAGTGGGTGGGCCTTATCTCAGATTAACGATAATCTATGAATGCATGGCCGTTCAAGACAAATAATCAAACGCAAAGCAAAACAAGCATACCCTATGACCCAATTATGAGGGAAAGAAGAAGAATACCTGTGAGAGATGATTGACAGACATCTTTTCTTTTGTTGTATATTCCCTTTCCAGGACCTACAGTAATTGTCCGTAAAGTAAGGTCAGCAGACCAAGAATTATTCCAACAAGGGAACATCATATACATAAAACTTTTGCATATTAATTCAGACGAATATATTAAACCCTCTAATCTTAATGTATGATTCTCCTGATCGAGGGTATGTCTATCTATTTTATCATGCATTTAATTCAGGTGACTAAGGCAAGCCCACATTGGATTTCATCTACTATGACAAAAGCATTAAAAGCTTATATCTTGTGAAAGTTCGCAACTTTAAGGATAATGGAGACATTCAGCATTCTTGCTTATAATTCCGTCAAGCAAACTCAACTTGATAATATATACACGCGTTCAATGCACCGAAATTCAAAAGTAACGGACTTTACGTAGTTTGACATTGTAAATGATCTGCAGCAGAGAGTTTCTCAAAATTTTCACCTTAAACTTCGAAAAGAACTAATGGCGGTTCAGAAGTAAAACAATAAACGATCTTCCACAATGTCTTCCCAAATGAACTACATACACGAAGGATTGAGAGTAGAATAATTAGCTGTACCAATTAGACCATCTTACTACCGACAGAAAATCCAACAATTCATTCTCCAGGACACCAAAAATAACACCATACATCGGAAATCACCATATCAATCAAAACCCAATAGCACAAAAAAGAAAAAAGAAAGAAAGAAGAAGAACGTTTTGGTCCATCCCTTAGAGAGATGCCAAAATTAGAGTAAATTCCACAATCTTTCGTAACTTTCACAAAAAGATCATAACTTTATCCAACCTGAGCGACAACAGCAGCAAAAGACACTCCAAGAAGACGCGCCACGTCGTCCCCCGCGGACTGCGCGGTGCCGAGCAGAACCCGAGGGCCTCGGCGTCTGCACAGAACGCGAGTGCCCCTCTCCGCAGGACGCCGAAGAGGAAGATGAGCAGAAGATGACGACGAAGACGACGCTGCATCCGAGGAGACACCCTTAAAAAGTTTCTTCTTTTTCTTGATCTTGGTCTTCTTCCCGACGGGCTTTGAGGATGGGGAGGGAGTTTCGGCCGGTGAACGCGCACGGTCGGGCATAGAAGAATTGAGGGGGTCGATGGGTTCCTGGGTGGAGATGGGCGGAGAGAGAGACGGTGTAGGTTCGGCCGCAGGCGGTGGTGCAGGGACGGCGTCCATTGATGATCGAAGTCGAAGAAGAAGAGGAGAGAGAGGGGAGAGCAGACGATGGGTGAATTGGGAATTTTATATGCCCTTTGCTTTTTATGGTTTTCCATATTTTCTGCCTAATTTGGCTCTTTCTTTACCGTTGAAACTTGCAAACGAAGGATCCGACCCAAAAAAAAAGAAAAACTTGCAAATAAGATTCCGGATCCCATGACATACAACGGGTAAATTTGAAAATTTAGAGCTTCGGTTCCCCCACCTTCTTCCGTCTTTGCGCCTTCCCGAAGAGAAAAATTTGATATTTGCGTGCGATTTTCTCTCTCCCATCCCACGATCTGCTCCCTCCCCCTCTCTCTCTCTTTCAAATCCCATTTTCACTCGTGAACGCTTCTCTCTCTCTCTCCCTCCCTCTCTGAAAGTCCAACCAAGAAGGAAGCGAAGAAAATCTTTTAGGTTTTTCCAGTTTCAAACTCCAAATCTTCACCAAATCCCTGAAGACTCCTCTGTTTCGAAGGCCATTTTGAACCGCATTCCAGAACACCATCGGATCTGCATCGCTGCTTTCACCATGGAAGACTTCACGTAGAACTCAGGAGTACTCCTCGAGTCCCCGGCCATCGGCCGTAGGCCCTCACCTGGTGCCAGCAGCGGATCCTACACGGTCCTTATGTAGCCATATCTCATTTTAGCTACTGTTGATTGGCTCTTTTTATCTCGCTCTGCATGCTTTTTGCGTGCTTCCTTTTCATTTTCCCTAATGCCTGTGATTTTAACTTGCAAGAATTAAAAGTTTATCCCTTCTTTCTTTGACGTTGTCGGGATATCAAGAAAATAAAATGCTCGTATCTGCTCTTTTGACATCCGTTGGAATAAATATGAGCCTTTGCTACTTATTCTTCGCATTATATTCAGTCCTGAGAAAGCAGCCAGGTAACTATGAAGTTTAGGGTGCGCATGAAATCTTGCCAACTTCTCAATTTTCCTGCCAGAAGTCGATCTGGCAGGAAAATTCGTTTGATAAAAATACTGCCGAAGTAGAAATTCGTTTGGTAAAAAAATTGACTTCTGGCAAGATTTCTAACTTCTGGCAAGATTTTTGAGTGATTTTGAGTAGTAAAAAATTTTCACTTCTCCCCTTGAGAAGTCATTCTCGCGGGACCAGCCGGTCGTCGGCCGTCGCCGGTCGTCGGCCGTCGCCGGTCGTCGGTCGCCGCCGGTCGTCGGCCGCCGCCGCCGCCGCCAGTCGCCGCCGCCGATCGCCGCCGGTCGTCGTCGCCGCCGCCGATCGCCGCCGTCGATCGCCGGTCGCCGCCGCCGTTCGCTGGTCGCCGCCGCCGATCGCCGCTGCCGCCGTCGGTCGCCGCTGCCGCCGCCGGTCGCCGCTGGCCCCGCCGATCGCCGCTGCCGTCGCCGGAAGCCGTCGCCGCCGTCGCCGCCGGTCGCCATCGCCGGTCGGCGGCCGGCCCCGCCGCCGTCGCCGACCGCGGCTTGCCAACGGTCGAAACATTTTTTTCATAATGTTTCGAACATCGTTTTTTTTAATTGTTATCAAACGCATTTTTCTATCAGAAATCAACTTCTGAAGCAGAAGTTGAAAATTCAACTTCCACTTCAGAGCAAAAGCTGAAAAAATAACTTCCTTGCCAGAAGTCATTCTTGACTCCGGCAAGATTTCATGCGCACCCTTATATGCCACGAACGGTAGCCGAGGGGAAATCTAGGAGGAGAAGCCGTTTCCTTTCTCTTTGGTTTAAAGTTGATATGGCTATCTTTCATGATTCATGGACGTAAAAAATCTGAATTTTTGCCAACCTATCTATTTTTTCACCCTCGCACATGTCATCGAGATTCCATACCAGTACATATTAATCTCAATGTGATGTGAATAGTCTCCGCGGATTTCAAGTGAGCTCAATTTTTCACTATGGCTCTTGATTTTTCAATTCCTCATGGAAATATATGAGTCAATACCAACTTTTCAAAGAACAATAAAAGAAAGCAACAAGTTTCCCAAATTGCTAACTTTCTATATTGAGTAGAATTATAATATTTGTTTTGAGCATATGGTAAACTGAGGGGACATCTTGATTCGCCATTGGTCGTTAAAATTATGATGATGAGATTTCAATGAGAAATGGAGACGCGAACCAAATTGGATGTAGATGCGGATCACTTAGAGTTTATAAAGAGTCAATTACAAGATCGCATGGGACGAGTTAGTAACATCCATATTATGAAACTCCCAGCAAGAACTTCCCTTTTGATCCAATTGGCCTCGTTAAGGCTAAAGCCATGTCTGTCCCACTGTGTTAGAAATATGAAACATGAACAATGCTAATGTCATAGTATTGTTTACATAAGACGTTGTAGTGTAAGTCCATCCGTTTTCTCTCCATCTGCTCACAAGATTGATCACATCAGATCCAATACATGGTCTCCTTTTATTCATCGAAGAATCATTGTGATCGCCGCTTCTTTACATGGATGACAATTATACACAAACATCGCAAAAATCATTGAATGTGCAAGAGCAATTGCAATCGTCGATCGAGGGACTTCTCTTCAAACCGCGACTTGGGCCGCCGCGAGCCTAGCGATGGGACCTGTAGATGGTGGAAACAAGAATGAGAACGTCACTCTTCGGGAAATGGAGAGAATTCAGCAAGGAATAGAGTCTAGAGAGACTGAAGGAAGAGAATGAGACGTAGTCGAGTCCAGCCTCGGCGAAGAAGGTGACTGAAGATGGCTGACCCCCGTGTTCTCCGCATGTACCGACCTGTTTTCAATCCCGCATCACTTGCACATTTCAAGGAAAATAAGTAGATAAAGGAGAATATCGTGCGCGGCACTACAAGCAAAAGCACACAAAAAGCATGCGGAGAGAGAGAGAGAGAGAGAGAGAGAGAGAGAAAGAGAGGGGGGGGGAGGTTTGCTTTTCAAGGTTTTAAGCTGCAAGAACATAATGCATCTCTGAAGCACATGGAAACACTCGAACACTAGCTTCAAAATTTTGAAAAGTAGATCTCTATGAATAGAATCCCCACACTATGAGAAATCTAGATACACATGAGAACATACCACAAACTTTGCTTCCGAAAAAGGAGGGGAAGAAACAAAGAACAGAAACAAAGAACAGGCACATCGATACGATCAGCCAATGAAGCAATCATATTTGAGGCATGCAACGTAAGACGTCAAATGAACCCAAAAGTACACCAACTTATTACAACGAAGAACATCAACATTAACAGGAAGCTGCATCCCAAAACCAAAGCCAAAAGCACAT
This sequence comes from Rhodomyrtus psidioides, assembly GCA_021437785.1. Classification (NCBI taxonomy): domain Eukaryota; kingdom Viridiplantae; phylum Streptophyta; class Magnoliopsida; order Myrtales; family Myrtaceae; genus Rhodomyrtus; species Rhodomyrtus psidioides. The sequence continues at coordinate 2,935,937 of JAILYB010000073.1, forward strand.
TAAGCATGCATTCTTCATCAACCAAATCAGTTCAAGAAACTTCGCCGCTTGAATTGGTAATGTATTCGACACTCCTGGCCAGGATTGCCGGAAAATGCAGAGTAAGGAAATGGCATCTCACTCTAAGACATTCTGGGAAATCTAACAACAAAACGACGAACCGAGTTCAGAACAATCGCATGTTCATAAAACAGCAAGCGGGCAGGAAGTATCAAACCTGGCGCCTCCTCCCAACGGTAGCCAAAACGAGATATGGCTACACGAGGACTGTGTAGGGCCTACGGCCGGTGGCGACGACTAGAGCGAGTACTCCTAAATTATGCGTGAAGTCTTTCATGGTGAAAGCAGCGATGCTGATTCGGTGGTGTTCTGGAATGTGGTTCAAGATGGCCTTCGAAACAGAGGAGTCTTTACGGATTTGGTGAAGATTTGGGGTTTGAAAGTGGGAAAACCCAAAAGATTTTCTTCGTTTCCTTCTTGATTGGACTTTCAGAGAGAGAGAGAGAGAGAAAGAGAAGGAGATCGTTCACGAGTGAAAAGGGGATTTGAAAGAGAGAGAGAGAAAATCGCGCGCAAATATCAAATTTTTCTCCTCGGGAAGACGCAAAGACAGAAGGAGGGGAACCGAAGCTCTAAATTTTCAAATTTACTCGTTGTATGTCATGGGATCCGGATTCTCATTTGTAAGATAACACTTCTAAAAGTCAATTTCTCTGCCATAAATCAATCTGGCAAAGAAATTCGTTTGGTAAAAACACTTTCTAAAAATTCGTTTGATAAAATAATTGACTTATGGTAGGATTTTTTACTTATGGTAGGATTTTTCACATTTGATAGGATTTTTTTTTTCAATTTTGAGAAGTAAAAAATTTTAACTTCTTGGCTCTAAAATCACTTCTTGAACCACATCTGCCTCTATCGACCATCACTCGCCCATCGCCGTTGTAGCCGTTGGTAGCCGCCACCCTTCTCCGATAGCCGTTGCCATCGCAGATCGCTCGCCCGTCGTTGCAGTCGCCCGACCACCGTCGCCTCCTGTCGACCGCTAAGGGTGTGCATGGTCCTGGCCGGTCCGGTCCCGTCATGGAACCGGGGACCAGACCAGTAGTCCGGTCCCCATATTTTTGGGACCACGGACCGGACCAGGACCGGCGGTCCGGGCCGGTCCCGACCCAGTAGGACCGCTAATTCTAACTGCTTATGAAAATTACATGTTTCTTCGGTAGAGTTTTTATGCAACAGCAGGAATGCTAGAATTTTTGCTATCCCTGTTAACTCATGGCTAATCTCAACTGGAAGGAAATATTTCAAAATGATAGAACTGATATAAACTTTTTATTTGAGCTTCAAAATCGGTTTAATTTTCTCTATGATGATTTTCTATACTTTAATATAAGCTATAGGAATGTCACTAGTAAATGTGCTTGTACTGGACGATTGAAAGTTTTTTCATTCTAAAAGCCACATTGACCAGACTTTAGTATGTCATCCATAATTTGTTTCCAACTGCGTCTCCTTTTATGTCTCATGTGTTTGTTAGCTTTCCTTTTGTTCCCTTCTCAAGAAGTATGTCCTATTGGTGTTTCATTACTTTATTTTTTTTAAAAACAGAAATCATTAGGTTAACTAGATTAGTTTTTTTTTTTAAATATTGCCGGTCCAGTCCGGGCCGGGCCGGTCCGGTCCCAAACCATGGAACCCGAGGACCGAACCGCACAATCACCGGTCCCGTTTATTGGAACCGGGGATCGGACCGCCAACCTCAAGGACCGGACCAACCCGCCCGGGACGGGACGGTCCCGGGCCGGTCCGGTCTAGTTTGCACACCCCTATCGACCGCCGACCACTACCGCCATCCTCCGCTGCCGACCGCCGTCACCCACCGATCGCCGCCTGCCAACGGCCAGTGATCGCCGCCTGCAAAAGTAGAAATTTTCAACCGTTACCAAATGAATTTATCTAATTAGAAGTAGAAAAATCAACTTCTGATCAGAAATAGAGAAATCAGTTTCTGATCAGAAATTGATTTCTGGTATAAAAGTGTTGCCATGCGCGCCCTAAAATCACTTAAAATTCAACAACAAAAAAATCACTCAAAAAATTTCCGACAAAAAAAAAACACACAAAATTTTCAATTTAGTTGTCAAACTCGGACTTGGGATCGAAATCATGGTTCTCAAATCATATCATGAGATTCGAGATTTAAGAATCACCATTAAATTTAAGCTCGAAAATAATAACTTCGATGAAGTTGGATGTTGAGCTTTAAATGATAAATTGCTATGTAGCACCAATACGACATGGGACATGATATAACACGACACGCCAATACGACAGTTCTAAAAAAATAGAGAGTTTCGATACACCGGGACAGACATATATATTTTGAATCATAAGGAATTAAGTGACGATTATTGGACGATTCTTGAGACATCAGTCATATTAGATTAAGCTTCGAAAATCTTAGTCGCTGCGTCCGTTCAGTACGCCAAATACCAGATCAGTCCTGAATTATCAAAAGTCCCATTTGCCCCTCAATCATACACAAAAGACAAGAAATTTGAATGGTGAGTTGACCTAATGGGCCCCACAAGTTAAAATTCCCACCATCCCTATCACTTCTAGTCAATGTTATTGACTCAATCACTCCCCTCAGGTCAACATCTCTCTCTTCTCTCTCCCTTTCTCTGTTCTGCCGTGGACTCCAAACCCCCCTTCCCCTCCCCTCTCCCCCCTCTCACGCCTTCCACCCGAACATCCTCCTCCTCCCTCATTCCTGCGCGGCACCACCACCGACCACCACCTCACGCCGTCACCATCACTCCCCACCGCGTCGTCCCCACATTACCGCCGCGCGCCACCACCGAACCCGAACCAGCCCCCGCTTCCCTCTCCCTACTCTGTTTCGCTTCAACCCCTACCTAGCTTCGATTTGCAGCAGCCCAACGCCTTTCGACCACCACCAGCCGCCACATCGTCGCCCTCCGTCAGCCTCAGACCCTCGCGCCGCCTCTCCAACAGCCCCGAAGCCGCGGAACAGCCTGTGACAGAAGCCGTGAGAACTGACAAGTGAGAACAATCAGGTCACATTTCTCCCATTTTCCCTCGGACACGGCTGTTTTTTCTCTTTTTCCCATCCGGACACGCAGTCGGCCGTGTCCGGCTGTGTCCGACACGCAAAAATTGTCTCTGGCGGCGTGTCTGTGCTACATAGATAAATTGTCGCTGATGATGGTGGAATTCAAAATAAATTAGGCCTTTTGAAAGTGTGATTCGTTGTAAAAAAAAAATGTTCGGTGTAAGGAAATATTTTCCTTTTACATGAGGGAAGTCTGAATGTTCCATTTAATCGCTTTATTCGAAGAGCTGATTTTGATTTGTGAAAATGTAGCAAGGGCAAGGCACAATAGATGTTCGTGATTTGTACACCCTTCATGCAATATTGAAATTTACATGATAATAAAGTTCAATCAAAATTAATAAATACTCAAGCCCGAATGGAAAATCGAGCTATGCGGCACGATCATGCTGCGCTTAAACATTAAACCATCTTGACTCGACTCGCTCCGCTTCTCTAGAGGTGGCAAATGGGTGGGTCGGGTCGGGTTTGAGTCGGGTCGAGTATGGTCCGACCCATATTGACCCGTCTGACCCATATTGACCCATATTTAATGACCCAAACCCGACCCGACCCGCGACTGACCCATACCCGACCCAACTCGTTTTGACCCATATTACCAAAACACAACAATTTTTTTAAAAAATAATATTACTAAAATAGTTCCCGACCTCGGTCCCGGTCCCGGACCCGGCCACGGCCACGGCCCCAACCCCAACCCCGGACACGGCCCCGGGACCCGGACCAGGCCCCCGCCCCAGCCCCAGCCCCGGCCCCGGGACTCTGCCCCGGTCCCCGCTCCCTACCCGGGCCTCGGGACCCGGCCCCAGCCCCGGACCGGTCCTAGGACCCGACCCCCGGCCCCGGACCCGGGCCTTGGCCTCGACCCCGGACCCGGGCCTTGGCCTCGACCCTGGACCCGGCCCCGGCCCAGGCCCCAAGACCCGGCCCCGGACCCGGTCCCAAGACTCGGCCCCAGGACCCGAGCCCGGCCCCGGACCAGGGACCCGGCCCCGGACCCCGGCCTCGGACCCGGCCCCGGACCGGGACTCGGACCCGGCCCCGACCCCGGCCCCGGACCAGGTCCCGATCCCGGCCCCGAACCCCGCCCCGGCCCCGGTGCCAGCCCCGGACCCTGCCCCGGTCACGACCCCGACCCCGGACACGACCCCGGGACCCCGCCCCGGCCTAGGTACCCGGCCCCGGGACCCTGTCCTCGAGACCCGAACCAGGCCCCCGCCCCAGCCCCGGCCCCGGTCCAGAGACCCGGCCCCGGCCTCGGCCCCGGTCCCAAGACCCGGCCCCGGTCCCGGTCCCGGGACTCGGCCCCGGCACCCCTCCCCGAGACTCGGCCCCGGATCTGGGACCCGGCCCCGGACCCTGACCCGGGACCCGGGACTCGGTCTCGTCCACGGCCTTGAACCCGGTCTCGGCCCCGGATCCACCCCCGGACTCGGCCCCTGCACCCGGTCCCGGAACCCGCCCTGGCCCTTGATCCCGACCTCTGGACCAGGCCCCGGGACCGAGTCCCGGTCCCGCGACCATTTGTAACTTGTGGAAGGATGTTGTCCTTATGAGTCGAAAGTGGGTCAATGTGGGTTGAAAATTGATTTAAGTGTGACTCATTATTAACCCATTTTTAGTGAACCTTTTAAAAGTTAATGACCCATATTGCCACCTCTACGCTTCTCTTGTTGGTTTTATAGTTTTGGTCGGGCAAATAATAATAATAAAAAAGATAAGCGCACTGAGTCATAAAATTTTTCATGAATGTGCAATCGAGCTCTAAAACTTTCAAAAGGCGTGAGGCTCCTAAAACTTGATACAGAAAGACAATCAAGTTCTAAAACTTTCAAAAGACACAATCCAATCCTAAAACTTGTCAAGAAAGTGCTATCGAGTCTTAAAACTTTCAAAAGGTGCAGTCGAGCCCTAAAATTTGTCATGAAAGTGCAACCGAACCATAAAGCTTTCAAAAGATACAATCAAATCCTAAAACTTGTCAAGAAAGTGCAATCGAGCCCTAAAACTTTAAAAAAGTCCAATCAAGTCCTAAAACTTGTTACAAAGTGCAATCGACTTCTTAAACTTTAAGAAAGTGCAATCAATGGAATGACCTGATTTCACTAATTTAACAAGTTTTAGGATTTGATTTCATTTCTTGAAAGTTTTAAGATTCAATCACACTTTCATAATAAGTTTTAGGACTTTCAATGCACTTAAAAGTTGTCAAATTGGCGTAATCGAGTCATTCCGTTAATTTCGTCCAACTTTGCAAACGAAAAAACCTGATGCGAATTTTTTTAATATTTTCTCTTTTATACATGGTGATAACGTGGCTAAAGTACGAAAATTAAAGCTAAAACGATGTCGTTTCGGTCCAAACGTGATTTATAATACAATTGTTACTTAAATAAAAGTAGAAAAATATACTTAAAAAAAAAGCTAGAACCAAGCGGCCACCGTCGAGCCCAACGAGGCAGCGACCCTTGTTGACCACTCTCTCACAATCCCCGACCCTTCCTGATGATAGTGGGGCAGTAGCGACAAGAGTTAGTTCTAAACTTTTTTTATTTTTAATTTTAGTTTATTTTTTAATTTAAATAAATTTTTTTATCAAAGCTTAGACTAAAACGATATCGTTTTAGTAACATAGGAAAGAGAAAAAATTTAAAAAATTACATTAGCATTTTTCATTGGTCAATAATAGAAGAATTTTATTTTATGAACTTGATAAGTTTTAGAACTTGATTGATTTTTTATAAATTTTAATACTCAATTATATTTCACGTCAATTTTTACAACATCTAATTGAAAAAGAGTTGCGGGATCCGACCCGATTGCAAAACGGTAGCCACGTTAGACTCCACTTGGCCAGGACATCCGGCGGGTGTCTCTCAGCCAATGAGATCCCTCCGCCTCCATATATTCTCTCCTGCCACGTGTCCTCTTCTTCTCCACCCCTTCCCCCCTCTCGCTCTGCTCCTCCACTCCATTCCGCTCACTCTCTGCGCGCACACAAACAAAAACTTCACCCTCCCTCCCTCTCTCTCTCTCTCTCTCTCTCTACTGCAACCCAAGGAACAATCTTCGATGAGTTCCTAGGCGTCGCGCGTCGATGAATGATCGATCGGCCTGTTGAATTGGAGCGATCTCCATCGGAATGGCCGCCTCTCTGCTCTTCCCCGAACTCGCCTTTCTCTCCACTCAAGCAACCGCCCCCACGCGCCGCCTCTCCGTCTCGGCTCGCTCTCTCTCCAGAACCGCCTTCTCGGGGAGGAGCAACAGCCCCTCCGTCGCCAGAATCAGAGTCCGCGCCAGAGTCGCGAAGGGGGAGGACGTGCTGCCTCAGGAGGCGCGCGAGAGCGAGCTGGTCGAGAAGCTGAACGGCTACCCCTCGAACGGTAACGGAGCCGCCTCCACGAGCTCGGGCGGAGGCGACGATGCCTATTCGAACGGTTCTGCTGCTTATTATGTGGAGGAGAGGGGGAGCGCGGAGGGCAATGGGAGCTTGGTGAAGTATGCGAAGGGGAATGGCGGCACGACGTCGCGGTTGCTGAAGGAAGTGGAAGTGGTGGAGGCCACAGAGGAAGGGAGGAAGAGAAGGATTGAAGAGATTGGTAAAGAGGAGGCTTGGTTCAAGCAAAGTGGACCACAAGTTGAGGTAAAAAAATAGAGAGAAAGGCTCAATTACAAGACAATGTTTTGCTTAAGCTACCTCTCTGTGGATTAGTCTTGCTTCTAGTGTAAGTGCAGAGTCCTTTGTTCATATTTAGAAATTTCGTTTCTGGAAGTGCGGCGGTATGCTATTGCGCTGCTGAATTCTTTTCATAGTGACGCCTATATCTAATAAATTAGGAAGAGTATTTACTAGTAGGAGCTGGCTTGACAATATGTTTGCTAATTCTACGTTTTGTTCATTGCATCAATAGAAGGAAGTGGTGACTGGTCCCTTTTGTCATCAAACGACTGCTTGGAATTTGTAGTGGCAGTTATGGATATGGCACCTTGACAAAATGTAGGTCATCTTTCAATGGGGTAGCTTGTTAGATCTCTTGGAATTTGTCGTGGGAGTTATGGATATAGCATCTTGGCAAAATGTAGGTCATCTTTCAATGGGGTAGCTTGTTAGATCTCTAGGTACTGTTTGTTTTACTCTATAAAGCTGGTGGCATTAAAAGGATGGACTTGCCTCTAGACATTAGGTTTGCTTTACAAGTTCAGCCCCTCCACTTAAAGATGGTCGTTGTCTATTTTGGTGATCTTTGGACCTAATACTTCCACCATCTATGAGTGACCAAGGGTATTCCAAGTATACTGCCGGTTTTGTGGAGAGAGGGGCCGGGATTGATAACTATTACTAGAGATAAAGGATTAGCAGCAGTAGACCGAAAGGATCTATAAAGTAAAATTCTTAATAATTTTTACCCAAAAAAGGAAGACAACATCTCTATTGTAGGTGTTGGAATATATAAATATTAAACCACGCATTCTTTTAATAACTTAAGCTTTTAGAGCAGTTTGCAGTGATCCCACAAAATCTTTCATGGTATAGAGCAGGAGGTCCTGAGTTCAATTCTTTTCAGGCCCCTTCCCAATGAATATGTCCACGCTTAGTACTAGGCAAAAAAAGACCAGACTAAGCGTGGGGAGAGCGTTGGAATATATAAATATTAAACTACGTTTTTTTTTAATAGTGTAAGTTTTTAGAGCAGTTGGCAGTGATCCTACAAAATCTTTCAGTAGGCACATGTTAGCCTATAGTAGGAATGTTGGAATATATAAATATTAAACCACGCTTTTTTTTAATAGCTTAAGCTTTTAGAGCAGTGTGTAGTGGTCTTACAAAATCTTTCAGTAGACACATGTTAGCTTATTCAATTCTGAATCATCAATCAAGTATATAGATTTTTTGGAAATTTCAATGAGAAACGGATCTTTTGTCTTGCCAATGAGGCGTTGGCTGAGTCGGTGAAATCCCTGGATCTTAGAGGTCCCAGGTTCGAATCTTCCCGGCTTAACCGGTGGCATTGGTGTTCATACCCTCACCACTCCGAGGAATAGTCCATTGCACGTGGGAAACCTCGGTTACCTAAAAAAAAAAAAAACAGATCCTTTGTCTTGATAGTTGATGCATTTCCTGCCTTGGTCGATCAACTAATCTTATTCTTGTTAGATATTATTGGTCATATCCTATAAACTCTCATTTGACCATAAAATCTTTGCTGCCTCATACAGTTGGCCTTCAGCATGAATTTAGTTGTTCTTTTTTTTCGGGTGGGGTGGGGTGGGACGGGGCTATTATTTCCTGTTGGAATATATAAATATTAACCACGCATTTTTCTATCAGCTTAAGCTTTTAGAGCAGTTGGTTGTGGTTCCACCAAATCTTTTCATGGTATCAGAGCGGGAGGTCCTGGGTTCAAATCTTTCCAGGCCCCTATTTGCCTCCCCAATGAACTTGTCCACGCTTAGTACTAGGCAAAAAGACCAGACTAAGCGTGAGGGGGAGTGTTGGAATATATAAATATTAAACCACGCCTTCTTCTATCAGCTTAAGCTTTTAGAGCAGTTGGTTGTGGTCCCACCAAATCTTTTCATTTCCTATAAGGGAGAAAGCTACTACATGCTTCTTATGGTTGGCTACATCATAATTCTTGTAGTGCCTAATTTCCTGATCTTTAATGGAATTAACTTCCTTCTAGTGCTATGAGAACATATAATTAGTTGCTTCAATGACAAATAAGAGTTTTATTTAACAGTGGGCACTATGGTGCTGGCATGTGTTGCCATAAAAAGGATAGGTGCTTGAAAGGTTCTGTGGCAGCTTCTCCATTTCAAAATCCTGCTTGTGCCCACACTTATAGCTATGAAAATTATGAATTGGATGCTGTGATATTATGCTTATGTATCTTGTGTGGCTTATCAGGTATCTGTTGCACCTGGTGGTCGGTGGAGTAGATTCAAAACATATTCAACCATTCAAAGGACACTGGAGATATGGGGATTTGTGTTGACATTTATTTTTAGGGTTTGGTTGAGCAATCAGAAGTTCTCTTATCGAGGTACCGAGTTCATCCACAGTGCGTTAATTCTCAAGGTTTGAGACATGAAAAGCATCAATGGCAGTACCACGGGCTTTCATTCTGTCCTCTAAATATTTCTCCTTTTCCTGTTTGACGGCATTTTTTCTATTGAGCTCACGTGCTAACTTTAAAACCAGAAGTGTCACTATAGGGAGGGATGCCTTGTACCACGTTGACAAGTGGTTTCATAGAAATCTTCACACAATTGATTGAGCAGTTAAAGGGTGATACTATTGTGTCCTGCTTTTGCACTTTGAGATACACTTCTGGCATAAAATAACAGATCATGATTTCCAAAGGCCTTGTGTACATAGTATTTCTATTTTTAGATTCTTTAGCTTTTGCGATGCTTCATAAGAGTTTTAAACCTCTGGTGCTGAAGTTTGGCCTTTTTCTTTTTCTGTCTAATCGAGATGAGATTGTTAATGCAGGAGGAATGACTGAAGCGAAAAAGGTCTTGCGGCGTAAGGTGCTTGCCAAGTGGCTGAAAGAAAACATATTGAGACTGGGTCCGACTTTTATCAAAATTGGACAGCAGTTCTCAACAAGGGTTGATATTCTTCCTCAAGAATATGTTGACCAGTTATCTGAACTTCAGGTTAGAATCGGTTATCATTAGTATGTTCCACAGTTTCTTGCCTAAGTGCCGGTACCCTCAATGACCGGCCTAGCTTGATGTGAAGCTTCCTAAAGTACTTATGCCTTCTGATACTAATTCTATTTATGTGCCTCGGGTATCTTATCTTCTCCTAAATGTACAATTTCCAGGCTGAATGCTTCTATTCTTCTGCAGGATCAAGTTCCTCCTTTTCCGTCTGAGACTGCTCTATCTATAGTCCAAGAAGAGCTTGGAGCTCCTTTGGAGAATATTTTCGACAGATTTGATTATGAGCCCATAGCTGCTGCTAGTCTCGGTATCAGCCTCAATTATCCACAATGCTAGTATGAGTTACCTGAAATATCATTCCTTAAATTTACTTCCTGTCTTACTGACACCTTGGTTTAATAAAATATTGTGCAGGTCAGGTTCATCGAGCACGTTTGAAGGGACAGGAAGTAGTTGTTAAAGTGCAAAGGCCTGGTCTCAAGGATCTTTTTGACATTGATTTGAAAAACCTAAGGGTGAGGACCGTCAATATAAGATAATCCTGCCAAAAGTATTCTTTTAGATAAAACTTCTTTCTGCAGCCTCATATGTGGCTATTGGATGCATGTAGGATTTGTGAAGAAGGAAATCAATGCAATCTACTGTCTTTTGTTCTGTCTTCTTATGGAAAGGTCTTGACAAATAAACTTAGATTCCCGTAGAATGAGCCTCAAGGACGGACTCATGTTCATATGATTGCTTCAGGGACTACCAGCTGCAAAGTATACTTCATGTTCCAGAGTAATAACTTAGCTGGAAAAAGTTCGTAACTATGGGGGAGGAATGCAGTTTTAACTAGGAATTTGAATTCTGCTAAAATATGGAGAGAACCCCGAAAGATGGTACTTATGGTGCTGTCAAACTTTATGGTTTGCTGCTTCTCATGTTTCTTCTTGCACCTGGAGTCTATTTAGCTGACTGGGAAAGATGAAACTTGAGAATTTTGACTGTATCTTTCTTTCTTGACTGACTTATGACTCCATGCTATCCTTTCGTATTTTTCGGAAATTTTTATTACATTTATGATGTTCTGTATGATCATGAATACATGCATGGTGCATGCATAATAGTCTAAAATACCTTTAATTTTGATAAAAGATACCAGTATTACTTTTCACGATCCCTAATTTTTCTAGTCTCAGCTTATTTGCTGTCTATTAGCCTGTATTTTAGGAGTTGTTTTTTTGGGTAAAGGTATTTTAGGAATTGTTACTTGATGTTTAATTCTTCAAATTGTATGTGCGTGTTGCTCATCAAAATACTTTGGCCGTTTATTTTTCTAGTCGATGCCTCTTGCTTTCTCTAGTCCTTTTATGTTAATATTTTGGACTTGATGGACCATCGTGAAATCGCATCAATCGACATTTTTGAAGTTCTTTTTTATTTGCCATTTCTTCTTTTAGGTGATTTCTGAATATCTTCAAAAGATCGATCCAAAGTCAGATGGTGCCAAAAGGGATTGGGTTGCAATTTACGATGAGTGTGCAAGTGTATTGTACCAGGTATTGTAGTTCATCTATATCTTATATTTAGCCTGCGAAATCTTTTTTGTGTATTTTCTATCATAATTCAAACTTTGAGAAGCAAAAAGTATGAAATATCTCGGGACGCATTGGATTGTAATGCAGAATTGATGTTGAAGTTATACCCAAAAAAAAAAAAGGAATGCATAATCTAGAAAGTAACTGATAAATCGAGCAGGTATTTAGTGAAGGCAGAATTTTATCTAGCATAGGAAGGGCAGGACTGCATGTAACGCTAGGTTGTGTGGGTAGATATGGTCGCTTACAATATTTTAGTTGACCCAAATTGTGGTTGGTCATTGATTTGTTAGAGGAGCATAATTCTGAGTTACTATGATTCCTTATGGATGTTGCTCCTATTTACTTTTGAGAATCACTGATAACAGGAAATTGATTACACCAAAGAAGCTGCTAACGCGGAGTTGTTCGCTAGTAACTTCAAAGACATGGACTATGTGAAAGTCCCCTCAATTTTCTGGGAGCTCACGACACCCCAGGTTCCACACTTAAGAGTGTTCATGAAACTTCAATGATTTTATATGCACCTTTGTTTATTCAACCAAATCATACTTTACAACTGATGCCAATCTAATTATGTCTTCTGCCCCTACACAAATTTAGGTTTTGACTATGGAGTATGTTCCAGGGATTAAAATCAACAAAGTACAAGCTATTGATCAGCTGGGGGTAGATCGGAAAAGGTTTTATTTTTCTCTCCTGAACTTCGAAAAAAAATTTCTGCTGATGTGGTTGAGATCTTACTCTTGTGCAATGCATTTTTCTGTCTGATAAGCTATGTGCTAAGTGCTGGTTTATTAATTGCAGATTGGGCCGATATGCTGTTGAATCCTATTTGGAGCAAATTCTTTCTCATGGTTTTTTCCACGCTGATCCTGTTAGTGCTGTCAAATGTCTTTAGTTGCTTTCCTGAAGTGCGATCTTTAAGTTTGATGTTGCTAAAACCTTTCTTAGTTCTTGCATCTCCCATCTGAGTCATAATGTCCAACATGTAAAGCTCAAAGCTGGTTATTCAATCTAACAATTTTAAATTCACTGTTTCAGCATCCAGGAAATATTGCCGTTGATGATGTCAATGGCGGACGGTTGATATTCTACGATTTTGGAATGATGGGAAGGTAAACAATGGACCTTATGTGTAGCCATCTTCTCTTAGTAGGTTCAGGAACTTAATAATTCAAGCTTGTGTGAATGTGTCTTTGGAACATTATCGGTTGTGTTGCTGACCTGCAGTATAAGCTCAAACATCCGAGAAGGTCTGTTGGAAACATTCTATGGTGTCTATGAAAAGGACCCAGACAAGGTGATTAAGTCATAAAGTGGCAGAAGTTGTTCACTTTCCAAATTGAATATGTTGCCTGCAGTAATGATTTTACTACTTATAAGTATCTTTCTTGGCGCAGGTCCTTCAGGCAATGATTCAAATGGGCGTTCTTGTGCCAACCGGGGACATGACAGCTGTCAGAAGGACCGCACAGTTCTTTCTTAACAGGTGTGCTGATGAGGTTATCCTTTTTTCTTTTTTTTTTCAACTCCCGATCTTTCTGCAATCTGCTTGAAAGTATGATGATGCTGATGCTGAGAGTGCTGTTTTCAGTAACGATTCTGAACTGTGAATTTTTAAAAAGAAAGGGTTTGCTCCGTGTTTCTCATCCTCCGGTTTCTTTGGTTGTTACATGTGAAATGTGTATTATTGGGATTTTCATTTGAGTTTTCAGGTACCAATTCGTCTGCTGGGGATTGTAAAGCAACTATTGCATGATGGAGAACTCAAATGATTTCAGTTGTTAACTTTATTGAAGCTTTATCTTGCAAGTGTTTGTTGACTTAATTTTTGAGAAGTGAGCATGTGTAGAGGGCGAGGCTTGGATATCATATGGAATAGATAGAATTAGTATACTTGCTGGTTGATTCCAGAAGCTGCTGGCCCGCATATCCTTAAAAGTCGATGAGAATCGTATGCATTTTTCACGTCTTATGTGGTCTGTCGAAGTATCCCCTAGAATAAGATTTCAAGAACTCTTCTCGATTTGCCAGATACATGCATTACTTTTTAATGGAGTCTTCCAACTGGCAGGAATACGTAGCTTTAGTTAAATAGAAATGCCAATCAAAGAACTTGAGAACTTTGTCGTTTTGGACTTCTTGTAGTCTGCAGAGATTTCGATCCTACATTCGTAGACGACGTCTTCTTTGGAGTTTGGGTTAAGGGCGCATTTTTCTGTTAAGCTTCCACTTAGATGTCCTTGTGAGTAAAGGGGTGTTGCAGAAGTGTAACATCATGTGAAGATGATATATGTCTCGCAAGGTCGAGTGTTTCTGCTAGGGCCAAAAGACACAATAACTTCACTGTCAACATCCTCATATAGAAGACCTATGGTGGTTAGCTAATGCTTTTTATGTGAGGAAGTGGCTGAATCTGGAGGACGTTTATTTTATTTTTTCTTTTTTATGGACAAGATATGTTAGGGAGTTGGTCTGCTCTTTCATAATATGACTTCAATCGTAGAAAGGTCTATCTGGCATTAAGGTCGAGGCTAAATTATCTGTATTATAGCTCTTCCCATATTTTGTATCGTAGCAGAAAAGTAACTATACGAGGGTACTTGAAGGAAAGGAAGCTCTTGGCTGGTGAACAGTTGGTGTTATGTTGATAGAGTGGCATTTATTGCACTCACAGATATATTGTACTGCAAAATTAGTTGGTAGGGGTTGCCAGTTCTGGGTCTTTGTTAAACTATCCCGCATTGTTTATTATGTGTTTCAGTGGGTCTATTCATGTAGTCTCTCTCCACCTACCAGTTTCAGTTTGTGGGCTAGACTTTTTTGACATAGTATCAGAGCCAGGTTTTGCTTCAAATTTATTTCCCTTGTGAGGCTCCCTGTTAGGAAATTCCACGTGACGTACTCAGTTTGGTTTGCTCGTGAGAGGAGGTATTATAGTATCCTACATCGCTAAGAAAAATTGAGGAAACTCTCCATCTTAATAAAATAATAACTGAGAATGGTCTTTCGAGATGTACCTCAAAGTGATAAGATTCTGTGAATCCGGCACAAGGAAGAAAGCAAGTTGAAGTAAAAATCAAGAATGACATAATCGAAAGTCATTTATATGTACATTCTGTACCATGGATTTAGAAGGTCAATGTTGGTGAAAAATATGGTATTATAGGAGTTATACAAAGCCAAATAGTAACTTAACAGAAATAAATGGCAACCACTTGTCATGTAAGCATTTGCTAATGATGTTTTTATGTAACACTCAGAGCGATTTGGCATCCCACACAAGATCTGGCAAAATGGACTTGCCAGCTAAGTCAAAGTACAATCGAACAGTGAACACTTGGCACATATATAGAGGAGTAGCCTCCAAAAATCAGTTTATCAATATTACATAATTTATTGACACGTAAGAACCTGAGCATTCAGGTTTTCTTTTTATTGCTTATGTCAATTACCGTGACAAGCAATCACTTATCTAAATTGAACTTCTTGTTCAAAAATTTCATGGTCTCACACCAATTCCACCTTGTAGTTTTGAAGAGCGTCTCACTGCGCAAAGAAGAGAAGCAGAGATGGCAACGGCAGAACTAGGCTTTAAAAAGCCCTTGAGCAAGGAGGAAAAGATTGAGAAAAAGAAGCAAAGGCTTGCTGCAATAGGTACTTCCTACATGTTGATCTTACTCGTTCTCTTAGAGTACTTGCTTAATTACCTAATCGAAATGGACGTGCCGACTGAAAGGTAGGAAGTGCGAATTTCGTTCTATATTCCTGTCTCACTGAAGTGGTTTTGGCTTTGTAGTTTGTACAGGAGGAAACAATCATGAAATCTATATTGAAACTAGCACTTCTAGAGCCGCTTTAGTTATTCCCCTCAATTTAGCATATGCTAGTTACTAGTTGTCATTGACAGTTATCTTTCACTTTGGCCAAGGTAAAAACTGTTCTGCCATTGGAAGGCCCCATTTCTTATTTTTATCCATAAAAAAAGAAAAAGAAAATCTGTTCTGCCAATTCTCTGCTGGTTCTCCTGGTTATTGGAATGTCTGTATACTTCATTCATATGCAAAGTAGATTGTTTATTTAGGTGTCCCACTTACTTCCAGGATTTGTTCAATACGCAAAATAATTTCAAAGTTTGAATAACTCTAGGAGAGTCTTGAAGAATTGAATATGGTTTATAGAGTACAGACTACTTGAAAGGTCTGAATTAAGGTATCACATTGAATATCTTTGAACTATTTACTGTAATTATTGTTTACAGCAGAGCCATCTCTTCTCTATCTGCAAGAAGCTGAGAATCTCTGCATTGCAGTGGGAAGAGATGGGTAACAAGTAACATGATAATGTCTGCTTACCTGCATGCAGCATGGCCTTTTTTTATTATGAGTTTTTAATTTGTACAGTAAACCAATAGCATTTTACATCTGTGATATGTGGTGAAATGCACGTTGCTAATAGCTACTGTTGCTTTGATCAGGAGAAGATTTGTTAGCCATTGCTGCAGATCAGCCATTTCGATTTCCTGCAACATTTACATTTGTTGTGAGAGCATTTTCAGGTACTGTGCCAATGAACTATATTTGAGCTTGTAGCGTTATGAAAAAAACTGGACTGAGAAGCTGTGTTATCTCCCCAGTGTTGGATGGCATTGGGAAGGGTCTGGATCCTCGATTCGATATAACAGAGATTGCTAAACCGTGAGTATCCTTTCTGGTTATTGATCTATGTTCAAAATAGAGTATCTTTTTGGCAGAGATTCATTTCTGGAGGGTTCATACTTCTTTCTCAAGATGTTCGAACTGGCAATTCTTTCTGCTTGTAATGTTTTCATATTTCAATATGTAGTTATGCACTGGAGTTGCTAAAATTTCGTGAAGCTGGTGTTGAAGTCATCCTGAAGGCAAGTTCGTGTAGTTTCCTTTGTGATATTTAGTGGTGCTGCTCTTTGAATCCTACATGACAGTCTCAAATGGCATTTCAGGACTTTAGGAAACGGTGGGACCGCCAATCTCGTGCATTTTACAACTTATTTAGACAGGCTGACCGAGTTGAAAAGCTTGCAGAAATCATCCAGCGACTGGTAATTTCCGGGCTGTCCCTCCTTGCTGTATACTAAATCTTCCAGATCTTACGTTATATTGCTCTGAAATTACAATGCAGGAGCAAGGTGACCTCAAGCTCAGGGTTCGGACTTTAGAATCTGAGAGGGCCTTTCAACGAGTTGCAGCAGTCCAGAAGACAGTTGGCAATGTGAGTTTAACTGGTAGTCCTGTTCTGCTAGCTTTGTTGTTAACTGATTTTGCGAAAGAACCACGGCAGTTAAAGAGGTCTTGAAAGGGCATGGTCATTTCCTTTGTCTAACTCTAAACTATCCTGCAAAACATGTGTTGTGAATGGAGATCTATCATCACATCAATGTCTTTTGATTTGTGAGATTCAACATGAGGTTTTCTAGTCCTTGTAATAATTTCAGATAGATAAATATACATGCCCTTTTCTGAGAGCTCTTATGATTTAGCCTTTATTAACTGCTTCAACCGGGGGCACATGCAAACTAGAAACAAAACAAACGAATAACCTTGGGCATATCTGGTTCTTGCTTCCTCTACCATTGCGTTCAGTTATGTGAGTATAACTTCAGAAACCATAACAGAATAAAAATCACTGATCTACTTTTGTTTTTCGTTGTGGGGGGGGGGGGGGGGGGTTTGTTGATGCTACCAACGAATTGCAATCTTGCAGATGCATGTTTCATTTTTTTTTTTTGTGCCAAATGCACATTGGTGAATAGATATTTGTGCTAAGATTATCACTGGCAAAAGCTACCTACCCCAGGAATCATTTGAAGTTCATTTGGCATCAGAACATTGTTTAAAATTTGTGCTCAGGAGAGATGCTAAGATCCCTGTTTGTGACTAATCTTGGCCAATTACCAGGCTGTGGCTGCTACAAGCTTGATGAATCTTGCAACAATTCTGTATCTCAATTCGATTCGAGTAAGCTACTGGTTATCTTCTTCCCTTTATGCAACTTGTTCTCTCTTTTCTGCTATTCTCTACTCATGTTTGTTCTGAACTTGCCCTTATAGGTGCCTGCAGTAATAGCAACTACTCTATGTGCGTTTTTCGGTTTCCAAGTTCTCTTCGGCCTTATAAAGGTTAAAAAGTTGGATCAAAGGGAGAGATTGATCACGGGAACTGCTTAGATATTGGGTGTGCAAAATCTTTTTCAGGTACAATTCTTTTTCTGCGATGAATCTGGTCCAATGAGTTCCTCTTCTTAGTGCCTCGTGAATTCTTATGTAGGTGTATAGGATTATTAATACATAAGAAGCTGCTCCTGAGTGTGCACGTTCAGCTTACAAACATTTCAAGGGTATCTGTCGGGGAGTCGATATAATTCACCTCTTCAATTCAACTGGATAATCAGCATGCGACTGATTCTTTTAACTGTACATGTGAGGAATATTATTGAACTGCAGAATGCACAACTAATCTTTTGTGCCATTTTGTGAAGTTTATCTGCCCACTATTGGGTTAGCCCGCCTTTTGACTGATAGGCCTGTGCCATAATAAGCAAGTTTAGTACTGGAAACTTTTAGTTGAACGTGGAGCGGTCTTGAAGTTGTAATTGTTATTTGTCAAATTTTGGGTAGTTTGACATTTCGAATATGTGGTGGGTGACATGTTACAGAACTTGTATAACCCTGTAAAATATAGAGGGCTATCTAGTGCCAACATTTGTGTATAATTGTACACATCTTGGGGCACTTATTCTCTGCTGTGATAGATAGGGAAGCTGTTTGTAATTACTTGCAATCCTGGTTATCTACCGGTTACCCGTGACATATCCAACCCCCCCCCCCCCCCCCCCCCCCCCCCCCCCCCCCGTTTTCCTCCTCCTCCTCCTTTCTTTCCCCTTTCACTCTAGTGCACACCCATAACTGTCATGTTAGGAGGTTTCACAATGGGAATTTCAGGCATGCAGTCTATTCCAGCCATAGCAGGTTGCTGCGATACGGAAGCATGGAATAGTCTTTTCTGCACCGATGGTTGAGGAATGAATGAGGTATTTCTTGAGCAATCTTGGGCCTTTAGTTCAACAAATTCTCAATCAGCTTCTAAATTCAGCGCATGTTAGTTTTGCTCTAATGATTGCTGATGTTGTAATAGCAGCTCAAGGCAAGTAGTGTGTGTGCTTACTGATTTCCTGCATCTGCATTACGATAGGCTTATTGAGATCGAGATTGGTATCTCATAACTAGTGATGGCACGTGCTTTTGCAAAATGATCCACTTATAAAAGTTGCCATCGCCATTTGAGTATTATCAGTAATGGTGCTTTTCACTTTGCACTATGAATGAGAAAATGACTTGAGTGCGAGAACGAAAAAAAGGTCCGACCGAGTGACTCTTACTCTCATGGTTATTTCAGAAGATGTGTTCTGAATACAATTTGTCTCTCAACTCGGCTATTTGTCCCACATGCATTTCACATGTGATTAATGATATTCGCGTATAAATTAAACAACTAGTTTATACGTGGATGTATGATGCGTGATGTCTGACGTGTATAGAGTCCCCTCGCATCTCTTTGTGTAAGGCAAGGTTTCTCAATTTGTGTTGTCAGGCCATTGCGCTTCGGTCTCAGAAAGGTTACACCTTCACAAAAGGCACATTCACCAAACCCGGCAAGACGCTTTTAAAGGAAGGCTGAAATGAGAAATACACACATGTGTGACTTTGTCCTTCTCCCATTCTTTCGCCATATTATTTTGCTTTTGAGTTTATGAGTTTTGGTTGAAAAATACTTTGAAGTGCATCAATGTTGTGTCCTTGTATGGGCATTGTAGCCTAGAGTTTGTATTTCCGTTAATGCCACTTGCACCATAGCGGGGAAATATCTATCTTGAAGAAAGTTTTCGGGAAGTGTCTTTCGCTCCAATCTGTATTTTTCTGCTCTCTTCGTTCTATTCGATTCGATTTTCTCCGTTTTCTATTCTAATAACGGTGTACATTTTGAATTCGATTTTCTACGTTTTCTATTCTAATATTGGTGTACATTTTGAATCCGTAGTCTTATAACACAGAAAGTGGTCAAATCCCTCGGGTGGTCCTGAAAAAAATTCTCTGGATCATGGTGATGTTCTTGTCTACTCCATCATGGATGTGGTGGAACCCAAGAACATTGACTAAATTGTGCTTGGAGCCATGTTAGATGAAACACCAAACAAGAGAACATTAAATCGTTTACTAATCTTCTCTTGTTAGGTACCCAACGTGTATGTTGGAGAAGTTCATACAACGGAGAAGTTTATGTTGAACTGGTAAATAATCTTCCGTTCCGAGCTGTCATTTTGCTCCAAAGATTCGGAGCTTCGAACTTCTTCGAAGACCTTACTCGAATCTTTGCGCATTGCGCTATTCGTCCTCATAAATCGATAACACGAAAGTAGACTCTAGGCACCACGAGGACCCTCTTGGTTCACAAGGAGTGATGACGATATTTGGTAACTAGGGATCTCATAAAAACTTCTTTCAAGGGATGGGCAATGGAATTGTTCGATCAATATATGTCATTCACATTCAACTAGAGAAATGAGTAGTAGAGTGGTAGTGAGGGTGATTTATCTATCAACTTTTCCACTCTCCCCAACCTAATCTGGAAAGATTGTTGAGCCGAGCACGATTTGAACTGGAAGCTTCTAGTGCTTGCAAAGGTTGAACAGTTTCCTGGTCTTGTCAAAACGACAATAAATCGGAGCTACATTGCGGCCGCTCAACATTTGCTAGCCGATACGTGATAACCTATTGAGAGTGTGAAAAGAACCGTAGCCTGTGGCCAACAAAAAGAAAATTGATCATCGGAAGGGGAGTTACATCAATCTTTATGGAATCATATCCTTATTTATCATTGCAAGGACTTGATAAGATTAGAAGGAAATCTTCGTTTCCTGCAACATAAACACGCACTCATTCGCACCCAAAAGATCCCGGTGAGTACGAGGAAAGCACCGGCTACTCCCTGTTTCATTTGAACTGTACTAATTCATACTGTCTTTGCAAAAACCATAAAGAAGACAAACTTTGATTCCGTAGCAATTACTTGTCATATCACAGCCACACTCAGAAGCATGTGCGTTACAGTGCTGCGTGATTAAAGAATGGCCAGCCCCATAAAAGCAAAGAGTCCTGAACATGGATTGACTTTCTCACCCAAAAAGGTCAACTAGTTAATGGTCTTGCAAGCACCAACAGACAAGGAAACCTGTTGTAAATGACCCATTAACGTTGCCAACTAGTAAAAGAAAGTTGTCGTGCTAAGGGTCACATTAAGAGGATGATATAACCTATGAATCTCCACTCCAATCCCATGATGTAATATTGAGAAATGACTTAGCCAGAACTCATTAATTTGAGTAATTTTGGCCAGCTTGGACATTGAAACTTTGCATACAGAACTCCCTATATAAACTCCCTTCTCGTCACTTCAGCCTTGACATAACAAACCGAGGATTATAGTCTTCTCTGCCTCCTAATCCTACCTTGGATTGTCTTGCTTGATTCTTCTCGTACCCCATGGCAAAGAAACCGAGCTTGGGTCGCCAAAAAATCGCCATCTCGAAAATTCCCAAGAAAAACCATCTCCAAGTGACCTTCTCGAAACGGAGATCCGGGCTTTTCAAGAAAGCGAGCGAGCTGTGCACTTTGTGCGGAGTCGACATCGGAATCATAGTCTTCTCTCCCGCCAGCAAGGTCTTCTCCTTTGGCCACCCGGAAGTCGAGTTCGTCGTCGACCGGTTCCTCGCCCAGGACCCGGCGGCCCCCGACTCGGGCGAGTGCCGGCTCATCGAGGCTCACCGGAACGCGAACCTGCGCGACCTCAACGCGATATTGACTCGCGTCCTAGATGAGCTGGAGGCTGAGAGGAAGCGCGGGGAGGCGCTGGATGAGATGAGGAGAGCGAGCCGAAGGCAATGTTGGTGGGAGGCACCCATTGATGAACTCGGATTGTGCGAGCTTGAGCAGTTGGGAGGGTCAACGGAGGAGCTCAAGAAGAATGTGATGAGATGGATCAACGAGTTGATGGTGGACTCCTGTTCCACAAACGGAGAAATCGCCCACGAGAGCCAGCCTCCTGAAGTGAATGGTGCATACAATCTTGGGCAAGTCTACAATTTCCATGACCAAAATGGACTCTTTTGATGCGCCTGATGTGTGCTCTTTTCCCTTTCGGGTGCTTTGTCCAGTGTCTCGCTAGACATGCCTTGTCTATCCGTTTTGCTTTCGCATTCTGAATTTCTGTGTCTCGTGATTCGGATGTTGTATAAATAACGCTGGACCGATCGAATTTGAGAAATTCGTTCATGTTGGTGTCGGTAGAATTTGCCAAGTTTGAATCTTTACTTGATTTGTTAATGTTCTGAGGCCCTCTTCTTGGATTCAGACATGGCTTCAGATGTTTATCTCTGCGACGTAAATAAAAACTTTGATGTTGACCAGGAAAAGAAAAATGTCTGAAAGGGGTCAATGCTTAGTTATTGCTGCAATTATTCCTGTTTGGTGAACGTTATGTAGCTCTACCCAATTATGTCCCTTTTCAGTATTTAAAACCATTTTCAATTTGCTTTTATCCGCAAGTGAAAAAATATCAATCCTTTATCAATTTGCTTGATGGTGAAGCAATGAAGAGAGGGATGCTTCTTCTGACAGGAATTGAATTAAATTAACAGTAATAGAAATCCCAGAATTCATACTAAGATACCTTGTTCTTATTGTTGACAATAGCACCAAAATGATCCTAGACTACTACGAATCAACTGGTTCATTTGCAACTTTGTTCTCTGGTGATGATTCCTTTACTTCATCAATAATTCTCCAGACGTCCCTAATTGAGGAAATAATCAAGGTAGAGAGTGAGTTAAGATCAGCCATTTTCATCTTGCTAGACTGACCTTCTCAGTTGGAATGGCCAAATTGCTTCCTGAAAAATGTGTGAGCTTGTGCTTGGGAGTTTGTTCACAAAGCAAAAGCAGGGGTATTTGTTCTGGAAAATCATGGAGTTGAGAGCTCAGCTTTGGAGCATAGCAAAGGTTTGCCGAAAATTTGGCTGAGAAATAGTGGAAGATCGATAAGGTTAAAGGCACAAACTCTTAATACCACAATCCTGAAGCAAACCCATGTCTTGAACTTCAGAGAAGAATTACAAGATGATTAGTTAAGGGAGAGAGTTGGTGTATATGTAGTCTGCATTCTCAAGAAGCTCCTCTTCAGCCTCCTTGCCATGTCTGGCTTCCAAGTCACCGCTCGCCTTGCCAATCTTTGCTCTTACTCTCTGCACAGTTCAAGTACTACAAGTCGGTAAAAGAGAGAGAGAGAGAGAGAGAGAGAGAGAGAGAGAGAGAGAGAGAGAGAAGGGTTATCTGACATATGTATGCTTCTTGCTGAGATTAACCTAAGTTAAATGGAGTCTCTGTCGCCCCCGCTTAAAGCACCAAAATATGAAACTCCATACACCTTAAAGTTCATAGAGAGGGTAATGAAGAGACCCACCATGTTGTTGGAGTCTGAGGACGCTACAGCTCCATTATACACCTGAGACTTCCCACAAGCAGGAGGCATCACACCCAAGAAGGAAGCCAGAAGCAAGAGACATAGGAAACTACTGATTGAACACCTCATTGCTGGTTGTTTATGGAAGCAAGACCTTTCTGTTCCACTTACTATATACACCCACATGTATAGAAGAGAGGAAGGGAAGGAGGGAGAGAAGAGGATCAGAGGACCATCTCGATGTGTTCTTTTGACTGCTTCGAATCAAGGAACAGAAACCTTGACAAAACTTTTAATACTACCTAATCTGATCTTGATGTTTCCCATGAGATTGTGGGTCAAAATTTTCTGGCGCCTTTGACCTGTCTCCTGATTCCGGAGCATGTAGCACTGTCTTCAAGAGCATTGGGCTGGCTCTGCCCTGGTGTTTCTGCAGTAAAATATGTGTCAATCTGACACAAGCAGAACATTAAGATGGAGTTTCTTCTCGGATGAGCATGATTTCAGGGTAAAATCGAAAATTGGACGGTCGGACCTATGGAAACATGGCAAATTTTCACGAGAAATTTGAAAAGAACCTGGAATCGCTCACCTCCATGAGTATAGATTCTTTAGGACTTTTACGCTGTACACGGTCCGTATAGAGTTTGATTCACACAAACAGTCTCGGATATATCTAGGCCCTACATTTGATCAGAATCCGTACCTTCGGATGCACAATAGATGAGCCGAAAGTTTTGCATACTTCTAGTAGTTATGCAAAGATAATGTAGGGCAACATAGGATATGATGCTTCAGAACTTAGGCGAACTTTTCTAATTGTGAGTCGCTTATTTTTCGTGACGTTTTAGGAAATATCACTTCAGTTAAAGCTACTATATGTTAAATGTTAACTAAACTTTATTCACGTCAGTTGCCACATCTCCTGTAAATTGAATTTGTTGAGAAAACATCATATTTACAAGGGTCAATACCACGAAAAATCCCAAACTGGTACACGTATGATAAGGGCGTGCATGATAACATTTCTCTTCCCTGGATCTATTTCTGGTAAGAGATGACAAAAGTGCAGCAGAAGTGCCAATATTTGTGTACGAAGATCATTTTAGTGGCAATATTTTTTTGGGATCACTTAAGTGCATAATCGAGAAAAAACGATGGCTTAAGTGCCAAGTCGTCGGAATTGGCACTTATGTGATCCTTTTTTTTTTTATAGAAAAATTGGCACTTAAGTTATTCAAAAAATGAGCCAATTCCGACGAAAGATTGCTTTATCATCCGTTAACGTTAATAGCAGTCGATCGTTCCTCTACTTTACAGTCTCTAGCGTTCCTTCCTTCAGTAGGAAATAAGTATAGGAAAGCTAATAATAAGAATTCGTACAGTCAATCAACAGCAAATCCTTTAACAGCAGCAAACTAGAGCGATGAAAGGGAGACTGAAGTTGCTGTTTTTACCTTTAGTACGAGGATCGAACCTGTTAAAAGAAAAAAAGATTTCATTTCTAATTCACTTTCAGAGCAGAATTCGGTTACTTCAGTACGGGCAAAAATTAACACTAAACTGATCTCCGTACACAAATATTGGCACTTCTACTGTACTTCTGTCGGCCAGCAGACATATATTTTTTCATTTCTATTCCCTAAATAAGTTTCTCAACCAAAAAATGTGTTTGATAACGATACAAATTTTCTATTTCCGGAATAGAAATTCATTTGATAATAGCACAAAATTTCTCTTCTTTGGCTCTATTTTCGGTGGAGGTCCGCTGACGCCGAGCGACCGGTGGCGGCGGCGAGTGGGCTGCGGCTGCGGCGAGGAGGAAGGAGGAACTTGTTTTTGGTTTTTGTTTAAAAAAAGTTATTTTTTTCTACTTCTCATTTCTCATTCCTCATTCAAAACTATTTCTGGGCCAAAAATATAGCCTGGGAATAGAAAAATTCAATTACGTTATCAAACGCATTAATGTTCCAAACCTATTCCCCGGAACCAAAAAAAAAAAAACAGAAAAACAGGGAAATATAAATGTTATCATGCGCGCCCTAAATTTACCCCAAAGTAATTTTTTGACCGCAAAAAATCCCAAACTGGTACACATATGATAAATTTGCCTCGAATTGATTTTTTTACCACAAAAATCTCAAATTGGACAAATTTACCCTCCGTCAGCTTTTGTTAATTTGGACTAGCTAATACCACGAAGAATCTCAAATTGGTACACCAGTGACAAACGGAGGGTAAAAATCCCAAACCGGTACACCCGTCAACTGTCACGTGTCATCCAACTCAGCAATTTGACAGTAAAATGTTACGAGAACTAACGGAGAGTAATTTGATATCAAATTAATTTGATGTAAATTTATCGTATACGTATATTAGTTTGAGATTCTTCGCAACAGTGACCCTATTTTTAATGTTCTTAATCTATGTAATCATATAATTTTTCATTAGCTTTAGTTGGTTGTTTGGAACTCCCACTTGGGTAATGACAAGGATTTCATGATGTCAAACTAAGAGTTGCAACTTCTTCCCTGAAATTTCTGATTCCCTCCATTTTTCTCTCACCAAATTTCCAGCTCTCTAGACTTGACTTGGTAAATGCTTGCAAAAGTAGAGAGAGGAATGAACAAATCATGCAACAAAAACTGCAACTTATACGCATCTCCTACACAAAGTCTAATCTCTCACATGAAAAGATCAAACTTGTTTCCATTAATTAGATGGCCGAGAACTCCAGTCACCCCGCCACCGCCACCGCCACCACTGCCGCCGAAGCTGTGACCACCATAGTCGCCGCAGTCCAAGAAGAGATGAAGCCGCCACAAGAAGCTTCTAAAGAAGCTCCGGTCGCGGCGGACAAGAGGAGGCCAGTGAGGATCATCGTAGGCTCGATGGCCATCCTCACCTTCCTCCTATCCCTACCCGTTTTAGCCTCGACCATATGGCTCCTCTACATGAAGGGCTACGACTGCGAGAGCCTCTTGAGGCTGCCGAAGCTCCAGACCGGGATCGGCGTCGCGCTGCTCTTCGTGTTCCTGATCAGCAACCTCGTGGTGTTCCTGAGGGCAAAAGTGCACGCCCTAGGCCTCCTCGTGGTCATGGTGCCCCTGATCTTGATGCTCACCATGGGCCTCGCCCTGGTGGGCGCTTACAAGAACGAGAGCAAGGCCGCCATAGGGTCCCCAACGTGGCTCAAGGACAAGGTCTACGACGACAACAACTGGAATTACATCAAGTCCTGCATCTATGACTCGAGGATGTGCGACGATCTGGCGGCCCGGTCTCTCAGCCTCAAGCAGTACGACTTCAGCGCGAGGAAGTTGTCCCCGGTCGAGGTACGGCGCCGGCGTGGTTTCGCACGTTAGATTGCTCGTTCTCGAGTTTAGTGCCTAACCTACCTAACGTTTGGTGTGTTTTCCGGCCGCGAAGTTCGGCTGCTGCAGACCCCCAGTGATCTGCGAAATGGACTACGTGAACGCCACGTACTGGAGGAGGAACGACCACCTCGGGGCCGGCTCGGATGAGGACTGCGACACGTGGCAGAACGACGAGGACGTCCTGTGCTACGACTGCATGGCGTGCAAGGACGGGTTCCTGAAAGTAGTGAGGAGCAAGTGGGGGAGACTGGGGCTGTTCCTGGTGTTGATGTCGCTCTTGCTCATCGTTGCTCACTTGCTGCTGTTCATCGCCACCGTGTGGGAGCGATTTGGAGGAATGTGACCACCTCCTCCTCCTTAGAAGTTACTTTTTCTTATCCCTCTTTTTCTAAAGTTGAGATTTTGTACATTGTTGGACGTAGCCGGGCATGGAATTCCCTCTCTGAGTTGTCATTTTTGGACGGTGCTTCTTTGTTGCACACGTTTTCAAATCGAGAAATGTTTCACTGTCAGGAATGATACAACCTCAATCGTAAATTCACGTATCATTACCACATATTTTGCATTGATCGGAAGATCGTGTGGTAAATAACTAGCAACGCTATCAAACTGTCAAGCTAGTGACTTCCTTTTCACATTTTGCATTTTCAATCCATGCTTCTCCAAAAATTCAAAACGATATCCACTTCTTGAAGACTTCGACAATGCAAATTTCACGTGAGACCCCTCGAAATCAAAGGATCGAGACGCACATGTCCTCGATGCATTTCAGACAAATTTCAACTCCTCGAGCTTGGAAGTAGAGGTAATCATTGGTGGTAACCACGAGCCGGGTTGGTCCCAACTTATTGCGTTGTCCCACCTATCAACAAAAAGATGGGAAAATGCCCCAAAAAGATTTGAACTTATTGTAGTTTTGTCAATTCAATTTAATTTTGCCAATTGAGTACCAAACCTTTTCAAATTTTGCTAATTAAATTCACTTGGCCAATTTTAGCTAGAAATCGCTGATTTTAATAGTGGTCATCCTACTTGGCACAGTCGATACTGATATTGATAATTATTAATATTATTTTAATATTTTCATGAATTATTAATTAATTTATTTTCTTATTTTTTCCTTTAACTTTTTGTTTCTTTTTTTTTCCCCTTCCCTCCATTGGCCTCGGGCGAGAGCCACCCTCGCCCGATTTGGCGAATAGTGGCCTTGGCCGCGAGGGCAGCCCTGGCCCGATCTGGTGAGGGCGGCCCTTGCTAACTTAGGCTTGGGTGTCCCTCACCTGAGGCTGGCGGAGGGTAGAAGGAAGAAAAAAAGTAAAAAAGTAAATAAAATTTCAAAAAAAATTAATAAATTAATAAAAATTCTCTACATCAGCGTTGATCGTGCCACGTATAATAGCTGGCATCCACCTCAATAGTTTCTAGCAAAATTTGGCCAGATTGACTCAATTATTAAAAAAACGTGAAAATGTTTAGGAATCAATTGACAGAACTAAAAGGTTTTGTGACTGAATTGAAAAAATTGAAATAAATTTATGACCCTTTTTTTTTTACAGTTTTTCCACAAAAAAAAAAATTAAGAGTAATTTTTCGAGCATGGGGGCCCGGCTTGAGTCCCAATCGTGCCGGCCAAGTGCTATAACTAAAAGCTCTTGTCTCAGTCTTTACGACTATGAATCCACCGCTGGTCGACGCCGTTGTCAGTCGCTTGTCACTGCTGCCAGTCGCCGTTCCCAGCTACCACCGCTGGTCTTTTTTTAGGGTTGTACCAAACACATCTCTATTCTTTTTTCAATTTCTGGAATATAAATTTTATATAGCTATCAGACGCATTCTTCTGCCTAGAAACTCATTCAAGGTATGGAAATAGGAAGGAAAAAAAAACTATTCCTAAAAAGAAATTGTTCCCGAAAATAGGTTACTACGCGGAATACGGACCGACCCTCGGAAGTAAGATCCAGCTCTACTTGATACTAGGGCTGTCAATTTGGCCCGCGCCGGACGGGCCGGCCCGGCCTGGCCCGAATTTTTTCTGCATTTTCGGGCCGGGTCTAGTACTCGGGCCGGGCCGGGCCGGCCCGACGCCAAACTTTTGTAAATATCTATTTTTTTCTTTTAAATTTAATTTATTTTTATAATTTATTTTTATATTTTTTCATTTGATGGTTTGTTAATTAATTTTAATTCAAAAAAATTTTAAAAAAGGAAAGAAAACAATATTTTCGGCCCAAATCCGGGCCGGCCCGGCCCAGTTCGGGCCGGCCCGAGCATGGTACTGCTCAATTCGGGCCGGCTCGGGCCGGGCCAAGACCCGGCCCGGCCCGGCCCATTGACACCCCTACTTGATACCGGCACTCGAATCTTCTGCCTGGAATTGCCACCAGATTTGCAACA
Organism: Rhodomyrtus psidioides; assembly: GCA_021437785.1. NCBI lineage: Eukaryota > Viridiplantae > Streptophyta > Magnoliopsida > Myrtales > Myrtaceae > Rhodomyrtus > Rhodomyrtus psidioides. The sequence continues at coordinate 2,964,653 of JAILYB010000073.1, forward strand.
ATTGCCATCTACGATCCCACACGATACGTCTCTTTCTACATTGATTGCAAAAAAGAAAGAACTTGATGAGTTGGCACGACACGAATTGGAATTGTCCGAATTGTCAATTTGATCGTGTCCACCATTCTGATTAAGATAAGAGAAAGAAGCAAATTTGCAATTTGCCCTTTTGGCATTAGACGTTGACGCGGAATTCAACTCCGGCGATGGAATTCGTCCCGTCATAGGATAGGGAAGTTCCTAATTACTACGGCTAATTAATAAAACCATCGCCGGTAGATTTCGGATTGCCGGGGGGGGGGGGGGGGGGGGGACCTTGGGATTGAAGTCTAAGGGCGCGTTTCGAAGAGCGTTCCCCAAAGTCCTTTTAGGCCTTCTCCTGTGCCGGGAAAATTACTCCGATCAATACTAAATTGTCCGGTAGTTGCCAATCGTCTCATTTGGCACGCCGTCACGTCAGTGTTAGTCAAAAGGTTTTCATTTGGGATTTCGCACAAAGATTTCGGACTAAATTAGCAAAATTGAAATGTTTAGGATTAAGTTGGTATCCGTGCAAAAGAATTAAGGCTTATTGAGAAGTTTTAAGACTCATTGAACAATTTCCTCACTTGTGCCAAAGTGGAGGCTTTTGATAAGGCGATCCCTAAGGCCTTTAGGCTAGGTTCTTGCTTTGCAAATGCTTGGGATCAATATTAACTAACTTTCAGCATTCGCAAAATGTCGCTCTATGTTTGTTCGTTGCGAGGCTCTTCGATGCTTGTGCGAGCGTCGCCGACGGTTGCCAAGGCATGTCGAGTGTCGACGGTCGCCTCTGATCACCTAGCATGGATGCTCCCCTTTGATCTTTTGCCACAGCACTCGCGACCATCCCAACCTCATTTTCCATAGAAATGTACCAATCCAATTATCAGGCTCTAATTCTTTTTGACAAATACACCTTGAGTCGCATAAATTTGAGGAAACATAAGCTCTCTCGAGCGCAACCACAGAGCACAGTGAGAGCGCTTACGTCTAGAATATATCGATCTTAGCTCTTACTCGCGACGGATGAAGATGGCAGCTGTCAAAATCAAGGATTTGATGCAATCGGCGAAGTTCTCGAATCAAACACATACCATCTTCAATCTTCGCTTTGGGCATCCGCTTTTCGAATGCCATAATGTCACATAGGCACATGCAATCAGCAGACTCGTTATCAGTTCGTTAATTAGACGAAAACAAGACAATTTTACAGGCACAACATGTGTTGAAAATTGACTTATGCAAAGCTAATCGAATCTTGTTCATACAATTTTTAATCTTGGTGATTATGTGATGCACATGTATTAAACAAAGGTCCGACTAACTAATTATTTGTATAGTTGAATCTAGTTAAGTGTACTTGCGTTACAAGGAGCATTTAAAAAAAGAAGAAGAAAGATGTCGAGAGATTTTGTCACTTTCGAAGGATAAAAGCTACACGACGAGCGAAACGGCGTTACGACGTAGCCGGACAAATGATAACGCCGTTTTGCTTCTATGCCCTTACATAAGCTCTCTCGAGCGCAACCACAGAGCACAGTGAGAGCGCTTACGTCTAGAATATATCGATCTTAGCTCTTACTCGCGACGGATGAAGATGGCAGCTGTCAAAATCAAGGATTTGATGCAATCAGCGAAGTTCTCGAATCAAACACATACCATCTTCAATCTTCGCTTTGGGCATCCGCTTTTCGAATGCCATAATGTCACATAGGCACATGCAATCAGCAGACTCGTTATCAGTTCGTTAATTAGACGAAAACAAGACAATTTTACAGGCACAACATGTGTTGAAAATTGACTTATGCAAAGCTAATCGAATCTTGTTCATACAATTTTTAATCTTGGTGACTATGTGATGCACATGTATTAAACAAAGGTCCGACTAACTAATTATTTGTATAGTTGAATCTAGTTAAGTGTACTTGCGTTACAAGGAGCATTTAAAAAAAGAAGAAGAAAGATGTCGAGAGATTTTGTCACTTTCGAAGGATAAAAGCTACACGACGAGCGAAACTGCGTTACGACGTAGCCGGACAAATGATAACGCCGTTTTGCTTCTATGCCCTTACATAAGCTCTCTCGAGGGCAACCACAGAGCACAGTGAGAGCGCTTACGTCTAGAATATATCGATCTTAGCTCTTACTCGCGACGGATGAAGATGGCAGCCGTCAAAATCAAGGATTTGATGCAATCAGCGAAGTTCTCGAATCAAACACATACCATCTTCAATCTTCGCTTTGGGCATCCGCTTTTCGAATGCCATAATGTCACATAGGCACATGCAATCAGCAGACTCGTTATCAGTTCGTTAATTAGACGAAAACAAGACAATTTTACAGGCACAACATGTGTTGAAAATTGACTTATGCAAAGCTAATCGAATCTTGTTCATACAATTTTTAATCTTGGTGACTATGTGATGCACATGTATTAAACAAAGGTCCGACTAACTAATTATTTGTATAGTTGAATCTAGTTAAGTGTACTTGCGTTACAAGGAGCATTTAAAAAAAGAAGAAGAAAGATGTCGAGAGATTTTGTCACTTTCGAAGGATAAAAGCTACGCGACGAGCGAAACGGCGTTACGACGTAGCCGGACAAATGATAACGCCGTTTTGCTTCTATGCCCTTACATAAGCTCTCTCGAGCGCAACCACAGAGCACAGTGAGAGCGTTTACGTCTAGAATATATCGATCTTAGCTCTTACTCGCGACGGATGAAGATGGCAGCCGTCAAAATCAAGGATTTGATGCAATCAGCGAAGTTCTCGAATCAAACACATACCATCTTCAATCTTCGCTTTGGGCATCCGCTTTTCGAATGCCATAATGTCACATAGGCACATGCAATCAGCAGACTCGTTATCAGTTCGTTAATTAGACGAAAACAAGACAATTTTACAGGCACAACATGTGTTGAAAATTGACTTATGCAAAGCTAATCGAATCTTGTTCATACAATTTTTAATCTTGGTGACTATGTGATGCACATGTATTAAACAAAGGTCCGACTAACTAATTATTTGTATAGTTGAATCTAGTTAAGTGTACTTGCGTTACAAGGAGCTTTTAAAAAAAAGAAGAAGAAAGATGTCGAGAGATTTTGTCACTTTCGAAGGATAAAAGCTACACGACGAGCGAAACGGCGTTACGACGTAGCCGGACAAATGATAACGCCGTTTTGCTTCTATGCCCTTACATAAGCTCTCTCGAGCGCAACCACAGAGCACAGTGAGAGCGCTTACGTCTAGAATATATCGATCTTAGCTCTTACTCGCGACGGATGAAGATGGCAGCCGTCAAAATCAAGGATTTGATGCAATCAGCGAAGTTCTCGAATCAAACACATACCATCTTCAATCTTCGCTTTGGGCATCCGCTTTTCGAATGCCATAATGTCACATAGGCACATGCAATCAGCAGACTCGTTATCAGTTCGTTAATTAGACGAAAACAAGACAATTTTACAGGCACAACATGTGTTGAAAATTGACTTATGCAAAGCTAATCGAATCTTGTTCATACAATTTTTAATCTTGGTGACTATGTGATGCACATGTATTAAACAAAGGTCCGACTAACTAATTATTTGTATAGTTGAATCTAGTTAAGTGTACTTGCGTTACAAGGAGCTTTTAAAAAGAAGAAGAAGAAAGATGTCGAGAGATTTTGTCACTTTCGAAGGATAAAAGCTACACGACGAGCGAAACCGCGTTACGACGTAGCCGGACAAATGATAACGCCGTTTTGCTTCCATGCCCTTACATTGTGTGTGTGTGTGTGTCATGATATGATCATCAGTTCATCACGTATCTCGTGACTTTATTGCATCACGTGCAAAATAATCAAGTTACTTTGAAGCTCTATTTATTTCGCGAAAAATAATAATTTATAAAATTTATAAAATATGGACTTATATTGCTTTGTCGATGAAAAGTAACATAATAGATAACATTTTTGTGGACGATAATTATTTTTTTTATATTGACATAAGTGATCTCTGAACTTAGATATAATATGCAATATGATCCATGAATTATAAATTTACTCAATGTGGTCCATAAAATTTAGCCCAATGTGTGATGCCGTCCGTGAATTAACTCACTCAGTAGGGTTCCTAGACTTTTGGTACATGTTCAATTTAGTTTTTTGAATTTTTAATACATGTCCAGTTTAGTCTCAGAACTGTATGAAAATATTCGTTGTCATCCTTCCATTGAATTAATGAAAGAGACAATGTTGACAACGGAAGGACGGCATTGAATATTTTCGTACAGTTCAAGGACTAAATTGAACATATATCAAAAGTTGAAGAACTACATCAAATAAATTAAAAGTTCAGAGACGACATTGCACTCCGATTAAAGTTTAGGGACTACATTGCACATTGGACCAAAATTTATAGACCATTAATGTCATTTAACCTAATAATAATAATTAGACATTAATAATAAGGCAAATTTATTGTTGCTTCGAGAGTTTCTTTCTCCAAATCCTTTATTTTCTCAATTTCATCATCACTGATATTGAAATGTACTTTTACGTGTGTTTTACATTTCCAACTCAAGCTCATAACATGGTTACATTTTAGATGTTGACCCAAATTCACTGCGTTCGAAAACTTGAATTCGATCCCGCAGTACATATTTAATAATTAAATCACATCAACTTGAAATCGATCGTGATGTATCTGCGTAAGATGTGCGAAAACCTTATATATGCGATTTTAATGAAATCTAGATATATATCGCAGTATCTTTTAATACGTGATGTATAGTTTGATTTTGTGGAATAAATTTGAGGAAGGCAAAAAAAAGAAGAAGAAGCTAATGTAAACAAATCTAGATATTTGGTTCGGTATTGCAGATGAGTATTTGGGCTCTAAAGTCCCTTGGCCAAATGCAAATGCTGTTTGATTCAATTTTTTGCTCACTCTAACCAGATGCACTTGCATTTCAAACGCTCTCTAAAGGTACTTTGAGTTAAGTGACTTTTGCGAAATGTAACTTTTTTTTTTAAAAAAATTGTCACCTTCTTCGCCGGCGCTGCCACCCGCTACACCCCGTCGGCCACCGCGGCCGACGGTTGCTAACTGTTGCCGCAGCCGCCGGCGGCGGTCGCCGATCGCCTCAGCCGCCGATCACCGTCGCAGCTGTTTTTTTTTTTTAAAGTAAAAATATTTAACAAAGCCAAACAGTATTTACGTCAATGTTGCTTTCTAATGTGTTTTTAAAATACACTTTTACCAAGCACTACTTACATTTTGTAAAAGGCTTTTAGACCAAAGGTATTTGCATTTTCATAAAATTCCTTAGCCAAATGCTGAACCAAATAGGTCCTTACATTTTTCCATGCCATGCCCCACACACACTGTTTTACGGGATAAAACCGTTATCAAAAGATGCTATGAATTTCAGAAAAAAAAAAAGTGCACGAGATGAGAGATGAGCGAGTGCCACGTGGAGGGCCCGAATGACGCAGCTTTTAACCAATTCTTTTGACCCGGCAACAGCTTGCGCCACCATCATCGGCGTGCGCTTTGAGCTCCCACTTCGTCCCCTCCGTTGACCACCCGACCCCCACGCCAAAGAAAACAAATGGGATTCTGTAAATTTACATCTCGTGTCGTTTATCAAATGCACACCGGATAGTACGGCACTAAAATTAAATTTTACGAGTGGTTCTCCCGTGAATGCAAGCACCCGACGACGTGCAAAATTCTAATATCTCGCAATATTGCCATAACGCTCAATGAAAGAGCGCTACACTTTGCAATGTGGTGCCCTGAGATTCCGAGCGAGGCGATTGAATCTTATAAGGTCTAAAATCACAGGCCTCAATAAAATAGTTAATGTATTTTTTTTTTTTTTGGATAATAAGCCCAAGGTTCGGGAGAAGCGACTCGTGCTATCAATCCTCACGAGATGCTAACAGTAGTTATAAAGCATTGATGAAGATCCAAATTAAAGAGGCGAAGAACACAGTAAATTGAAAAAAAAAATTGGGAAAAAAGAGGGAGGAGAAGATGAAGAACCATCAATATTGGAGAGCAGAATACGGGTAGGGAAAAGTGAAATTTCCGAAAATGGGGCGGGGATCAAAAACGGGCGTGCGTTTTTGGACGTAGCTGCAACCGGCAGTGGTTGTCCTGTGGCTGCTGTGCGCCTTCGCTTTGGGCTTCAATTTTTTCGTTCTTTCTTTTCATTTCCCAGCACGGGGGCGTCTTCTTCACCATTTTCCGTAGAACTCCACGCCACCTTCTCTCTCTCTCTCTCTCTCTCTCTCTCTCTCTCTCTCCACAGGTTCATTTTCTCTCTCTAAGGATGCTCGGCCGAATTTAATTCCTCTGTCGAGTCGTTGTCGCCCCCGCTAAATCGGCGCCTGCGAACCCTAGGAGTCGGCTCGCCGCCTTTTCACTGTTTCGCGAGGTGTCTCGTGGAATTCGATTGCGAGGCTGTAAGTTTTTGATTTGGCTCGCTAGTCCTTTCTCCGTGGGTGTTTCGATTTGCTGCATATAGTCTTGCCTGCGTGAGTTGAGAGAGTCCTTTGGCGTGAGTGTTGAGTTGTTTCTTTTGATGTGATAGAGAGATTTGAGTTCGAGAGAATTTTGGAGGAGGAAAGACGGGAGGAGGTTGAAATGGTTCGTGCTTTTGTGTTTTGGCGGAGGGATGATGCTTTAGGAGATTGTATTGTTGAGCTGCTGTCAGTCTAGTGTAGAGCAGCTGCTATTGGAGTAGTCTGTTCTACTTCTTTGTGAGTTTATATTCGAGTGTTCGCTTGTGTGATTTCCTTTATGGTTTTGTAAGGATCAGGCTGTAGAAGGGATTTGAATCTGTGTTTTGACTTGATCTGGTTATGTTTTAGGATTGAAATCGTACAAGTATTACTATGAGCTTGGAGCTGCATCCGGTCAGGTTTTGAATACACCGAGTTAGTATGGTCTAGTGAGGGCTCCCACTACTGCTACCTGGCTTGCGAATGGCAGAAGATGGCCTGCGGCTCGGTGGGCTTTCTTCTGGCTTGGCAGTGCTGTTGAATGAGGAGGATAGGGCTGATAATTTGTCGAAAGGCCGTCTAGTCTCTTACCGTGATGAGATACGGAATCAATCTGTTGAGCACGCTTTGGAGCAGATATTCGATCTTCCATGCAAGTCACTCGGTCCGCTTTGTCGTCCAGTCGAGAGCAACTTGATTCATGCTATTATCAGGAGTGAGCTTTCGAAACTTGATGCAAATCTGAAATCGCAGGATCATAATATAGATGGCATATTGATTACTGATAGTGGACGCGGTCCAAACATTGTTGCTCTTGATGTTTCCAGCATTTGTGGTGAAATTACTACCTTAGTTCCTCCATTGCTTGTTGAGAGCTTGGCAATGTTCAGTAGCGTGAGGGCTAATGCTTATGTGTGGAAAGGAAAATGGATGTATGAAGTTATTCTGGAAACTTCTGGCATACAGCAGCTTGGATGGGCAACTGTATCCTGCCCTTTTACTGATCAGAAGGGTGTGGGAGATGCAGATGATTCATATGCATTTGACGGAAGAAGGGTAAAAAAATGGAATAAGGAAGCGGAGCCCTATGGTCAGTCGTGGGTTATTGGTGATGTAATTGGATGCTGCATAGATTTAGATGATGATAAGATTTCGTTCTTCAGGAATGGAATTTCTCTGGGGGCTGCGTTTCATGGGATTCGGAAAATGGGCCCTGGTGCTGGGTATTATCCTGCCATTTCACTTTCTCAAGGTGAACGTTGTGATATAAATTTTGGTGCCCGTCCCTTTAGGTACCCCGTTGAAGGCTATCTTCCTCTTCAAGCGCCTCCTTCCACCAATATATTGGCTTCTCGTCTATTGCATTACTTTTCAAGGCTTTTGGACATGTATCGTGTGGAGCGAGCTGAGTGCTCTTCAGTTTTGAGAAGGCTCAATAGATTTGTTCCGTTTGAAGATCTTTTTGTGCCTGTATCTCAAGCTATATGTAAGGAACTTTTCTCTAAGCTTGAAGCAGGTGATGGGAGCCTTGAGTACATTGCCTGTGGACCGCTTCTTTCCTTTATGATGGACGTGTTCAGGGTGCAAGCCCCTCATGACAATTTGAACTTTGATAGAGTTCTCGATAGTTTTCTGGAATTTCAAGCCTCGCTTTCTATGTTTGAGCACATAATAAATGCTCTTTCACGCTGTTGTAAAACGGCATGTTTGGTCCTAACAGAATGTCCATATTCAGGATCCTACCCTTACCTTGCCCTGGCCTGTCATATTTTTAGACGAGAAGAAATAATGGTGCTTTGGTGGAAATCTTTGAATTTTGAACTTCTGTACGAGGGTTTTCTGTCCCGTAAGCCTCCAAACAGAGAGGATCTTCAGTGCTTGATGCCTTCTGTTTGGTGGCCAGGGTCATGTGAAGATGTTTCTAGTGAAAGTAGCATGGTTTTGACAACTACGGCTCTTTGTGAAGCTATAAGTAAGGTACTCATTACAGTCACAACTGTTAGTTTTGAGCTGTTTTGATTTGTTTTCCTTCTGATGTATGTTTATTCCTAGTTTAGAGATGTCTTAACTTATCACAATCCCTCGAAGAGTCCTTAAACGAATGATCGTGGATTTGGTACTGTTACTGTATAGTTTGTCCGACAATCTTGGACTGAGATTCCTCATGGGCTGTTTTGCGTTGCGGGCCTTTCTCTAATGCTTACTCCTCCCATTAAAGAATCCTGAACTACTCCCTGCCTCTGCTGTCCAAAACAACCTTTGTGCTGTCTTAAATTCATGCTTCTGATTCTTCCAGTCAATTAGGTCATAGTATCTAATGGAACTGCAGAGGAATGGATTTTGATTCTCACAATATGCCACACATTCACGTGCTGGCTGCTGTTGATTGGCATGATCTGGACCATGGAATCAATTCAATGTTAGTTAACTTTATTTTCTTCGATTAATTGATTAAGTGGTTTATCATCTCAGTGTGAGACTAACTTTGCACATGCTTCAACAATTTTAGTGAAATGGTTGGGTAATGGTATATCATTTCTGAACCTTGTGCTGACATAGATCTTATTGATATAAACTCGATCGGTAGTGTAGAAACTAATGCTTGCTTATTTTCTATCTCGGCAGATTGAGGAAAGGCATAGGGAGCTCTGTCGACTGGTAATACAATTCATACCTCCTGCGGCACCTCCCCAGTTGCCAGGTTCAGTTTTTAGGACATTCGTACAGAATCTTTTATTAAAGAACAGGGGAGCAGACCGGGATGTTCCTCCGCCTGGAGTTTCAAGTAATTCTGTTCTCGTTTCTTTATACACTGTCATCCTTCACTTTTTGTCAGAAGGGTTTGCCTTAGGGGAAATGTTTAGTTTGTGGAGGAGCAGTGAGACTGATGGTTCTGACCTGGCTTTTCTTCATAGAGGGGGACAACAAAGCTTCCCTATCGGTCTGTTCCTTAAAGACGATCCACATCGGTGTGACATTTCGAGGCTTGGAGGGTCATATAGTCATCTGTCAAAATCTCATCCTATATATGATCAGGAAGCTGAAGTAGTTCGGTGGGAGGAGGGATGTATGGATGACCAAGAAACCAGAATAACCCATTCAACAATCCAAAAACCGTGTTGTTGCTCCAGTTATGATGTTGATTATGGTAGAATGTCTAAATGGCCAATTAGGTATAGGATGAAAGGTTCTCGTGGCCATTGTAGTTCTATTCCAGAGAGATCTGCTCATGTTGCTGCTGAGTGCAGTACAGCAAGTTTAAATGATGAAATTGCAGAAAAGCCTAGCACTAGTGACCAAACTGAACCAGAATTTGGTTATCGGCCAGTTCATAATATCAGGAGTTTACCAATAGAGTGCAGTATGTCTTCAGCGACAGTGAGAGAAGAAGAACTTCTGGATGCTTTGTTGCTGCTGTATCATATAGGTCTTGCGCCAAACTTTAAGCAGGTGAGGACTCAACTACTTGCTTGATAAAAGAGCAAAAATACAATTCTTAATATGGAGCCAAGGAAATTAGCCCGGTGGGTTGTGTATGTAGCTTAGGCAATTATCTTGTCTAAAACGATCAGGTCTTACGCATACTGCTTTGTCACCTTTTTGGCAGAAAATATTCGTCTTATTTAGATTAATTTTAGATAAAGATGGATATATGTTGACCAAAGTAGCAGTTTCTCATTTTATTTCTTCCGAACTACAACTGATACAGCTGAAAAGGTACATGCAAACCAACAGTTGATGCTTGGAACATACTCATTTTTTCTAGTATCCAAGAGATAGTCTACTATCTTTGGGATAAGATGGATCAAGAACATTATTGCATCCCCTTGGTGCCCCTTATTAACATTTTCTCTTACCTATCAAAAAAGAAAAGAAAAGAAGAAGATGGATTCAGAAAATGTTTATTAAATCTTCTTGCTTTCCTTTTTTTTAGAGTTGTCTATTGTGTTCTCTGAGGACAATTTGGTGCTTGGAAGTTGAGTTATTTGTTAGAGATATATAAGAAATCCTTTAAATTAAAGTCGAATTTAAACACCTCAAATCTCAGACGTCTTGAAACTTCATTACATCGGCCATCGAGGATTAAAGTTAATGGCAGAACCTTTGTAAAATTTGGCTTTGTGTGGTTAGTTGGTCTCAAGAATGTTTTAATTAGTACGCATAACCATTGGTGGGCTTCGACACAGTAAAACCTTAGAGGTGATTTTAGAGTGTGCCATTGACCAAGGATGGTGCAAAGTCCTTTTTCTTCATTTACTGTGCAAGCGTTTGTGATAATATTTTAAATTATTTAGTTTCTGAGTTTCATGGTTGCGGTAATTGACTTTTATTTTGTTCTTGGGGTTTTTTTTGGTCTTTTCTTATGTTTTTCAGACTCGTAGTGGTTCTAGTTTTACTGTTCTAGTTTTACTTCCTTAGGAATCGTTTTAATAATGGGTCTTTATGCCCATTTATTAGTCTTGGAGGGTTGGAGGGTTGTTTTCATATATTTTCCCTAATTGAATAAAGTTTTTTTCAAGGAATCTGTTCTTTGTTGTTCCTGGCATTGAAGTACAGAAGGCAGTCTTTTAGATTGTGTGTTTCCGCTTGAATTGTTCGATTGTGCTTCTTCAATTATGTTTTTGGTATTGATGTACCTTTTTAGGGTTTTTTCCATATATGAATTCGGTGTTATCTGCCAGGTTTGATCTTGGGATCTGTGGGTTATGGCCCCCACAGTCATCTTGTCCGATCTCTTAGTGAGCATCGTTCTTTCCCGATTGGAGAAAGCTGTAATACCAAATTGATGTAGGGAAAAGCAAAAGCCTAACAAGCTACTCAACACCAAGAACAGAATTGAAGAAACACAAATGAACATTTCAAACGGAAACACAGAATGTAAAAGATTGCCTTCTATACTTAAAAATCAGGAACAAGAAAGAACAAGTTTTGAGATCAACAATGAAGAATAATCTCTAATCTGAAAACAACCTTTCAAGACCAATAAATAGGTATAAAGGCCCTTTATTAGTACGATTCCTACCTTAGGAAGTAAAACTAGCACCACTAGGACTCTTAAAACATAAGAAAAGACCAAAAATGACCCCAAAAACAAAATAAAACTCAACTACAGTGGCTGTGAACAGTAACTCGAAAAATAAATAATTTAGAATATTCTTCTATGCTCTTGCATCAAGTTGCAATGTTCTCTTGAGCCTTAAATGGAGATACCACTGATAGTAATTGGTACCTTGTTCCTATTTATCTATATAGATCTCTGTAGGCTGGTTATCATCTAAAGCTTTTATTATGAGGCAACTGATGCAGTGGCTAGGAAAGCTCTGAGTTCACATTCAGCAAATGGCTCATACAGTACTTATGGTTTTTCCTAGTGCCGAAGTGATGGATTGTGCTTTTCCAAGAAGAACCACTTTTCTAGGAAATTTCTCTTCCTATGTAGTGCAAATTAAACGTTGGACATAAGTGACGTGATGCCAACCAATTAAGGATATTATGATTTCCCTTATGGTCATGGAACTTGATAGACTCATTTAAGATAAGGAGTTAGCTAATGCATTGAATGTTTCAAGATGATCGAGTGGTGCCTCTCCCTATATGGCAATATCTCTTCGTCTAAAATTGTCTTTGCTCTATTTTCAGGCATCGTATTACACATCACACCAGTCCCAATTCATCTCTCTCTTGGAAGAAACTGACAAACAAATAAGAGAGCAAGCCTATGGTGAAAAGTTGAAGCGTTTAAAGGAAGTTAGGAATGGTTATCGGGAGGAAGTTGCTAACTGTGTTAGACATTGTGCTTGGTAAGAGGACAAGGAGACTAATGATTTCATCATCTCATATACATTTCATAGTAACTGTGCTCTAATCTATATAATGTGTCTCGCTTGCGACGACTAGACACTGAATTCTATAGTTTACATGTAGCGTCTCGTGTAACTTAGTTTATGCAGGTTGTACTGCCTTGTCACTAGAGATTGCCTCTTGTGTGGTTGCTTTTTACTGCAGATTAGGATCTGAAATGTTGGGAATTTGATTCTATTTGTCAAGACATTTTATTTTTATTGTATTTGCTTTATCATCGGCATTATCATTCCATAACAAGAGAAGTTCGGGTCTATGGATTTTTCTATCTCAAACAAAGTTTTTATATCAACTCTTTTTTTTTTGTTGTGAAAGAAAAAATTTTGAGGCTTCGGTTTATGCAAACACATTTTTTGGTTGTTGCACCTAATATGATTTTGTCTTTTGTCATTGTGGCTAATTCAAATTATTGCACTCTTTTCTGATTGTCATACTCATTTTCTACAGGTACAGGATCTCTCTATTTTCACGATGGAAGCAAAGAGGCATGTTTGCTGCCTGCATGTGGACTGCACAACTGCTTCTAGTTCTTAGCAAAATGGATTCTGTCTTCGTATATGTTCCCGAGTTTTATCTCGAATCTCTTGTAAGATCTTAAATTTCATTTAACTCAAATGCTTGTGTTCTATTTGGTCTATTCACTGCCCTGTTAATTTGGTATTTGCAGCTTCCCAGGCGCATTGCTTGTGCATCTTAATAGAATTTTGGATTTGTACTTCAAATTTGGACGTCAAGAACCTTTTATGATCTTTTCAACATCAGAACTAACTTGTCTCTTGCATTATGCATTTCCTTTAGTAGCAATGCTTTCGTTAGCTGTTATCTTCCTCTTTTCATCCGTGCTTGATGAATAGACAAAGGACATCTTAGGACATGCTCCTGCCCTGTGAGGAAGGACAGTCTGACCTGCTAATATTTCAAAGGCAATTTTCATGAGAGCATCCATGACATCCCAGTCATATCTATCAACATCAACATCAACATCAACAACACCTTTATCCCAGTCATATCTACGCAAGCTTAAAATAAAAATGAGGATCGACTTCTTGATTAGAAATGTGTGAATACATGGGCAATTTATTTCACTTATGTTCTGTTGTCATAATGTAAAAATATATTTTTATTTATTTATTTTTATATAATTATTTCTTTTTCCTCAATCGGTCTTGCTTCTATTTTATTTATTTTTGGGTTCATCGACTGCCGGCCCCAACTAGTTTGGGATGAAGGTGATGTTGATGTTGATGTTCTGTTGTCATAATGTAAGTGAACCTGTTGATGCTGTGATATCCTGATAACCGACATATTATATTGTGTATCATTGCACTTGCACTCTCATGAGTAATTGCTTAACTTCTTTGGTTTTTCTCCTGGAGCAATTTGTGAGGATCGCTGTACTCATAGGGTATCGATTAGCTTACTCGAAAAGACAGTATTTAATTCAAAACTGAGATTCATATTCTCTGACAATGCTCGTTAAGATAGTCGCTGACAGTTACCTCTGTTGTTGCAGGTTGACTGCTTTCATGTTTTACGTAGGAGCGATCCACCATTTGTCCCTTCAGCTATATATATTAAGCAAGGACTGGCTTCATTTGTATGTTCTGCTCCACTTTTTTCCTACTTCTCCATCACATTCTAGTGCTCTCCAAGTTTCATTTAATGAACGATAAGTAATTTCCGTGGCTGCGTTTGTTATTATGCATGTGCTGTGCTTATATTGTAGCCTGATTATTTGCTGTTATTATATTGCATGTTGCCTACCAATTGAAAATTGCTATATGTAACTGACATACTCTCGTGGCTTCTGGAAAATTTGGAGCAAAGTAACTCATTGACTTGTCACTGGTTTGATATATGGTTTCCTTTCATCCTATGGGGGATGTGCACATAAAGTGTGCATGTGCATACAGACACACTTAGTTATGGAGAACCCTTGGACAATGCAAGTATGGTCATGTATCAAGAGAATTAGTGGTTAGGTCAGAATAACGTCGAGCAGCACTTTCTATCTATTGTTGTTTATTTTTCATGTGATCAAGGAGGGTTTGTTTGGGTAATGGGCTTGTCGTATAGATTTTTTTTTTTTTTTTGGGGTGTTGCTCGAAAAAGCTTTATATAGACAACTGTTAGTGTGTAAATCTGCAGCGTCAGAGCCAAGATAGGAGGCAACATGAATATTTTCTGAACTGTATCTCTTGTGCGTTCTGTTTGGATTTCATTGAAAGCTCTCCTGCAGTTCTTGATCAGATACTTCTTTGACTCAGACCGTCCGAATGTCGGGAACCCATTTGGATGGGCTTTGGGGTGGCTTTGAGCTATTCAATTAGCCGCATGTGAATTTTCTGCCAAGATAGTAACAATTTTGTACTTATAACAAGTGGCGAAGAAATGGTGCTGACAGCAGCACTATCAGTATTTTTTTAAGATAATTTGTGTAGTTTTAAAAAAAAATGTCACACATATGAACGTGTAAGTAAAAGTTAAAAGCTAAGCCTACACTCATTCGACGAGTATTTCAATATTTTTTTTCTAGAAGAGGACTTTTGGATGTCAGAATTGACTGGTGTGCATCTCTGTTTAACAGCTATGGCATTTTGCAGAATAAATACTATTGTAAGACTGCTATTCTTGACTTTTATATATCCATCTTTGTTAATCGCATGGGAGTAAGTTTTCGTTTGTGTTGATCAGGTCACTTTCCTAGTTATGCATTTCAATGATCCAAGAATATCAAGTGCAGATCTTAAGGATCTTCTTCTTCAGTCTATTTCAGTCTTGGTGCAATACAAGGAATTCTTAGATGACTTTGAGAACAATGAGGCTGCCATCCAAAACCTACCGACTGCGTTGCTGTCATCATTTGACAACAGATGTTGGATCCCGGTAACTAACATTCTTCTAAGGTTATGCAAGGGCTCTGGTTTTGGTTCTTCAAAGAATGGAGAATCATCATCATCATCATCAGTTGTTTTCCAGGTGAGTTATAAATTCTCTCTCTCTCTCTCTCTCTCTCTCTCTCCCTTCTATCCCTTGTGAGACTTCTTTCTAACTAGAATTCTTGCCTCTTGCTCAATAGAGTTTGCTGCGAGAAGCTTGTGTCAATGATGAAGTCCTATTCTCAACTTTTCTTAATCAGCTATTTAATACTTTGAGCTGGACAATGACAGAATTTTCTGTCTCAATTCGTGAAGTCAAAGACAAGTATCAGGTACTTCAAAGAAATTTCATTCCGACTGTCAAACATCTATGCTTTGTTTGTTTGGCTTATGTAGGTTATTGATATGGAGGCTTAAGTTGATACATAAATGTAGACATATGATGGACCTCTTTAGCCTTGTTTATAACGTGCCTATTATGTGCGGTGCTGCAGAATTGAAACAGTTGGAGAACTGCTGCATTAATAAGAAAAATATGCTAGGAGTTGCAGAAAATCTTATAAGTAGTAGTTTGGAATCGGAAAGGATGATTAGTTTTGTAGTATGTTGTAGATCATGGTGTGTGAGATGGTGGATGCCTGTAGTCAAAGAAGTGGTACTTGAGGGGTACACCTTTATATTGTAATTTGGATCACTAATTCAAGTCTACGGTTTGAATTGTGAAATTGGATTGTAGTATGTTGTAGATCATGGTGCGGGGGACAGTAAATGACTCTAGTCAAACGACTGGTAATTGAGGAGTAGGCCTCCATAGTGCAAATTTGGATCACTAATTCAAGTCTAAAGTTTGAAGTGTGAATTTGGATCTTTTACCCAGCGTTACCAGAAAATGTAGTCAACTGGTGAACTGTAATCTGGAACACGACACAAATACAGATTGCCAGTGACTTAGAATGCCAAATGTGGTATTTCGGACGATCAGCAAAGTCGGTCGATAGAAAAATAAACAATCAGCAGAGCAAATCATCGATCAATGAAGAAGGAAGTCGAGTCGAGAACTACGTCGGGATGTAGGGACTTGAGTTGTCTTTGCCATCGAGATGAAGCAACTTTTCTCAAGTTAAGACAATGGGAATTGGAAGAGGTGAAGCTGTGTGCAACTCAGAGGCAAAGCCTGGAATGTTAGATCCTACAATAGAATAAGAAGACTCGCATGCAAATTATGTTATAGTATGGGTCCTTGAGCTTGGCCCAAAGAAATATAATACAAGTTCTGAGAAGAGAAAAAGAAAAAACATTAGATGGGCTAGTCTGCTGTCCCAATTTTAAAGACCCAAAAGTTTAAATACATGGAAAACACTTGTTACAAGCTAATTAAAGGGGAAAATACTATCTGAATAATATATGTCTTAAGAAAATGTTTTATATTCTAATCTGCTTATGTTTGATCTTTTATATTGTTCCACGCCTGAGAAAACTTCTTGTGTTCTGATGAGAGGTTCAGAAGAAGTCTAACCCCAACGTACTATGCTCTAGGTAACTTGATCTGTGGTTTTTTTTCTGTTCCGCGTCCTATGAGGATCCGAATCTTTGGCAACCTTGGTTTCACCTTGTAATGTGTGAATGTAGTAGATAAACACTACAAATTAGATTATTGAATGGAGTAGATAAAACATCATGCCTTTAATTTGATTTAGCAATTCCGTATTCTGTTCTGTTGTAGTTGCATTAATCAGGTCTATAAATTGGCAATATGAATTGTGGAATCATGTCATGTGATATGTCGGATCTGTGCTGTTTTTCAGTCCCCAACTTTTAAAATCCCACCAATGCTGTTCTATTAATTGTAAGGCATAGTGAAAACCTCACTTTGTTGTGGGAGAAATCTAGACTTTATACTTCCCTGCATTGGTTATTTGAAAGCAAGTTAAAGGCAGCATTAGCACTTTTGCCTACATGTGCACTTTGGTGTGAGTTAAGTTGGATTCTTTTGCATAGCGTTGTTATGTGTTTCTAACAGGTTCACTGCTACAAGATTGCTGCTCTCTCTCTCTCTCTCTCTCTCTCTCTCTCTCTCTCTCTCATGCACGCAGAATGATTCGAGAAGCTTCATTACTCACTGTTCAGGAACATTCTGCAGGTACTGGACTTCCATCAGCGAAAGTGCAGTGTCATATTTGATCTTTCCTGCAATCTTGCAAGGGTTTTGGAGTTCTGCACTCATAAAGTCCCTCAAGCGTTTCTCTCTGGAACTGATACAAATCTACGAAGGCTGACTGAGTTAATTGTTTTCAGCTTGAACCATATATCTTCTAGGGCGTATGCTGAGTTTGATCTGTAAGTTTTTGTGCCATTGATGTCTCATTCACCTCTTCTTGTTCTCTGTTATTTACATTACTTGTGATGTCTACTTGATTGTCTGTTGAGGGCTGTGAATATCCAAGTAAGTGGTCATGTGTGGGCCTCTCAAGTGATGGTTGTTTCTCCAGCCAAATGATTTCTTACTTGACTTTCGATTGCCTGGAATAAAATTCTGTTGACTGGAACGCTAAATAGTTAATTCAGTATATTAAGAGTTCCCTAATCTTTTTATTTTTCCTTTGCAGGTCGTTGAAAAAACACAGTCAATCTTCGGAGAAAATGAACCGGGGGATGCTTTTGGCACCTCTTGTAGGGATTATCTTAAATCTTTTGGATGCTAGTGGGGAGAAATCTTGCTGGGATCATAACAATGTAGTGTGTGTGTTTGCGAGCGCAGACTGCTCCAACATTGTTCATCATGGATTCCAATTCCTTTTGCAGTACAATTGGGTGAGTAATTTTGCAAGTCTAACCTTCCAAATAATTCAACTGTTGGGGTCACAATCTCAACTTACAAATTCAGTGCTTGGTTGTGCTGTCAAAACAGTGGATGCGTTGCTGTCAAGTTAGGAATAATTAATGTAAATGCAGGTTTTTGTATTTTGTGATGGCTCATTTTAGTTGTTGATTCCACTCAAACCGTCCCTTTCCCATTCTTTTCTGCTTTTGTTCACTTCATGTGGAGGTGTCTGCACTGTGCCCCTTCCCCACGATAAACTGAAAAAAATCCTTGTTGCTGTTTTCATGCTATTGTTCAATTTTTTTCATCAGGTTTTCAGGGTGACATGAAGATACATTTTGTCGTTAAGATGCATATTTTTTCACCTTTCTCTGACTGATTATTCATTCTGTTGCTATTGCCAAACTTGAATGTGCTTTGATCTAGGTTTGGCTTAGCTATCTGCTGACTTTTTTACTCACTGAGCACTTCCTACTCATTTTGCAGGCCAAATTCTTCCGAAGCGATGCTTACGTCCCACAGATTGCACAGCTGGAGAGTTTCGTAAATCAGCTCATCTGCCAGTCCAAGTTGAAGGAAGCTGAGGGCGCTGGACACAATGAAGAGGAGGATTCTGATGATGAAATGTGCTGTATTTGTTATGAATCCGCAGCAAATGCGCGATTTGTGCCTTGCTGCCACAAATCATGCTATGGCTGCATAACCAGACATCTCCTCAATTGCCAGAGATGCTTCTTCTGCAAAGCAAGCATCTTGGAGGTCGTACAGATTGGAGAGGGCACATACGATAAGTAGCATCCTCCCTTAATTTAGATAAGCTAGAAAAGAAAATGAAAAAAAAGGTAACCTCTTGTTTCTTGGGACAAGAATAATACGTTGTCGCGCAGATTTAGCTGGCCGACGACTTACATAGTTGCCTGGCGCCTGGTGTTGATGGCAACTCTTCTGAATCCACTTAGGTAGAGGCGCGAAAGAACTACCTAGGAAAGTTAATCCAATTCAAGTATTTATACCTGTGTATATGTCATATCAGAGGAATGCAAAGGGCACTGGCATTTTAGTCGAAATTTTGTAGAGGAAAATCGAGGGGCGTTTCCTTTTGTAAATACGAGTTGTAAAGGGGCAAGAAGAATCTTGTGTCAACCCAAAGTTAAATTCTGGACTCTCAACTCTCCCTGTCCACGAGGGACTTCTGAGAAGCTTTAGGACAGGAGAGAAGTTTGGCAATTGTCTCAAGATTTGGTCTTTTCTGGATGGTCTGTATTCATCACCATCGCAAGAGTGTTTTACATTTACCCTATTTGGTCCTAATAAAATGCCACGTCATGCCACTTGTTCTCTTTCACTTTGCGTGTATCCCGTCGGAGTCGGATTCGGATTCGCCTCTCTGTTGTCGGCTGCTGATGGATCATCAGCTATTTCGGTAAATGCTTGATGATCATATCAAACCGAAGTGAGCATGAATTGTATTTTGGAGCTATAAAAAGGGGTCTTCACCACGCTAAGTTGAGATTGTTACCAAAAACTTTAAATTATGCTGATTGTGACAAATTTAACATTTTTTTTTTTTACACCCAAAAAGAAAAAACTCAAATTCCTATCAAATGACATTTATTTTGCATTTTTTCTTGTGTTGCAAAAACCCTAAATTTGTATTCGTATGACATATTTATTCAAAATTCAGTGTAAATGTAACGTACGAGTATAAGTTTGGGATTTTTGGTGTTATAGAAAAATAATTTAGAGCAAATGTGTGATGCGGGTATAAGTTTGGAGTTTTTGATGTCGCGAATAAAAGTTAAGGGTAAATGTGTCACATAAAAGCAAGTTTTGAATTTTCGGCGTCACAAAAAAAATTGGAAAAAAAAAGTGTCACAGTGAATATTGATTAGGCTTTTTTTTTTGTTGTTGTGGTTTTTTTGGCCTTAAAAGAAATAAGAGGGAAAGCTAGTCAGGTTGATTTATTTGAGCGGTTCAAAGGGTTGGATCGGTTCAGAGAGGGAGAGCAAAAGAATAGGAAAGAGTGCCGACTGCCGAGGTTCAGCTTTATGGTGGATGGACATGGACATGGACATGGACATGGACAGATGGGTGGGTAGGTTACTGAACACCATTAAATGGACTAAATAAATGTCTTCGGGAATTGACCATAAAATTGAATGTTTTAGACAAACACAAAACAAATGTCGATGGCAAAAGCAGTGAAGTGAAAGCCTGATACGGACGGGAGGGACACATGGGAGATGGTGCGTTGGAAGCTTGAATCCGCATTCAATTGGAATCCCAACTCTCTCTCTTTTTTTTTTTTCTTTAAATGCTGGGGGGAAGTGGTAGCGGACACAATTAAATGAATGGTTCGTGCGAATGCTGACGCCAGCAACCTCCGATCGAAACACGACGGAAAAATCTGCACCCCTTTTACCCCCGATTCAAATTGGGATTGTTCCGACGGTCACACGTCCGACGAGGGTCCACTGCACTGATCCATCGCCCATCCCTTCAATGTTTCGACGGCTAAAATTACTTTACCATACGAAATAAGTAAGGAACGCACGCTTGATTATACTACTACATCATCTTAATGTCGGCTACTCGCTTTATACGGTCGTATGGATCTTCAAATACGATTATTTAGTATGGTACCGAGTGTATTTGAGCAAGCGACCAAATGTTCTTCGTGTTGGTCCATGCTAGGATTTTTTTTTAAAAAAAAAGTTCGATCAACTTCCTTGGCAACATTTCCCAAATATGCTCAAATAATAGACAAAACGATAAATAAATAAAGAAATAACTGACGGGGTAAACTGAACTAAATTCCCAGAGGTGCATCATTACAAAACATGAGCGGCTTTCCAATGCTAGATTAGCACACCCCAGAAGAGACTGGAGTAATTTGTGACATTGAAGCCCGGAAAAAAAAAAGAAAAAAATGTGTCTGCCTCTGCATTTATCTAATGGAAGCAGCCATCACATCAGCACGCAATACGAACGATAATGAGAGATGGAATGTGGCTACGAACGATCAGTTGGTTTGGCCTCCTCTGCCGGTGCTTATGGGCGGCCTCGTCGGCCGCCTTTGCCGGGGCGTCCACCGCCTCTCTTCTTCATAATACCATTCTTCTTCTTCTTCTCCTTCTCCTTCTCCTCCTTCGTCCTACATGCATTTATTCCGAGCAAAGAAAGATCACGATGTACACCAAGATCGGCTTATGAAAATGATGCGACACGACACCCAGTTCTTAAATCACAGAAACTTATCCTCCCATGCATCATGCATCAACTCCAAAGTCAACATGCGCGTAATTTAAACACAAACACAAGCACTTGTGTGTGTGTGTGTGTGTGTGTCCCTCTCTCTATACATATATAGATAGAGAGAGAGAGAGAGAGAGTTGAGCTGAGCTGATGTAGTAGTACTAGTAGCGTCTCGGGGCGCGGTGCTTGCGAAGCGTGACGATCCGGCGATCTCCCGGCGGTCGAGCCGGGGTCGAACTGGCAACCCAAGCACTTGAGGAGGGCGTTGATGCACGTCTGAAGGCAGTGGCAAGTGCTGCACAGCTCCACTCCTCCCCCTCTTCTCCCCTCTCCCTCTGAATTCTCCATGCCTCTCTCTCTCTCTCTCTCTCTCTAAAAACAGGTTATAGGGCTTTTCTCGAACAGGCTGAGCCTTTGAAAACGATTCGGTCTTTATGGGCCTGGCCTGTTTCCCATTCATGACCGCCCTCAGCTTTTGAAACTATTGGGCCATAGCCCAGCATCGAAACATTGATCCTTCTAGCTGTGATCACATATTCATTAATTTCGCTTTTTTTTTTCTTTTTTTTTTTTGCCCACGTGAAACGGGCACCGTTTCCCGATGGCGCCGCGGAAAATCCCCTTTTTATTTTTCACACTGATCTCCTTCTTTTTCTTTTTTTTTAATTAATTAATTCAAATAAATATTGGAGAATATCATTTTTCATTTGCTTGCCGCCAAAACAGTTTGACCAACAGGCAAAATAAGAAAGAATCGTATTTGATAAAATTTTCCAAAGGCTACTAAGCAAAACTTCCAGAAGTTTACAACGGTCTAATTTTGACTTAGACAACAAGCACGTCCTCGTAGGTTTATGTTGCACCAGTCGTTTCGCAAACCCGCACATCGATCACTCTTCTTTACGAGACGACGGAGGTGGGAAATCGCGGGCCGTCCTACTCCTCGCCTCCCCGCGAGGGGGTTCCGAGCTCTCGGGCAAGTGGGCGTCGCATCCGAGAGCGCAGCCACCGCCGGGCGGGGGCATGCGCCTCGATCCGACGCTGCCTTTCGAGCGCTACTGCTAGACTACGATGGGAATCTAACCATCGACTTAGGTGATTTGCATCAGGACAAGCCTTTTTCAAAGTTGAAACATATGAACAGTCTGGCATTTCACATCTTCTCATATGCTTTCCGGCTTTCCTCGTGCGTTATAAAACCTCACAACGTGAATTAAGCGAGAGATAATCAGTATTAAACTAGATCTCACACCTACTCACTCTCCACTCACACCTCAATTTGAGTATGAATTTTCCCATATTAAGTTAAATATGGAATTATTTTAGCGATATGAGTTTGGTCGGATATAAGGAAAATTGTCAAAAAAGTCCTAAACCTTTCATACTTTTGTCGATTCAGTCCTAAACCTTTTAAGTTTGTCAATTTCGTCCTAAACCTTTTCACTTTGTGCCGATTCAGTCCTATTTGTCGAAAATTGCGGACATGGACGCCGATCGTCCTACGTGATATCGCCAGCGACAATATTTAATAATTTTTTGAAATTGTTATTTAAAAAATCACTTTTTTTATTTGATGGCCTTGAGGCCGGTGACCCTCGCCGGATTAGGGCCGGCAAGGGTCGCCGGCCCCTAGGCAAGGAGCAGCGGGGGTCGCCAGCCCCTGGGAGAGAGCCGGCGGGGGCCGGCGACTCTCGCGAATCCCTGGGCGAGGGTCGCGACTCTCTCGTGGCCGAAGACGAGGGGTCGCGGCCTCGCTTGCTAGATCCGAGCCGATAGGGATCGCCATGGCCAGATCTGGCCACGGCGAGGGCGGGCGAGGGCTGCGACGCCCTCTCCAGGGATTCGCGGCCCTTGTGCAGGCACTGCGGGGGTCGCTGGCCTCGCCAGCTCTCGTCCATGGGCTGGCGACCCTCGCCGCTCCTTGCCCAGGGGCCGGCGACCCCTGCCAGCCCTAATTCGGCGAGATCGCCGGTCATGGAGCCAACAAAGGAAAAAAAAATGAAAATTAACATAAAAAATAGATTTTTTTTCAAGTACAAAAATTTAAAAATTATCCATGTCAGCGTCGATGGTGCCATGTAGGACGGCCGGCGTCCACTTCAGCGATTTCTGACGAATAGGACTGAATCGGTACAAAGTGAAAAGGTTTAGGACTGAATCGGCAAAAGTGTGAAAGATTTAGGACTTTTTTTTATAATTTTCCTATTGGGTATGTCTTGGGTGTGGGTAAGGTCAGGTATGTGATCGCTAGATTTGCATTGCATTGACAATGAATCCAAATGAGTTTAAATGAGTCTATTTGGGAAACACCATTTTCAACCCGACCCACCGCTTGACAAGTCTACATTAAGCAAAGCATTAAACAATCTTAAATCGCCCAAAGCATGCACGAACCTTGACCTCCCCAACGCCAACCATCCCATGAGACCTAACAAGGTGCAGCAAAGTTAGGGTTAGGGACAAATCCAAGCAGGTAACCCTAGCTAAACTCACTCGTTTTCCGTATGAACACAGATGAAGTATGGTGCTAATCGCACCGACGTGTAGGGACATGAGTCGACAATCGAACATTAGAACTTGTAATTAAAAACCGAAGTGGTTGCGGTCAAAGTGGCTGCATGTCGTAACACCCAATGCAAGCTTCATTGGGAGGCTCTGCATGACCAAAAGTATTAGTTTCTTAATCAGTCCGAGGAAGCAAACGGCCATAAACAAATGTAGAATGCCGTACGAGGTGTCGAAATATTGGGTCGGGATCTCAGGTATGAAAGCGGCAAACTTAGTATCGAAGTTTGATTAGGTAAAGCTTAATTTCCTCGGCCGATGGGTGCTTAAAAGGTGATCAAACCTCGTTTAACGTGACTACATAGGAAGAATTTCATTTAGCCTTGTTGACTTTGACTATTTTCTACGAGAATTCTTTCTTTACTAATGTCGAGAAGGAGGCGGGATTTAGGGCCGTGTTCCGCCTACTTGATCGATTATTCATTTCTTCCCACGACTCAAATCTGAATTGACCATGTTATTTTGGGGAACCTTGGAACCTATGGTTCGCCATAGACCTGTGCAGTAGCGCCACATATTGTTCTACATTACAAAAACTATTGATCTCGTGTACAAAATGTACATAAACATTAGAAAGATATTTGGATTTTCATTGCTATTGACGATTGACAGTGATTGGGGGCGAAATTACCCGGGGCATGACTCGGTTAAAGTAGGTAGATGACTTCGCAAATACTGGTCAAGTACTCAATCACATTAATTATCCCGTAAGCATCTTTTCTTCATGCAGCTACCTAAAACCTAATTCATGCCACGACCGCTCTCTTCCAATAAAAATATCTCAAGTTTTGAGGATCTTGGACCTTGTGAATATTCTACATCGACCATGCAACTGCGATGCCCCCTACCCAGAAAAGCGAAAAAAAAAAAAAACTGTTCTTGCTTAAAGTATCCAATCATCCGGAGCGGACCATCAATGAAATTAGGCGGATCTCACGTGGAATCAATGTCCCTAAGATCAACCTGTGACGTACCAACTCGCTACATTTTCAAGAGAATTATTCAAACATGTTTTTCGTCTTTTGGACATAAAAATCCAATGGGCAGTTCTGATTTCGGTACCGTCAAAGGGGGTGGGGACACGAATTAGGGTTTCGTCGAAACCGGCCCACAGAAAGAGACCACTTTTCTCGTGCAAAAATGGAGATTCGAGGGACAAAAAAAATCTGGCAGCCCCCATTTCTGGAGGCCTCGTGAGGAGAACATTTATAGTCGGTGGTACTTTGGTTTTGGTCTTATTGTAGCTAAGAGAAAAGAAAAGAAAAGAAAGGAAACACATGTAACCGTGGGAGACAACTATATGGGACATGTTCATCGAGACATCCCAAGAACATGATTGGACAACACAACACCATGCAATGTTAATCAATTTTTCTCCCTGTATGAAATAAATAAATATAAATATAAAGTGGTAAAATTAATTTTTTTTTATCACCAAAAATCTCCAAACTAATACACCCGTGACAGATTTACTCTCCGTCAGTTTCCGTTAAATTTCACCATTAAATTGCCGAGTTGAACGGCACGTGAAAGTTGACGAGCATACTAGTTTGGAATTTTCACCCTCCACTTATCGCATGCGTACTTATTTGAAGTTTTTCGTGGTAATAACTCCCGCCTCTGTTAGTTTTTTTTTTCCTTTTTCTTTTTTTTTGGTTAAATTTTAAAGAAATAGAAAAAGAAAATATAAAATATAAAAAAAAATCAAATATAACTTTTCGAAATTTCATTGCCACTTCAGACCCTTACGTGAAACAACGTTCACTTCAGATCCTTGTTTGAGAAACTGATGGCACTTCAGGCTCTTATTTGAAACAATGTTCATTAGGAGCCCTTATTTAAAAAAAATGAGATGACTTGGTCCCATAAAATCTTTCAATGGTAAATAAACAAGTCTTACATAAGCTCGAACCTGACGAAATCCTAAGTATCTTATCTTGATAGTAAATTGTAAGGTGACTTGCTGATCATAATCTCCTCTTCTTCATAAATTCCACCAGAGATGTTTCAGTTCATTTACCAGGTATTTAACTATCCGAACACTTGGACCTCGATTCCAAACATATGAATCCTTGATAGATTCAGAGTTATCCACAGGCACAGGCATTAAACATGAGGTTCCATCTGGTTTAGCATCTATTCGTCCCTTCTTTCTGGTTGGATGAATATCAGCAATCGCAGGTGAGGGTAGCAATAGGATTCAATGAGAAGCCTTCTGTCTCACCTTGTTGACAGTGCGGATTGCTGAATTGTTCAAAGGTGAGTTATCCTGTCTATTTACATAATTCTTATCTGGTAGATTTGGCAAGACTAGCCAGTCAAGGACTCCTATTTTCCTTAACATGTGTTTGTTGACCGTTAAAAGCTGATGGACTTAACCCTTTATAGAGAGCTCGAACAAGATTCCTCAGTCATTTTGTCTTTCGGTGAAAAGAATTCCTAGAATAGATGAGACAGAAGATTTGAAAACTAGCATATGGTATGGTTATTACATAACCACCGTGATGATTGGCTGCGTCGTTACACGGATGCAATGTGAAGGATGCCATGCTTGTTTCTGCTTAAGCCAAACTTCGACAGAAGTAAAATTGCTGGTTTACCGGCCTTTACCTTGTGAAGATCCCCTTTGTGTTCTTTACATATGTATTGATGAAAAATATAATCATCATTTTTGTTCTCAGATTACATCATTTATATATATATATTGAGCATTAGGGCTCACTAATTATAGAAAAAAAAAACAAATATAACAATGGGACTGGGAGACAACTATATGGGGAGGACATGTTCATCGAGACATCCCAAGAACATGATTGGACAACACAACACCATGCAATGTTAATCAATTTTTCTCCTTGTACGAAATAAATAAATATAAAAAGGGTAAAATTAATTTTTTTGATCACCAAAAATCCCAAACTGGTACACCTGTGACAAATTTACCCTCCGTCGGCTTTCATTAAATTTCACCATTAAATTGCCGAGTTGAAAGGCACGTGAAAGTTGACGAGCATACTAATTTGGAATTTTTACCCTCCACTTATCGCATGCGTACTTATTTGAAGTTTTTCGTGGTAATAACTCCCGCCTCTGTTAGTTTTTTTCTTTTTTCTTTTTTCTTTTGGGTTAAATTTTAAAGAAAAAAGAAATATAAAAAGACTTAAAAGTCCTTGAAATCAGGCCTTTTTCAAAATTTCATTGCCACTTTAGGCCCTTATTTGAAACAACGTTCACTTCAGATCCTTGTTTGAGAAACAGATGGCACTTCAGGCTTTTATTTGAAACAATGTTCACTTGGGGCCCTTATTCGAAAAAAAATGAGACGCGTTGGAGCTCTTTTTTGAAATTTTCTCTGTTGTTTTATGAGGACACACCAAAAAAAAAACCGAAGGGGCAGCAGCAGCTTACAGTAGAATTGGAAATGGAGCTAATCAACGCGAAATGAGTGGGTGCTAGCCAAAAAAAAAAAAAAAAAAAAAAAAAACAACAACAACAACAACAACATTGTCTTGGACCAATAAGTAGAATTAGGTATCGATCGGACCTCCTACACACTTGGTTTCGAAACTCCAATCCCGTCAATCCACGTTAAAAGGATTTTTCAAAGCTCTAACAAGTCGGGGAGAGTGGGCTTCGTTCGCGGTGCCGGTAATGATTGGATGATCATATTCAAGCCGGGGGCTGCCTTCGCCTTTCCTCAAATTTATCGAGCAGCAGTTCCGGCGCTACGCCGGCACTATCGATGCGCGATGACGAGCGGCGGGGCGGGGCGGGGCGGGGGTGATCGATAGCCGTATGTCTCCTTTTTTCAGGCCCGACGAAATCCCATGTCGAAGGCGTCGACTTCGTGAGAAGCAAATGGGGTCACAACCCTAAAAGACTTCACGCGACTACATTCTATGCGGCAGGCGCGCACACATACAAATTTCGGAGCTTCTTATGGATCGGCTGAGATTGTATCACAATCAAAAAAAGCATTTTGACATTTAACTCCGGGGAGGCTTTCGGGCACTCAGAAACATGCACATCTCATTGTCATAACGCCCCCCCAACCACACATTTTTACAATCACGCTCTCTCTCTCTTTCTCTCTAGTATTCATGCAAAGCGGCGATCGGCCAACTACTCTCCCTCCCGTTCCCCCTTCTTCCCACGTGAAACTCCTCCTACTCAAAAAATATTTATCATACCTTTTTTTTTAATTAATTAATTAATTAACCCATTTGATTGATCGATGTCACAAAACAAAAAGGAAGACCTTTCGACTTTTTTTAACCCGTCAGCATAGCAGCGTTCGACTCTCTCTCTCTCTCTATATATCCACGCCTCCTCCTCTCTCCTACTCCTCACTCCAAACCTACACCACTTTCTCTCACTACGCCCGGCTTAAACCTTAACTTCTCCGAAAGAGAAAGCGAAGACAAGAAAAAAAAAAAAAGAGAGAGAGAGAGAGAGACGGAAGAAGAATAAGAAGATGGGGGACGTGGGAATGATGAGCAAGGACGTCGGCAACTGGTGGCTCTTCGCCCTCCCTTTCCCTCCCTTCTTTGCCTCCGACCGCCTCCTTGACGACGCCTACGTCGTCGTTCCCTCCCTTCTCCTCGCCTTCCTCGCTCTCTCCCTCCTCACTTGGGCCCTCTCCCCCGGCGGCGTCGCCTGGAGCCACGGTAAGAACCGCAAGGGCCCCGTCCCCATCCCCGGCCCCCGCGGCCTCCCCGTCTTCGGCAGCCTCCTCGCCCTCCGCTCCCTCCCCCACCGCGCCCTCGCTTCCGTCGCCTCCCGCACCCCGTCCGGTGCCCAGCTCACCGCCTTCAGCCTCGGCTCCACCCCGGCCGTCGTCGCCTCCGACCCGCGGACCGCCCGCGAGATCCTCGCCTCCCCCGGGTTCGCCGACCGCCCGCTCAAGCGCTCCGCCCGCAGCCTCATGTTCGAGCGGGCCATCGGGTTCGCCCCCGCCGGCGCCTACTGGCGCCTCCTCCGCCGCGTCGCCGCGTCCCACCTCTTCGCCCCCCGCCGCGTCTCGGCACACGGGCCTGCCCGCCTGCGCGACTGCTCCGCGATGGCGAGCCGCATCGCCGCCGAGCAGAAGGCCCGCGGCTTCGTGGCGCTCCGGGATCACCTCCAGCTGGCCTCGCTGAACAGCGTCATGGGGAGCGTGTTCGGGAAGCGATACGACGCCGCTCTCGACGCCGAAGAGCTCGAGGACCTGAGGTCGATGGTGAGGGAAGGGTTCGAGCTGCTGGGGGCGTTCAACTGGTCCGACTACGTGCCGTGGCTGCGCTACGTGTACGACCCGTTCCGCGTGGACGAGCGTTGCGCGAGGCTCGTCCCGAGGGTGAAACGTTTCGTCGGCGGCATCATCGGGGACCACCGGCGGAAGTATAACGACGGCGACGATGAGGTCGCCTCCGACGAGGCCGATTTTGTCGATGTCTTGCTCTCTCTGGATGGCGACGAGAAGCTCGATGAAGATGACATGGTCGCCGTCTTATGGGTACGTTGACATACGATTCGTCTCATCATTTAACGAATTCATTTTAATAATCATGACACGCCCATGTCGATTTTTTATTAGCCCGGTCCTTTTCTTTCTTGGGCCATTGTGGGATGAAATAATCATTTTTTTTAAAATGGTTTATCATCACAAGGAAAAGCCAAGAAACGGAGAGATTTGAAAATAATCTTGGGATTAGTTACTAATGCGGGCATTCGATTATTTATTTCCATTATTCCTTTTGTTTGGTTCAAATTGAACGTAATTTGATGGTAACGTCTCGGATGGTAATAACATCATGTCGCTGTCGACTGCGCACGAGATGTGAAAGGTCAATTCATCGCCGCCGTTATTTCGCATTGAAGATAATTGAATTAGGTGAGAACTGTCCGTTTGCGCAGGAAATGATCTTCAGAGGCACGGACACGACGGCTCTGTTAACCGAGTGGATCATGGCCGAGCTGGTGTTGCACCCGCGAGTCCAAGAGACGCTCCGTGAAGAGCTCGCCGGCGCCGCCTTCTACGCCGGCAGGAGAGGCCTGACCGACGCCGACATGGCCGGGCTGCCCTACCTGCAGGCCGTGGTCAAGGAAGGCCTGCGGATGCACCCCCCGGGCCCGCTCCTCTCGTGGGCACGGCTCTCCACGTCGGATGTCCAGCTCGGCAACGGGATGGTGGTCCCCGCCGGCACGACGGCGATGGTGAACATGTGGGCCATCGCGCACGACCCGAGTGTGTGGGAGGACCCGCACGTGTTCAGGCCCGAGCGGTTCCTGGAGCGCGACGTGGACGTGCGCGGGGGCGACCTCAGGCTCGCCCCATTCGGGTCCGGGCGCCGGGTCTGCCCGGGGAAGAACCTCGGCCTGGCGACAGTTACCATGTGGGTGGCCGAGCTGGCGCGCCGCTTCGAGTGGTCGGAGCACGCGGCGCGCCCAGTCGACCTGAGCGAGGTCTTGAAGCTGTCCTGCGAGATGAAGCATCCGTTGCACGCCGTGGCCGTGGAGAGAAATGGATAAAAATGGTTCAGTATTGATCACGGCATCAGGGTGGGGATCACCTGCCTTTAAGGCAGGTGACATACCCACCCTGATGGTAGTAGTAGTGTTCTTCTCTCGGGTTTTTTTTTTTTTTTTTCTCTCTCTCTTTTTCGAGGTTATCTAGGATTTTGTCGGACTTGTATATGTCTTGGGAATTTGTGGGTGTTGGGGATTTGTGTTTTTATTACCTCTTCTCGTTCTTGTTTCTTTAGATTTGCATGTTGGGTTTGTTGAGGAGGGACTCCAGTTTTGGGATGTCTTTGTGAGGGGTCCTATTATTTCCTATATGCCTTGTGAATTATAGTAGCTGGAATATTAGGGTGTGTTTGTTTCAAAGAAAGTGACTTTCAAGAATTCGTTTTCTGGAAAGTGATTTTCTGAAAATCACTTTCTCGAAAAACGATTTATTTTCCTTTATTTGGTAATATGTTACCGAAAATATTTTTCGGTGTTTTGTTCTCATTTGGAAAATGATTTCAACCTCATCATAGGGACTGTCATTGATACTGAGGAGAGGCAGATGGTCGAGAGAGCTGACGTGAACTAACCCACCCAGGCCTCGGCCCCCGGCCCCTGCCCCGACTCGACCCTGGTCCTCGCCCGGCCCCGGCCCAGGTCTGGGCTCGGGCCCCAACCCGAGTCCTCGACCCCGGTCTCGTCCCCGGCCCAACCCTGGTCCCCAGCGCGGCCCCGGCCTCGATCTAGGCCCCGGGTCCCCTGTCTCCATCCCCGACCCTAGCTCGGCCCCGATCCCGACCCCGACCCCGGCCCCGGGTCCCCGATCTCCGGTCCAGGTCTCGGTCCCGGCCCCGGCCCCTGCCTCGGTCTCCAGCCCGGGATCGGTCCCCGGTATCGGCCTCAGTCCCGTTTTCAAAGAAAGCGATACACTAAAATTTGATAAAGTGTTTTCACCTTTTTATTTTGGGGAATTCACTTTCCTATTTTAATGAATGAAATCTTTGTTGACTGGAAAGTACTTTCCGTTGACAAATTATTTCCATAAAGAAAACACTTCCCCAAAAATACTTTCCCCAAAACAAACACACCCTTATATTGACTTTGGTGCTTGTCGCGAAAATTCCTTTTTTACATCCGAAGATTATTCGCAGCATATCTGTGTCAGGAAGCGCTAATGGGACTTATCAAATTTAACGACAAAGTGCGATACACCCCACTAATAATATCCATTGGTAATTAGGTAGATATAACAAATTCTCATCCATTGATTAAAAATCAAGTTTTACTTAATTCGACTACATACTATGTAAACTAGCGTCCATATGTAAATTGTCCAAAACACCCCGGATGAAGTGAAGACAAATACCAAACATATAATGAAGTTAGATGGAATTTTTTACCGAAGGGCGACTGTGCATATCAGCCGACATCGAATGCATGCTCAATTCTTGCCTTGCTTCTGCATGATTTTCGCCAAATCAAGATTTTGTGGGTCCATGTCACCATCCGCCTGTCTCTACCCTAATTTCAAATTTGTAATTGCTTGACAAACGGCCTAATCTTTTATTTCCCCTCCCATTTTGATGGTTATAATTAAAGAAAGCTCACACCCTTTTTGTGTCATAACTACTTCCATACATCCTTCATCTAAATGAACAAGTTACGACAGACAAAAGAGAGTGACTAATATATCATTTCTCTCTTTTGACACGTTTAATGTTAATTTATTCGGAATATAAGTAAATAATATATGGATACCGAACATATAGGATAAACCGACGATCGGGCTAGGTTTGTGCGACGCGGCCTCACCTGAAGTGGAGGGACTTGGTCCGAGGATGCGAGTCGTTACTGGGTTGTCACGCCCCGAACCCGGCGTGCACGCAAACATCCCACCAGGCCGTTTCATTTACGAAAGTCTCCCAGGATCTTTCGGCCCACAACTCAATAAAATCCAAACACATACGGAAGCGACAAATATCTCCACTTATCAATTACAATTGAAATGACTTAGGGCAAAAATGGTACACTTCACATATCTATATAATACACTTCAATTGATACAGCGGTCAAATACCAATGGTTCAATCGTAATTCACAAACCAAATACAATCCCTAAGGCCACAATATGTTTTATAATCATTCGACCAATTACTTCCTTAAATACAAATTCTTGGCAAACTTGGTGTTCCATCGCCTCGGACCTGAAAAAATATTAATCCCCAACGGGGTGAGATATAAATCTCAGCAAGCTCACCCTAAACTTAGGCTAGGCCATCAGTCCTCCCAAAGCATACAATAAAGTAAAATGCAGAAGCCCTCAAGGCATTAGCACATGGCATTCAAGTATCAAACATCTCAACGTGATTGTCATAAGCAAAAATCGCAGTCAAACATACACAACCTCATGGGATCAAGCTTCACGCACTTAGCATATAAATAAACACATAATTCCATAAGTCCTCACAATGACACCTCATGCGCTCATCGCCAAGGGCTCTCGGGCCGCGATGTATTTCTCAAGGGTACTCTGGCTAATTATTTGCATCAGGACACTCTGGCCATGCAATCACAGGGGCTCTCTGGCTATTTAATAATCACTAGGGCCCTCTAGCCATTTAATAATCACTGGGGCTCTCTGGCCATTTCATAATCACTGGGGCTCATAAAAGCAATTTACACGCAACCATTTACCCATCCAACCAATAGGTCCAGCAGTGTCCTAGTGTCCTAGTGTTCGAGTAAAGGTTTAAGGAACACTTACCCTTCGTTCTAACAGCAAATTTCAATCCCAACGAGCCACCTAAGTCAGCAAGCTCACGACCTAACAGGGCACTCACGGCGCGCCTAAGAAAAACCACATCGAAACTCAATTATTTCTTAATTTCATTGCGCCAATACCTCAATAACATATCAATTAACTTCATAAGGTGCTTTAACGACAATTTAATAGCAAGGTGTCACCCTTCTTAAGCCTCAAAGTGCTCGGCTTCCACTGAACCGTAACAGGGCAGAACCGGTCTTGAATGGATCATGCATAACAGCCCGCAATTCCAACTCTAGACTTCAATTCATCATAAAATCAACTTGCCAAACATTATTCCACATGTTTAAGAAGCTCGCCGAAGATTTCGAAGCGAAATAATCCTCCTAGGTCTCTCAATCAGCTCGGTTTCTTTCGGCGGTCAGGCAGTCAGTTTCTACCTCCAAGAAATCACCTCAAATCAACCATGGAAATCATCAAATCTCAAATAAACTTATAACCCTAGCTCTGCCAACTCTAGTACTATGAGTGTATAAGACTTCACCAAAAGTTTGGAGCCATTTGAAGTCTTGAAACTCACGAAACAGATCTTTCTCCCAAACCGGTTAGATTCTGCCTTATCTTGATCTTTTCCCATTCAAACAGACCTATGGGACAAACGGTTGGGCCAAATTGAGCTCACGATATGTCCCTAGAAAGATAAGACAATAAGCTTTCTAATGACGGTAGAATCACCTCAATCCAACATCAGATGAAGAAGTTATGATCGGAGGAAGGGAGGTGGTCGGTGCTGGTCGGGCTGGAGCTGTCTCGGCCTAGAAGAAAGAAGAAGAAAAATGGTGAGAGAGAGAGAGAGAGAGAGAGAGAGAGAGAAGTGGTCATGCAAATGAAGAAGAGTAAGAAGAAGAAGACCAAGCTTGACCCACTTTGGTCAATGAAAGTTAAATGGTAGTTGGGGGGGGGGTGGTAATTAATACTAAACCACCGATGGATGACACTTGTCTTGGAGTCAAAAATATCTTGGCTTTCTTTGACTCCCATTGACCATTACTCTCTTGATTTTCAGCAGCCCTTAGGAGTTCAAAATGACCAAAATGTCCTTCTATATTCCTTAAGGCAAGGCAAGGGTCAATGGGCAAAATGGTAATTTTGCACTTATCGTCCGAATTTTCACTTTTTCAATTTAAATTATTCTCGATGAGGCGACGTCTAATTTATTTTCAATGTTGGAATTCCTCATCGTCCAATTTTTAATTTCGAGACCCCATCTCAAGTCAATAACCCTGAGAGGTCGGAATTCGGAATGTCACATGGGTAGTCATCATCCGAAAGCCACCACCGTGATGCGCTCTCTCTCCGATTACTTCAAGGTTTGATGCACATCGAGGAGTTTGTAGATTCTTCTCTCACTCGCTTGTAGGAATTAGCACGAAAGTGCAATAAGGTAGTCGAGGTCTAGGGCTCTATTTATTTCGCGAAAGTGAGTGATTTGAAAAATATTTTTTCAAAATGTCCGAATATATAGGTCGGGCTAATTAATCAATGAAAAATATTTTTATTATCAACAACAATTTGTGTCTAAATATTTGCGTAGACGATGAATTTTTTTAAAAATTTATTTATGTAAGCGATATAAGCAATCATCTTTTGAAAAAAATATTTATTAAATTACTTTTTTTTGGGGGGCAAAACAAATATAGCAAAAGTACATGAAAATTGTCCTTATAGTTTGATGAAGACGTAAAACAAAAAAGAACATGTCTGATGACTTCACCATCTTGAATTTTCTAATGTAATATCATGAAAAATCTTAAATTGATACGTATATGATAAATTTATCACAAACTAATTATTTAACTATAAAAAAAATTCTAAATTGGTACTCTCGTGATGAATTTACCTTCCGTTAATTTTCGTTAAATTTTTTCGTCAACTTGCTGGATTAGATGGCACGTAACAGTTGATAGGTGTATCAATTTGAGATTTTTACTCTCAATTTATCACGTGTGTATCAATTTGAAATTTTTGGTGATATAAACCCAAGTTAACGGAAAATAAGAGTGGGTAAATTTATCATGAATGTATTTTTTTTTTGTCGAAAGAAAGATTATATTCCTAAATAGTTGAGAGAGTTACACAGAATACTTCCAAACTTCCAAAAGACAAACAACATCCATAAAGCAAATTCTGTAGTTAAAAGCACACTCATCCTCCGATAGTAGAACTGATACCATAAACTTACGGCGGCTGATCACCAAAGTCCATAATGAACGCATACCGAGAGCTCTCTTACCAAATGCAACAACTTGCGGTGCGCGTCTAGAGTCGACGTCCCCATCACCAACGCCGAGCAATAACACTGACAACGGTACGTTGAAGTAACACAGATCAGATACCTGTAGAGAACTCCCAAATCTGTATCTAAATATAGATCGGGAAAGTGAAATTCCTAGATCTAGACCTAAATCTAAATCGGGATAGAAGAGTGTCTTAACCAGCTGCAAAAAATTATTTATACTCATAAACTCCCAAAACATAGCGGGAGTGAAAAGAAAAGAAAAATAACCTAGTAGGAAAACCGATGATGGTCGATGGCTATGGCTTGACGATCTACTCTCGAATGCTGACGAAGCGGTCGCCAGATGAGGGGAAGATGTTTATGGGGGTGATGGGAGAGGAACGAAATCAAATGAGGAGGAAGAGGTTGGGGTCCCTCAGAAAATGCAGTCGGCGGCGCTTGCTAACCCTAGAGGGGCGTGGGTTGGACAGAGGGGGGAGTGCAGGGCAGCGACACTCGGGTTGGACTTGAGCTCCGTTGTTATGAGTGTGTCGGTTTGAGGTTTTGGTGGTAAATTTATTATAAATGTACCAATTTGAAAATTTTTTATGATAAGAAAATATTTACAACTTCATATAATATCATGAACTAAGTTTTTTTTTTTATATATATCACAATATCACGAATTAAGTTGAACACGTTTTAAAAATTCAAAAATTATGTAAAAAAGAATTAAAAGTTCATGTTCAACCAAAAATAAAATAAAAATAAATAAAAGTTCGTGGATCATATCGAGTTAAAATCGACGGATCGTATTTTCAATGGGTCAAAAGCGAAGATATTATTGAGTGAAAGGTAGAAATCGTTGTCGTCATTATAAAAGCCAAAAAAAATCTTTGCAGTGTATCTGGTGGCTATGGCCTTTGGGATGTCTGATTACTGTAGGGGGTGTGGGCGTGTGCGTGTGTGGTTGGGGAAGAGCGACAGGTCTCTTCTCGCCGACACAAGTCAAACCAAAGACCGTATGATCGCAATCCTGGCTGATATGACTTCTCCTCGTGTCTTTTTGAACACCTCTCTCTCTCTCTCTCTCTCTCCCCCTCTCTGACACCCTCTTCTCTTCCCTCCCTTCCCAGTTCCCCACCCCTACAAACTCACCTTTTTCCCTTCTTTTTTTGTTTTTTTTTTTGGGCTGTCCGAACCCTTTTCCCGATGCGCTTAGAGAGCAAAAAGTCCCCAGTAATTCCAAAAATAATTACCAGTCTCATCTAAGATCACCTTGAAAGGTGAAAAAAAACATCATAACCTAAAGTAACCCGTCGCTTATGACTCGGGTTTCTCGTATAGTTTGTAATTACGGATCTCACATCGA
Source organism: Rhodomyrtus psidioides (assembly GCA_021437785.1). NCBI lineage: Eukaryota > Viridiplantae > Streptophyta > Magnoliopsida > Myrtales > Myrtaceae > Rhodomyrtus > Rhodomyrtus psidioides. The sequence goes on from JAILYB010000073.1 coordinate 3,001,458, forward strand.
TCGAATCGCGCGTAAATTTTCGACACAACGGGTCATTGGGTGGTGTTCTATATCTGGTGCAAAAGCAAAGGGCGAAGGGGCTTTGGCTTTGGCTTTGGCTTTGCTACTGTCAGGTCGGTGTTAGGTAAAAGCTTTGGTGGTGGTGGTGGTGGTGGTGTCAGACCGGGGGGGGTGAGTGGCATAGTGCATGGTGATCGAGGAGGACCTCACCTCGGAGTTGGGGCAGAGGCGGAAGAGCAAAACCACGTGAAAATGGCAATTATTTACTGTACCTCCTCAATTTCTTGTCGCGAGTTACGTCCCATCATCATTCCCCAATCCCCATCCCACTTCATCAATTTTTCCTTTTAAAATAAATATAAATCCGCACGATAAGCACAGTTCGCGTTCTCTGCATCGCCCCCGAGTTGACTCCATCCCCATCCAATAAATCTCGTTGCCACAACCCCCTCCCCGTTTCGCTTTCTTATTGGACCACGTGTCGCTCTCTAATTCGCTCGAATCGTATAGAGAAAGTGTTTCAAAGTAAAACTCCGGGAACTTCCCATTACACTCAAATGAGAGGATGAGGATGGCGCCTTTCGTTATTATACAAGGAGTCCTTCCGGCTACAATCGTTGGTCTCGCCTTTCATTTGATGGTGGAGATCTGTTTTCCGCAACTCAATCCAGCCTTGCCAATCTATCGGCGGCGGAGAAGATACTCACTCTCGTCCGACAGTAGAGAGCTTCAATCCCTATCTCGATATAGATACATCTTGGTGCCTGTCTCGTCTCTTTAGATTGATGACGTGGCAATTCGTTTGTGTTCGCGTCATTTTATTAAATGCCTTGATATTTTGACGACGACGACACTATGTGCCGTAAAATCATTCATGTCTACGTATAGATTCGACCGCTTGAAGGCTATGGAACCCCACAAGTCTCATGAACTGGTGGAAGCGCCGTGACATGGAGCAGCCTTGGGGTGCAATTTTGGTGGGACTCAGAAAAAGGACACACCTAGTGGGGGGCTGGGAATCTCATGACGCCGCGACGGACAACATCGAACTTAAAGGTCGAGGGGGAACACGTCGAAGTCATCATTTGTGTCCATGGACCACACGAATACGAGATGTCAAGGGAGACGGGTTAGTTTAAGTCATCGATTTTGTTTCTCGCGATGGGAAATGGACTATCCGACTCTTTGTTCTCCGTCCTTAGGGATGGCCATCGGGTGGTGCCAAGTCGGGACCGGGGAAAATCGAAATTTCAAGCATGATCTAAGAGTGTGTCTGTTTCACGAAAAACTCAAATTGGAGGATTTTTTTTTTTTTTTTTTTTTGCAAATATGTCGCTCGGAAAAATAAGTCTAATTCATTCCTAATGGGTGAAAATATTTTTTTATTCATTTCTCGAAACTTGAGCTTTCCATAAAATAAACGTACCCTTATTTTCTTTTGCAGCACGTTATGCTAAAGCAGCAAATCAATAGTTTCCAAATTAAGTAATATTTTTACTGTTACATGTCTCGTAGTCAAAGACATACCGACAGTTTGACTTTTCAACCCATAAGCTATAAATGTTGTTGTCCTTTCATTTATTGCAATCTTCTTCCCCATCTTGAAAGCCCATTTTACGTGTAGCCTTGGACAAAGAAAAAGCAAAGGGTTAAAATCTAGGAATTATAGTGTTTTTTTGTTTTTGTTTTGGTCGAATAAGAATTAGAGAGTTTGGTCAATTTATTATTGACTAGAATTTATCTCGATGTGTCTTGATGATCTTCTTTTTCTTGCAGAAGTTTGGAAATTGGCGCAAATGTTAATTTCCTCGCATTTGTGTTTTCTAATCAAAAGTGACTAAATTACGGACGTGGCTCGATTATGTCCCGAAAGTGATTTGTTCACCAAAATCGATCCTTCTCACGAAAATTATCGAGATTTCTCGATTCATTGAACGAGCCCGTATAAAAAGATTGATTCCGAAAGATACGAAAGAAGAACCTATTGTCGCGACCCGTCCGAAGGCGGACGCGGCTAATGGATTACCGATCGCGGGTCTTGGATCGGCGCGGGCCCTCCCAGGCCCATACCAAATCGCGGCGGGAGTATTTTAGAAGGATTCGACGATAAGAGTCGATCGCTTTCGACCTTCAGTGTGGTCGTGGTGGCATGTGCAACTTGTGCATGCATTTGGAGTCGCCACCGGTCTTTATTGGAGGGTAGACCGGAAACCTTACTGACCAATTGGGAGAGGTCGATCAGTTCTGCGGAACCAGAGATTTTGGGTTCGGGGACTTGGTTACGTCGGTGTCATTACCAACGCCCTTTCGGTACCTAACGCGAGTGATTTTCCTAGCTAGGAGTTCATGCAGGCGCAAGTTTGGGTGAGGTAGGTATGATTCAGGGTTTTCATGCAGATTGGACGACTATTCCTATCAATCACAATCAATTTAACTGAAAACGCAATCAAATACATAAATAAATCACTTCAATGCACATCAATTAAGATCAATGACTTCCTAATATAACCATAAAGGCTTAAGGAAGGTGTGACTTCGGACCAGGGGTAAAATGGGAAGATTTGGAGGCGATTAGCCCGAAGGGCAAAATCGTCAATTTTGGGAAGACTTGGATACCGAATTACCCAAAATATTCCATGGCCAGTTGATTGTGGCCATTTCCCATTTTTGGGAATGTTTTGGAATTTCTTGATTTTTCTTCAATTTTTGGAAGACGATTCGCCCAAAGGGCGAAATCGTCATTTTAAGGAGGGTCGGGGTTCAAAACGCCCGGAATGAGCCTTGGCCAGTTGACTGTGGCCATTTCCTATTTTTGGGGATTTATCTGGATTTTTTAGAATTTTTTTGGAAGACGGTTTGCCGAAAGGGAAAAACCGTCATTTCTGGAAAGATCGGGGGTCAAATGACCCGGAACAGGTCATGGCCAGTTGAATGTGGCCATTTCCTATTTTTGGGGATTTTTTTAGAATTTTCCTAAATTTTCCGAATTTTTTTGAGTTTTTTTATGATTTTCCATTTTTTATTGAATTTTTGAATTTTTTTATTATAAATATTTTTTATTTTTTTATTTTTTTTTAACTCAGAAAATGGTGATCCGGATTGGGTTTCTAAGCCCAACCCTTCGAGGGCCCCGGGCCTAGAAGAGAGCCGAGAACCCAAATGCAAATAAAAAATGAGAAGCCCACTTTTTTCTAAAGACCAATATTCATGAATTTTATAATGATCCCATGCACCAGCCCAATAGCAATTTAGACCCCAAAAACCATGCACACCTAGTCTGCACGTCCACTTTGCCTATTTATTTTGGTCTCTTATATTTTAATCCGTTTTATTCCATTTTTTTTTTACGTCTTCTTCTTCCCTAGACTTCTTCTTCATTGATCCTTCTGTTCAGACGCCTCCCTCCCTAAACATCGCAGCTCGAGGCTTTGGTCGTCCGCCACTTCTTCTTCCGCCAACCATCTACCGACGCCGGCGATCGCCAACAAAACTCGCTCGCATAAAAACATCGATGACGGACCGCTCCGGATTACCACCGAACTCGCTTTCCTCAAAGTGTCTGTCGAACCCGACATTGCAACAGACTCCGCGAAGTCCACACCAGTGGCTTGCCGTTCGCTAACCTCCGGATCCGACCCTCGTCGAGCCTCACCAGATATCTATTCACCTATTGGCGCGACAACTAGATGCAAAAGGCTCGGTGGAGACACGAGCATTTAGACTTGCACTAAACGTTGAGGCTTTAAACAACACCACATACACATACTAGACATCGACAAATGGAAGCCCAAAGTATAAGAGGCAAACTCGTATATGGACGGGGACTTGGTCTTTACCTTACCCAAAACAAGGCTGAAAAGAGTGGTAGAATTACCTCGCCGAGAATGTGCTCCGGGTTGCGATTGAAGCCCAGGTGCTCCGACAGAATCAGGTGAGAACGAGCGTTGGTGAGGACGGTCTCGGCGAGTATCCTTTTAGTCCGCGGCCTCCGGATACATGAGCAAAGGAAACGAGGCTGCCGGTGGTCGAGGAAACCGAGCGGTGGACGGGACCGAAGAGGACTGAGTCTTCAGAAAGGGAGCCCCTTTTTTTTTGCTTCGTTTCTTTTCTATTCGGTCTCCCTGGAGTCATTCCCTCCAACTCTCTGCATGTCCAAATATCATCAGTCCTCTCTATGAGTGTCGCCGAGAAGTGCCATCGAGGAGTGCCATCAAGAAGTCTCCAGATCACCCAGGTTCGGCGATGGTCCGTTGGGTTTTTTTTGGTTGCCCACGATGATGCTTTCATTCTCTGCAATCGGATCCCCCTCTCTCTTTTTTTATTTTTAAGCAAGCCGCCGTGAAGTAGGAGAAGACCTCCATTTTTTATTCATTCTCCTTGGTCTTCTTTTTCTTTCCCCCTTTTTTTTTTTAATTTTAATTCCCCTTTCCTTTTGTACTCCCCCACGTTAGTGCAGAATGTCCGTCCCCTGCATGTTGGCCACCCCTTCTATTCTATTCTTGTTTGGTTTCTAGCCGTCCATTATCCATCATTGGCCTTCCCTAGAAACGTATTTTTTATGACAGCCCCTCCAAAAATATTCTTCCTTTTGGTCGGCCAATTATGTTCATTCTTTTATTATTTATGAGCGATGCCATTGGCTCTTCCTCTCGAATCGTCGACGCGAAGAGGAAGAGCAATGTGAAAATTTCTTTTGCGGCCTTATTCAACTGGGTTGAATGGGTCGAATCGATTCAATCCAGCTGACCCAGTTCAATAATTCTCTTCAGATTCGGCATTCAAATGAGCAAATCAGCATGCAATTGAACAAAAATTGGAATGCGCAGCGGTCCAATTGAAAGTCAAGATTCTAAAAAAAAATACAAAAATCCCAGATAAAAAGACTCAAATAGCAATTTTTGGACAAATTCAACTTTATGTATTGTGAAGGAACACATGCAATTGAACTTGATTTCGGACTCTTTATTTGGTCCAAATTAAAAGGAAATAAAAATACTGACTATTTTTCTGACCACGAATGGTATTTTTCTGATTTTTTTTGGGTATTTTTAATAATTAAATAAATTCAAAAAATTATTAAAAATTACGAAAAATATATTTTGTTCAAAATTGACTCCTGGGCTAGGCCAAGGTCTCCAAAGTTGATTTTGTAATTTTATGATTTTTTTTTGGTTATTTTTAATTAATTTTAAAAATAAAAATCAATGTAAAAGGAAATTAACAATCAGGTGTCAACAGCTGCCCCTCTTTGAGAGTGAGCTCGTCAGAGGTTGCTTTCAAAGACAAAATGACACCTGAATCTTGACCAACTTGACTGGGGAAAAAAATTGCTATGACATCGGACCCTTAAGTCTTTAGATGAATGCTCAAATTAATCACCGGTTTACTCTTGCAATTCGAACATGGGCCGGAGTGAGAGAGGCTTACCTGAAGCTCACCTGTCAGATGCTGCCCGCTGCGACAAATTTCAAGAAGATACCCAGGACTCGTCATTCAGAATATCCTAGGGAGATTAAGCTCTGACCTGTATGGTAGGTCATACCATTATGAGATTCCTAATTGGTAGGAACCTAAGGAAGGCGCATCCCATTTGAGATTTGCCAATGATTTTGATCCGTATGGTGGATTGGACCATTGAGTTGACCATTTAAGTGATTTTCACTATTGGATTGACCCTTCAGGCGGTTTCTACCTTTGATTGACCCTTCAGGCGGTTTCTACCATTATTTTGACCCTTCAGGCGGTATCTACCTTGGTTTGACCCTTCGGGCGGTTTCTACCTTGAGTTGACCCTTCAGGCGGTATCTACCATTGATTTGACCCTTCAGGCGGTTTCTACCATGAGTTGACCCTTCCGGCGGTATCTACCACGTGTTGATCCTTCAGGCGGTTTCTACTATTGTGTTGACCCTTCAGGCGGTATCTACCTTGAGTTTGACCCTTCAGGCGGTTTCTACCATGAGTTGACCCTTCAGGCGGTATCTACCTTGAGTTGACCCTTCAGGCGGTATCTACCTTGAGTTTGACCCTTCAGGCGGTTTCTACCATTGGTTGACCCTTCAGGCGGTTTCTACCTTGGTTTGACCCTTCAGGCGGTTTCTACCGTGAGTTGACCCTTCAGGCGGTTTCTACCTTGAGTTGACCCTTCAGGCGGTATCTACCTTGGTTTGACCCTTCAGGCGGTTTCTACCTTGAGTTGACCCTTCAGGCGGTATCTACCATGAGTTGACCCTTCAGGCGGTTTCTACCTCGGTTTTGCTTTGAAAAGGGGTCTCATGACGAGGGTTCTCCACGTCCGATGAGACTGCCTGATTTTTGAAAAGGGATCTCATGACGAGGGTTCTCCACGTCCGATGAGACTGCCTGATTTTTTAAAAGGGATCTCATGACGAGGGTTCTCCACGTCCGATGAGACTGTCTAATTTTTTGAAAAGGGGTCTCATGACGAGGGTTCTCCACGTCTGATGAGACTGCCTAATTTTTGAAAAGGGGTCTCATGACGAGGGTTCTCCACGTCCGTTGAGACTGCCTAAATTTTGAAAAGGGGGTCTCATGACGAGGGTTCTCCACGTCCGATGAGACTGCTTGATTTTTGAAAAAGGGTCCCGGGACGAGGGTTCTCCACGTCTGCTGGGATTGCTTGATTTTTTGGAAAGGGGTCCTGGGACGAGGGTTCTCCACGTCATGCTAGGACTTTTTCTTTTAAAAGGGTTTTTCTTCCCCCTTTTTTCAGAGATCCCGAAGTTTGTCGAGAATTCAGCTTTGAAGCAGTGAAAGATTTTATTTTGACAAAGCTTCACTTGAGTCTGTTGAGGCGACATTCTGGGAGCTGGGTTCTCCAGGTATCCTGCAGCAATTTTGAGCCTGAAAGATTTTTCTTCACCAAGAAAACGTTAGTAATCTTTGGGAAGACCACGGCTGTCCATTTGACAAAACCGTATGATTTAAATTTTAATCATGAAATGTGCATTTTGATGCTGGAGGTTATCCAAAGCATTCTTGCAACATGCAAATGTGATCACAAATTCCTTGCATGGAAAATCTGGATCAACAGTTTGAAAATTCCAAAACGAGTCTGTTCGAAACATCAATTGGAATATTTCTCGACAAGGAGGTCTTCTCATCTGTTTTGAGATAGATGTTTTTATAGGGGATGCACTCAATTCCCTACTAACCTGTGCCTAGGTTTTAGGCTCATTCGCAGCGCATACATTTTGATCGGTCGGGAGGTCTTCCACGGGACCGTAATGTTGGGCTTGGATATTAATCTTCAAGGGGGACCCGCTTTGGAGTCAAGGCCATTAAACGAAAGTTTTCACCATCTGCTCCGGGTTTACAAGTCAAGAACCCTGCAAAATGAGGAAGAAATTGTCTTGCTCGTACTTCTTCGAGCTAAGCTATATGTTAACCCAAGTGTCTTAGTCAGAGAAGACTTCAGGGTTATGATGTTGGTAGGATTGGAGACCGAAAAAAAAGGCTTGTTTTTGGCCCAGAATTTATGAGGGGATTGTCATTGGTGATCATTGCAAACTTGTCACCTGTCTTTTCCATTCTGCATCTTCAGTCTTTGAGGTGTGCGCCCGCTTTTGAGGGGTGCACAAGTCGTTTAGAGAGTGTCTCTTGTGGTATTAAGAGATTGACAACTCTGCATGTGTCTTTGCTCCGCGTCTGACACCATTTGGAGGAACGGTTTTTTTTTTTATCTGACTCCATTAGGGGTTTTTCCCTCTTCTTTTCCCTACCAGGTTTCTTTAGGGATCGATCAAATTGTTCACCCGAGCATCGGCCTCGCTTTTACCAGGCACTTTGCTTTTTCTTGATGCTGGGGATTTCTTTAATCCCTTGTCGCAAGTGGGATGCTTGGCAATTGTGCTAGATATATGACTTGGTTCTTAGCACGCTTGAGTATCAACTTAGTAGTTTCTTCGTAAACCCTAAGTCTTGAACTTCTCCGTTCCTGAAGTGATTTGCCTTTGTTTTGGAACTTGCAGTGATCACCAATGGGTTTATGAAATGAATTTGCAGGCTCAACTTGGCTGTGCAAATGATACAGTGTGTGGGATAGAGAAATGAACGCTTCTTATCATCCTATGGCACTTGGATTACCATATAAACAACACACAAAGATTGATGTTAGTCCGAGCAAGAAAATTTCTAACCACTTTCTCCTGATACTGCTGGACTTACTCTCTTCTTACCCCGATGTGGGGTGGTTCTTGATAGGGCTGAGAATGAAAACCGCCGTTCGAAGGGGTTGTCAATGGTCACCTGTAGTATTTGGGGATATGAAACGAATGCCTCCGTCATCCCAATCTATGTAATTGTTGCGAATAATCCCTACTTCCGTAGGTCCAGATTTTGCTATCTGATCCGCTCCACTTCTCTCTCAAGTGTGTATAGGACGTGTTTGGATTTAGGCTTTGCCTCTCGTCTTTTGAGAAAACATCCTTTTGAAAATTTTGAACCATTTTTGATTGAAAAAATTTCCGTCATTTTCTCCAATAAATTTCCTCCCATGGGGGTCTTATGATGCACATGCATGTTCTAATCATGTTTAGACAACCTCTTGTTTTAAAACATGAATGTCAATAAAATTAGAATTCTATGTCTTTTCTAGACATCAGATTCTAAAAGCTTTTCTTTTTCTCTTTTTTTTTACATCTTCAATGGATTGGGGAAATGGATACTTACCTGTCCCCCGCGGCTGAAGATCCCTGAAAATGCGGAAGAAACATGTTATTGTACGTTCACGAATTTTTCAAAAAATTAGAACGATACATCTTACCCTTGATCATGTGTTCCAATGGGTAATACATGGGATGTGAAAACCTGTTTCGCCTTGATGGCGAGCCCCTGTCAAAGACGAGAATTATGTGTCAGTTTGCGTTCCAAAATTCGAGGCAAATTGGAACGATACAGCCTTGTTCTTGCTTTGTGTTTCCATTTGAACACAAACGCGCGGTTTGCAGAATCTGGCCCTCTATCTTGTGGCCTTGATCCCTCCGTTTGGTTGGCGATGAATCATTCTCAAGGATTTGCCCCAGAGGAGATCCATTTGTGTTTTTGGACGTATTCCAGCGCCACTCTTCAGAGTTCCTTTCATTCAAGGAAAAAGGAAATTGTTATCGGAATGCATGTCAAAGCATGAAGTATGGAAGCGATACTTTTTACCCTCCACTCGATCTTATAATCAAAGACCATTTCCTGGAATCCTGACTTCCAAGGCCAATGATTCTATTCGCCTCCCTGTCAGCGAGCTCTTTTCTTTTGAGGCTTTCGGCGCCAACAACTTCCTATTAAATGAGAAAAACTCATGTTAAGCCCGTGATCCTCGAAGATCAAATTGGAACGATACAAAGTTACCGTTCGTCCAAATTCGTATCTTGGGGTTTGATTCTGATGCGGACGACTCTGCTATTTGACTTTGCCGGAGAAGACACATCTTTCTTTGTCCAGCGCAAAATTAATTCACTTGCCCCAGTTGGGCGTGATTTGACGTTTGTCATCTCTGGATTCGATGACATTGGTCTGATGCGCTTTCATAGGGGATCATGAGAGTTTGCCCCCGGTTTGGCTTCTCAAAGCAAATGGGGGGAACCTGCTCCCATTGATTTTTGCAGATTCTGATTATCCATCTCGATTGTCAGAGTCCTTGATCAATTTTATCTGTCTCAAGACAGCTTGATATTCTTGGGATTCGTCATGTGGCGGTTTGGTGATTCTCTCGATCACAGTCGCCATTTGAGGTATTTGATGTTCCCTGTTTGTTATTTGAAAGCATTACATCCTCCGTCCTCTGCTCTTGATCATCATCTGAGAGGAAAAAGAAAGGAAGCATTATTCCCATATCAAGAAAATAATCATTTTGGAACGATACGTCCTTTTACACTTGATTTGCATTCCGTTTTGATGTTGCATTATGAACAACATCTATCAAATTCCTCCATCCGTGCTTGAAGGTATTTGCAACGCCTACGGTTCATTTGCCCCAGCTGGGCGACGTCTGTTTTGTCATTTGAATGCATGAACTTTTGGGTGCATTGTCTCTTTTATCACCTGAGATAAAAAAATGGAGAAAAACTTATCCTCAGATCTGATTAAAAATCAATTAGGAACGATACGTCCTTTCACCAAACGAGTGGCTCTACGGCCAAATGCATTTTGCACTGAAGAGACGAATTCCACTATGCTCCACGGGTTTGGGGAATTTGCCCCTGAGCCTTATCGAGATGTATACAATACAAATAGATCCCTAATACAATCAATCTAAGGGACGAGATAGAGAGGACCTCAGCAAAATTAGTCTTATACAAGAGAACTAAAAATGCCAAACCAATCAAAGGAATGTGGTCCGAACACTTGGAGATGCCCCAGTTCCAATCTTCGAGATGTGACTCCAGGATCACCGATTTTTTCTTTTTTTTAGGTGGTTTTAGATATACTAACCATCTAAAGACATGCACATGAGACAAGTGAGGATAAAACTTCTAAAAATCAAAGGATTTGGCACCTAAGGTCAAGGTTCCCACCTCGAGTTCTAGAAAGAGCAGATTCCATTGCACAACTATCGTTGCATTGGGGCTCGATCCATAGTTCGAAATGAGCGGAATTGAAAAGTGGATTACCCCGTGTCTTTCCTCACGGAGATTCCATTTTCAATCCCTTCTATTGTTTTCCTATAGGCGGCGCCGGGGGTTTTAGGCGCGGTTGTGTGTATTTTCGGTGTCGTGCTAAAGCGATAAACATGCATCTTATTTAACAATCACCGCTTCATTATAAAACTTACACACAAACATTCATTCCTACGTCAACCTGCATAAGACAATGTTAATCATAGACTACCCCCCTTATCACTCCGATCTGCAAAAACATATAACACCTATCATAAGCGGACTTACCTCACCTTCAAGAGCGCCTGCAGGGTTAGGAAAATCACTCAGCGTTTTAATTACGGTCTAAGTCCACTTGGGGTCTAGAACCATAGGTTCTAGAACACGGTCCCCAGTGGAGTCGCCAGCTGTCGCGACCCGTCCGAAGGCGGACGCGGCTAATGGATTACCGATCGCGGGTCTTGGATCGGCGCGGGCCCTCCCAGGCCCATACCAAATCGCGGCGGGAGTATTTTAGAAGGATTCGACGATAAGAGTCGATCGCTTTCGACCTTCAGTGTGGTCGTGGTGGCATGTGCAACTTGTGCATGCATTTGGAGTCGCCACCGGTCTTTATTGGAGGGTAGACCGGAAACCTTACTGACCAATTGGGAGAGGTCGATCAGTTCTGCGGAACCAGAGATTTTGGGTTCGGGGACTTGGTTACGTCGGTGTCATTACCAACGCCCTTTCGGTACCTAACGCGAGTGATTTTCCTAGCTAGGAGTTCATGCAGGCGCAAGTTTGGGTGAGGTAGGTATGATTCAGGGTTTTCATGCAGATTGGACGACTATTCCTATCAATCACAATCAATTTAACTGAAAACGCAATCAAATACATAAATAAATCACTTCAATGCACATCAATTAAGATCAATGACTTCCTAATATAACCATAAAGGCTTAAGGAAGGTGTGACTTCGGACCAGGGGTAAAATGGGAAGATTTGGAGGCGATTAGCCCGAAGGGCAAAATCGTCAATTTTGGGAAGACTTGGATACCGAATTACCCAAAATATTCCATGGCCAGTTGATTGTGGCCATTTCCCATTTTTGGGAATGTTTTGGAATTTCTTGATTTTTCTTCAATTTTTGGAAGACGATTCGCCCAAAGGGCGAAATCGTCATTTTAAGGAGGGTCGGGGTTCAAAACGCCCGGAATGAGCCTTGGCCAGTTGACTGTGGCCATTTCCTATTTTTGGGGATTTATCTGGATTTTTTAGAATTTTTTTGGAAGACGGTTTGCCGAAAGGGAAAAACCGTCATTTCTGGAAAGATCGGGGGTCAAATGACCCGGAACAGGTCATGGCCAGTTGAATGTGGCCATTTCCTATTTTTGGGGATTTTTTTAGAATTTTTCTGAATTTTCCGAATTTTTTTGAGTTTTTTATGATTTTCCATTTTTTATTGAATTTTTGAATTTTTTTATTATAAATATTTTTTATTATTTTTATTTTTTTTAACTCAGAAAATGGTGATCCGGATTGGGTTTCTAAGCCCAACCCTTCGAGGGCCCCGGGCCTAGAAGAGAGCCGAGAACCCAAATGCAAATAAAAAATGAGAAGCCCACTTTTTTCTAAAGACCAATATTCATGAATTTTATAATGATCCCATGCACCAGCCCAATAGCAATTTAGACCCCAAAAACCATGCACACCTAGTCTGCACGTCCACTTTGCCTATTTATTTTGGTCTCTTATATTTTAATCCCTTTTATTCCATTTTTTTTTACGTCTTCTTCTTCCCTAGACTTCTTCTTCATTGATCCTTCTGTTCAGACGCCTCCCTCCCTAAACATCGCAGCTCGAGGCTTTGGTCGTCCGCCACTTCTTCTTCCGCCAACCATCTACCGACGCCGGCGATCGCCAACAAAACTCGCTCGCATAAAAACATCGATGACGGACCGCTCCGGATTACCACCGAACTCGCTTTCCTCAAAGTGTCTGTCGAACCCGACATTGCAACAGACTCCGCGAAGTCCACACCAGTGGCTTGCCGTTCGCTAACCTCCGGATCCGACCCTCGTCGAGCCTCACCAGATATCTATTCACCTATTGGCGCGACAACTAGATGCAAAAGGCTCGGTGGAGACACGAGCATTTAGACTTGCACTAAACGTTGAGGCTTTAAACAACACCACATACACATACTAGACATCGACAAATGGAAGCCCAAAGTATAAGAGGCAAACTCGTATATGGACGGGGACTTGGTCTTTACCTTACCCAAAACAAGGCTGAAAAGAGTGGTAGAATTACCTCGCCGAGAATGTGCTCCGGGTTGCGATTGAAGCCCAGGTGCTCCGACAGAATCAGGTGAGAACGAGCGTTGGTGAGGACGGTCTCGGCGAGTATCCTTTTAGTCCGCGGCCTCCGGATACATGAGCAAAGGAAACGAGGCTGCCGGTGGTCGAGGAAACCGAGCGGTGGACGGGACCGAAGAGGACTGAGTCTTCAGAAAGGGAGCCCCTTTTTTTTTTGCTTCGTTTCTTTTCTATTCGGTCTCCCTGGAGTCATTCCCTCCAACTCTCTGCATGTCCAAATATCATCAGTCCTCTCTATGAGTGTCGCCGAGAAGTGCCATCGAGGAGTGCCATCAAGAAGTCTCCAGATCACCCAGGTTCGGCGATGGTCCGTTGGGTTTTTTTTGGTTGCCCACGATGATGCTTTCATTCTCTGCAATCGGATCCCCCTCTCTCTTTTTTTATTTTTAAGCAAGCCGCCGTGAAGTAGGAGAAGACCTCCATTTTTTATTCATTCTCCTTGGTCTTCTTTTTCTTTCCCTTTTTTTTTTATTTTAATTCCCCTTTCCTTTTGTACTCCCCCACGTTAGTGCAGAATGTCCGTCCCCTGCATGTTGGCCACCCCTTCTATTCTATTCTTGTTTGGTTTCTAGCCATCCATTATCCATCATTGGCCTTCCCTAGAAACGTATTTTTTATGACAGCCCCTCCAAAAATATTCTTCCTTTTGGTCGGCCAATTATGTTCATTCTTTTATTATTTATGAGCGATGCCATTGGCTCTTCCTCTCGAATCGTCGACGCGAAGAGGAAGAGCAATGTGAAAATTTCTTTTGCGGCCTTATTCAACTGGGTTGAATGGGTCGAATCGATTCAATCCAGCTGACCCAGTTCAATAATTCTCTTCAGATTCGGCATTCAAATGAGCAAATCAGCATGCAATTGAACAAAAATTGGAATGCGCAGCGGTCCAATTGAAAGTCAAGATTCTAAAAAAAAAATACAAAAATCCCAGATAAAAAGACTCAAATAGCAATTTTTGGACAAATTCAACTTTATGTATTGTGAAGGAACACATGCAATTGAACTTGATTTCGGACTCTTTATTTGGTCCAAATTAAAAGGAAATAAAAATACTGACTATTTTTCTGACCACGAATGGTATTTTTCTGATTTTTTTTGGGTATTTTTAATAATTAAATAAATTCAAAAAATTATTAAAAATTACGAAAAATATTTTTTGTTCAAAATTGACTCCTGGGCTAGGCCAAGGTCTCCAAAGTTGATTTTGTAATTTTATGATTTTTTTTTGTTATTTTTAATTAATTTTAAAAATAAAAATCAATGTAAAAGGAAATTAACAATCAGGTGTCAACACCTATTTTTTCCCGATCCTTCGATAAAATCAATCATAGTTAATATTTTGTAATCAATTTCGTTGGTAGAGGCACAGGTTTAATCGCCAAATGGAGCAATTTTGTTTTTCATGTGTCTACAACTAAATTATGTGAAGGCTTGCTTCTGAATTCATAGTCATCGTTATCTGTGTTTATTTAAAAAAATATATATATTTTCGGAATTTTCTATTTTCCATCGATTTAATTGGATCAATGAAGAGACAGATTTACCTTCGGAGCACTAAACATCGAAATAAAGAGAGCGCGATATTTTTCAAGATTAACTTTCTTTCGTATTATGTTTAACCAGGACGCTGAAAATTTAAATACTTTCTATCCGTTTCGCAAAAGTAACATTTAAGAAAGTATTTATCGTATTTTTCTGCTTTAAATTCGCGAAAAATAAATAAATTAAGAAAAATTATCGCGATCTAAAATTCGGTTTGAATTTCGGGTTAATGGATTACCAGATTAATTAAATAAATTAACTAACCTAGTCCAAGCTCTCCCAAGCTCTACCAATTCGCAACTTAGGTTTGAATGATTTTTAATTTCGGAGCCGCCACTAATCTTTTTTTTGATAGGTAGATTAGATACCTAAATAAAGTACGGGAGAATACTTTATTTTCTGCTAACCAGAGGTTTAGGTTCGGGACTTGTTTACATTAATCTTTCAATTAATGCCCTTTCGGTACCAATTTCATGAAAAATGTTCGACTTGGCAATTTCTGATGAATTTTGACTTGAAGTTCAAAGGTACAATTTTTGTGTTTTCTTTTTATGAATTTTTATTATTTTTTTATGCATTTTCGAAATTAAAAATTAATGAAAAATGAGAGTGAATTGATTCATGATTAACTTAAAATTTTAGGATTTAAATTGCATTAATTCCCAAATTTTTAAGAAAATCTTTTCACCCTAAGTCTACAACTTTTAAAATCTATCCTAATGGACACAATCAAATTTGATTTATTGAATATAATCCATGAGATAGGATTTCTAAGAAATCCTATCTTTCTAAAAATGATGAGACGTGGTTTAAAAGAAACCATATCTTCCTAATTTTTTAATTTTTTTTGTGATTTTCTGACATGAAAATTAAACATGAGGCATGAGCGATTTTTTTTTATTTTTATTTTTATTTTTATTTTTGTGATTTTATGTTTTATGAATGAATTTAAGTTAAGGTTGCAAATCTTTTAATGGAAAGATAATTATCGCCATCTATTTCGAATCAAGGTTCAATCTGAAGCCTAACAGATCGACCCTCAAATTCGAAACACCCGCAATGGAAATAGCGGTTGCGGATTAGGAAATTTCTCTAATCAATCACATTTTGAATCATTTTTGATATCTTGAGTATATTAGATATATTCAAAGGATTTTTTTTTTTTAGAATTTTTGACAGTCTTCAAGATCTTAAAAGATATTCCTATTTTAGATTTTAATCTTCGGAATTTAGGAAACTATCTCTTAGACTTGGAAAGATTTTAGACAACCCCTAAATTTCGAAAATTAGGCACCAGATTCTGATTTGATTGAAATTTATCCGATTTCCTCAGACTTTTCGAAAATTCGAATTCTATTTCCACAAAAAATCATCAAATTCCGAATCTAATAAAAAATCCAAATCAATTTTGAATCTATCACAAATCCAAATCAATTTCGAATCAATCTCACCCAAGAACATTCCAAATCGGCATGAGAACGCGGAAATTCGACCAAGCAAATTCGACATAAAAAATTAGTACATGGCAAATTCAGCATAGAAAATTCATACGTGGAAGATTTTGCATCCCAAAATTCGGATATGATAGATTCATCATAAAAAAAATAGGGACATGGTAGATCCGCGCTCATAAAAATTCGTCAATCATGCAGCCCATAAAAAATTTGATCGTAATCATCATCAGTAATCATATCATGCTAGACTTCTCACCGAAGCATATGAACGTCCATTTAATAAACGTACACAGATTGCAATTCGAATATTAGCAACATACTTTTGCAGCAGAATTCCCAGCGAACTCGGTTCTGGAAAATTGTCTAGAAACGCGCTGATTTCTCTCAAAAATCTAGCACGTATAGCAAATATGTCAGAAATTGCTGACAATGTTAAAAAACGACGTTGGATCTCATGAAAATAAATTGGTTCGCGCAAGAAACACAGCGGCAGGATGAACAGCTCGTCGGGACTAGTGACTGTCGCGACCCTCTTGAGGTTGTCGGGCTCTCGAGGGCTAATGGGCCGTCCTGTCTGGTCGGACGCGGGCCTCTCCCAAGGCCCATTACCCAAATCGCAACGGAGGTATGCGTGATCGACTTTCAGTGTGGTCTAGTGACATGTGCTAAGTGTGCATGCCATGGAGTCGCCACCAATCATTTTTTTAGGGTATGATTGGACCACCCAATCGAACAGTTGGGAGTTTCTATTCAATTCTGCGAGAACCAGAGAAATGATTTCGGGGACTTAGTTACGCCAACCGTCAGAGTTGACGCCCTTTCGGTACCTAAGTTGACTGAATTTTCTAGCCTGAGATTCATGCGGATGAGTAAGGTATGAACCATAAATCTAGAAATTCATGCAGATAGGAGTGATTATCGTAGCAATCACAATAAGTAATAAAATGCGCAACTCAAGGAATCTAGATATGCAAATAAATCACATGGCATTTCTAGTAATGCCCTATTTATCAATTACAGCTCAAGAATGATTTAGCTGTCCTAGCCGTTCTACACTCGATCTAACCTAAGAAAAGCATTAGGAAGCATCGCAGGAATTCGAGAGTACTCACATGGGGTTCGCCGTGCCCTGGTTTGGTCTTGGACGAGCTATCGAACTCATGCCGACCCGATTATATTTGGGGATCCACTCGGCGTTTTACACCATGAAATCATGTGAAACAAAAATGAAAATATTCAGCAAGGGGCATTTATTGTAGATGGTGGTCGATCTAATTGGACATCAAGACTAAAAAAGATGTAGAAATTTACAAATTAAAAGACTCGAATGATATTTTTTTTTGCCAAATTCAACTCTATGCGTCGTGAAGAAACACATGCAATTGAACTTGAATTTTGACTATTTATGAGTTCAAAATGAAAAGAAAATTAAAATAAAAATATTGACTATTTTTCTATATTTTTACGACATCGAATGCTATTTTTCTTCATTTTTCATGTATTTTTCTATTTTTGGAAAATATTAAAAAATTGAAAAATTATTTTTTTGTCAAAAATGGTTCCTTTAGCTTGGTCAAGGCTACCAAAGATGATTTTTTAATTTTTTAACTTTTTATATATTTTTTTATGAATTTTTAAAAAATAAACTATGAAAGACTGATAAAAAATCAGGTGTCAACAGTGACGCACGAACATGAGCGATGGTGAGGAGCAGCGACGGACCAAGCAAAATGGGCGTCGGCTCTTCTCAAGATGGACGAATGGCAAGTGGCAGTCTTCAATCGATCTGGGGTGTTCGGTAACGGCCACATGAGGTCGTAGAGTGATGCGGCGACGTTGAGAAGGGCGAGCGGTATCAACAACGTCGTGGGGCGTGTCAGAGCGACGACGTGGACGGAGGAGCAATCAGCAGTAGAGTCACAAAGGGAGAGTTGTGTAAGAGAGAGTGAGCGGCGAGAGAGTGAGTGCGAGAGAGAGAGAGAGAGAGAGAGAGAGAGAGAGAGAGAGAGAGAGGCGTGAGAGGCAAATGTGATCTGTAGAATTTTTTTGTCATCCTCCCTTAACCCTAGGCTTAGTGAGATATATATAGTGGATATTAGGGTTATGCTCCCAGATTCAATCCTAGCCGTTGGCTCTAAAAATTTCAGACGAGATATCAACCGTAGGATCGTAATTTGATGATTCTTGAATAATCATATCGGGCTAGGGTTTCACAAAATTCGGCCACCATGGTGGATAGGGCTTTTAGCTAAATGGGCTCATTCGCGCGAATAAATGAATTCCCTAAAATTAAAATTTAGGTGCTAACAGCTTGCCCCTCTTTGAGTGGAGGCTCAGAGAGGTTTCGCTCAAAGACCAAAAGTGGCACCTAAATTTTCATCTATTTTTTTTTTATGCATTGCAAGGCTGATAATAACATGCGTCTAACTTCTTTTTTCAAAGAACTCGCCCATGGATCGCGTAAGGGGTATCTGTTTCTGCAAATACCTTATACGCTGAGGATTCCCTTAATCACCAGCGCTGTGAGGATCTTAAGGTACTGGGCCCACCGGTCCTTAGGAATTTCTTTCTTCCTGACTCGGGATGACGTAAGATGTCTGTAGGCCGAATTTGCGAGTTCTGGATCGCAAATCGGTAATGCTTCTGCACCACGATCATCCGCTCATCACGTGAAACAGCATCTGAGGTTGAAGCTTCTGAGTCGCAATCATCTTCTCGTCATGCGAAACGTCGGCTAAGAATAAAGCTTTCAAACCACAATCATCTTCTCGTCCTGTGGAATGTCAGCTGAGAAATGCTTCTGCATCACGATCCTCCGCTCATCACCTGAAGCATTAGCTGCTAGTAAAGCTTTCGAACGACGATCATCTTTTCATCATGTGGAACGTCGGCAGTGAATAGTGCTTCTGCATTACGATCATCCGCTCATCACGTGAAACATCAACAGAGGGTCGGATTTGCGAAATGCTTGTATCGCAATCAGGTAAAAACTGAATCACATTCATCCTTTATGTGAAACAGTGGACAGAATTACGAAATGCTGGTATCAATCTGGGAAAATCTGAATCACATTCATCCTTTATGTGAAATAACGAACAGATCTGCGAAATGCTGGTATCGCAATCTGAGAAAATCTGAATCACGTTCATCCTTTACATGAAACAGCGAACAGAATTGCGAAATGCTAGTATCGCAATCTAGAATGGCTTCCGATTCATGATCATCTTCACGTTACATGAAACCTCGGCCGAAAGATCAAATCTGAATGGGGTGCTCGAGTTATGGATCGAGCGGGCCTAATTGTCTTTTAGGATCTTCTGTCTAGATCACTGTGCTTAGCTTGATACTTGCAACATTGAAGATGCGGTCATCCAAGTCTGAAAAAGAATCAGAAAACTTACCTGAGTTGACTGAAACTCGACTTTTAGGATTTGTTGAATTGGCGTGCTCAACCTGTTCAGTTCATAAGAAAATGGTGTTTTGCATGAACCTTAATGCAAATGCAACAATTTGTGAGCTTCTACTTGCATTGTAAAGCTCCACTGGAGATTTTGTCAATAAGGAAAACTGTCTGATCCTTTCGACAAATTTTGACCAAATAGAATGAGGAACCTTCAGTCAGAAAGGACTTTCTCTCACTCTCTTTGAAAAGGCTATTTGACCCGACCATTGATGCGGGCATGAGAATCACTCGGAGCTGTCCTCATCACACTTGATAAGGGTCCGGGTAATCTTGCAATTAGTATGACCAGACCAATCCACGAAGTCTTTTCAAAGACTGTAACTCAGGGTTGGTCAAAGGCTATTCAAAGGGGACTCGTATGAGTCGTTAGGCCATGAAATGAGATCTTCATCAACGGCATTGGGTTTACAAGTCAGGAACCATGCCAAATGAGATAAAAATGATCTTGCTCGCACTTCTTCGAGCAATATTTATAAGCATTTGAACCCCTATATTAACCAAAGTGCCTTAATCTGAAGAGACTTTTGGTAAGGGTTGCGATGTAGGTTCAGGGTAGGCTTGAAATGAATGGCTTATTTTCCACAAAGGGGTTGTGTAAAGATGAGACTGGTGATCATCCATTCTTGATATTTTCGGCAAGAGTGCCGCTGGTAATCTTTGCTGATGTACTCCATAAAAGATCGTCCTTTAAGGAACATTTTGTGAATCAACTCAGGTGAAACCTCCATTCCTTTCGGAGATTTTTTATGAGAGAGCTCTTTTCTCTTTCCCTTTTCTTTATAATGGGAGTGGGCTCTTTTGCATGGCAAGCATCACCATTTTTTTTTTGCCTTTTTGTTTTTGTTTTTTTGCATGGCTAGTTTTTTCTTTCCTTTTTTTTACAGCGAGCTCTTTTGAAAAGAAAAGAAAAGTCTCATCTGAATTGTCTGCATGTTGTGTTGGCAAATTTTTAAGTTTCTACTTGCCCCAAGGCACTTTGCTCATCTGTCAAATAGTCTGAAATGATTTCCTTTCAGGATGATCACCAATTGGGTTTCAAGAAATGAATCTGCTGCTCAAGTTGGGTTAAGCAAAGGGATGAGTGTGTATGGGTATAGAAATGAAATTCTCTTCATCATGTCTAAAGCACTTGAGCTAACATAGAATTCGCATGCGATAAATACACTTGAAGATTGATGTAAGTGAAAGAAAAAAAATTCTACTCATGCTTTGAATTTTTTTTGAAATTTGCCCCAATGTGGGGTTGTTCCTGACAGGGGTATGAAAACGAAACCGCCGTTCAAAGGGATTTAGCAAAGAGAGACCTGTAGTGTTTGGATAGACGAAATGAATGCCTCACATCATCTTGGTCGTCATACTTTTCGCAAGATAACCTTTCACCTTGTAAGCATGGAACTCTTCACAATTAGTCACTAGGGATATGATACATGACGTGTATGGAAATAGCTTGCCTTTCATCGTCCTGGCGTTCCTCATTCAAAATGATCAACATCAATTGACCAAACCAATCTCCTGATTGCAAAATTCAGTGAAGATTTATAATACAATCAGAAAGCAGACAAAATGTGCATAAGTATTAAGATTTGCAAAAACAGTACAACATCTCAGGTATAATATTTCTTGACTGAATCAGCATTGACAGGATTAGTGAAGACACGTCCATCCATCTCTGCCAAGATCAAGGCGCCGCCTGGAAGGGCTTTTTTCACTATGTAGGGTCCGCCATAATTTGGAGCGAACTTCCCTTCTGGCTGTGGGATGATGGGCAGAAGCTTACGCAGCACAAGGTCTCCCTCCTGAAAATGTCGAGGTCGCACCTTCTTGTTAAAAGTTCGGGCCACTGTCTGCTGATAACATTGGCCATGGCATAAGGCTTTGAGCCGCTTCTCGTCAATCAAGTTCAGTTGATCTATCCTCTGTTGGATCCAATCTGCTTCAGTCAGTTCTATCTGGGACAAAATGCGTAGAGAAAGAATCTCCACTTCGACCGGTAATACTGCCTCCATACCATATACCAAGGAGTATGGGGTTGCCCCGGTTGATATCCGGACTGAAGTCCGGTATGCCATAAGTGCGAACGACAACCTGTCGTGCCAATCTCGATAATTCTCAGCCGTCTTAGACAAGATCTTTTTGATGTTCTTGTTCGCTACCTCAACTGGCCCGTTCATCTGAGGGCGATATGGAGAAGAATGCAAGTGTCTGATCTTAAATGCTTTGAGCAGTTCTTCCACCTGCTTGCTATTCAAATTCGCACCATTATCTGTGATTTTAACCTCAGGGGCTCCATATCGAGCAATTAAATCACGTCCGATGAACTTTACCACATTTCGGGACGTGACCGTTGAATACAATGTCGCCTCAATCTACTTGGAAAAATAATCAATTGCCACCAGAATGAACCGATGTCCATTGGAAGCTTTAGGGTTGGTCGGGCCAATCACATCTATTCCCCACATGGAAAACGGCCAAGGCTCGGATAACTGATGCAACTCATTTGGAGGGACATTGATCTTGTCACCATGAATCTGACATTTATGGCAACTTATGACGTGCTGTATACAATCATTTTCTAAGGTGATCCAATAATAGCCCAGCCTCATGATCTTCCTTGCTAGCATATGGCCGTTCATGTGAGGGCCACAGACGCCTTCATGCATTTCTGCCATTAAACGAATCGCTTCAGTCGCATCAACACACCTCAGCAGGACCGAATCGAAAGACATTTTATAAAGATATTCTCCGCTCAAGAAGAACTTTGAAGCCATCTTCCTTATATACTTCTGGTCTGAAACTGTACTATTCTCAAGAAACTTCTGCTCCTGGATATACATCTTGATATCCTGATACCAGGGTTTGCTATCTGGCTCATCCGCCACAACCATGCAGTAGGCCGGCTGTCTTAAGACTTCGAACTTTAGTGGTTCGACTTCTAATCCCTCCGTGACATGCAACACTGATGCCAGAGTGGCCAAAGCGTCTGCAAATTGATTTTGAGTTCTAGACAAATATTCAAACGTGATATCCGTAAACCTTTCCATCAATTTGTCTAAATACTCATGATAGGGCAGCAACTTTGAATCTCGCGTCTTCCATTTACCAATCGTTTGGAGAATAATTAAGGCTGAGTCTCCAAACACCTTGAGCTTAGATATTCCCATTTCTATCGCCGCTTGTAGACTAAGGATACAAGCTTCGTATTTGGCGATGTTATTAGTGCAAGGGAATACCAATTTTGCTGCTATTGGATAATGTTGACCTCTAGGAGATATCGGGACTGCTCCCGTGCTGGACCCTGACAAGTTTACAGCTCCATCAAAGTACATTGTCCAAACATAATCTTCGACCGCATAATTCGATCTTCAGGTCGATAAAGATCATCACCTTGCCTCGGATTTTCTGCTAGAACATCCGCTATAACTCTTCCTTTCACCGATTTCTGAGGCAAATATCGAATGTCAAACTCGGAAATGAGAATTTGCCACTTGGCAAGTTTGCCAACCAATGCAGGCTGATTCAGGAGATATTTAATGGGATCGCACTCCGTCACCAAAAGGATTTGGTAATGCAGAGTGTATTGTCGCAGTCTGTGTAACACCCATACCAATGCTGCGCACGACTTTTCAGCCTCTGAGTAATTTAATTCAGAGCCCTAGAATTTCTTGCTCAAATAATAGATGGCCCGTTCTTTAGCATCTCCCTGACTTTCTTGGGCTAGCATGGCTCCATGTGACTCACTGTTTATTGTGAGGTAGAGAATCAACGGTTGCCCCGGTATGGGTGGCACAAGGACATGTGGATTCATAAGATGCTGCTTCAACTTCTCAAACGTTTCCTCACATTCTTCACCCCATCTAATAAGTGCATTCTTTTTCAGGAACTTGAGAAAGGGTTTGACGGTCTCCATCAACTGAGAGATGAATCGGGAAAATATAGTTCAATCTTCCCATGAGACTCCTAACCTCTTTCGCCGTGGTCGATGGTTTCAATCCGCAGATTGCCTTAGCTTTCGATGGATCAATCTCGATACCTTGGTTGCTGATAATAAAACCGAGCAATTTGCCACTGCTAGCCCCAAAACACACTTCGCTGGGTTGAGGCGCAATTTGAACTTCCTAAGCCGCTCAAATAGCTTAATCAGAGTCTGGACGTGGTCTTTCCCTTTTCGGGTCTTGGCAATCAGATCATCCACATATACCTCTAACTCATTATGAATCAGGTCATGAAATAAAGTCACCATGGCCCGTTGATATGTTGCCCCGGCATTCTTCAATCCAAAAGGCATCACCCTGTACTGAAATAATCCACATGGGGTAGTAAAAGTGATTTTCTTCTTATCATTTTCGTTCATCAGAATCTGATTGTACCTTGAGAAGCCATCCATGAAAGAAAACAGCTCGAATCCAGCTGTGCTGTCCACTAGAACATCGATATGTATGAGGGAAAAATTATCCTTCGGCTGGCCTTATTCAAGTCCCGGTAGTCTACACAAACTCAAACTCGACCATCCTTCTTCATCACTGGAACGATGTTGGCAATCCAGTCTTGGTATTGAGAAGTCTCGATGAATTCCACGTCTAGGAGTTTCATAACCTCTTCTTTGATCTTATTTTTCAACTCCGGTCTAGCTCTTCGTTTCTTTTGTGCTACTGGATCATAAGATGGGTTGAGCGGAAAGCAGTGTTCAACAATCGAGCGATCGAGCCCTGGCATATCTGCGTAGGACCATGCAAAGATATCTTGGTAATCCTTCAGGAGTTGAATCAACCGTCTAGCTGTGTCCTCAGGAAGGTTTGCCCCAATCTTGACTTCCTTAAGGTTTTCTTCATTTCCTAGATTGATAGACAGGGTCTCATCTCCGATCAACAGCTTGACCGTTTCATGTTCCTCGAATTCCCGACGTATTTCTTCGTATTCGGAGTCGAATTCATCGAGGTCATAAACTCCAGAATCCATTAGATCTCCCTGCACATCCTTGAAACATAAAGTAAGGAATTCAGAAAAACAAACAGGGTTTAAAGATGTATGCCCTATCGTTTTCGGATGAGATTTTTTTCTTGGAAAATGCTTCTTCTTGGCTTTTTCTATTTTTCTTTCTGAAAAATTTATTTTACAAAAAATTTTGAGACGAGAATCTTTGAAGAAGCCCAACCCTCGGTATCTTACCATTGACGACAATTTGTTTGACCGTTGGTTATCGTCATCGGGTTGGTTTGGGGTACTTCGACAAGATTCCAAAATGATGGATAAATTTTTTTGTAATTTTATTGATCTTCAAAATCAATTCATTACATTATTGATTGAAAAGTGTAATACTGAAGAGAAAAGTCCTAACAATAATCGAAATGACTGAAATTAAAAGAAAGTTGGAAATATCCCACACATGAGGTAACATAGACTGGTTACTCTGAATCTAAACCCTCCAATGGATCGTCTTCAGAGTGAACACTGTTCGAAGGCCTCGGTGATCTGCGTTTCAAGTAGGGCTCTTCTTCAGGGGTCCCATCTATCTGCACAAGGTCTCCAAGCACAGCTCCCACGGTCATGTCACCAAACCATTCAACCAGGTTAGGTATCTCACCCTCCACATCCAGTTCCATGGGCTCTACTTCGGCGACCTGCTCCTTCACAGGAACGTGAAATACAATCTCCAAATCGTCTTCATACTTGGACAACTCATCATATCCTCCGACCACCCCACTGGATCGGAAAGTGACGTATATGGGCTGTGGCTGGGAACTATTTTTCTGCTTGCCAAGTCCTTTCACTACCTGCTTGCCATGTCTCCGTCCCGGATAACCAAGGCCCGCCTTATGATTTTCACCTTTAAGCTCAACAGGGGTGCGGATTCCTTGGCTATGCCTTCCTAATCCCATGCCGGGTTGATAGCCATTCTCTACCATTACTTTGGCCACCGTAACAGAAGCGGCCGACACCTCGGGAGTTGGTAAGGGACTCTCAGGAGAGGCATGTATGGTCTGTATTAGCTCGAACGCGTGATACGAGCTCTCTTCATTTTCGATCGGCTCCACGTAGGGAATGACTGTCTCGTTATAGATCTGATGGTCTTCCTCACCAAACACCGTCACCAGCTTCTTCTCGATCACAAATTTAATCTTCTGATGGACGCTCGAAGGTACGGCGCCTGCATTGTGGATCCAAGGCCGTCCAAGTAGAAGATTGAATGCAGAGGGGATATCCAGGATTTGAAACAAAATGTCAAATGTCGATGGTCCTGTTGACACCTGATTTTTTGACCAGGTCTTTTTCAGTTTTATTTTTGAAAAATCACAAAAAATTTATAAAAAGTCAAAAAATTACAAAATCAACTTTGGTGGCCTTGGCCAAGCCCAAGGAACCATTCTTGACCAAAAAATAATTTTTCACAATTTTCATATTTTTTAGTATTTTTGGAAAATAGAAAAAACACTTAAAAAATCAAGAAAAATAGCATTTGAGGTCACAAAATTATGGAAAAATATCAAATATTTTTCCTTTTAATCCCTTTTATTTTTGACCTCTCAAAAAAATCAAAATCAGATTCAATTTTAGGTGTTCCTTTGTAACCCGTACTATTGAATTTGAAGAAAAAATAACAATTGAGTCTTTTAATTTGCAATTTTGGCATTTTTTAAGATCTTGACATTCAATCTAACTATCCCCTATTTCAATTTAGCCCAATTGTTTGTGCAATTTGCTCAATCGCACGGATTTGACAAAATTACATACTAAAATTGCATTTTAGTCCTTGAAATTGAGCATAATTGAAATTACTTTCAATTTAAGGGCTATCATTGCAAATTAAACATGCTACCCAATGGATTTCACCATTTTAAATCAATTGGAACAGGTGGTTTGACTCAATTTGATCATTTGCACCCTCAATTACACGATCCCCAATTCCCAATTAAATGAAAATTTGGGGATTTTGTAGAAATTGATGAAAAATTTTGGGCAAAACCACATTTCTAGATAGAATTCATGCCCTAGATTCGATTATAAGGTTCAATTGCAAAATTTTTCCATTAATTTGGGCTTAATTTGAAAAGTCCTATTCGGGACCCGGTTCAGACCGGTCAGACCGCCGGTCAGACCGGTCGAACCGGTCCGCTACAGTGTCTTCGTCTTCATCTAACCTGCGCACAAATGAACAGTGCAAGGTTGAATTTCAACAGGGGAATTGACCAAGCAATCGGCGGCAATTAAAAAAGAACTAGTGGGGGTTCCATTCGCCACAACATTCCCCGTCGATTGACACCAAGAGCATGACCAATGGCCACCGGAGCAGGGAGCAATCGGCCAGTCAAACCTTCGAACCTGCAAAAGTCAACAAAGGCAAAAACAGCTCAAATCCTTGCCAAATTCGTGCGAAATGAAGCTCACCGCGGAACCAAAAGGAACTGAGCGAAATGCCCATCTTCCCCGACTTCGTTTTGACCCAATTGCACGTGACTACACGTGCCAAACCGAGTCAGTTGGAGATCCACCGTTCGGCGCCGAAAATCGAACAAGCTATATAAGCTAACAGGCCTTCGCGAAGAGAGAGGACGGTTAGTTCAGTTAGAGCAAGGAGTACATAATCGCGCAAGAGAGAGCTCGTTCTCCGACCCCTGTCGTCGAGAATTGGAGCTCGAATTACAGGGCACCGGTTGGGCTGTTTCCGGCTGAACCACAGCCAAAGAAGGCTTTCTGAAGCTTGACCAGAGCGCCAGGAAGCTAACGCAGTCGGCCGCGCACAAGGAATCTGCGAGAACAGGTGAGTCACAGTCTCGAGTCTTCCTTCAAGCTCTCATGGCGATTCACGTGTTTCTTGATCATTCATGCAATTAATGTGTGCGTTTCGTTCCCCTAACATCACTGACCATGTTCGCGTCTTCATTTTGCATCGATTTTGCTCACATACCCCGAATCGAGTCTTCCGATTTAGCCTCCATAGCCGATTCTTGCCCAGCCAAATCTGGGCCGAGCGAGCTCGATCGGAGCTCGAGGTAAGTTCCCTAAACATTGAATGATGCTTCACTGTTAATGAATTGGTTTAATACGCCATGAATTGCCTGATTAGAGTACATGAGTGTGTACTGGTTCTTGTTCGATCGCGCTTGATTCTGTGAATGGATTCGTGTAATCTTGAGATATGTTAAAATAGAAGCGATTTCGAGTTGATTGGCGCTGGTTTCGCACGATTCCATTAAAGTTTCACCGTTGGATCGACGTCGGAGTGCTTCAGCCGTCCATTTCGCCGGGGTCGAAAGGTTGAAGACGATGCTGACTTGGCAGGTCAACGAGTCAAAGCGCTTAGGTGGCGATCGACCATTGGTCCACGCGTCAGTCCAGTCAGCTCGGCCGTTGGAGGTTGTTATTCGAATAGGTAGATCCAACGGCTGAGATTTTTTGAGCCCAACAAATATTGTCCGTCCGATTAGAAATTAGGATAATGAAAAAAATGATTTTAAATCGGAAATAAAAAATGATGGAAACGGCGCCGTGTGGGTTAGTTAGGAGGCGACGTCGTTTAGGTTAGTGGGATCGGACGGTCCAGATCAAGTCCCATGTTCTAATCGCAGCCGTAGGTTCAAGTAATTAGATCGGACGACCCTGGTCAAGTCTTCAATCAATCTGAACCATAGGATTTGGTAAGTCAATCCAAAGATCGTGGGTCAGCCACGTGGCCCATTAAGGACCGTCAGATCAGTGCCAAATAACCTGAAAATCAGAAATGTATTAAGCGGCGTCGTTTCGACCAAGGATTTCGCGGGTCCGGGCCTGGGCCGGGTTCCGGCCCGAGTGGGTCGGGCCGACCCGGTCCGAATCACATTTTTTTATTATTAAAAAATCAATAAAAAAATAATAATAAAATCAGAAAAATCTTAGAAAATCCAAAAAAATGCTAGAAAATTCCAGAAAATTCCAAAAAAATGTGGAAAATTTGTGGAAAAATCCTAGACATTCCAGAAATCCCCAAAAATCGAGGGTTGACCACAGACAACTGGTCAACCCTATTTTTGGGGTTTCTTACCCAATTTTCCGAGACTTGACGACATTACCCTTTAGGGGTAAGTCGCCTCTGTTGTGCATGCTAGATAAGGCCGATAATGCCAATGTGAGAATTAGGGTCGATTAGACGACCAATTCTTAGGTTCGGGTTTTTCGAGTCCCGGCTCTTTTCTCAAAATGACGATTTTGCCCTTTAATGGGAAAATCGTCTTTCTTGTCTCAATCGAGTTCTGAAAATTGCTTGAAGTTAGGGTTTGGGTCAGGTGGACGACCAACCCTAATATTTGAGATTTTCAGTTCTCATCTTTGTCCAAAATGACGACTTTACCCCTCCAAAGGGTAAAATCATTTTTAAATACCAGAAAAATCTTGGAAATTCAAGAAAAATAGGAAATTGATTGGATTGATGGCCAATCCTATTTCCTCTGTCTTTTGACTTCCCAATTCATCTAAAATGACAAATTTTCCATTTTCGAGGTGAATTGTCCCCGAATTATTCAAAATTACGATTCTGCCCCTTCATGGGCGAATCATGTCCAAATCACTCCTAAGCCTTGATTGATATTTCTCTAGGCTAATAGGGCCTCATTAGGGATGCCATGTTGATTTCATGTGTTTTATCCGCATGTACTGGATCCTTGATTTGCGCACTTATTTCTATTGATTGTGAGTGATAGGGTAGTATTTCCCATCTGCATGAATTCCTAGATTTAGGATCTATACCTCACTCATCTGCATGAAATCCTAGGATCAGATAAACCATTCAGCTTAGGTACCGAAAGGGCGTCAACTCTGACAGTTGGCGTAACTAAGTCCCCGAACCCACTTCTCTGGTTTCCGCAGAATCGAATAAACCACTCCCAACTATTCGATAGGGTTTCCGATCGTACCCTCCACGAAACGATTGGTGGCGACTCCTTGGCATGTACACTCATCACATGTCATCAGACCACACTGAAGGTCGATCACGTATATCCAGGAGTTGCGATTTGGGTAATGGACCTTGGGAGAGGCCCGCGTCCGATCCAGCCAGCGATCGGGCGGCCCATTAGCCCGCTCCCGACAGGTCCGATGAGGATTTCCAGATTTATCTGCCCCAGAACGTCTTTCTTCATCTCGTCAAAGGCTCTGATAGGGGCCTTTGCCGACTGCAATCTAGCCAAGTCCACTCCCAATCGGTTTAAGGTGGCCAATGGGCATATATTCAATGCGGAACAGTTATTAATGAGGACTCGAGACACAAAGGTCTGTTTGTGCTTCACGGTAATATGCAGGGCTTTGTTGTGGCCCCGACCTTCTGCAGGAATCTCATCGTCCGCGAAAGCTACTTGATCCTTCAGCAGGATTGCCCCGACAAATCCTTCCATCTTGTTTTGTTTGATGTCTTCAGGGACGTGAACCTGCGCCAGGACCTTCTTTAACGCCTCTTAATGCTTAGGTGAGGTTTGCAACAATTCGAGTAGAGAGACTTGAACTGGCGCCTTCCTCAACTAATCTACAATGTTGTATTCGCTAGTCTTAATGACCGCGAGAAACTCCTTAGCTTCATTCTCTTCGACCGGTTTAGCCAGCTTGTCTTTATTGTATGTCCGTCCTGACCTAGTTATAAGAGCTAAGTCATAAAACCAAGGGACTGCCCGACCATCTGAATATGAGAAGGGTTGTGGGGTGGTAATCATCAGGTTCTCGTTCACCACCAGCCCTAGCTCATCATCTGACGCGTCTTGTAGAGGGGGCATATCTGCTAACTCCGGATCTACTTGAGCTTCTATTTCAATCTCCTCGATGGGAACCGCTACTTCAAGTGAGGATATAGCCAATGCCGCCAGTTCCTGTTCCCAGTCAATAACCATCCCAGAGATGGTAGCTATCAATCCAAACTGGTTCATCCAAACCACCAAGCCATCTCTGATCAACTTAGTAAACATCTCCTCCAGTTGAGTTGAGGTCACCACTTCTCCTATTTGATAATAACCCGCCCTGACTAGGGCGTCAAGAGCTTCAGCAGCCTTAACCTTAAATGGACCTGCTGTGTTAATTTCTTATCCTAAAATAGCATTGATGGCCCCGGAATGTTCAGGTAGGGGATTCTTCTGCACGTTGGGCTGCTTGTTGGGTAGCGAGATTGCCCCAGTCTCAATCAGATCCTGGATACAATTTTTCAGGATGAAACAATTGTCTGTGTCGTGGCCTACTTCCCCACGATGATAATCACACTTCTTACTCGGGTCATACCATTTTGCGTTTGACGTGTTCGCTCTCATTGGCTCTGTAGTTAAGAACCATTTCTTCTGTAGGATGGCCCAAATCTGTGTCAAGGTCCCAAGGAGTGGGCTGAACTGCCGGTTCTTCCACGTATCCCTTCTATGACTGCTACTAGCCTTCCGTTCGTCGGGGAGTTGAATGACGGGACTCTGAACCACCGATCTCTGCGTGTACGTCAAGTTAACCTGCGTGGCTGCTGGTTCCTTCTTTGGTTGCTTTGGACCGGTTTCGCTGTCTCCATACCAGCCTCTCTTCCAGTTGCTTTCCACCTCCTCAGCAAAGGAAATAAGGTCAGAGAAAGATGCGACCGCTGATATGAACACATGCGCTAGTACGTTCTGTGGCAGGGTAGAGACGAATAGTCTCATCAGTTCCCGTTTGGGAGGTACGAGTTTCAACTGTGAAGCGAGGCTCCTCCATCTGGTGCCGTACTCCTTAATCGACTCACCTTTCTTCATTTCGGCCCGCTCCAGATCTTGAGTTGTGATGGCCACATCAATATTGAAACTGAAATGTTGCACGAAATCATGGGCCACCTCGTCCCAATCCTCTTTGGTATAAACCTCATAAGCAATGTACCATCTCATGGCGGCTCCTTTCAAACTGGCCCGAAACGTCTGGACCATGAGGGCGTCATTTGCAGCATACTTACCCATTCTAGCCTGGTAAGTCTGGACGTGCTGCACAGGATCTGACGTGCCATTATACTTTTCAAAATCCGAGACTTTGAACTTGTCCGGATAGATTGTTCTTGAAAAGGCCGAACGGTCAATTTGAGGGACATGTCGTGCACCCTCAACCTCTTTGAGCCTCTGGTCTATCTTAACCAGCATTTTCGCATTATCATCATTTTGTGGAATAATAGTTTCAGACAGAAAATAGTTCAGCGGCGGGACATACAGAACTTGGTCCGATGATTGGCGAACATGCCCTGAGGCTTTGGCAACACCTTTAGCTTTTGCCTTGGTCGCGGCAAGTGAGGCTACAACTCCAGGCATGTCTTCCTCATCTTCTTCTTCCTCCCCCTGTCGTAGGTCTACGTATAACCCCTTCGACTGAAACAAAGGGTTGGAACGCACAGGTGTAGCAGAAGGTGGTTGTTGGCCCAAAGACAGCTGGGATATCATAGTCTTCAGCTCGGCTAGTTGATCATTGAAGACCTTGGCTTGCTCCTCCCTTTCCCTTCTCATTTCTTGCCTCATTGTCTCCTCCATTTGTGCAACTGATTCAGTTGGATTGGCCATTTGCCTGGCTTTGGAGCGAGTGTTATATGTATGCTGAGGAGGATCCGTGATATATTACCTGAAAAGAAAGACCACACGAAGATTAGTAAAGTGAGTGAGAATAGTGGGTCAGTCCATGACAACTCTCTAGACTCAATGAACAAAGCAAAAATCTGAAACAGACAGTCTTTCAGTTCCAACGACCTTCACGATGAAATTCGTCATAATTCGTACGTTGATAAAACAATTCCCAAATTTTACAGGCTGATTTAGCACTTTACGAGGAACAACTTTGATGTTTGGACTTAAGGCTAAAAGTGGACCGATCAGTACAGTTTAATATTTATTTAGAAAAATTCTTCCTACAAAAACTGTTCTGTCCGGTTTTTGTCGAATGAGCGAAAGACTCCCTTAAAGTGAGAATTAAGGTCTGGAATTTTGCAGATTACTAGTTTAGACATCAACCTACAACTTTCAAGTTCGGAGATTTAGCAAAAGAAGTCGTTTATTAGGAGTATTCTGCAAAATGTTATGGAGTCTGGAAAACGTGAGAAATTTTAACCCGCTCCACTATGGCCATTAACTCCGCATCAAATAGAAATCGCATCGGATTGCCACCCAACTTTTTCCCATGGTAATTATGAACCTTACGAACATTTTCATTTGAAGTGCTGACACTAGATCCAATTCGAATAAAGTGTAAAAAATCGAGCAAGCCAACAAGGTCGAAAAGAAAGCAGAACTGAAATACCTACTGAAAGTGTAAATAACAAACCTAAAATCTGATGAATAATTCAAAGTGCGAACTTGAAAATGTGAAAATGAGACTTCTTAAACAGAAACAATAAATCAAACAGTCTTTCTTTTCTTAGGGGCGACATGCTCTATAGACGAATGGGTCTTCAAGGCATGCCATAATCATGCATTCTCTTCAGCCAAACCATCTGCCATCTCCTAGGCCTTCACTGCCTTCTCTTCGCTGACTCTGATATGGGCTTTGAGAGTATGTTGCTTTGTTACGTCCGGAATTTTTGGGAGTATTTTAGCAAGAATGGTATGACACTAAATATACCGAGCCGTGGCAAAGTGGCTCTTCATCTTTCTGGTGGGCTCATCTATAGGCCAAATCAGCTTTTGAATGGAACATTTCTGCCAAGCTTCAGAATGACGCCTGAGCTCGGCTCTGTAGTTCTCGCCTTTCTCGAACTGGACTTAGAATTCATTGGGTCCAAGTGGAGGCGGGATATCTTGCAGAACTCGAAATTATCGTGCAACTCGAAGAGGTTGATAGCTGGTTCCCCCATAAATGCCCATCAATGGTATGGGTTTCTGATCACCGTGGCATAGCCGAGCCTCAACCACTCGGAACCATACAGCTTGCCAAAGGAAAATCTTAGAGTTCGGGTGCTCGAATAGTTTGACCCATTGCGAGTAGTGCAATTTCTTAGTTTGATTTTGTATTTGTTTAAATCTTAAAATAGGATTATCAGTCATACCCACTTTAAATACAGTCATGCCTTCACCAAATTGAGAAAGATGTGAGAAAAACCAAATTTGTAAAAGCTCAATGGGAGCGCGAAAAGTCTTATCATTTTCTTTCTTGCTTTGTTCTTTATTTAAAGATTTGAAACGTGTCAAGGAAATGAAAGTTTCAGCAAGAATAGTATTTATAAAATTAACTCCACCACAAATCTGTTTTACTGTCCAAGCTATCACTGGATCAATAGTGTTCTGACGGAATGGAAAAATGATAAGTCCGAAAAAGGCTAAGATAAAAATCCTAGACCTCATGAGGTCAGCACTATTTTCAAAACATTCGATGAGGAAAGACAGTGGACATGCCGACAATTACCCCTCAGTACCTTTTCAATTGTCTTTTTAGTCAAACCCAAAAACTCAGTAAGTGCTACCACAGGGTCTACTCGAATGGGAGGTTCAACTATATCTAACTCAATTGATTTTCCAATGGCAACACTGTATTCTTCTAGAGTGGGTGTGAGCTCAAACTTACCTCCTAGCACAAATGTGGTTATCTCAGGGCACAAAAAGTGAGCAAGTGCATGCATGATCCCGCTCTGAACATCAATGTCAAGTATTGGCAACATAAATCCAATACGCTCGAGCACATACCGCTGACCATCTGGCTTCAACTGCCGCCATAGCTTCTTGAGCTCTAGCTTCGGAGTAGGCACGAAACGGATGTCGCCACGACCCATTCGTATATAGATCACACACCAAGATAAACCAACCTAGATCATGGACCGACCCCAAAATGAAATGAGATGACAAGGTTATAAAGTACAAGAAGTTACCGCCATTGAAAAGAAAAATGTCAATCACAGAGACATGCACATGAGTTGTGGATTCAATTTTAATTCTTAGCAAAATGAAATGAGGAACGGAACGACATGTCACAGCCTCGCGCACGTTCATCATGACCAGTTGCCGCCTCGCATACATAGTCATGACTAGTCGGGTCCAGTCATTTCGGCTTGGTTCGGTCAACAAGGGTAACGTCCATGCATTATAGCCTCCCGTGCATGAGAACGACCCTTGAGCCATTTTTTGGAAGAATTTCGGGACCCAAGCAGGATAACCTTTAGCGAAGCCTTACCGCCAAGGTTAAAGAACCACTTAAATGCCATCCTAAAACTATTGGGTGACCCGGGTTTGGTCACAAGTGGATGAGGTGTAGTGCAATTACTCTAAAAACATGCACAACATTTTAAATCAAACACCGCTCCAATAGTTCAAAAATTAAAGATCAATCAACAAGCCTGCAAAACAAAGGGTTAGCCACAGACTCCTCCCCTTATAACTCCCATTCTGCAAAACCATTTAACACCTAAAGATTAGAATTCAACCATGATTGCCAAACCAAGTGACTTATTCATAAAATCATTGGCCTAAGTCCTCCCTAAATTTTAAAAAAAATTCAAGTAGTCCCCAGCGGAGTCGCCAAGCTGTCGCGACCTAAAATTCGGTTTGAATTTCGGGTTAATGGATTACCAGATTAATTAAATAAATTAACTAACCTAGTCCAAGCTCCCCCAAGCTCTACCAATTCGCAACTTAGGTTTGAATGATTTTTAATTTCGGAGCCGCCACTAATCTTTTTTTTGGTAGGTAGATTAGATACCTAAATAAAGTGCGGGAGAATACTTTATTTTCTGCTAACCAGAGGTTTAGGTTTGGGACTTGTTTACATTAATCTTTCAATTAATGCCATTTCGGTACCAATTTCATGAAAAATGTTCGACTTGGCAATTTCTGATGAATTTTGACTTGAAGTTCAAAGGTGCAATTTTTGTGTTTTCTTTTTATGAATTTTTTTTTTATGAATTTTCGAAATTAAAAATTAATGAAAAATGAGAGTGAATTGATTCAGGATTAACTTAAAATTTTAGGATTTAAATTGCATTAATTCCCAAATGTTTAAGAAAATCTTTTCACCCTAAGCCTACAACTTTTAAAATCTATCCTAATGGACACAATCAGATTTGATTTATTGAACATAATCCATGAGATAGGATTTCTAAGAAATCCTATCTCTCTAAAAATGATGAGACATGGTTTAAAAGAAACCATATCTTCCTAATTTTTTAATTTTTTTTTGTGATTTTCTGACATGAAAATTAAACATGAGGCATGAGCGATTTTTATTTGTTTTTTTTGTGATTTTATGTTTTATGAATGAATTTAAGTTAAGGTTGCAAATCTTTTAATGGAAAGATAATTATCGCCATCTATTTCGAATCAAGGTTCAATCTGAAGCCTGACAGATCGACCCTCAAATTCGAAACACCCGCTATGGAAATAGCGGTGGCGGATTAGGAAATTTTCCTAACCAATCACATTTTGAAACATTTTTGATATCTTGAGTATATTAGATATATTCAAAGGATTTTTTTTTTAGAATTTTTGACAATCTTCAAGATCTTAAAAGATATTCCTATTTTAGATTTTAATCTTCGGAATTTAGGAAACTATCTCTTAGACTTGGAAAGATTTTAGACAACCCCTAAATTTCGAAAATTAGGCACCAGATTCTGATTTGATTGAAATTTATCCGATTTCCTCAGAATTTTCGAAAATTCGAATTCTATTTCCACAAAAAATCATCAAATTCCGAATCTAATAAAAAATCCAAATCAATTTTGAATCTATCACAAATCCAAATCAATTTCGAATCAATCTCACCCAAGAACATTCCAAATCGGCATGAGAACGCGGAAATTCGACCAAGCAAATTCGACATAAAAAATTCGTACATGGAAAATTCAGCATAGAAAATTCATACGTGGCAGATTTTGCATCCCAAAATTCGGATATGATAGATTCATCATAAAAAATAGGGACATGGCAGATCCGCGCTCATAAAAATTCGTCCATCATGCAGCCCATAAAAAATTTTACCGTAATCATCATCAGTAATCATATCATGATAGACTCCTCACCGAAGCATATGAACGTCCATTTAATAAACGTACACAGATTGCAATTCGAATATTAGCAACATACCTTTGCAGCAGAATTCCCAGCGAACTCGGTTCTGGAACAATGTCTAGAAACGCGCTGATTTCTCTCAAAAATCTAGCACGTATAGCAAATATGTCAGAAATTGCTGACAATGTTAAAAAACGACGTTGGATCTCATGAAAATAAATTGGTTCGCGCGAGAAATACAACAGCGGGATGAACAGCTCGATGGGACTGGTGACGCATGAACAAGAGCGATGGTGAGGAGCAGCGACGGACCAAGTAAAACGGGCGTCGGCGCTTCTCAAGATGGACGAATGGCAAGCGGCGGTCTTCAATTGATCTGGGGTGTTCGGCAACGGCCAGAGGAGGTCGTAGAGTGATGCGGCGACGTTGAGAAGGGCGAGCGGCAGCAAGAACGTTGTGGGGCGCGTCAGAGCGACGACGTGGACGGAGGAGCAATCAGCGGTAGAGTCATGAAGGGAGAGTTGTGTGAGAGAGAGTGAGCGGCGAGAGAGTGAGTGCGAGAGAGAGAGAGAGAGAGAGAGAGAGAGAGAGAGAGAGAGAGAGGCGTGAGAGGCAAATGTGATCTGCATAATTTTTTTGTCGTCCTCCCTTAACCCTAGGCTTAGTGAGATATATATATAGTGGATATTAGGGTTATGCTTCCAGATTCAATCCTAGCCGTTGACTCTAAAAATTTCAGACGAGATATCAATCGTAGGATCGTAATTTGATGATTCTTGAATAATCCTATCGGGCTAGGGTTTCACAAAATCCGGCCACCATGGTGGATAGGGCTTTTAGCTAAATGGGCTCATTCGCGCGAATAAATAAATTCCCTAAAATTAAAATTTAGGTGCTAACAATATTTTCCACCATGAAAAAAAAAACACATTCAAAAGTGGGGAAAATGACATTTTCTTTTTGAAAAGAGGAAAATATTTTTTTCTCATATTTCCTTCGTTTCTTCACTCATTCACATTCCTTTTCAAATTAGTTATTTTAAAAAAAATTAATAAATTCTAATAATTTATTTTTTATTTATTTTTCTTTCTTTCCTTCTTCTCGGCTAGGCCGGCCACGGCGACATCCTGCCCCTGAGGTTATCTAACCTTGAGCTTGCCTGTGGCTAGTCGTCGGCCCAGCACTGTGGCCGCTCGAAGAAGAATGGAAAAGGAAACATAAAACAATAAAAAAAGAAAAGAAAAAAGAGAAAAATTTAAAAAAATCAAATTTTAAAAAAATTAAAATCAAAACTAAAACATTAGAAACAAAAAATAAAAAATCAATAAAAGGAGCGCTTGAAGAAATGATTTTTCATACCACATGACGGAAAAAATATTCGAGTTCATTTTTAGGTTTCAATAGAACGCCAAAAAATAATTTATTTTTCGAGACAACAAAGGCGCTTAAGGCCTTTATTTGAAACAATGCTAACTTCAAGCCCTTCTTTGAGATAACAAAGGCGCTTCAGGCCCTTATTTGAAATAAGGACAATTTCATGCCCTTTTTTTAGAAAATGAGGAGACTCAGGACGCTTATTTGAAATTATCCCATATTTATGGAATCATATCTATAATTATAAGTGCAAGATTGCATTTGTTTCATAGAAAACTCAAGTTGAAAAGCATTTTCTGAAAAAATAGTTTATTATTGTAATGACCCCAAATTTCCAGTTAGCTTGATGGTACAATAAGTACAAACAAGTATTGATTAATGACATTAGAAATTTATGACGGAAAACACACTGTGCATGAGCTGAGTCCCATTGCGCTGAATACGTGAGAAATTGGGACCAGATGAGGACAACGAGGACACATGGAAAGCGACCACCAAATGGAGCCATGTGGCAGTGTGTAGTAGCTATGTGTCACCGCCACGATGATACGTCGCGCCACGTAAGACGACACGTGGCAGGCTTAGTGGCAGGCTTAGTGGCAGGCGACGGTGCCACGTGTCCCCACCCGGGCCAACAGATCGCTTCTCCCATCCCCTATAATCAGTTCATTTCGTTAGTCAATCGTCGGATTAACCACCTTTGACTGCCCACGCCTTGCTCTGTTGCCGTGCACCAGATCCTCAAGTCTTCCTGTCGTCGTTGCTGCGTTCTATCGTCGCCGCATGAATTTTCGGGATTCAAGTGGTTAGCGAGTAATCAAGGCAAGTGGACTTCTAACTTGTATAGCCTATAGAAACTGACTTTAGAATCATACATCGATTAAACGATATGAAAATATGATCGTAATCATGAAATCATATCTAGACTATACGATTAAGAAAGAGATATAAGTCAATCATCTACATGTTATTGTGTCATCTGAATGTATTACCGAAGGAAATGCCGACGAAGGAAAGAACTCATTGCATTGCACGTCGTGGCATTTCATGTGAGATGAGAGGATGATGCCATCGGAACTTCTACCGATGATGCCTCTGTTGGGGTGTGGTTCATATTCCCCTGCGACAGGAAAGCACGTGGGTCCCGCTCCGGCGGGGGTTTCAAGGGGGCAGCGCCCCCTGGACACCAGAGGGCTTTTATGATTTAAGCCCATAAATTTTCATTAATAGTTTGGGCTTGGGCTCATGAATAACTACTAATATATATACTCTTGTTCGCTTGTAATTAAGTGATGTAACGAGAGGTGTGAGGTGCTGACATAGTGAAATCCTCTGCTGGACGTAGCCCTAGTTTAAGGGTGAACCAGGATAAATCTCGTGTCTCGATTTCTCTTTCTCTCGACTTTTACTTTATTGCGATTGTGTGCCGATCCTAACATCTGGTATCAGAGCAAGGTTTGAGGTTAGGGTTTTTCTTGGTGAAGAGAGATCCGAAAAATTGAATCTTGGGAAGATGTCGGCTGGTCAATCGCGAATTGAAGTGGAGAAGTTTGGTGGAAAGGGGTTCGAGTTATGGAAGTTGAAGATGGAGGCTTTACTCGTGGACAGAGATCTGTGGTACGTGATCGAAGAAGATAAACCTGAACTGCCTGCTAAGGATAAAGTGAAGGAGGAAGAGATTGCGTCCGCATCCAATCAGGTAAAGGCGTGGATTAGCAGCGATCGGAAGGCACGAAGCCTGATCTGGCTGTGCCTCGCTGATAACGTCTTGGTGAATGTGACCCCTGAGAAGACGTCAAAAGATCTCTGGGCTAAGCTAGGAAGCCTTTATCAGAGCAAATCGCTCGTGAACAGGTTGTTTCTGCGGAAGCGACTGTACAACCTTCGGATGAGTGAAGGTGATTCTTTTTCTGCACACTTAAACGAATTTAATACTGTCTGTGGGCAGCTTGCGTCGATTGACGTTAATCTGGATGAGGAAGATAAAGCATGTACTTTACTATGTTCACTGCCGAATTCATGGGAACATATAATTGTTTCGATTGGTACTGGTGTTAGTGCCTTGTCTTTTGAGAATGTTGTATCTGCTTTATTGTCTGAGGAGATGAGGAGAGCAAGTTCTGATAATGCAACGAATGAAGCTCTTTTTGTAAGAGGAAGAAGTAGTGAACGATCTAAATCCAGATTTGGTGTAAGTAATAAGTTTAAAGGAAGATCTAAAAGTCGAGATCGATCTGAAATAAAGTGTTGGAAGTGCAGAAAAGCTGGACACTTGAAGAAGGATTGCAGAAACAGAAGCGTAGGTCTAGAGAAGCGAGATGAAACATCATCATCTAGTATAAAGAAGGATGATGACAGCAATGCGGGAGACTTGTATCTCGCTTGCAACTCATCGCAGGTTGATTGGGATGCATGGATTATTGATACTGGAGCGTCTTTTCACATGACGCCTCATAGAGATTGGTTCTGCTGTTATGAGCCATATCAGGGAGGTACAGTACGGATGGGAGATGATACAACGCTTAATATTGTCGGTCGCGGAAAGGTGAAGCTAAAAATGAAAGATGGGACAATCAAAAATCTTCCAGATGTGATGCATATTCCTGGTCTTACTAGGAATCTTATATCTGTGGGAACTATGGCAGATGCTGGCATTACTTTCACCAGCGACAAGTACTC
Organism: Rhodomyrtus psidioides; assembly: GCA_021437785.1. Lineage (NCBI taxonomy): Eukaryota > Viridiplantae > Streptophyta > Magnoliopsida > Myrtales > Myrtaceae > Rhodomyrtus > Rhodomyrtus psidioides. The sequence continues at coordinate 3,041,870 of JAILYB010000073.1, forward strand.
ATGTAAGCTAACCCGTGGATCTATGGTGATTGCTAGAGGCGAACGGGAAGGAAAGCTATGGAAATTACTGGGAAGCACGGTGATCAGTGGTGAGAGTTATATCACGGAACATGTGGAAGAAGATTCTGCAATGTTGTGGCATCGGAGATTAGGTCATATCGGTGAGAAAGGGCTGGTGACCCTTACTTCAAAGAAGATGGTAGATGGAATCCCAAGCTGTTCTATGGGTTTCGGGTTTTGTGAACATTGTCTACATGGAAAACAGAATCGGGTATCTTTTGAATCCATAGGAGGGAGAGCGAAAGGGATTCTAGATCTAATCCACAGTGATGTCTTTGGTCCTACACCTGTAGCATCGTTTGGAAAATCAAGGTATTATGTTTCTTTTACTGATGATTATTCCAGGCATGTGTGGATATATTTCTTGCAGAGAAAAGATGATGTCTTTGAAAAATTTCGTGAGTTCAAAGCTTTGGTGGAAAATCAGTTTGATAGAAAGATCAAAGTTTTACGGACTGACAACGGAGGAGAGTTCTGTTCAGCGAAATTTGATCATTTCTGTGCTACCAGTGGCATTGCAAGGCAGAAAACTACACCCTATTCACCTCAGCAGAATGGCGTGGCAGAGAGACTTAATCGGTCTCTCATGGAGAAGGCTAGGAGTATGCTTAGTGGTGCAGATTTAGCAGCTGATTTTTGGGCGGAAGCAGTGGCTACTGCATGTTATCTGAAGAATAGGTCTCCTACATCAGTTTTGAAAGATAAAACACCGTTCGAGGCACTGTTCGGGAAGAAGCCAGATGTATCTCATGTTGGAGTGTTTGGCTGCGAAGCATATATGCATGTGCCTAGGGAAAATAGAAATAAACTTGAGAGCAAGTCAGAGAAATGCATCTTCATTGGGTACAAGGATGGTATCAAAGGGTATAAGCTGTGGAATCCTGATACTAAACGTATTACCTACAGCAAGGATGTGGTGTTCAGAGAATCTTCAACAAATCAGATTGTTTCGCAACCTCCTGAAGAACCACATACAGTTGAGTTAGATGTTGGTTTGCAAGGAGAAGCAGAGGCTACACAAGCTGAAACAGAAAATTCAGATTTTGAAGCTGATGAGCCGAATGTGGAGGATGATATAGTTGATTCTGATACTGAGTTTGAAATTGAAGTACCATCTGAGCCGATCTTGAGGAGGTCTACACGGGTAACAAGACCACCTGAGAGGTATACCCTATTTGCTAATAATGAAAACTGTGCTCTAACTGTCACAGGTGATGATCCAAGTACTATTAAGGAAGCAAGAAGTGCGGAAGATGCCAAACAGTGGGAGAAAGCCATGAAAGATGAGATGGACTCATTGGATAAAAACAGGACGTGGAGTCTAATAAGATTACCCGCGGATCGGAAGGCAATTGGTTGCAAGTGGGTATTCAAGAAGAAGATATCTGCAGATGGAGATATAGAACGATATAAAGCTCGTTTGGTTGCAAAAGGATACTCGCAGATAGAGGGAATTGATTATGGTGAGATTTTTTCTCCTGTTGCTAAATTAAGTTCTATAAGGCTTGTCTTATCTGCAGCAGCTGCATACAATCTAGAGGTAGAGCAGCTAGATGTAAAAACAGCCTTCCTACATGGTGACTTGGGGGAGGATATTTACATGAAGCAACCGGATGGGTTTGTGGTCAAAGGAAAAGAAGATTTTGTTTGCAAATTGAACAAGTCTTTGTATGGCCTGAAGCAATCTCCAAGAATGTGGTACCAGAAGTTCGACTCATATGTCTTGAAGCTTGGCTTTATTCGCTGTGATGCTGATCATTGTGTCTATGTGAAGAGGTTAGATGATGACTTTATTGTTTTAACCTTATATGTAGATGATATGCTGCTAGTTGGGAATAATATGAAAATGATCAGCACTGTGAAAGGACTGTTGGCAAAACAGTTTGAGATGAAAGATCTAGGTCCAGCAAATTTTATCTTGGGCATGCAGATAAAAAGGGAGCGTGAGAATAAGAAGTTGTGGTTAAGCCAGAAGAAATATGTTGAAGATGTGTTGAAAAAGTTCAACATGACAGATTGTAAACCAGTGAAGACCCCTATGTCCACAAGTTCTAAATTATCAGCGCTCCAATGTCCCAAGACTAAAGAGGAATCTGAAGAGATGGCAGCAGTTCCATATGCAAGTGCAGTTGGGAGCTTGATGTATGCCATGGTATGTACTCGTCCAGATATTGCTCAAGCAGTGGGAGTATTGAGTAGATATATGTCCAATCCAGGTAAAGAGCATTGGACAGCTGCAAAGAGAGTGTTTCGTTATCTTCGCGGTACGTCTGACATTGAGTTATGTTATGAAGGTATGAAAGGCTCACAGGGACAGCAAGCGTTAGAACTGAAGTGTTTTGTCGATGCCGACTGGGGAGGAGACATTGATAGCAGGAGATCAACCAGCGGTTATGTTATTTCCTTATTCGGTGGAGCTGTGAGTTGGATGAGTAAGAGACAAATCACGGTTGCATTATCTACTACTGAAGCAGAGTACATGGCTCTTACTCATGCTGCTAAGGAAGTGATCTGGATGAGCAGATTGTGCAAAGAGCTTGGTTTTACAAAAGGAGAAGTGAATATTGGATGTGATAGCCAGAGCGCTATATTCTTGGCTAAGAATCCTGCTTTTCATGCAAGAACAAAGCATATTGACATACAATATCACTTCATCCGAGAGAAAATAGAACAAAAGGTTGTTGTGCTAGAAAAAGTCGACACACAGGTAAATAGTGCAGATTTTTTGACCAAGGCAGTGAGTGCAGAAAAATTTGAATGGTGTACAACTGAGTTGGGTCTAAAGAAGCATGGAAAATATTCACCAAGTGGGAGAATGTTGGGGTGTGGTTCATATTCCCCTGCGACTGGAAAGCACGTGGGTCATGAATAACTACTAATATATATACTCTTGTTCGCTTGTAATTGAGTGGTGTAACGAGAGGTGTGAGGTGCTGACATAGTGAAATCCTCTGCTGGACGTAGCCCTAGTTTAAGGGTGAACCAGGATAAATCTCGTGTCTCGATTTCTCTTTCTCTCGACTTTTACTTTATTGCGATTGTGTGCCGATCCTAACAGCCTCGTGGGGGGCGGGTACGAAAATCAAGATGCCTTCAATGAGTGGAGATGCTCCTGCTGTGTGATATGAGATTCTTCTGGAGTGAGAAGCCACGTGAGTGCAACACGAAAATCAGTACTGTGTGAGCCAATGATGATTATGCAATCACGAGATGGCGAGATCGAGAGAAATTTCATGGATACATCTCACATATGCATCAGGGCTGACAAATAGCATGTTTATCTCCTGATAACATTTAGTATCACCTCGTGAGGTTTGATGTTATGTTCTGAATTCAATATTTGCAAGCTATTGTGTTAAAGACTTCTATTCGCGTTCGCGGGGCGTTGGCTCACTGATATTTGATTGTGGTTTTTAGACAAATGGAAATGCCGCATGTCGTAAACTCTGCGATCCCTACTGCTTGCTGGGGAGTCCCTAGGGAATGTGTAAGTACATGGGAAATCACATAGACCCTGACTTTCCTGAGGTTAAGTTTAAGAATTTGGTAGTGTTTTGGCAGTCGAAGTAGTGAAAATCTGATTATTGCTCATGTCTCAGTTAATGCGTGTACTGTGAGGGTTAGTGAAACCTATTAAGGTCATACTCTATTAGGCGTGTTTGCCGCATATTTGATATGCACTTGTGCTTATATGACCGTCTCATTGTTTTTAGCTAGTCTTCCGCATGCGCCAAGTATGCTCTGCATGATAAAGATTGAAGCAGAGCGCGAAGTTAAGTAAGCATATGACGGACTGGGATGCCACAGTTATATCTCTTGAAAAATTAGTCGACGAAAAATATTTTCACTATCGATAATAATTCATGCCTAACTATTTTCGCGAGTGATGAAAATATTTTGTATTTATTCATTTTTGGAAGCGATGCAAATGATTATTTATTGAAAATATTTTCTTTATTTTTTTTTTCTTGAAACAAGGACACCCGTAAGGGAAATCCTCATTCCTTGGACGCAAACACACACTCATACACGCTCAAAAGAGTCGGTGAATACGAAGAAAGCACCGGCTTCTCAATGTCTCATTGAACTCTCTATTCATACTGTCTTTGCCAAATCTATACCTAAGACAAAGTAAAAATTCCTTAACAAGGGTTGACTTTCTCACCCCAAAAAAGTCAACTAGTTAATGGTCATGCAACCACAAACATGCAAGGAAACCAGCTGTGGGGTCGATATCGGAATCACACAGTCTTCTCTCCCGCCAGCAAGGCCTTCTCCTTTTGTCACCCGGAAGTCGAGTTCATCATCGACCGGTTGCTCGCCCAGGACCCAGCGCAACCCCTGACTCGGCGAATGCGGCTCATCGAAGTTCGCGCCGGAACGCGAACCTGCGCGACCTCAATGCGATATTGACTCGAGTTCTCCACGAGCTGGAGCGGAGAGGAAGCGCTGGAAAGCGTGGGAGCGGCGCACCAGTTGATGGACTCGGATTACGTGAGCTTGAGCAGTTGGGAGGGTCAATGGAGGAGCTCAGGAATGATCATAGTTCGTGTCCGGTATCACATCCTAGTTTTTTTTTTTTTTTTGGTTGACGTATCACGTCGAGCCAGTACTTAGACGCCTAAAACTCAGCCTTTCCTGATGTCTTCCGCACTCGAATCGTAAAGAAAAAATGTTCAGAGAAAAGCTTCGGACAGAACATACTTCTAATGCTCAAATTTTAGATGATACATACGAGGAAGTGACACCCCTATCTATAAAAATAAAATTAAAAAATCCTTCTAATTAGAACCGTCGATCTTGTCTCTTATCTAACAGTAAAACTGAATTCTCACTAGCTAATCCTACCTACCAATCTAATGGTGGAGATTCACTCCCATCTAAGGGTAAGGATGTTCAATCCCCATCTCAATCAAGATGATATATATATCTTAATGAATACTAATTCTTGTCTCACGATCCAAAGGGGTGGATTGAGTCTCACCCACCGATCCAATTATTTTTTTTTTGGGGTCTCCTTTTGAATTGATTGTTGGAAAATGAGTTGTTAATTTTAACACTGTTTTTTCACCATTGATGACATGGCAATCCGTCCGTGACACTTAGAGACTCACGTCATTTTGTCAAATATGATCTTATGATGACGGCATCATATGCCGTAAACCCTTAACTTTTGTACGTTTCTTTTTAGGAGTGATCAGCTCCCAGTCTGATTCGATCCCACCCCCAAATTCTAGGACTTGGAATCGGACCAGACCAATTGGTTCTCAGGCGATCCAATGAAATCGGTGGATTATTAGTAGGGGTGAGCAACACGGACTTCAATTTCAATACATCAATTTAAATTGGATTTACATTTAAGAAATAAGAAAACACTAGTAGATTACTAGGTTTACATTTAGTAATAAAGAAACATATGTAACATAATCGGTTCGATCTCATTCCCCCTAGAAGCAGGAATGGACCGAAAATCACCGGTTCCAATTTTAAGAAAATGGGAAACCTGGATCGTATCAGGCAGTTCCCGATTTAGTCGATCCGTCTTGCTCAAGTCTATTTTTTTTTTTTGTCCCTAGACTTTTCCTTTGATAATCCATACAAATGACCGCATAGATTCGACCGTTCCAAGGCCTACGAATCCGTGCAAATCTCATGAACTACTCAAAGCGCCGTGGCATTATGGCAGTTTGTGTGCAATTTTGGCGGGACTTGGAAAGGAGTCGACAAGTTCGTGGGGAAGGAAATCTCATGACGCCGCGGCGAACATGCCAAATTTAAAAGGTTAGGAGGAACACCACGAAGTCGTGATCTGTCTATCGGCTTATTCATACATACGAGATGTCAAGGAGAGACATGTGTTTGTTTGAAGTAAATCGATGGATGGTGTCGATTTTGTTTCTCTTAATATCCATTTCATGGCCACATATCATTTAGAAAAAAAATTAGTTCATGAAAGACATTTTCATTGTCAGTAACAATTTACAGTTAACTGTTTCCTTAGATGATCGAGAATATCTTTCGTTCATTCATCTTAACGAGTAATATAACTAATTACTTTTTTCGAAGAATAATTTTCAAATTTTGAGATTTTTTTATGAAATTAACATAGCTTTATTTATTTTTTCTATTGCAGCATATCAATAATTCCCAAATTGAATTTGACTAAACATGACTAGTAGGACACATGTCTATTTGTCAAAGACATAACACGTCCCTTTCCATGAGCTATATATATATATATATGTTCTTGTCCTAGACGAATATGTAGATTTTATAGATGTTGTCCAAACTCCCTAATTCCTAGATTTCAACCTTTTCTGTTTCTTTGTCCGAAAGGGTACCACGTGAAGCCATAAACGAAAGGACAAGCATGTTCGGTCGACACAACGAGCATTAAATGACGACAAGGATTTTATCTCAACAAGTCTTTATTATTTTCTTTTTCTTGCAGAGAGTTTGGAAAATGGCGGGAACGTCTGATTTCCTCGCATTTGTCTGTTCTCATCAGAAGAGATTAAATCATTCGACGTGGCTCAATTATATCCCGAAAGTGATCTGTTCAAAAATCACCAAAATTTCTTAATTCGCTGCCGAACGACTCTTAAGGCAGATTCCAAAAGATATATATATATATAACTCATTTTTTTTTGTTCCCGATCCTCCAATCAAATGAATGATAGTTAGTATTTTGTCTCCTGAAAAACCATCAACTTTTACTTTTATCCCAATTCTACCACCGTCATCCTTTTATTCATAATCACCGTTCGTTAATCCTATGTGATTCGAATTTTCTTGCCAAATTTACCAACGAATTTTCGAAATTTAGAAACAGTAGGTTTCGGGGACGATGAGATTTTAAAAAGTTCGTCAGAGTATCTTCATGTCTTGCCGTTCTTTGGGCTGTTGAGTGCCGAAAAGAATACGAAACGCGCCGTCTTAAGTGGCTATATATATCTCTCGGCAATAAATAGGGGAAGCAAGCAACATAAGAGAAGTTTGTGATTTTTTCATGTCAGCTTTGCTGAGCTGTAATTCATTAATGACGTGAAAATGCCACGTAATATTAACTACTAATAATTATAGAAGGAAGCTAATGGTGGTAAAATTGAGACAAAAGTAAAAATTGAAGGATTTTTTTTATGAAATAATTTTTTTTTGAATATAATATGAGACATGCTAAAGTTAAGTTTTTTTTTTGGTATTAGGCCGATAAATTTGAGACAAAAGTAAAAGTTTTGGGTATAATTTAGATAAAAGTAAAAGTTAGGGGTTTTTTATGAGATAATTTTTTTTTTGGATATAATTGTCACAAATGTTGAAATTGAAGGTTTTTTTTTAGTATTTAGCCTTCAATTAAATGAATAATAGTTATTATTTTGTGATCTATTTCGTGCTTTAGGAAGAGGCGCACATTAATTGCCAAATGGAGGGATTTTGTTTTTGTTTTTTTTTTGTTTTTGTTTCCACAATTAATGTGGAGCCTTGCCTCTGCATTAATTAATATTCATGGTTATCTGCTTTATTTATTATTATTATTATTAATTTGTTGTTGTTGTTGTTGTCGTGGGATTGGGATTCGTGGCTAGCTCGTGAAATGCATGCATCGCACGGACAAGGGGCCTTATTTGATCACGTGGGCCCAGATGACGATGTTTCCTCTTGTTATTTTCCTTAAATTAACATGCGACGACCTCCTACGTTGTTCTTTCATTTTTTATTTTATTTTATTTTATGTCGATTTAATTGAATTCAGTGAAAAAGATAGATCTGCCTCCGGAGCATGGTTAAGCATAAACAACAAAAAGAGTGCGGTAATATCAATATTCAATCTCTTTCGTATTACGTTAGGATATTCATATGTTAAATACGATCGACGCCTAAATTACGGATAAGGTGCCAAAACAGGCGGGCTTATGCCTGCCAGCCGAGGAAAAAGAGATTTTTGGCGGGCACCATCTATTCAAAGATCAGCCCTTTATCTCTCTCTCTCTCTTTTCACATCGAGAATTCTTGAAATTGACGTGCCAATTACCTGCGGAATAGACTGGTCTTTCAAACGTCAATTTCCCTTCCATCTTTTCATGCGCCTTCACGTGTAATAAGACTGAGAAATCGCTGTAAGCACATGCTTTTTGAGTCTGGAGCCTGCAATAGTACGGGTGACCATGGCAAGTACTGCCAGCGTAAACAAAATCTTACCGTAAGCAATCCCTGTGTGTCCGTCGAAACTTCAAGAGAGCGCGTAGAGTCATATAATCCTAAGAAATTGTGCAGATTTTTCGTTACTCAAACGGAGTAGGCTCTTAATATTTCAAATATTATCACTTGGGTCGAGATGATCAGACGATTTCGGCCCATATTGTCATTTTGCCTGGAGTTTGGATGGGCCGGGACACGGCCTGCACCGCACAATGGATTATTCTTGTTTGTGTAGAGGACCGGCCCATATTGTTACATTTCCTTGAACGCGGGCGGTCCTGGATCCGGCCCAAATAGGATGATTAAGCCCATCAGAAAGACCATTAAAACCTCGTGCAATGACGCAAGGCCCCCTCCTCTCCCCCTCTCTCTCTCTCTCTCTCTCTCTCTTTCTGCGTTCTACACTTTTCTTCTTCTTCTTCTTCAGAACAATTGCAGAGAGGACATTGAGGTCGTCGGTACGCTGCCAACGATAGCTCGAGCTCTGCCCGTCTGTCTGATAACTTCATCCTAACAATGGCGACTGTGATGCAGAAAATCAAGGACATCGAAGATGAGGTGCTTCAATTACATCGCGCTCTGCCATTGAACTTTTTTTTTGAGAACTTTCGGGTCTCGATAACTGTTGTCCGTATGGTTTCTAGTTGATGGGGATGATTGGAAATTGAATTCGATGTTTCTGTATCTCAGAAATCGCAGCTAGTTATAGCGGTTGTGTAGACAAATATTGCTTGATTGGGCAATTTATGCCTCTCACTTATTTGGCTAGGAATCGCCTTTTTGTTTGTCAGATGCTTTCTGTGTGTTACCACCTAGTTATGGAACAACTTCTTTTTTTTTCCCCCTCTTTTTTTTTTGCCCTTATGGATTAAATTTGCGGATGTTGTTTGATGAAAATCCTTGATTTACCATGGGTCCTAAACTCTGAAGTAGAAATTGTCATTATCCGCGCTTGTATCACACGAGTTTCATGGATACATGTGGAGTCTCGTATTAAATAGAATTGAACGGGTCGAGAGTGTTAGCGTGAAAACTTCCTATTATCGTAGAGTGTAGATATGAGGCTTCAATGAATTCTTTTAGTGATGATTTCCTACTTGTTTGTGTTCTTCAATGCTTTTAGCGCAATCCATCTGGCAATAGGGCTGGTTTTGGTGAAGGGAAGTCTTTTCATATCTGTAAGATGAAATCAATACCAATCAAATCAGAGCCCCATTGTTGTTTGTCATGCTTCACCTCTCATATCCCGAACTGGGGGTGGTCATAGGTTTGAATTCTCCTTGTGGAGGGTTCTCAACTGAAGTCCCTTTCGTTTTGGAGTAGTGAATTGAATGATCAAACGGGGATGCTAACTTTTTGGCTACTTCCTCTCTCATTCTATTCCCTGGTTTAGACTTTAGAGTCCTTTGCTTAGCAGTTGTCAATAAATGGGATTGGTTTGATAGATTCTTTTGGTTCCACAAAGTCTACTCCGCAAGCTGGAACAAAACTAATGTGTATAGGGTTTGAAATGCAAGGCTTCCTATTGGTTTGATAGATTCTATTGGTTCCACAAAGTCTACTCCGCAAGCTGGAACGAAACTAATGTGTATAGGGTTTGAAACGCAAGGCTTCCCACTGCTGTTTTGCGCAATAGTGAAAGAGTCTATCGAATTAATGAAGGAAGAATGGCAGAATAGACGGCTGGACACTCTTCTTTGGTGGCTATTGGTAAACATCTGTAAGTATAAATTGATATTGAGTCACATGATAAAGGTCGCCACGTCCGTCGTGTTTGGTTAGGAGGGTTTTTTTTTTTTTTATGTGGTCTTCACTTGTTGGAGTAGGATTTAGAATTATTAGTTGTCACCCATTTCATCAAATTTGATTGCATTTATTATGTCGTTATAAGAACCCATGACTTAGAAGAAGTATTACGATAAAATGAAAGTCTGTGACTTGGGTAATTTGATTTGACTTCGGTCTTGATAATTTCCACCTTAATATTCTCCAGTTCATTATAAACAAAGCATTAATGAAAAGAGATTTAAGTACCTAGTACTTCTAAATCCTTTTTGGAATAAAAAGAATTTGTTTAAATAATGAAAGTCTTGAATGAGAACAATATCTCGAACTTTATACGCCGGTGCAAATTCTCTCTGTCTTACTTGGGTATATGTAGATCAATTTGAAAAATGCAATTGAGTAATGAATTTTGATACCTTACTTGGATTTGCTTCTGAGAAGATGGTGTGATCTATAGTGCTGTGACTTTCACCTGGTTTTGAACTGAAAATGATTTATACCGTCAACGGTTTTAGTTGATATTGTGTACAAATTATGCCGCTGTTTTTATCGATATATTCCCACAGGACGGCCTCTGTAGAATTACTTTAGTTAAAGACATTTATATGAATAGCTTGAACCGATGGTTTGGATATCGCATTTTGTGTACTGCAGATGGCTAGGACTCAAAAGAACAAGGCTACTGCCCATCATTTGGGTTTGCTTAAGGTACACTTTTCTTTTCCAATTGTATATGATCCTTAGTTGTTTGATCTTGCGCATTATTTCTGAAAGATGGCCAGTGAATACAGTATATGCCTCATGGGGCATTTTTTTGACTGCTTTAGAAAGGATTGATCCAAGACCCCAAAATTTAAGGAAAAGTTCTTTGCTGCGGAAGAGATTTCTTTTCTTACAACTAGTAGGAGTGCCCTGGATTTGTTTTTTCGTGAAGCTGCTAGTGACCCTAACCAAGTGGGTCGAAGCTCGCTATTTGGTCTGAATCGGTGAAATGACAGCCTATGAGGCCGCAAAGTTTATTGGCATCTCGAGTAACTGGCCGAGCCGCTAAAGTAGCCAAGGGTTGGGCTGTTCGCCCATTAAAAAATCTAAAACTTTTGAGACAGCTAACTCTGAGATGTCTTGTCAGGCTAAACTTGCAAAGCTACGGAGAGAACTCCTTGAACCTTCTTCTAAGGGAGGTGGGGGTGCTGGTGAAGGTTTCGATGTCACCAAAAGCGGAGATGCTAGAGTTGGTTTGGTGGGTTTCCCCTCAGTTGGGAAGTCTACTCTGTTGAATAAGCTGACTGGGACGTTTTCGGAGGTATGTCAAGGTTTTTAGTCCCTTGTTTCTACTTGATGAATATATATGCATTCCCTGTGGTCATCAAAGAAGAAAGATAATAAACTTGATACGATATTTCTGTACAATCATTTTAATCGCTCCTGTGCCAGTTTCTCCTTGTAATTGAAAGATCTACAGATAATGACGGTATATGTTCCAAAGAATCTGGAGTTACCGGTCTCTGGTTAACTGTTTTACAGTAGAAGAAAAGTTTTTAGCTTGATTTTTTCCTCCTAGTTTGATGCGATGATTCTGCATAATTTTTGGATGCTTAATTAAAGGATCAAATAAAATGAACCAGGGTTTGTAATATGCTATTTGAAATACAAAGAAACAGCTTCCAAGGAGTCTTAAATAATTTGTTATGTATATTTCATTGTTTATTCTATTTTAGACGTTTCTTTGGCAGTTGTATGTTGCAAGGGACCATAAACATGATCCTTGCCCCAACCTCTGCCTCTCCCTCCCTCTCTCTCTCCCTCCCTCCCTCCCTCCCGACACACACACGAGCGCACACACATGGACATGCACACCGTCATTTGTGGGCAAGTGAACCTCTATAGGCTGAGGAGGGTTTCTCCTGTGGGTGTGTGTATGCGTTTGCGTAACATGTCATCTGGCGAATAGTCAAATTACTCGTGAGCTTGCATTGTAATCATCAGAACTAGAGGAAGTGTGGAGTAGCTTGTTGAATCATCCTACTGTTTGGCTGTAGTATCCTGTACCATTATCATAATAAGCTGTCAATCATGGGTCCATTGCCATTTTTTACGACTGGAATTCTAATTCTACCAGTTTGACCAAATCATTGCCACTAGCAAAGCAGTGAATCATGGGAATGATCTGATAGCAGAATAAGAATAGTTTGTAAGCTGAAATTCTTAATTGCTATCTTCCAATTTGCTAGAAAGTATGTTTAAACCAAGTAGGCTTGCAAAAAATAATTCTTTTGTTGTGTGTTTGGGCTAGGGGAATATGCACCTATATTTTTTCTAGTCTTCTTTGTGACTGTTTCTATGCATAATGTGATTTTAATAATACACTTAGCATTATAGATGTGAGCTTTTGCAGTTTTATTGTCTATCTCTACTCGAGGGATTGTACATAAAGACTCTGCTGAACATTAAATGAGTTGTCTCTATATAGATTTGATAACCATCCAAGTTGATATTTTTGTCAACATCAGAGTTACTCTGTCCGTAGTGTGGTTGTTTTCCCCCTACATCTTCTGCTAGAGCCAATGGTGCTTGCAATTGCAGTGACATCCTTGCTGATTTTTTTACTCTTTTTGGCTTGAAGGTTGCTTCATATGAATTTACTACTCTTACTTGTATCCCTGGAGTGATCGTGTACCGAGGAGCTAAAATTCAGGTAAACTTCTTTCCAGTTTGTATTTAGCAGTTTCTCAACAATAAGGTGTTGCACAACCAAAACTATGAGCTAAACGTAACGGTGTGTTTCAGAAGGCTTCTCTCTTCTTGGTTTATTATGTCAAGATATTGCAATACCTTAGGTTGTAGTGATTGTACTTTAAATTAGGTGATAAACAACAGTAGTCCCCTTTTTTGGGGGTGTTGCAAAATGTATATGAGCTATGGACATTCTCTGCATGTACAATGTAGGTCACCTGTTATGCACATTTTGTTGTTAACTCCATTTTCTTTCCATGGATCATTAAGATTCCCCTTTCTGAGAATCAGTGAAATCATCTTGATTTCCTATAGAGATGGTCTATCATAATGCTAAACACTGGTGTTTTACTGTAATTGGCAGTTACTAGATCTTCCTGGTATTATTGAGGGAGCCAAGGATGGAAAGGGTAGAGGCAGACAGGTAAAACATGGTTACATATGTCTTCCTTGTGCTGGCAATACATTTAATTTGTCAGTTATTATTCCGACACTGGGATAGTTGTTTGCTGTGAAGGCTCTCTGTGTTTAATGAGAAAAGATGGTCTATCTTCCTACCTTTAGTTTGCGTTGTTCTAATTGTACTCATGCAGCATCCTTTTTTCCATCATGAATCCATATGTATAACACCGGACAAGTGGGGTTGTCTGGCTAGAGAAGACCCTTACTCAACTACTACAAATTTGTAGTTGTTATTGGCCCAATTGTCAGAATTTTCCGGTGGCCTGTTAGAACCATTTACATGATCATTTCAACATCAACATCAACAACACCTTTATCCCAAACTAGTTGGGGTCGGCGGTCGATGAACCCAAAGATTCATAAAAATAAAGCAAAATCAATAGAGGGAATAGAGAAAAATATGTGAAAATAAATAAACAAAGATATATACACACACACACTAACTACCCCTCCACAATATTAATAGTCTTCTTCCACTTCGTCCTAAAACAAACCGTACGCCAATCTATTTCCCACTCCCTTAAATCTTGTTTTACAACCTTCTCCCAAGTAAGTTTCGACCGATCTCTTTCTTTCTTCGTGGTATGCTCTCGATAGCAAACTTCTGTTGGTACCGGGGCATTTAGGGGTCTTCGGAGAATATGCCCAAACCATCTCAATCTATGTTCTTTCATCTTTTCTGCCACCGGCTGTACTCCAACTTTTCGTCGAATATCTTCATTCATTATCTTACCCATCCTTGTATGACCACACATCCACCTTAACATCCTCATCTCCGCTACTTCCATTTTATGCTCATGTTTCCTCTGTGCTGGCTAACATTCAGCTCCGTATAGCATGACATGTCTTACTGTTTGTTTGGATTTTAGGGAAAAGCGTATATTGTATTCATTAACAGAGGATTACACTATATAAAGGACTCAAATAACATAAAGACTATTTTACCCTTATTCTAACACTCCCCCTCAAGTTGGGATGTAAATATCAAATAATCCCAACTTGTTACATAAGAAATTCAATCTACTCCCTCTAAGAGATTTAGTAAAGACATCTGCAAGCTGATTCTCCGTTCTCGTGTGTTGAAGGATAATCTCCCCTTTCTGAACTTTCTCTCGCACAAAGTGACAGTCAACTTCAATGTGTTTAGTTCGTTCATGGAAGACAGGATTGTTTGCAATATGAATAGCTGATTGATTGTCACAATATAATACCGATGGATCTGATGTTGGCAAACCAATTTCTAATAATAACATCCTCAACCAAAGCAATTCACATGTTACATGTGCCATAGCTCTATATTCTGCTTCAGCACTAGATCGGGAAACCACATGTTGTTTCTTACTTTTCCAGGCAATCAGATTACCACCAAGGAACACACAGTATCCCGATGTAGATCTCCTATCAGTAGGACATCCAGCCCAATCTGCATCAGAGAAACCTATAGTGTCCATATGTCCGTAATTCTTGAAAAGTAACCCTTTACCTGGCGCTCCCTTCAAGTACTTGATAATTCTAAGCACAGCATCCCAGTGAGTAGTACGCGGAGAACTCATGAACTGACTGACTACACTTACAGCAAATGATAAGTCAGGTCTTGTGACAGTAAGATAGTTCAATTTTCCTACTAATCTTCTATATTTCCCTGGATCACATAATAATTCTCCATGTTCTGGATCAAGTTTCACATTGGGTTCCATAGGAGTATCTACTGGTTTTGCTCCAAGAAATCCAACTTCATCAAGAATGTCAAGTACATATTTTCGTTGTGATAAATTGATACCTGCCTGTGAATATGCCACTTCAATACCAAGAAAATAACGTAGGCGCCCCAGATCCTTGGTACTAAATTCTGTGTGCAAAAACTGCTTAAGTCGTTGGATTCCATCTGAATCACTACCAGTAATAATAATATCATCCACATATACCACAAGAAGAATATAACCAGCTGGGGAGACAGAACTAAAAACTGAATGATCTACTTGACACCGTTTTAAACCGAACCGAATAACAGCATCACTAAATCTGCCAAACCAAGCACGAGGAGATTGCTTGAGTCCATACAAAGCTTTATGTAAGTGACATACCAAATTCTCCCCCTGAGCAACAAACCCGGGTGGTTGCTCCATGTACACTTCCTCAGACAAGTCACCATGAAGGAAGGTATTTTTCACATCTAGTTGGTGAAGAGGCCAACCAAAACGTGCTGCAAGGGAAATAAAAACACGAACAGATGGAAGTTTAGCAACAGGGGAAAAAGTGTCGTCATAATCAACACCATACGTTTGAGTATATCCCTTGGCAACCAATCGAGCCTTCAATCGATCAAGGGTGCCATCGGGATGAACCTTAACAGTGAATACCCAACGACAGCCAACAGTTTGTTTCTCCGAAGGTAATGAAATGAGTGTCCAAGTACGGTTATCAATGAGCGCCTTCATTTCATCTTCCATGGCTTGCCTCCAACCAGGATGAGCAAGAGCTTCAGCAACACTGCGAAGCACAGATATAGAGGACAAGGACGAGACAAATGCGGAGAAATTAGGAGATAAACGGTCATATGACAAGGAATTTGAAAGAGGATGACGAGTACGAAGATGATCAGAAAAACCATCCACAGGGCGACCAACACAAGAACGTATACCTTTGCGAGTAGCTATAGGCACATCAGGATCAGAGGATGGTGCAGTAACTAATGAGGGACCAGATGAATCATGTGTGGGAGAGATCTGTACCACTGTAGGAGGAGCTGCATTACGCCGATGATAAGTGCGATCAGCAAATTGAAATCCTTTAGACGATTCGGAAGAAATAGAGAGTGGAGGAAGTGCCGGTAAGACACATTCGCGACTCTCGGGAGTCACTGTATGTTCCTGAGTATTATAATATGGCTGATCCTCAAAGAATGTTACATCTGCCGACACGAACACACTACGACGTTTAGGGCTATAACATTTGTAGCCTTTCTGAGTTCGAGAGTATCCTACGAAGATACATTTCTCCGCACGAGGATCCAACTTATCAAGACCTGGTGTAATATTATGCACAAAACAAACACAACCAAAGACACGTAGAGGTAATGCAAATGGAGAACGATTTGGATGTAGTATAGAGAATGGTGTGTCCCCGTGAAGAAGAGAAGTTGGAAGCCGATTAATTAAAAAACAAGCTGAAAGAACAGCATAGCCCCAAAAGGTTTTAGGTAAATGCATGTGAAACATGAGGCAACGAGCAACATCAAGAAGATGACGATTTTTACGCTCAGCGACACCATTTTGCTGAGGAGTGTAAGAACAAGAAGTCTGATGGATAATACCATGAGAATCGAGAAAAGACTGGAAACCTGAAGTGATAGAAAGATATTCTTTGGCATTATCTGTGCGCAAAGTTTTAACAGAAGTATGATACTGATTCTGTACTTCAAAATAGAACAGGCGAAAGCAGTGAAAAATCTCTGTACGATCTTTTATTAAGAATAACCAAGTCATTCGGGAAAAATCATCCACGAATGTAACATAATATCTGAAACCTGAAATATCTGAAACACGACACGGACCCCAAACATCGGAGTGAACCAACTCAAATGGACTTGACACACGACTCTGAATACGAGAAGGAAAAGAAACCCTATGATGTTTACCAAACTGACAAGCTTCACACTGAAAAGAACTCAGACTCAGACTCAGGAAATAAACGCCGAAGAGTGTTCGGTGGCGGAAGGCCAGCACGACAATGCATCTTATACACATCAGAAGATGTGCGCTTCACAGCAGCAGCAGCTAGCACTTTCTTGTCCAAGTAGTACAGACCGTTAGATTCATGACCCCCACCAATCATCTGTCCATTCCTCAGATCCTGAAAGACACAATGAGAGGAGAAAAAGGTTACTGAACAATTTAGTTCTTTAGTCAATGAACTAACAGAGATTAAATTATATGAAGATTTGAGATGAAGGACAGATGACAAGGAAAGGGATGGACTCAAATGAGCAACTCCAGTACCTGTAACTCGAGATTGTGAACCATCAGCTAATGTAACAAAACTGGACAACTCAGGGGATTTAGAACAAGTAGCTCCAGAGTCTATGACCCAGGAGTCGGATAAAGCTGAGAGTAAACAAGATGAACTACCTCTTGATGTTTGTGCCAGAGTAGCAGTAGGAGCTGAAGGACCTGTCACCTGTTGGGAGCGAACCCAAGCATCATACTCAGCGCCTGTCAATGTAATCGAACCACTCATGTTTCGCACAGTAGAGTCTGATGGAATCGATTGGGGAATAAAATTAGATTCTTGTGAAGCCTGTTCCATCTCTGCATAAGCAGTAAAATTAGGTCGAAGTTCTGGATGAAGTATATAACAATACGCCTCTGTATGTCCAGCTCTCTGGCAATGATTACAGTAACGAGAGCCACGACCACCACCACCACCAGAGAAAGGGGCACTACGAACACCAATACCTCCATCACGACCCCCACGACCGCCACTCTGAACATAACCACGGCCACGACCCCTGTAACCACGACCACGAGCTCCACGTGTATTAGTGCCATGAGAGATCATAGCACTTGTCTCTATAGCTGATGTGGATATCTTTTCAGTAGAGGTTGAACGAAGAGCTCGAGAGAAAACCTCATCCACTGTAGGAAGAGAACTTTGAGAAGTAATCTGTTGGCGAAGTGAGGAATATTCAGGTCCTAATGCCTCAAGATATAATATAACTCGAAGATCCTCTTGTCGGTTGACGAGAACATTCGGATCGTTCGAAGCTGGAAGATATGTATCTAATTGCCTGCAAAGTGTCGTGAATCGAGCGTAATGCTCAGACAACGATTGATTCCCACGGTGAAGATCAAATAAGGCCTCCCATGTGTCACACACTCGTGTCATATCATTCTCTCCAGAATACAGTAAGGCACATTTTTCCCAAACTTCCTTTGCAGTTTTACACTGAATGAAATGAGGGCTAATTTTTGGATCCATACTATTCCATAAAAGTGTACGGATCATGGCATCTCCAGCAAGCCAATCAGGTATCTTAATCTGATCGTTAGGGGCTGGAGATTTAAGATACTCACTTTGTTTGGTGGCAGTAAGATAAACTTCAACGGCAGTAGACCAAGATGGATAATTAGTTCCATCCAACTTCACTGAGGTCAATTGTAAGTGGGGTAAACTATTGAAGGATCCAGAAGCAGCCATCAGGGAATCAAGGGCACAAGAAAACCCGAAGAACAATCACTTAACTTCAGTATTAAAACAAAAATCATACATAAAGCAGACCAATCAACTGCTTACAACTCTGCTTACGACTAGCAATTACCACACCATATGGTTTGCCACTTCCAGACTTCCACGGGTTATATCACAGACCTCAAGAACTCACTGCCACACAACTCAGACAGCCATAGATCAAGAATCAACAGAAAATTCCTCAACTTCAGCCCACCACAAGGTTTTAAATTCCATCGCCACGTGCAGAACTCAAAATCTCATAACATGAGGCAAAAAATAACAAACCTCAGGGACTATCACGAAGGAAATCCACTGGCGACACACTGGTGAGGACTAGACGACCTCAATTTCTGCACTTACAGGTACGCGAGGGCTGGACGACAGATTTTCAGGCACGGGGACATCAGTTCGGGGCTCGACAAGGCCTCGACGAGGTCGGATTCACCAAGGCGACGCCAGAACTGGGTAGGCGACGTCGGACGACGCTGGGTCTGAGCTTCGCCGGCCTAGGCGACGCCGGATCTGGGCTTCGTTGGCCTAGTCGACGCCGGACGACTCCAGATCTGGACTCGTCGGCCTAGGCGACGCCGAACCTGGCTTTGCTGGGTTTCGGCGATTTCGGCGGAGAAGAACCCGGCTCTGATACCATGTTTGGATTTTAGGGAAAAGCGTATATTGTATTCATTAACAGAGGATTACACTATATAAAGAACTCAAATAACATAAAGACTATTTTACCCTTATTCTAACACTGTTGTTCTATAAAATTTTCCTTTTTACCTAAAGGAATTTTGCGATCACACAAAAATCCTGATACATTGCGCCATTTCATCCAACCTGCTTTGATTCTATGGTTTACATCCTCATCAATCTCTCCCTCCTTTTGCAATATTGATCCCAAATATCTAAAAGTATCTTTCTTGGGTACCTCCTGTCCGAGCATATTTACGGCTTCTTGATCCTCTCTTCCTGCCGTGTTGAACTCACACTTTAAGTATTCTGTATTACTTAGACTTAACGTAAATCCTTTAGACTCCAACGTGTTTCTCCATAATTCTAATTTAGCGTTAACCCCAGCCCTGGTCTCATCAATAAGCACAATATCGTTTGCAAATAGCATACACCACGGCACCTCATCTTGAATATCTTTTGTTAGCTCATTCATAACTAGAGCAAAAAGATAAGGACTCAAAGCAGAACTTTGGTGTAAGCCTACTGTGATTGGAAAATAACTTGATGTGCCATTACAAGCCTTCACACATGTAGTAACACCGTCATACATATCTTTGATTGCCTCTACATACTTTGAAGGTACTTTTTTCTTCTCAAGGACCCACCACAGAACTTTTCTTGGGACCCTATCATATGCCTTCTCGAGATCAATAAACACCATATGGAGGTCCTTCTTTCGTTCTCGGTATCTCTCCATCAATTGTTGTATCAAGAAAATAGCCTCCGTGGTAGATCTTCCTAGCATAAATCCAAATTGATTGACAGAGACCTTGGTCTCCATTCTCAAACGATGCTCAATAACTCTCTCCCACAACTTCATTGTATGGCTCATAAGCTTAATGCCTCTATAGTTGGAGCAATTCTGGATATCCCCTTGTTCTTATAGATAAGCACAAGTATACTCTCCCTCCATTCATCAGGCATCCTATTATTTTGGAGGATATTGTTAAAAAGGCTACTCAACCAACTTATTGCTACATCTCCTAACCATCTCCACACTTCAATAGGAACACCATCGGGTCTCAAGGTTTTACTGGTCTTCATCTTTTTTAATGCCTTTCTAACTTCCTGTGCTTTGACTCTATGTACAAACTTTCTGTTTAAATCATCAGAAGCATATTCCAAATCCACCTTACTTCTATCGCTCTCTCCATTAAAAAGTTTGTTAAAATAACTCATCCAACTGCCCTTATCTTCTTCATCTCTTACCAAAAGTATTTGATTTTCATCCTTGATACATCTAACCTGTGTCAAATCTTTACTTTTCTTGTCCTTTGACTTTGCAAGTCTATAGATACATTTTTCTCCTTCTTTGTTCCCAAGTTTTTTGTACATATTGGTGAAAACCTTGCCTCTCGCACCGCTTTCTTGGCACTTCTTCTCGCCAATCTAAACTTTTGCAAATTCTCTTCATTAGGACATTTATGTAGACAACTGAAACACTCCTCCTTCTGCTTAATTGCCTCATGCACCTCTTCATTCCACCACCAAGTTTCCTTTGTTTGATGTCCATTCCCTTTACTTTTCCCTAGCACCCCTTTTGCCACTCTCTGAATGCATAGACATCTCCTTCCACATCATATTTACTTCACCCTCCAGTCGCCACGGTCCTTCCTGTAATATTCTTTCCTTGAATTTTATTTGTTTCTCCTCATGTAACTTCCATCATCTGACTCTGGGGTGCTGGGCACTTCTCTTCATTTTCTGTACTTTGTTATACCGAACCTCTAAGACCACCAACTTATGTTGTGTAGCTACACATTCACCAGGGTATACTTTACAATCTATATATGAGGCTCTATCCTTTCTTCTTGCAAGGAAGAAATTAATCTGGCTACAATTTTGACCGCTGCGAAAAGTGATTAGATGTGACTCTCTTTTCCTGAAGAAGGTGTTTGCCATCATAAGCTAAGGCAACACTCAAGATGTCTTTGCCAGCCTCATTTCTAGTCTCATATCCAAAACCTCCATGAACTCTGTCAAAACCTCCATTAGTCTGATCGACATGTCCATTTAGATCTCCTCCTATGAATACTTTCTCCTCGTGTGATATCCGCCTTAAAATCTTTTCTAGATCTTCCTAAAATCTGCTCTTCTCGGATGCTTGCAGTCCAATTTGAGGGGCATACATACTAAGGATATTCAGAATCAAATCAACCCACTACTAGCTTAACTAAAATAATCCTATCACCTATTCTTTTAACTTCAATAACTCTATCCTTGAAATTTCTATCGACTAGGATCCCAACTCGATTTATACTCTTATTTGTGCCTGAGTTTGAATCCGGTGCCTTCCACTTCCTTAGCCTTCGCTCCTTTCCATTTAGTCTCTTGCAAGCAAGCAATATTCACTCTCCTTCTAGCAAAAGTATTTGCCAGCTCCCTCAATTTACCAGTTAAGGTTCCTACATTCCAACTCCCCAATCGAATCCTTACCCCCTGGGCTTTTCTTGCCCCCGACACTCGCCCACGAGAGTGTGAGGACCCTTGCTCACTTATCACCACATCCGGGCACCGATGTGGCGCATCACTCTGGGAATGATGACCCAAGGCTAGCTTCCTTACCCCATGCATCCAGCTATCTTGGTGCAAGGATCCTTGCTCATTTTTCGCTACACCCGGGCGCCGATGCAACGCGTCGCTAAGAAGGGTACGCTCCAACGAAATATCAATAGGGTTCATCTCATAAAAATAGCTCTTTTTTTATAACCGGCTCGCTACGCCTGACGTAACCCTCCTCCTTTACCCTGGCTTGGGACAGGCTATGTAAACTACATAGGCGGAGTTTTTCCATGATAATGTACTTATGGAAAATAGGATTCTGTCAATATTGTACTTTCAAATGTACCGGAAGGGAATGTTTGTAGTGGCATGAGATACATGGTATATGTCTATGACAGAATCTAAGTATCTGGAAAAAAAAATGACAATACAACTAGACCAACTTCCTGTTTCTGTTTCATTGGGTGTTAACTAATTAGGGAAGAAAGGTTTGAATTTCTCAGGTGACTTATTGATTTATTCAGAGCATTACTTGTCAAATGTCAATAACTGGTTTAACCGGTCAATAAAGTACTATAAATATTCCAAAGGAGAATAGAGAAGAAAATAATTTTAATGGTACTTGTCATTTATTCTATGTAGACATTCTAGAATTTAATCTACCAATACACCACATCTTTGAACTGCTCAGGAACTTTGCTGGAGTTATTGAACTTGAAAGTGCACATCACAGATGAGGGAGGATCCATTTTCACTGAGGTTCAGAAACTGTTTCTATTGACAATAGACCAATGAACAGACACTTTTTACACAGTTTAGGAGCTTTATGTTTCCCCTGGCATGCGCTATATAAAAAATGGCAAATTTTATTTGGCACATTTGTGATTGTCTTATGATTTTTATAGCAGATGGTGTATAACCATTTCAAGGTTTTCTTAAAATTGGGAACTTTGAGGCCTGCTGGAAATACAGATATCACTTACTATATTTCCTTTTCTAGGTTTTTGACTGTATTGCTCTATTGTCTTTCCAGGTTATCAGCACGGCCAGAACATGCAACTGCATTTTGATTGTTCTTGATGCGATAAAGCCAATTACTCACAAGCGCCTGATAGAGAAAGAGCTCGAGGGATTTGGAATCAGGTATATGTGTGGTCAGTGTGCAATTGACATTAACCACACTGGTAATAGTAAAATTAGAAGCTTCTAAATCTTTGAGCTGTACAATAGTCATTGTCTTGTTCTTTAGTATAGTCTAAGTAGCACCGACACCAACACCGACGCACAACACGCGACGCGACATTACATGACACACTGACACGTTACTTCTAAAAAAATAGATAATTCCGACATGTTGGGACACGTGGTATATGAAATATACATTTTATATGTACATGATAAATAATCATGTAGATATAAAAATATCAGCGGTCAGTTTTTTCTTTTTTTCTTCTTCTTTTGTTAGGGATTCACGATTGGGTTTTTTTGGGCTGGGTATATTAATTTTAAGGTGATTGGGTATATGATTTAAGTGTATATACTTTTGCTAGATTTACATTCTGACCCTTAATTTATTTAAAGAACTCAATATTGACCCCATGCGTGTCAAAATGGCATATAGAGATGGTGGATTCGCTTGTTGTTGGTGTGTTTGGAGCGCTAACCACGTGTCGATCGCATGTCGGAGAGTGTTGGGAGAGTGAGTGTCGGAGAGTGTCCGACATGACACATTGGCCCCCAGAGAGTGTCTGTGCTTCCTAGAGTATAGTTGCTGCAGGTACTTCATCATGGTAGCGATGCAGAGATTATTAGGTGTTCTTATTGTCCAAACGTACTTCCTTCTCCTATGAATAGTCCCTCTCCTTTATAGTCCTTATAATTAGGGATGTCCGAGGGGCGGGACGGAGCCGGGGGTTGCATTCCTCTTCCCTGGCCTGCAGGGGATCTACACATAGGCCCCCAGAGAGTGTCTGTGCTTCCTAGAGTATAGTTGCTGCAGGTACTTCATCATGGTAGCCATGCAAAGATTATTAGGTGTTCTTATTGTCCAAACGTACTTCCTTCTCCTATGAATAGTCCCTCTCCTTATAGTTGTTATAATTAGGGATGTCCGAGGGGCGGGATGGAGCCGGGGGTTGCATTCCTCTTCCCTGGCCTGCAGGGGATCTACTTTTGCCATCCCACCCTGCACCTCCAAGGCAAGTGTTGCATGAGATGCAGTAATACTTGTCGCATGAGATGCATCAACGCTTTGGCATGAGCTTGTGTCTAACAGCATTTGTGTCCGCTTTTATCGCAAGTACGTCGATGTGATTTGGTGGAATGCCTCTCACGAATATTTGTTGAACTACCAGATCACTTGAGTTTATAAATTTTTCAATGTATGGAGATTGACTATCAAGGGTACTTAACTTGAAATTGGTTTCAGTACGAAAAAAGGTGGAACCTACATCACGGGTGAGGTTGAGTGTATAGTTTGACAAGTGGGGATTTCTTCTACAATATCATATTCAGGTGTCAGTGAAGTTCAGTCTAAAAGGAACGTACTTTTTGTGGATTTGTTTGGGTTTTGCACGATGCCATTATCATACGTATATTAGCCGTTCTGTTGATATAAGAACTGAATTGCATGAACTATGCTTTGAAACGCCTTATGTTATGTCAGTGTTGCAAATCCAAATCTCCAGGAGCATTCTCGCTAATTTTAGATGAATAATAGATATATGTCCTTCGATTTATGGTTTGACCATCCTGCATTTATTTTTACTGCAAAGATGATTCGACCTTCATAAATCCTTAAAACTGTGGATGATCACACAAATTTTTTTGCTGTTTCGGTCTTGATTTTATGTGTTAATAATTAGAAATGAGAATTACTTTCTTTCTTCTTTACAGGCTGAACAAGGAGCCACCTAATCTAACGTTCAGGAAGAAAGATAAAGGTGGCATTAATCTCACATCAACTGTGGCAAACACTCATCTGGATCTTGAAACTGTGAAGGCCATCTGTAGCGAATATCGGATACATAATGCTGATATTACTCTTAGATGCGATGCGACTGCAGATGACCTTATAGATGTTATTGAGGGCAGTAGGAAATATATTCCATGCATCTATGTCATAAACAAGATTGACCAAATCACACTAGAAGAGCTAGAGATTTTGGACAAACTTCCTCATTACTGTCCAGTCAGGTAACTCAAGTATTCTCTTATGCTGGTCCTTTTTGACTTTTGATTTTTATGCTCAATTCGTCTTTTTTTTTTTTTTGAAACTCAATTCATACTTTACCAATCAAGGATTAGTTGTTCAATTTTGTTCCGAGTGGGTAGTTTCTGGTGATTATAGAAGTCACTCGCATGGTTGTAAGCTATTTTTTTGGTTATTCTGTGTCCCCTCCTCCTGTTGTCTGATGTCAGTCTATAGGTTGCCCGATTGTAAATTAGTTTTTTTATTTCAATTGATCATATACTGCTTCATGGTTGCACTGCAGTGCTCACCTTGAATGGAATCTTGATGGTTTGTTGGAGAAAGTATGGGAGTATTTGGATTTGACTCGTATATATACAAAGCCAAAAGGAATGAATCCAGACTATGAAGACCCCGTCATCCTATCATCAAGGAGGAGGACAGTTGAGGATTTCTGTACCCGGATACACAAGGATATGGTCAAACAGTTCAAATAGTAAGTAGAAACCGAGACTTCAGCTTCATCCTTAATCCTTTTGTTGATATGTGAACTTATTAGTTGCAAATTCTGACGATTCCCACATTTGTGATCGTTATGTAATAAAATTTAATTTGATTTTCTCGGCCTTCTTACTACTCTTTACGTGAGCTTTTACTTTGCTTACACACGCAGCGCTCTAGTCTGGGGGTCAAGTGTCAAGCACAAGCCTCAAAGAGTTGGCAAGGTGAATACTTCACTTCTCAACTCAATCGTGAATCTTTGACTCTATTCTCCCTTTCTTTCTTACAATTCCGAAGGAGTTTGTTGTCTTGCTGTGGCTAATTTGATTGTTTGGTGATGCTTTCCATGGATTAGGAACATGAACTTGAAGATGAAGACGTCGTTCAGATCATCAAGAAGGTGTAACTTTCACGCTAGGGGAACCTTTGGGAAACCCCAAACAGATGATTCGGTGCAGAGTAGTAGCAGGTGGTGTGCCGATCTGATGTCTGTCGCGAACTCGTTCTGTTGGACCGGAAAATGGTGTAACGCATGCAATTTTGCGTGGTTGATTAGTTCAACTGGAGTTAGCGTTTAACTTATGTTTATTAGCTTAAGTTTGTAAATTTTCTTGGCGATACTAGTAAACTTTTACCGGGACAAGAACTTTTGGCTTTTTTTTTTTTTTTTTGTGGTCGGAACATTTCCTTTAGATAAATGCATATTAATATATCGGCCATTGCTATAAGTAAGATTCTCATTCCAGTTATATGCAATATAAAACCAGAAAAGTGCACTACCAGTCATTTCTTGACAATGTCAGTAAAGGTTGAATGAGAAAAATCAGAAAACATTGCATACTTTTCATGTGAAAAATAAACAAAAACTCCGTGCCCCTGTTTGGTGATTCTCATGAAATCATATTGATAAATCCGAAAGCCGCGTGTTGGTAAATGAATACTTTTTTTTTTCTTGATTGGTATGCAATTAATCACGAAAGAAGATTAAATAGTAAAGAAAAGAATACACAGAATAATTGTGGAAGTTTAAAAGAAAGTGAAATTTTTGGGAGGTTAAGATGAAGGGTCAAAGACTCAAATGATCAATAGCGTGCAAGATCACTCTCCATATTTTCCCTAATGTGGAAATATGTTAATATTGATATAGATTTGTTTTAATATCACGAAAAACTCTAAATTGATACACATGTGATTAATTTATCATAAATTAATTTTTTGACCACACTTACGATGAATTTACTCCAAACTAAGTTTTTATTCACAAAAAAAATCCAAACTAGTATATCTCGATAAATTTACCTTTGTTAATTTTCGTTAAATTATGTTAATACTATGAAAAACGTCAAATTAATTTGCCAAACGGAGTGCAAAAATCCCAAACTAATACATCCATCAACTGTCATGCGTTATCTACCTCAATAATTTGATGGTAAAATTTTAATGAAAATAAAGGATAAATTTGTCACATTTGTACTAGTTTGAAGTTTTTAATGATCAAAAAATTAGTTTAAGTAAATTTATGGCAGGTACTGGTCTGTAATTTTTCGTCATGTTATCCTATGAATTTTGATGGATTGAAAATATGGTTATTTTTATATTTTAGTTAGCGAAACACAAATGAATTTTGCAACTGTGTAGAGACGACGTCCGACAGGGTTCCTCCAAGAGAACACTATCAATTTCTTCACAGTCTTTGCTCCGCCGCTGAAAAAACTTCCAGCGCAGGCAGAGACTGACCCTGCAAAGCATAACGCAACTTGCTTTGTATATCGAAGAGTTACGCGCCCACAATCTTCCCAGCAGGTATCCTTCTGATTCGTCTCGGTTTACGGCTTTCTCGAATCGTCATACTGTGTGGCCACTTAATGTTCAACCGAAGTCATCGATTTTGTGCCGGGTGTGCCTGTAAAATTCTGCCCACTTCTTCAGAACCCACCAAGAAAATCCTTTTTTTTTTCCCTTGTAAATCTTCCCTTTGATGAATTCTTTTCTGTAGTAGGATGTTTGATATTTAAGCGTGTTTCTTGTGTAGTTAGGCTGTTCTCGACAGTCTCTTTATGGTGGCACAGAAAAAAAAAATTGGTTCTTGGGTTTTCCTGGCTCTCATATTTTGTACTACGGGATACATTCAAAGTTCACATGCATCACCTTGTGCTAGTACAGTCCAGCATGAGGAATGTGTTTTTCCCGGGTGGATGGTTTGATTTTTGGTTGTGGTGTAGTAGTGAGCAATGGGCAGAGTCTTTCTTGGCATGCCGGGACCATGGGCCGATGACAATCGCGAAGCATCTGACCATTATACGGCGAAAATCGGTGGACTGCCCGTCAGTAACTTCTGATTTTCTCCTGCGATGTTGTTGTTTGTCACATGATGTTTCGTTTGAAGTGTATTGACTCTTTTCGTTTGTCACAGGACTGGCCTTCTACATTAATGGCCTGGGGATCAGACTTTCTCGAGTGCAGCATATGTGGAAATAAACTTTGTCTTGTCGGACAGGTTTTATTTTGGTCTCTCGTCTATGAGGACGATTATGCTGGAGAACTATGTTATGAGCAAGAGATTATGTGTGCTTGTAGGTTCCTGCTCCTATAACCAGTGGAAATTTGAAAGTCCAAGACCGTGTGCTTTACATCTTCGGTTGCATAGCTCCGAAATGTGGGAGCAGTCCCTTGAGGTCTCCTCTAAATTTGGCAATTTATTTGCTTGAGTATTGATTTAAGAAAAACTCTGAGTGGTTCTCAATGCTAAGAAAAATGACTTGTAGCTGGCGAGCAATTCGTATTCAGAGATCTTATGAAGTTGAAGAATCAAACTCCACTTGTTGCGATGCGGTAGTGGCTGCCACGCACTCTGTTTCAGCCGGGGAAAACGACTGGTGGAATGATTTGGATGAGAATGATGAAGACGCGGATTTACAGGAGCTAGGAAGGGCACTTGCAGAAGCTGCAACTGTCACTTCCAACTTGAAGAAACCGAATAGGCATGAGAATTCTGATAAAGTAGCAAAATCATCACCTTCAAGGCCAATATCAAGACAAGTAGATGATTCTATACCTGGTACAGATTTCCCATGAAACAAGTCTATTAATGGTACCAACTTTGCTGCTATGGTAATCCACCTGATGGCTTAATTGAAATAACCTATCTGCTGATTGCAGTGATGCCTTGTTTTTATATTTATACCTTGGAAGAGCCTTGTTCGAAGGATATCACATCTGCTTGTTTGAACTTTTCATCTCTTTCCATCAATGTTGACAATCATGTACGGGAAGAAGTATTGGAGGATGAGCGCTATGAGTATGATAGAGCTCTAATGGCTGACCGGACGTACTTCAAGTTTAAGAAACGGTTGGATGCTTATCCGGAACAATGTTTCAGGTGCTCATTGCTACTAATTGAGACGAGGCTAACACAAGTAACTTGTTGTTTTGGTCTTGCCAGAGACAACTGTAGTTGCATATAAGTTAAGATAAATAGGATTGGGTTTTTGACAATCTATGTATTATATGAAGCTAGCCAAAATAGAGGACTCTTGGAGCTTCTTGAATCTTGGATTTTACAGACCAATTACACCTCATTTTTTTTAGTGCTATTGTTTTGGAAGATTTGGTTTAGGTGGTAGATTATGAATCAATCTTGTGAACCTATGCTTTATCATTCGAGTATGATAATGAACAGTTTACATGGAAAGGCGTAATTCGTCTTCAATATGACGACTCTGTAGAACAGATATAGTGAAGTCTTGTTAGTTTTTCATTTTAGTTGACATAAATCCGATTCATGTTGATTGGTAGCAGAAATAGACCTGTATATAGCCCAAACACCACTTGAGTCTTTCGTCTAGAGATTTTTTTTTTCCCCACGCCTTTAGAAGTTGATGCTTCTTGGAGAAAGGAAGATCTACTATCCTGGAGTAAGCAGAGAAACATAAATTCAGTCAATATAATTGATGTATATTTCGGATTCAAAACTTTTGGAAAGATTGCACCCTTATCATCTAAAGTCCAAGTAAATGATATGCCATA
Source organism: Rhodomyrtus psidioides (assembly GCA_021437785.1). Taxonomy (NCBI): domain Eukaryota; kingdom Viridiplantae; phylum Streptophyta; class Magnoliopsida; order Myrtales; family Myrtaceae; genus Rhodomyrtus; species Rhodomyrtus psidioides. The sequence continues at coordinate 3,071,289 of JAILYB010000073.1, forward strand.
CACTTGCTGTGACTGAATGTTTAGATATTCAAATGGAGGGAAGCCACTGTTGGCTACTAAAGAGATAGGAGATCCTGGGAGATGCAAACTCTGTGGTGGCCCAAGACAATTTGAGATGCAGCTTATGCCGCCATTGTTATATTTCCTGCATGAAGCTGCTGATGATTCTCAGAAAGATGCACTGGAGAATTGGAACTGGATGACAGCAATTATATATACTTGTTCCAAGGTACAAACAACGTCCTCAAATTGTTGCGCATGGATGCTTTCTTTCTGGATGTTGTTTTGTAAGTCCAATGACTTAGGGTGGTGGCAGTCGGTGAAACTGGTTTCACACTCTTTTCTAGAATCCGGTCTTTTAAAAGACTTTGGTCGATTGTTTTCCTTATAAAAGAAAGAACCTTTTTGCTAGATTCGCTATTTTGGTTGGATGAGGTTTGTGGATTTCTTTTGGTTTTGGATTTTTTTTTTTTTTTTTTTTTTTTTTTTTTGTGAAACCCAAAAGGTTCATGACTTTTTTTTTTGGGTAAAAAAAAGGTTCATTACCTTTTTGACACCCCGTGTTTTTTTTGCTATCGTTATCCTTATTATGGGGCTAGCTGCTCTTAGGGAGCACCTGCTTTCAAGTCTTCAGTTGAAAAAGATTTGGCCCTTCTCATTTCCATTTTTGGTTGCATACTGCTCCACTAAAGATATATAACTAAGTCTTACGAGTATAATCACTTTTGCAAGTTTTTGGTATACTCGTTAAGCACATATATGGAATGTGTGTGTATACATGTATTTATATGTAATTGTTGCTCCTTGCATTCCTCAGAGCTGTCATGACTCACAAAACGAAGAGTTCAGATGTGGGGACTGGATTGTTGCTGAGGAAGCTGTGTTAGTACAATGCGAGAAATCATTGAAGCAAGCTGTACTTGATTATATATCTCATTACACAGCCTTGCCATCGCATGGCTCCTCATCTCGCGGAGCAATTTCTGGGTGTCCAGATCAGATGAATTGATTTTTGCAACAGTAATGCATTTAAATACTGATTGGTAAGTTCTGGGATCTCTGATATGGAGCTCTTGATGGTTGTACCATAAAAATGAACAGAAAAGATTTGACTGAAGAGAAGATTATGCTTTATATTACCACAATGTGCAAGAAAGCTCTCTGAAAAGGAAACTCTTTTGCTCATGTTTGGGTGCAGAATTGTCTTTTGAAAGCATATCTTTGACTGATCCTGTCGCATATGTTGCTGAGGAGACATCAAAGTGTGCCAAAGCATATGCAAGCATGTATTACAGTTCCATGTTTCATCTCTATGGTGATTGATTTTGTTCACAATTTTTTCCGGCAAAGAAAGAAACGAAGGCTCATGTATGCTTGCATGACTCGGTAAAGCTGTTAACTTTTGTTGTATTGTAAATGATAGCATGGGATAGAAAATGAAAAAACAAGCAGAAGACATATACACGCATATGTTATGTATACATAGATTTACTGCTTCTAGATAATCTTCCCTGTCATTTGTCCCCTTAAAGCCTTCGCCTAGTGAGCTTCACCCTCAATCCATGTTTCATGTGAAGTATGATGGAATTAGAAGGTCTCACAGGGTGACCTTCCACAACATGCACTTCATAGTTATGTATTAGAGCGGCTGCGACCGTTTTCATCTGAGTGAAAGCCACTTCTTTTCCCAGACAAGTTCTCGGTCCGGCATTAAATGCCAAGAACTTGTACGACGGTTCGTGCCTGACTCCTCCTCTCTCCGAAATCCACCTCTCCGGTCTAAATTCCAAGCAATCCTCTCCCCATACTAACTTCATCCTCCCCATTGAATACAAATGGAAGAGTATTTTCGTGCCGGGATCGACTTTGTGTCCACTAGGAAGGACGTCAGGCTTTACAGGGCACTTGTGTTGGAATGGAACCGACGGGTACAGCCTCAAAGATTCGCATAGCGCACCATGTAAATAAACCATCTTGTGGATATGTTCACCAATCTTGAACACACTAAGATTTTCTTCTTCTTTCTGGATTACAGATCTGATCTCCTCTTTGATTCTCATTTCAACAGACGGGTTCATGGAAAGAGCCCAGAAAAACCACGTGAGAGCTGAACTAGTGGTATCTTTCCCGGCGATCATGAAATTCAAAATCGTGTCCCTAAGGAACTTGTCATTGCATTCTAAACCACCCAATGTCTCATTTTCCACCATATAAGATGTCAATAAATCTGCACCATTTTCATCTCCCTTCACTTTGCTGGTTCGTTCTCTCAGTTCAACTCTCTTCAGCACTATGTAATTCCCTACAATTTGGTCCATATCTTCCCAAGCTCTTCTCAGTTTCTCCTCCATTCCAATCCCCAACCACCTCTGCAGAGTCCCAAACCACTCGGGGTACAAATGGCGATAGAAAATCACCTCCTCGGCATCATCCAATGCCTTGGAAAACGGGACTTCGGGAAATTCCACCGATAAGCTGCCGGGGTCGAACCCAGTGACGAATTTGCAAGCAGAATCAAAGGTGAACCTCTGGAACAAATCCTGCAAATCCACCGTAACACCTCTCTGAGACAATTCGTCGAACACCTTGAGCAGGCCATTCTCCACCTTGTCCCTGGTCGTCGTCGCCAAGAACCGATGGAACCGTCGGTCGTTCATTAACACCTGAGCGACCCTTCTCTGCGTCCTCCACTGATCGGAGTCGGCGTTGAAGATCCCGTCGCCCAAAACGTCGAACACCCTCTTGAACTCGGGCCCTTTGGGGAAGTTCCCAAAGTTGGTGCTCATGATGTAGTGGACGTTGGCGGGATCGGCGGTGACCAGCATGTCCATGCCGGAAAACCAGAGGAACCGAAAGAGGAAGTTGCAGCGGCTCCGCTCAAGAATGCCGGTGGCCCAGTCGTGGACGCGGCTCAGGTTGAGGAGGAGCTCCGGTAGCATCCCCACGAGCGGCCAATTCCTGGGGAGCCCATCATCTCTTTTGCCAAGGAGACGAAGGACAGCGAAGCAAATTCCGGCCAAGAATATCTCTAAGAAACCTATCAATGCCATTGAAGCTTCTCACTCTCTCACCCTCTCTCTCTCTCTCTCTCTCTCTCTCTCTCTCTCTCTGTGTGGTAATGTAGAGAAGAGAATCGGGGACATGTCACTGACAGTGGACGACAAGAAGTTGGCGGCATTGGGCTGATGTTTATCAGCATGTTGAGGCTGGGGCTGGGAAGGCTGAGGTCGACTGGGATAGAAACGCAGGGATGATAAGGGTGGTACTGGTGGTGGATGGACCATCGCCATCACCCCTCTATGCAAGTCCAAGCCACGACGCGACAACTCTTTCTTTTTCACTTGTCTTTTTGCTTTTTTCAAATATATATATATATATATATTATCGAAACTTTTTGCTTTTTTCAAATATTCACTGGTTGGCTAATGTGGCGGGAATGGGACTCTGTTCAAGAATAGTGACACAAATAGTCCTATAATTTCATCTCGACATGCAATTTGATCCGCTGAACTTTTAATCTGTTGTATGTGGTCCCTGAGCTCTCGATATATGTTCAAATTGTTATGTGGTCATATAGCCAATGGACTAAATAGAACATGTACCAATAGTTAAGAGACTATATTAAACAAATTATGAGTTCAGAACCATATTACACATCATGGCAAAGTTTAAGGACCATTCATGTCATTTTATTATGTTTTTACTCACGTCCACTTATAAATTAATAGCGTATCCTGTGAAAATTATGTCTCGAATTTGAGCCCGTTAATTAAATACAGTTTAAAGCCGAGTCCAACTGAATAAACAAATTCCAATCGTCCTTCGTTTTTTTTTGTTTGAGCTTGCAATAAATTTCTTGCGTGCGTGTTCAGGCATTGCGCATGAGGTTTGTTGTTTTTCTAATTTTTGTTAACTCCAAAAGAGGGATCTCCTACAACTTTAGTAGGCGTGCTGTGCTGGAGAGTTGAATTCATTCATATGGAAAACTTCGAGTTTTTTTCGAAAATAATATTAAAAAAATAAATATTTGCAAAATGAATTTTAAAAAATAAATATTTACTATTTTAGGTCTCTCCGGCAATGGAGGCCCACCTGCGGGCCCCCCTCCCTCTCCCACGACAATTCAATTGTCGAGGGAGGGGGACTTCCCCGCCCTTACCCCCCTCCGACTTTCTTTCTTTCTTTCTTTCTTTCTTTCTTTCTTCTTCTTCTTTTTTTAATAATAAAAAAATATTTACAATATTAGATTAAAAAATAAATTATTTAAAATTTTGGGTCTTGCACCTTTAATTTGTTTGCTTTGCTCGACAGTTGGACTGCTGAACAAAGCATTTTAATTTTTTTTAATTTATGTAAATATTTTTTCGACGCCGCCTCGTTGCTTCGCGGTCCTGTCGTAAAAAAATATTTATGCGCCTCGACTCCAAAAAAAACGAGCCTCTCGATTGGTTTTGCTTTTATTTATATATATGAATCTTTGGGATTCTTCAACTGCCGACCCCAACTAGTTAGGGATAAAGATGTTGTTGATGTTGACTCCAAGAAAAACGAGTGAGGTGATGGCGTCTGCTCGCGGGGTCGCGGAGCAATCATAGTTACTTAAAGGCGACGGCGTTTGTTCGCGGGGCCGCATAGCGATCATATTTAAGTAAAAAAAATATTTACGTGCCTCGACTCCGAGAAAAGCGAGTGGCGACGGCGTTTGCACGCTGGGCCGCGAAGCGATCATATTTACGTAAAAAAAATATTTACGCGTCTTGACTCCAAAAAAAGCAAACGAACGAGCGAGGCGAAGTCGTTTGCTCGCTGGACCGCGAAGCGATCATATTTACGTAAAAAAATATTTGCGCGCCTCGACTCCGAGAAAAACGAGTGAGGCGACAGCGTTCGCTCCTGGGGCCAAGGAGCGATCATATTTATGTAAAAAAGAATATTTACACGTCCCGACTTTGAGAAAAGTGAGCGAATGAGCGAGGCGACGGCGTTCGCTCATGGGATCGCGAAGCGATCATGTTTAGGTAAAAAAAATATTTACGTGCCTCGACTCCGAGTAAAGCGAGTGAACGAGTGAGGCGACGGCGTTCACTCGTAGGGCTGCGGAGCAATCATATTTACGTAAAAAAATATTTACGACGGGATCGCGAAGCGACGTCAAAAAAAATATTTATATAAATTTAAAAAATTAAAATGCTTTGCTCGACAGTCCAACTGTCGAGCAAAGCAAACAAATTAAAGATGCAAGACCCAAAATTTTAAATAATTTATTTTTAATCTAATATTATAATATTTTTTTATTTTTATATTATTAAAAAAAAAGCAGCTGGAGTCGGGTAAGGGCGAGGAGATCCCCTCCCTCGGCAATTGAATTGTCGTGGGTGGGTGGGGGGTGAGATCCCCACGTGGGGGCCTGCACCCCCACTCCTCCCACGGCAATTGATCTGTCGTGGGAGGGGAGGGGCCCCACCTGCGGGCCCCCAGGTCTCCCCCGGCAATTCAATTGCCCGAGGAGACCTAAAATAGTAAATATTTCTTTTTTTAGATTAATTTTGTAGATATTTATTTTTTTAATATTATTTTTGAAAAAAACTCGAAAACTTCACAAAATTAGGTGCTGCTAAGAAAATATTAGATATATATATAGATTTTGCGTGACATGGCTATTGACACCTGATTTTTGACCATTTACTATTGTGCTTTTTATTCTTTAAAATTAATTAAAAATATCAAAAAAGGTCATAAAATCACAAAATCAACTTTGGAAGCCTTGGCCTAGCCTCGGGGACCAATTTTGAACAAAAAATATTTTTTGGTATTTTATAATATTTTTCGAATTTATTTAATTATAAAAATACCCAAAAAAGCAGAAAAATACCATTCGTGGTCAGAAAAATACACAAAAATATTCAATAATTTTGTTTTAATTTCCTCTTCAAGTGTATCACCTTAAGTCTTGAAAATTCGGCTTGGGTCACTATGTTTCTTCACAAACATAAACCCGAACCGAGCATAAAAAATCCTTTTCGAGTCTTTTAAATTCCAATTCTCACTTTTTATAAGCTATGACATTGGATTCTAAAGCGTTGAAGTGCAATTAGGTCAATTTGCCCTCCAATTTGATCAATTTTAACCAAAAAGGCTTAATTGCATAAAAATCTTTCAATTTAGTCCCCGGTTTCACAATTTTTGAAATTAAATTTCATACGGGCATACCCATTGAAATTAAACACCTCTAACCCATAGTTTTCATCATTCTGAATCCATTGGTGGCCTCAATTTGTAATAATTCGATCATTTAGACCTTCGATTTAGCAAAAATCAAATTCGGGTCCTAAGGGGCAATTTGGGGTTTTCACTAAATTTCAATCAATTGATTCACGAAAATACCCATATTTGATAGAAAACATGTCAATGAGTCCGATTTTGCCATCAATTGCACGAAAAGAGGCCGATTTGGGCCTCAATTTGGTTTAATTGGTCGAACCGGGCCGGTCGGGTCAGACCCGACCCGACCCGGTCCGACCGGGTCTGCAACTTAGTTGCAGACCCGTTGCGCCGAAAGCCAAAATGGGGAGGGGACCTCGCCGGAGATTAAAGAAAAAAGAAAGGGCCGCTGGGGTCGGTTTTTGTTAAAAAAAGAGAGGAACATGCGAAGGTGGGAGGCAAGGGCTAGTGGCTACAAAGGCCGGTCGGCCATGGACAAAAAAAAGGAGGCCGAGAGAGAGAATTCGGCCAAGAAAAAAAAGAGAAAGGAATTCGGGAAGAATGGGAGCAAAACCGTAGGCCGCAGGATCTTCCCGGAGCTTCAGGACGAAGCACCAATCATCGCCGAAGCCAAGGTCGCCGTCGGCAAGCCCAAACCAGGTCGGTTTTCCCTCTCCGATCATCGTTTCACAAGTGCACACCATATGATCGACGAAATGCCCGAATGAAGTTTTCATTTTGACCTCTCGGCCGCGTCTTCTCGGGGTTTATTTTGTGCAAATATAGCCTCTAATCTAATCCAGAATCGGCTCTAAGCTCGTTGAGGTCTTTGTTTTGCATTGTAATGCCAAGAAAATGGAGCTCGGAGCTTCGGCGACCGTAGCTCGGGTAGGGACTTCAACGGGGGTTTCGCGCGGTCGTCGACCCCAACGGGGGCTCAGGTAAGCTTCTCAATCCCATTTGCATGCTCTGTAATCTGATCGAATCGAGTTTTGAACTAAAAAAATTTTGTAAAGAGCTCGCCGGCGCCGGTTCGGGGAGGGTCCGTTTGAGCCCTTTTCCGGCGTTGTATTTGCCATGAAAAGAGTAGGAATGATTGTGGGATTACTGAGGATCGTTTTAGTGCAAAAATCGCGGTTTAAAACGGGAGATTTTACGTCGGTTCGGGGGCCTACGGCGACTTCGCCGGAAAAAGCACTATTCATCGTCTTCTCCGGCGAAGTCGCCGGCGATCAAACGGTCAACGGTCAAACGATCTACGGTCAACGGTCAACGAATCCGACGGCTGAGAGTGCACCACGTGGCGTCCTGTGGGTTGTCCGATCATGCTCAAGATCGGATGCACCAGAATCGGCCACGTGGCGCGAGGAGGACCGTCCGATCGGCGGATTTTCGGTTAAATTATAGAAAATGAATAAAAAATCGAAAATTGATTAAAAAATGGAAAAATCGCGAAACGGTGTCGTTTCTGCGAGGCCGGTTTCGACCGTGAGTTTGGGCCGGGCGCCCGAGAGACTTGGGCCGGGTCCGACCCGGTCCGGAAAATATTTTATTAATAAAAAATAATAATAAATTCAAAAAATCAATAAAAAAATAAAAAACTCATAAAAAACTCAAAAAAATTCGGAAAATTCAGAAAAATTATAAAAAATTCCAGAAAATAGGTAATGGCCACATTCAACTGGCCATGACCTGTTCCGGGTCTTTCGACCCCCGATCTTTCCAGAAATGACGGTTTTGCCCTTCCGGCAAACCGTCTTCCAAAAAAAATTCTAAAAAAATTCAGGAAAATCCCAGAAAATAGGAAATGGCCACAAACAACTGGCCAAGACTCATTCCGGGTGTTTTGAACCCCGACCCTTCTTAAAATGACGATTTCGCCCTTTGGGCGAATCGTCTTCCAAAAATTGGAGAGAAATCAAGAAATTCCAAAAAAATTCTCAAAAATGGGAAATGGCCACAAACAACTGGCCATGGAACATTTTGGGTAATTCGGTATCCAAATCTTCCAAAAATTGACGATTTTGCCCTTCGGGCTAATCGTTCCCAAATCTTCCCATTTTGCCCCTGGTCCTAAATCACGCCTTCCCTAAGCCCTTATGGCTATACTAGGAGGCCTTTGACTTGAATTGATGTGCATTGATGTGATTTATTTATGCACTTGATTGAGCTTTTCATTAAAATTGATTGCGATTGATAGGAATAGTCTTCCAATATGCATGAAACCCTGAATCAAACCTACCTCGCCTAAAATTGCGCCTGCATGAATTCTTAGTTAGGAAAATCACTCGCGTTAGGTACCGAAAGGGCGTTGGTAATGACACCGACGTAACCAAGTCCCCGAACCCAAAATCTCTGGTTCCGCAGAACTGATCGATCTCTCCCAATCGGTCAGTAAGGTTTCCGGTCTACCCTCCAAGAAAGACCGGGTGGCGACTCCAAATGCATGCACAATTTGCACATGCCACTACGACCACACTGAAGGTCGAAAGCGATCGACTCCTATCGTCGAATCTTTTAAAAAATACTCCCGCCGCGATTTGGTATGGGCTTGGGAGGGCTCGCGCCTATCCAAGATCCGCGATCGGTAATCCATTAGCCGCGTCTGCTTTCGGACGGGTCGCGACAATGGCTACAGGAGTTTTGTAGTTTTCCAAAAAAATTTATTGAAAAGATGATGACACATTTATATGCAATCTGCGAAATTTGTAAGTACACTTTTAGCTGTACACTTTGAACTTTCTAATGAATTATTACCACAGACTGAGGAAGAGAAGAAGCTATGTCATGTGTTCCTTATTCTAGTGCAGTGAGTAGTATTATGTATGCCATAGTTGGCACTAAGCCTGACATTTCACAAGCCATGGGAATTGTTAATTTGATCCTCAGATATTTAAATGGGGCAACGAACGTTGGTATCATGGGTTGGTCGTGCTGGTGACTTGGATGATCGCAAGTCATTAGTGGGGAATGTGTTTTCATTAACAGGTGGTGCAGTGAGTTGGAAGGTGTCTTTATAAGACGATAATGACTAATCTTCAATTGAGGCAAAGTACATGGCATTGACGTTTGTGGCGAAGCAGGGGATATGGCTAAGGGGTTTGTCTAGGACCTTGGTTTGGAGTAGAAAAGCGTTACTATTCACTCTGATAGCCAAATTGCAAGATATCTAGCTTATAATCCGATTCATCATGAGGGAATAAAGAATATCGATATCTGGTATTGTCACGCCTCGACCCCAGCGGGCATGCCAACATCCCACCCGGCCGTCAATCGAATAAGATAACCCAAGATCCAACAGCTAAACTCATGGTGCGCGATATGAAAAGCACATGCGGAAGCGAAACCAAAACTCCAGACATAAAAATAAACACAATGTGACATAGGATTAAAAGCAGACATACATCTTCTTACAAATAAAGGTCTAATACATCAAAAGGAGGTAGGGCTCGGGGTAAGTACTACAGGACCACAAAAAAAGAAAGGACTCGCAAAAATCTTAACTAGTCGGACTCATCTTCATCTTCTTCCTTTTCTTCTTCATCTTCTTTGAGGCATTCTTCAAGGTCTTGGGTCTGAAAATGTTGGTTCCACGATGGGGTGAGATAATAATCTCAGTAAGTCGACCCTAACCCTAAGCTAGGCTATTAGTACCTCCAGACACGTTTGAAAAACATGCAGGTTTTAAAATATTTTTTTTTAAAAACATGACAATCAAACAATTGGCAGAAAAATGGCATTTCAGGCATCCAAGCATTCAAGCTAGGACTTCATGACTCATGCAGGCATTTTAGACAATCAGGCTCATAAGACAAGTTCATTCTCAATGCGTCATTAGCAAGTCTTTCATCTTCCTTACGCCCATCAAGGGCCGCCCTCCTTGAGCCGCGAGATGATTCGGTCAATCACATGTTTCTCGACGTCTTATCGAGATAATTCGGTCATCATGACTCTTGCTGCGAGATGATTCGGTCTCTATAGCGACTCTCAACACTCCGTGCCATCGAGATGATTCGGTCGATTATAGGACTCTCGCGTCCGGACCTAGAGATGATTCGGTCGTCACCTGACTCTCGATTCCTTCGAGATGATTCGGTCAAGGTGGGACTCTCTAGCCGCATGACCTCGTCAGGTCGTTCGGGATCAAACACCCGCGGCGCAATGCATTGGCCATAGAGCATAACAGTGATCCTTCTCATTAATCTCTTTTTCACAATCACAGGCAAATTATCACATCAAGCAATTCCATCGCCACTCAAGGCATATAATTCAAGCAAGTCAGGCTTATCATTTCAACCATACCATTCGGTCATATACAAAATTCATGCCTTCACATTACACCACATAACCATCGAGTGCACAATCATGCATCAACCATGCAATTAAATCAAAATTAATCACCGCACGATACATTTTACACACGGCATACCTTCACCAAGCATTCCCAGAATTAATTCAACACTTTCTAGGCATGTTAAAGAGATATTCAATCAAGACAAGTCATCAATAGTCTCAATGCACAAAACTGCCTACTATTGACCTTCACGACCAAGTTTATTTCTGACTAAACTGACATTTTTCAACTAACTTTTTGAGAAATCTAATTTCAGAATATTTTCCTTCAAGGTCTTACGGACATGTGGGAAAAAAAGGAGCTTGATTTGGATACTGGACGACTTAGAACGAGTCGTTTTAAAAACGGTGTGCGCTGAAAAAAGGGTTTGCACAACTCTCGGGTCTCTAACATGTTTGACACCAAGACAGCCCTTTAAACACTTTCAAGTGAATAAAAAATCCACCCATTAGTAATTCAACATCATAACAAAGAGTTATAAGTCTTCTTACCAAGCTAATCAAGCAAATGAACTCCTCCAAGGACAGCAACAATCTTCGGATCCTAATCTGACCGGTACATGGCAGGTTCAGCTCCTTGAGGGAAACACACAAAACCAGCCATCAAAACTCCAATTCGACTCACCTATCCTTTGCTAACACATACTACCACATTCTAAGATGGCTTACCATTGATTTCCAAGCACCGCGACACCTTGAAAGTCCTCAAAAGCTCACGGTTCCTTCGACGGTCGAAGAAGGCAGATTATGCCCTTAAGAAAATCCATCAAGTTCAACCATTAAAACCCATCTATTTTCAACAAAATTCCAATCTCAAGTTAGTAAACTTTAGTACTATGCCTTAGGAAGGTCTTACCAAGATTTGGGAGCAAAACAGGCCCTCAAGATCGGTTTAGAAGGGCTCAAGGTTAGACCGGGTCCGATTCTGACCTCTTCGAGCTCCGGTGGCTAAACGGGTCTAAAGCGGCGGCGAACGGCGGAAAGGAGGGTTGGAGGTTGTAGAGGAAAGGTTGAGGGTCGTTGTGGCGGTCGGCGCGAGGGCGGACGACTACCGAAAGTTGTTGTTGAGTGGAGCGACGATGGCGAGTGGGTTCGGCCGAGAGGGAGCGAGAGAGAGAGAGAGAGAGAGAGAGAGAGAGAGAGAGAGTGAATTTGCTTCATCCACAAGGCAAGAAGAGATAGAGGGTGGTAGGTAAGGATTTGACTTGGTGATTAATGCAACTTAGGTCCTTAACCTAGCCTAGGTGTACCTATAAGCTCTCATTAAGACACTTGTCTCCTTTCACATAAAAATCTAGAGCTAATTTGGCTATTATACCCTCACTAATTCGGCCACTATAAGGGAGGAACAAAAGACCAGAATGCCCTTATTTGATCTTAAAGGAAAGAATGTCCTTGGGGGGCAAAAGGGTAATTTTTCACTTTTAGTCCAAATTTCACTTTTCCAATCTTAATTACCCTCGATGAGGCGACGTCCAATTCCTTTTGAATGTTGGAATTCTTCATTGTCTGATATCTAATTTCGAGATTAAATTCATGGTCTATTTTCCGTCAATCGTATTTTCAGCTTATCTCAAACTAACAAGCGGCTTTTACAGAAGCTATGCGTATCGACTAAGTGATTCTCATCACACTTAGGATGACTCAAGTCACGACGACTTTGGTTGTCATGTAATTGCGAGGGTTTATTACTAGCTCCAACGGTCGCAATAGTAAGAGTTCGATTTAGGAAATGTTTGCAAATCATACGTCGGTTAAACGGAATCATCCGCTCTCCAATCTTATAACACTAGCAATGAATTCCATAATCGTTCCTAGATCGGCCTTTATTGGCTCTAAATATCCCCTTAGCAATCCTTATAGTCAAATTGCCGTTTCTTATTCGAGTTCCTAGGTCCACGTACTTGTCATGCGTTAGCCTTTCCCTTTTGGTCAGTTAATTCGAGATTGATCAGATCCGAGCGAGATAAAACTAAAATACATCGATAGATATCATCTCATTCATAAGTCTCGAAATGGTTGGAAATTTAGAATGTCACAAGTATCATTTTATTTGAGATGTCATAACAAAGGGTGAGGTTGTTGTAAAGAAAATTGCAACAACAGAGAACCTGACAAACATGATGAGGAAAACTAGTCCTTTGGCAAAGCTTGAGCTTTGCTAAAGCTTAATAGCGCTCGTCATGGTGTTGGGAGATCCAGCATAAAACGAGCACTATGACCTGGTTAAAATTGTTAAAAATGTCGATCCAATGAGGAGAATTGTTAAAAGGGAAAATTCTAACAAAGGGCACGTGCTCTCATTTTCTCAAACAAGAACCCGAAGTGGACTTGATTTAAATAAGGGTTTAAAATGCCATTATTGTCTCGAAGAAGGGTTTGGAGTAGCTATGATTGTTTCAAATAAGGGATTGACCTCGCTGGCTGGTTGGCTAGTGTTGACACCTGATTTTTCACCATTTATTATTGTGATTTTTAAAATTAATTAAAAATATCAAAAAAGGTCATAAAATCACAAAATCAACTTTGGAAGCCTTGGTTTAGCCTTAGGAACCAATTTTGAACAAAAAATATTTTTCGGTATTTTTAATATTTTTCGAGTTTATTTAATTATAAAATACCCAAAAAATCAGAAAAATACCATTCGTGGTCAGAAAAATACCCAAAAATATTCGATAATTTTGTTTTAATTTCCTCTTCAAGTGTGTCACTTTAAATCTCAAAAATTCGGCTCGGGTCACTATGTTCCTTCACAAACATAAACCCGAACCGAGCCTAAAAAAAAAAAAAAAATTCCTTTTCGAGTCTTTTAGTTTTCAATTCTCACTTTTTATAAGCTATGACATTGGATTCTAAAGTCTTAAAGTGCAATTAGGTCAATTTGCCCTCCAATTTAATCAATTTTTACCAAAAGGGCTTAATTGCACATTTTTCTTTCAATTAGTCCCCGGTTTCACGGATGTATACGTATGCTCTACGTATTTATACGTCATACGTATTTATACGTTATGCATATTTGTACTATTTGGTAACCTCTTTAACTCTTGTAATAATAATAATGGTTATTATTTTTAACACCTTTGTTAGTGCATTTTTTTTTAGCATTTTTGTATTGTGAGTGCTATTGCTAGTGCTATTTTTAAATAGAATTTTTGTATTATAAATTGTGAGTGCTATTGTTAGTGCTATTTTTAAATGACATTTATTTATCATAAATTGTGAGTGCTATTGTTAGTGCTATTTTTAAATGGCATTTATTTATCATAAATTGTGAGTGCTATTATTAGATAGAATTTATAATTGTTAGTGCTATTTTTAAATAGCATTTTTGTATTATAAATTGTGAGTGCTATTGTTAGTGCTATTTTTAAATAGCATTTTTGTATTATAAATTGTGAGTGCTATTGTTAGTGCTATTTTTAAATGTCATTTATTTGTGAGTGCTATTTTTAGATAGAATTTATAATTGTTAGTGCTATTTTTAAATACAATTTATTGGAAGGTATTTTTGGCTATAAAAGGATGGCAAGAGTTTTGAGGTTGAGAGGGAGAGACATTTTGTAGAGTGTGCAAATTTTTGAGAGCTTAGAGAGAAGAACACAAACACTCTCTATATTCTCACAATCTTGAGTGAGCAAAATATACTAAGTTCGGAATATTGATTCCGCATATTGCTAGCACAATTGTTGTGGAGTTATTAGTCGTCTCCCCGTTCGTCAATTGGTGGTGCGTCCGAACTAGATGCCTAACACTTGTGGAGGCTGAGATCGAAGAACATCGAACCGACACCTCCGTTCAAGCACACTACGAGAGGTAATCTATTTACTCCCTTTGAGACTTTGTGATTTTTTTTTCGATTGAAATGCACGAAGTACGCCTCTGGAGATACATGTATGGGTTGTTATTTATTTCCGCTACGTGTTACGTGGATCCCAACAGTGGTATCAGAGCCAATCCTTAGGTGTTTTCGTGCATTTAATTGATGTTTTGCAATTTTTGCAATACTATGGCCAATATGTATTAACGAATTGTTCGTCTTACATGGCTAATGGAGATTGATTATTTTATATGATAAATTAATCAACGTAGCAAAAATTGAGACTAAATCAATTTTGAATCGAAAATTTATGGCTATCTTATTTTACGTAAAAATTCTGAATATGATTCAACGTAGAATTTTTATTGTGCCTTCCTAAGTTTTAAATTGTGAATTTATTACTTACGTGAAAGGGTGGTGATCATGGAAAAATCCCTAATCAATGTGATTGATGTATATATGAATGTATGATGATTATTTATATATTTGGGGTTGTAATTATTAAATGGAGGCTGCGTACTCCTTTTATTTTTCATGTAATCTTTATTTTTAGCATAGTCAATTGTTGATGTAAATGCTACGAGGATTACGTGGAGGAGCCTTTTAAGTCGGCGAGCTCTTTGGGGCCCAATTCTTGAAGAGTTCAAGAAACCAAGAAGAAGCGAAGAGCGGCTCTCCGTTATTAAAATATTAAAATGATTAAATGTGGTCTCATTGGCTCGAGACCCATTAAGTCATAATTCCATGATCACCACGTAGGATAGATGTTTATGTGATTGACATCTATTTATTTATTATGATTACGTGAGCATGTTAAACTGGTTAATGTGCAAAGTCGGACTTACCTCACCCAAACTTGCGCCTGCATGAACTCTTAGTCAGGAAAATCACTCGCGTTAGGTACCGAAAGGGCGTTGGTAATGACACCAGCGTAACCAAGTCCCCGAACCCAAAATCTCTGGTTCCGCAGAACTGATCGATCTCTCCCAATCGGTCAGTAAGGTTTCCGGTCTACCCTCCAAGAAAGACCGGTGGCGACTCCAAATGCATGCACAATTTGCACATGCCACCACGACCACACTGAAGGTCGAAAGTGATCGACTCTTATCGTCGAAGAATACTCCCGCCGCGATTTGGTATGGGCCTGGGAGGGCTCGCGCCGATCCAAGACCCGTGATCGGTAATCCATTAGCCGCGTCCGCTTCCGGACGGGTCGCGACAGCTGGCGACTCCGCTGGGGACTTTGTTCTAGAACCTATGGTTCTAGACCTCAAGTGGACTTAGGCCGTAATTAAAACGCTGAGTGATTTTTCTAACCATGCAGGCGCTCTTGAAGGTGAGGTAAGTCCGCTTATGATAGGTGTTATATGTTTTTGCAGATTGGAGTGATAAGGGGGGTAGTCTGTGATTAACATTGTCTTATGCAGGTTGGCGTAGGAATGAATGATTGTGTGTATGTTTTATATTGAAGCGGTGATTGTTAAATAAGATGCATGTTTATCGCTTTAGCACGACACCGAAAATACACACAACCGCGCCTAAAACCCCGGGCGCCGTCTATAGGAAAACAATAGAAGGGATTGAAAATGGAATCTCCGTGAGGAAAGACACGGGGTAATCCACTTTTCAATTCCGCTCATTTCGAACTATGGATCGAGCCCCAATGCAACGATAGTTGTGCAATGGAATCTGCTCTTTCTAGAACTCGAGGTGGGAACCTTGACCTTAGGTGCCAAATCCTTTGATTTTTGGTAGTTTTATCCTCACTTGTCTCATGTGCATGTCTTTAGATGGTTGGTATATCTAAAACCACCTAAAAAAAAAATCGGTGATCCTGGAGTCACATCTCGAAGACTGGAACTGGGGCATCTCCAAGTGTTCGGACCACATTCCTTTGATTGATTTGACATTCTTAGTTCTATTGTATAAGATTAATTTTGCTGAGATCATCTCTATCTCGTCCCTTAGATTGATTGTATTAGGGATCTATTTGTATTGTATACATCTTGATAAGGCTCATTTCTATCGAAAATGGGGGCAAATTCCCCAAACCCGTGGAGCATAGTGGAATTCGTCCCTTCAGTGCAAAATACATTTGGCCGCAGAGCCACTCGTTTGGTGAAAGAACGTATCGTTCCTAATTGATTTTTAATCAGATCTGGGGATAAGTTTTTCTCCATTTTTTTTTTATCTCAGGTGATAAAAGAGACAATGCACCCAAAAGCTCATGCATTCAAATGACAAAACAGACGTCGCCCAGCTGGGGCAAATGAACCGTAGGCGTTGCAAATACCTTCAAGCACGGATGGAGGAATTTGATAGATGTTGTGCATATCAATATGCAACAGCAAAACGGAATGCAAATCAAGTGTAAAAGGACGTATCGTTCCAAAATGATTGTTTTCTTGATATGGGAATAATGCTTCCTTTCTTTTCCTCTCAGATGATGATCAAGAGCAGAGGACGCAGGATGTAATGCTTTCAAATAACAAACAGGGAACATCAAATACCTCAAATGGCGACTGTGATCGAGAGAATCACCAAACCGCCACATGACGAATCCCAAGAATATCAAGCTGTCTTGAGACAGATAAAATTGATCAAGGACTCTGACAATCGAGATGGATAATCAGAATCTGCAAAAATCAATGGGAGCAGGTTCCCCCCATTTTCTTTGAGGAGCCAAACCGGGGGCAAACTCTCATGATCCCCCATGAAAGCGCATCAGACCATGGTCATCGAATCCAGAGATGACAAACAGCAAAACCATGCCTAACTGGGGCAAGTGAATCATTTGTACGCCGGACGTTTCTCCTCTGGCAAAGTCAATGGACACAATAACAGAGTCGTCTGCATCAGAATCAAACCCCAAGATACGAATTTGGGTGAACGGTAACCTTGTATCGTTCCAATTTGGTCTTCGAAGACCACATGCCTAACATGAGTTTTTACTCATTTTGCAGGAAGTCGTTGGCGCTGAAAGCCTCAAATGAAAAGAGCGCGCTAACATGGAGGCGAATAGAATCATTGGCCTTAGAAGTCAGGATTCCAGGAGATGCTCTTTGTTTATAAGACCTAGTGGATGGTAAAAAGTATCGCTCCTACGTCACATGCTTTGACATGCATTTTGATAAAATTTTCTTTTTCCCTTGAATAAAAGGAACTCTGAAGAGCGGCGCTGGAACGCGTCCAAAAACACAAATGGATCTCCTCCATGGCAAATCCTTGAGAAGGATTTACCGCCAACCAAACGGAGGAATCATGGCCACAATATAGATGGCCAATTTCTGCAAGCCGCGCGTTTGTGCTCAAATGGAAACACAAAGCAAGAATAAGGCTGTATCGTTCCAATTTGCCTGGAATTTTGGAACGCAAACTGACACCTAATTCCCGTCTTTGACAGGGGCTCGTCATCAAGGCGAAACGGGTTTTCACATCCCATGTATTACCCATTGGAACACATGACCAAGGGTAAGATGTATCGTTCTAATTTTTTGAAAATTTCTGAACGGACAATAACATGTTTCTTCCGCATTTTCAGGGATCTCCAGCCGCGGGGGACAGGTAAGTATCCCTTTCCCCAATCCATTGAAGATGTTGAATAAAAAAAAGAAATGAAAAGCTTTCAAAATCTAATGTCTAGAGAAGGCATAGAATTCAAATTTCATTGGCATTCATGTTTTGAAACAGAAGGTTGTCTGAACATGAATAAGAACGTGCATGGTGCACCATAAAATCCCCTTGATGGGTAAAATTTTTGGGAAAACGAAAGAGATTTTTCCAATCAAAAGTTGTTCAAAACTCTCAAAAGGACGTTTTCTCAAAAGACGAGAGGCAAAGCCTAGTCCAAACACGTCCTATACACACTTAAGAGAGAAGCGGAGCGAATCAGACAGCAAAATCTGGACCTACGGAAGTAGGGACCATTCGCAGCCATTACATGGGTTGGGACGACGGAGGCATTCGTTTCATATCCCCCAAACACTACAGGTGACCGTTGATAACCCCTTTGAACGGCGGTTGTCATTCTTAACCCTGTCAAGAACCACCCTACATCGGGGCAAAATGGAGGTGAGTCCAGCAGCATCAGGAGAAAATGGTTAGAAATTTTCTTGCTCGGACTAACATCGATCTTTGTGTGTTGTTTATATGGTAATCCAAGTGCCATAGGATGACGAGAAGCATTCATTTCTCTATCCCACACACCATATCCTTTGCACAGCCAAGTTGAGCCTGCAAATCCATTTCATGAACCCGTTGGTGATCATTGCACATTCCAAGATAAAGGCATCATCACCTCATAAACGGAGGAATTCAAGACTCAGGGATTACGAAGAGAATTCCCGGACTGATATTTAAAGCATGTTTAGACTATATGTCTAACATGATCCCATGAAGATGAGAAAAAGTGGGATTTCAAAAATGAATGAGAAAAATCCACGGCATCAAGAAAAAGCAAAGTGCCTGGTAAAAGCAAGGCTGATGCTCGTGAAAACTGTTTGATTGATCCCCAATAAAGCCTAGTTGGGAAGAGAAAAAAAAAACCACTAAAGGAGTCAGGTCAGAAAGACTGCCCCCTAAATGATGTTTGCCGCGGAGCGAAGACACAGACAGAGTTGTCAATCTCTTAATGCAGCCAGAGACGCTCTCTAAAAAATTTGTGCACACCTCAAAAGCGGTTGCACGCCTCAGAAATTGAAGATGCATAATGGAAAAGACAGGTGACAAATTTGCAATGATCACCAATGTCAATCCCCTCATGAATTCTGGGCCAAAAACAAGCCTTTTTCGGTCCCCAATCCTACCAACATCATAACCCTGAAACAGTCTTCTTTGACTAAGACACTTGGGTTAACATATAGCTTAGCTCGAAGAAGTACGAGCAAGACTATTTCTTTCTCATTTTGCAGGGTTCTTGACTTGTAAACCCGAAGCAGATGATGAAAATTTTTATTCAATGGCCTCGACTCCAAGGCGGGTCCCCCTTGAAGATTAATAACTGAGCCCAACATTACGGTCCCATGGAAGACCTCCCGACCGATCAAAATGTATGCGCTGCGAATGAGCCCAAAATCTAGGCACAGGTTAGTAGGGAATTGAGTGCATCCCCTATAAAAACCACTATCTCAAAACAGGTGAGAAGACCTCCTTGTCGAGAAATATTCCAATTGATGTTTTGAACAAACTCTTTTTGGAATTTTCAAACTGTTGATCCAAATTTTCCATGCAAGGAATTTGTGATCACATTTGCATGTTGTAAGAATGCTTTGGATAACCTCCAGCATCAAAATGCACATTTCATGACTAAAACTTAAGTCATAAAATTTTGTCAATTGGACAATTATTGTCTTCCCAAAGATTATTAACATTTTCTTGGTGAAGAAAAATCTTTCAGGTTTGAACTTTCTGCAGGATACCCGGAGAACCCAGCTCCCAGAATGTCGCCTCAACAGACCCAAGTCCTAGCATGACGTGGAGAACCCTCGTCCTAGGACCCCTTTTCAAAAATATCAAACAGTCCTAACATGACGTGGAGAACCCTCGTCCCAAGACCCCTTTTTTAAAAAAATCAAGCAATCCCAATAGACGTGGAGAACCCTCGTCTCGGGACCCTTTTTCAAAATCAGGCAGTCTCATCGGACGTGGAGAACCCTCGTCAAGAGACCCCTTTTAAAAAATCAGGCAATCTCATCGGACGTGGAGAACCCTCGTCATGAGACCCCTTTTCAAAGCAAAACAAAGGTAGAAACCGCCTGAAGGGTCAAATCAAAGGTAGAAACCGCCTGAAGGGTCAACCAAAGGTAGAAACCGCCTGAAGGGTCAAAACAAAGGTAGTAACCGCCTGAAGGGTCAATCAAAGGTAGAAACCGCCTGAAGGGTCAATCAAAGGTAGAAACCGCCTGAAGGGTCAACTCAAGGTAGAAACCGCCTGAAGGGTCGACCAAAGGTAGAAACCGCCTGAAGGGTCAAAACAAAGGTAGAAACCGCCTGAAGGGTCAAAACAAAGGTAGAAACCGCCTGAAGGGTCAAAACAAAGGTAGAAACCGTCTGAAGGGTCAACCAAAGGTAGATACCGCCTGAAGGGTCAAAACAAAGGTAGATACCGCCTGAAGGGTCAACTCAAGGTAGATACCGCCTGAAGGGTCAAACCAAGGTAGAAACCGCCTGAAGGGTCAACTCAAGGTAGAAACCGCCTGAAGGGTCAAACCAAGGTAGAAACCGCCTGAAGGATCAAACCAAGGTAGAAACCGCCTGAAGGGTCACATATGGTAGAAACCGCCATAAGGGTCAATTCATTGGTAGAAACCGCCATAAGGGTCAACTCATTGATAAATATCGCAGTAAGGATCAACACAAAGGTCTGATCCACCATACGGATCAAAATCCTTGGCAAATCCCAAAGCGTGGGATGCGCCTTCCTTAGGTTCCTACCAGTTAGGAATCCCATCATGGTATGACCTACCATACAGGTCAGAGCTTAATATCCCTAGGATATTCTGAATGACGAGTCCTAGGCATCTTCTTGAAAGTCGTCGCAACCGGCAGCATCCGACAGGTGAGCTTCAGGTAAGCCTCTCTCACTCCGGCCCATGTTCAAATTGTTAGAGCAAACCGGGGATTGAATTGAGCTTTTATCGATAGGCTTAAGGATCCGATGTCATAACATTTCTTCTCTCATTTTCCCAGTTGAGTCGGTTAGGAATCAGGTGCCACCTTATCTTTGAGAGAAACCTCTAACGAGATTCCTCTCAAAGAGGGGCAGCTGTTGACACCTGATTTTTCACCATTTATTATTGTGATTTTTAAAATTAATTAAAAATATCAAAAAAGGTCATAAAATCACAAAATCAACTTTGGAAGCCTTGGTTTAGCCTTAGGAACCAATTTTGAACAAAAAATATTTTTCGGTATTTTTAATATTTTTCGAGTTTATTTAATTATAAAATACCCAAAAAATCAGAAAAATACCATTCGTGGTCAGAAAAATACCCAAAAATATTCGATAATTTTGTTTTAATTTCCTCTTCAAGTGTGTCACTTTAAATCTCAAAAATTCGGCTCGGGTCACTATGTTCCTTCACAAACATAAACCCGAACCGAGCCTAAAAAAAAAAAAAAATTCCTTTTCGAGTCTTTTAGTTTTCAATTCTCACTTTTTATAAGCTATGACATTGGATTCTAAAGTCTTAAAGTGCAATTAGGTCAATTTGCCCTCCAATTTAATCAATTTTTACCAAAAGGGCTTAATTGCACATTTTTCTTTCAATTAGTCCCCGGTTTCACGGATGTATACGTATGCTCTACGTATTTATACGTCATACGTATTTATACGTTATGCATATTTGTACTATTTGGTAACCTCTTTAACTCTTGTAATAATAATAATGGTTATTATTTTTAACACCTTTGTTAGTGCATTTTTTTTTAGCATTTTTGTATTGTGAGTGCTATTGCTAGTGCTATTTTTAAATAGAATTTTTGTATTATAAATTGTGAGTGCTATTGTTAGTGCTATTTTTAAATGACATTTATTTATCATAAATTGTGAGTGCTATTGTTAGTGCTATTTTTAAATGGCATTTATTTATCATAAATTGTGAGTGCTATTATTAGATAGAATTTATAATTGTTAGTGCTATTTTTAAATAGCATTTTTGTATTATAAATTGTGAGTGCTATTGTTAGTGCTATTTTTAAATAGCATTTTTGTATTATAAATTGTGAGTGCTATTGTTAGTGCTATTTTTAAATGTCATTTATTTGTGAGTGCTATTTTTAGATAGAATTTATAATTGTTAGTGCTATTTTTAAATACAATTTATTGGAAGGTATTTTTGGCTATAAAAGGATGGCAAGAGTTTTGAGGTTGAGAGGGAGAGACATTTTGTAGAGTGTGCAAATTTTTGAGAGCTTAGAGAGAAGAACACAAACACTCTCTATATTCTCACAATCTTGAGTGAGCAAAATATACTAAGTTCGGAATATTGATTCCGCATATTGCTAGCACAATTGTTGTGGAGTTATTAGTCGTCTCCCCGTTCGTCAATTGGTGGTGCGTCCGAACTAGATGCCTAACACTTGTGGAGGCTGAGATCGAAGAACATCGAACCGACACCTCCGTTCAAGCACACTACGAGAGGTAATCTATTTACTCCCTTTGAGACTTTGTGATTTTTTTTTCGATTGAAATGCACGAAGTACGCCTCTGGAGATACATGTATGGGTTGTTATTTATTTCCGCTACGTGTTACGTGGATCCCAACAGTGGTATCAGAGCCAATCCTTAGGTGTTTTCGTGCATTTAATTGATGTTTTGCAATTTTTGCAATACTATGGCCAATATGTATTAACGAATTGTTCGTCTTACATGGCTAATGGAGATTGATTATTTTATATGATAAATTAATCAACGTAGCAAAAATTGAGACTAAATCAATTTTGAATCGAAAATTTATGGCTATCTTATTTTACGTAAAAATTCTGAATATGATTCAACGTAGAATTTTTATTGTGCCTTCCTAAGTTTTAAATTGTGAATTTATTACTTACGTGAAAGGGTGGTGATCATGGAAAAATCCCTAATCAATGTGATTGATGTATATATGAATGTATGATGATTATTTATATATTTGGGGTTGTAATTATTAAATGGAGGCTGCGTACTCCTTTTATTTTTCATGTAATCTTTATTTTTAGCATAGTCAATTGTTGATGTAAATGCTACGAGGATTACGTGGAGGAGCCTTTTAAGTCGGCGAGCTCTTTGGGGCCCAATTCTTGAAGAGTTCAAGAAACCAAGAAGAAGCGAAGAGCGGCTCTCCGTTATTAAAATATTAAAATGATTAAATGTGGTCTCATTGGCTCGAGACCCATTAAGTCATAATTCCATGATCACCACGTAGGATAGATGTTTATGTGATTGACATCTATTTATTTATTATGATTACGTGAGCATGTTAAACTGGTTAATGTGCAAAGTCGGACTTACCTCACCCAAACTTGCGCCTGCATGAACTCTTAGTCAGGAAAATCACTCGCGTTAGGTACCGAAAGGGCGTTGGTAATGACACCAGCGTAACCAAGTCCCCGAACCCAAAATCTCTGGTTCCGCAGAACTGATCGATCTCTCCCAATCGGTCAGTAAGGTTTCCGGTCTACCCTCCAAGAAAGACCGGTGGCGACTCCAAATGCATGCACAATTTGCACATGCCACCACGACCACACTGAAGGTCGAAAGCGATCGACTCTTATCGTCGAAGAATACTCCCGCCGCGATTTGGTATGGGCCTGGGAGGGCTCGCGCCGATCCAAGACCCGTGATCGGTAATCCATTAGCCGCGTCCGCTTCCGGACGGGTCGCGACAGCTAGCCAAGGGCATTTTTGTCAAAATATAAATTTAATCCAATTTTTTGTTAAATTAAATTAGAATAAAAAGAAAAATAGAAAGTTAAAAAAGAGAGAGAAAGAACACAGGCGAGAGGTCAGTCCTCTCGCCTGTGGCTGGCGCCCCACCACCCGTGGGGCGACAGTTATGGTCATCGGTGTCCCTCGCACCTTGACTAGAGTCGGCGGGTCCTCACCTGTACTGGCAAAGGGTCGGCGGCCCTTGCCTAAGTCCCGCCGATGGCCACGACCATATGCCGGGACCAAAGCGAGGTAGATAGTGCGACCCACCCCGGTCCGATCCCGACCAATGTCGTAGCCCTCACTGAGGCGCGATGATCTCGATGGCCATAGCCGTCGGCCCACCACCATATATTTGTTTTTTTGTTTTGATTTGTTTTGTTTTTTTAAATTTCTTAAAAAATAGAAAAAGGAAAAAATACAATAAAATAAAATAGTAAATTACCAAAATGCCCATAACTAAAGTAACTCATGCCATTTTTTGAGACAAATATTGTCAGTTCAGGCCATTATTTGAAATAATGTGTACTTAAGCTCTTCTTTGAGACATTGAGGGCACGAGTCCTTTATTTAAAATGAGGTCCACTTTAAGTCCTTATTTGAAAAAATGAGGATATTTGGTGCCCTTTTTTGGATTTTTTTTCCTTGTTAAAACTGTGTCTTGATTTTGAGCCAGTTGATTACACACGATCCGAAGCCAGTCTGACCGAATAAACAAAATTGAACGGCTTCATTGAATTTGTTCAAACCTGCAATAAATTCATTTGCATGCGTGTCCAGCCGCTACACACGAGATTTGTTGTTATCTCATCTCTTTTAGCTGTAGACGATAGTTATCCTACAACCTTAGACTCATGCTAGAGACTTAGATTCATGCACGCATCCAGCCACGGAAGATTGCGAGGAGAATGACATCACAAGTATCAAAATTTTCATATGGTACATAAATATCGTAGCACGTTTTTTTTTTCGATCATTTGAGTGCCTTAACTTATGTGCGGAGCTTGCATGAGTGCCATAACCTTTTTTTTTCCCGATGGTTTAAATGCCATATAATTTCAAAAACATTCACCACAATTGCCATGTCATGTCGAATTTGCAGACTTAGTTGAACGTCAGTAAAAAGTTATGGTATTCTAGTGATTAATTGAAAGTCATGACACTTAAGTAAATAATTTGTAAAAGTTATGACATTCAAGTAAAAAAAAATAATAGCACTCAAGTAAATGCCGTACAAAACAAAAGCAATAGAGTTTGTGTTTGGTGGTCTGTTGATCTCTTTTATTTTCTTCTATTTGTCTAGTCGGAAGAGACGCTCTCTCTCCTTGTTTGCGTTTGGTTGTCCGTATAAAACTCGGGATAGGATATGTTTTATCATATCCTGTGTTTGGTAGGTGCCCCAGATAGTATAATGTCGGATATAGGGGGGATATAACCCGGATAAAAAAATCCGGGGAGGGGGGGTAGGATAAGGTCGGATAGGATTTCTCTTATCCGTCATCCCCAAAAATCAGTCAATGGTTGACTCGTTCAAGAGACTCCTTGCCTGCAAGCAAACCCAGAATCTGTGAGTGTCGAAAATACTCATAACCATTAGCAAAACTCATATTCTGTCTCGCAGATTCAGGGAAATTTTGTTGTTGTTATTTCGATTCACCTTCATGGCTTTATGAAAGGGAGTTCCGGGAAGATCCAAAGGCATGGAGTTGTAACCCTCCGTGAGGCGTTGAGACAGGTGTTTGATCCTCTTCACTTCGAGGTCCACTTCGCCTCCAAACACCGAACTCATTGCCACATCAAAAAGCAAACTGGCACAGCCCGAGAAGAACCATAAACAAATAAAGAACAGATTCAGACAAAAACTAGTTTGAAAGCTTTGAAGAGATTCTTGTTCTTCTCCATCGTCGTCTACGATACCTCCACATGTTCATTTCGCTCAATGCATGCCATGTGTTCGCCACATGTTCGCAGACGCTCTGCGTCCCTCCCATGTCCCAGGTCTCTAGCACATGATGCAATCTCTCTCTCTCTCTCTCTCTTCCACGCACGTTCATGGCACGACCCATGTACATAGTAATCAAGCCATTAACTTGGCTTAGCTTGAGATATACACCAGCAATTTTCACGACAAGAAGCATCTGCACCGCATGCAATTTCCCATTAGTCACGGGATCGGGATGGTCCTAAAAAGAGGTGCATGCTGCTTGTGGTTGTGGACGAATACTTGGGGCCAGGATTGCGCGTTTCCATTCATCAATGGAACTCCAAAAGAGTTAGTCTCCCCAGTTGACGTATGAGAACGTTATTTTTATAGTAATAAGATCAAAAAATTTCATGAGCATCACCACGTAGAGGCATATATGTCCTTTATATTGATATACAGTTTCTACCAAACGCAGGATAGGATATGATATGAGAATATCTGACTTTAAATCCGTAGTTCACCAAACAATTGATAGGATATTGTCAAATCCCTGTATTTCTTATCCTATCCTATCTTATCCTATCCCGACCAGAAATCCCGACGACCAAACGCAGCCTTAACACCAGGTGTAATAGGATTAGGAAACACTCGAGTGTGCGAGCGATTGTAATAATATGATAGATTTGTCAGTGGATTATTGGTGGCTGAATTTCCCATGGACGTAGATTTCGACATTCGAATCGAATCACGTAAATGTCTCATGTCATTATTGTTCTTAGTTTTAATTTTCTCTAATAATTTTGTGTCTCAGTATATTAGCAAAGATCCGATCCGTCTTATAACATTTCTGATGACGCGGAGTCAAATAAAAAAGAGTGTCTTCTTCTTCCACCGGCCATGGACAACAGCGTCACTGGCTAGCCTGCCATGGACGCGCGAGCGATGCCCACGTTGGTCCATGGCTGTCGTCAGCTTCCTTCGACCAGATTTGGTTGGCGTTTGAAGATTGAGGCAGGCGAAGCCATACCCGGAGTCCTCGAGATCCAAATCTAGATGAGCAATGGCGGAGCCGACCACGAGCAATGATGGAGAGCTGGCTCGGGCCTACCACGAGTGATGCCAGAAGGGGGTGGAGATTGTACGAAGGTGAGCCACGATGCTGTCTAGTCAAGGTCAAGATCAAGATCTGGACCGCATGCTTTCTTTAGAACGAGCAATGATAGAGCCACCACGAAGGGTTGGCTGGGGCCAACCGCGAGCAACGCAGAAAGGTGCGGAGATTGTTCGATGGGATGAGTCGATCAGAGTGACGCTGCTGTCTAGATCTGCGGCCATTGTTCAAATATGGAAACCACTCAGCTTTCGTTAGGCTCCGTCTTTGTCCTTCACAAACTGTTGCCCGTCTAGATCTGCAGCCATGGCGTTACACGTCCAGATCAGGGCCTAAAGCAGCCCGGCCTAACTGACCAACCGGTGATGTCGATGATGCATGACCGGTAACAAATGCAACCAAGATGGCTGGATGGCGGATAGGCGGTATGTGGTTGGAGGAAGAAGAGAGGAAACAAAATCACATTTTTCCTAATACAAAAAAAAAAAACCCCTCAATTTAGGGCGCGCATGGCAACGCTTCTGCAAAAGAAATCATTTCTGAAGTTGAAGTTGCTTTTTCAACTTTTCAATCAGAAGCAGAAGTTAATTTTTTAACTTCTCCATCAAAAGTTGATTTCTGATCAAAGAAAGCTGTTTGATAAAATTTCTAATTCTAAAATTTTTAATTTTTAAACATTATTAACAAAAAACTCCGGCGGTGGTGGTTGGTGGAGGACGGCGGCTGGTGGCGGAGGGCGGACGGCGATCGGTGGCGGCGGCCGGCAACAGGCGGCTGGCGGGCGGCGGCGGCGGCGGCCGCGGGGCGGGCTGCCGATGGCGGCCGGCGGACGAGGGGCGCCAGCCGGCGGGCGTTGGTCGGCGAAGACCGATGTAGTTGAAGAAGTGATTTCTTTTTGAGAAGCTACAATTTTTAGCTTCTCAAAGTTGGCCAAAAATCCAACCAGAAGTAGAAATCACTTTCAGAAGTATTTCTAGAAGTGATTTCTCAATATTTTACCAAATGGCTTTCAGCTTCAGAAGCACTTCTGAAGCGTCTTTACCAAACGAATTTCAACTTCAGAAGCATTTCAGAAGCAAAACTTCTGCTTCTGAAGTGTTACCATGCGCGCAGCATCTGTCTCAATTATACCTAAAATTTTTTCTTGTTTCATAAAAAACTCCAAACTTTTACTTTTGTCCTAATTGTACCGGCCTAATATCCATAAAAACCCTAGCTTTAGTATTTGTGTCAATTATATCAAAAAAAATTTGTCACATAAAAGACTTTCAATTTTTACTTTTATCCCAATTCTACCACCGTCAGCCTTCCATCCATAATCACCATTAGTTAAACCTATGTGACTCAAATTTTCTTATCAAACTTATCAATGAGTCTTCGTAATTCGAAAAGAGCAGGTTCCAGGGATGATGAGATTTGAAATCGTCTGTCTGAATATTCAGATCTTTCACGCATAACCGTTCTTTGGACTGTTGAGTGCCAGAAAGAATCCGAAATGTGCCGTCTTGAGTGTCTCTGTATCTCTCGACAATGTGTAGGGAAGCAGAAAATAGAAGAGAAGTTATGGTTTTTTTTTTTTCATGTTAGCTTTGCTGAGGTGTAATTCATTAATGACGTGAAAATGTCACTAATGATTAACAAGTAGTGAATATGGGCAGAAGGCTAATGGTGGTAGAATTGGTATAAAAATAAAACTCGTGGATTTTTTATAACACAAAAAAAAATTAAACATAATTTGGACTAATGCTAAAGTTGGAGATTTCTTTTTTTTTTTTTTTAAGTATTAGGCTAGTAGAATTGGGAAATAAAAATTAAAGTTGGAGGTTTTTTAGAAGGCAAAAATATAATAGAGACATATGCTAAAATTGGGAGAGTTTTTGGGTATTTTTTTTTAATTCAAAGTCAATGTCCACAAGCCAACCTATAATTTATAATTTGACCTAACTATATAAATGCAGCCACTAAATATTTCCTCCTCGAATAGTGAATAGTCCCGAACTCATAAACGAGAAGCAATGCATGGGCGGGCCTCCAGCACAATCAGATTGGGCCGGGACCTATAGCTATAGGCCCTTCTGGCCCGAGTTGGACATGGGTAGGTCGGTGGGCTGCTAGGTCATAATCAAGTCGTCTTCTTATGGAAATGAAATCTAGTTATATAGTAAAAAAAAAAAATAGCGATAAAATTCCAAATAAATGCTCCAAGTGCTCTCATTTCTCAAATAAGGGCATGAAGTGCTTTCACTATCTCAAATAAGGATTTGAAGTGGCCATGACTGTTTCAAATAAGGACATAACCTGGCCGGTCGGCTAAATAATCCAGCCGATCAGGGGTACTTTCTTCAAAATACAATGTTAACCAAATTTCTACTTAAATTAAAAAAAAAAAAAAAACACAGGCGGGAGGGGGCTGCCCTCCCGCTTGTGGTCGCTGGCCGTCGGCCAGGTCTGAGGGAGGAACGCAGCCCTTGGCCGGTCCGTGGCAACCCTCACCTATATCTGGGAGAGGGTTGGGGCCTTGTCTCAGTTTTGGCGAGGGTCTGCTGATCCTCACCTATAGTCTACGGGATTGCCGGCACCTCGGCGCCCTACCGACGTTGGGGCAGCGGCCATAGGAAACAATAAATAATAAAATAAAAAAAAAATACTTACCGACAAAAATGCTTCTACTAACTATGAGTTAGGCCTTTTTTTGAGATTAATAAGGTTGCTTCATGCCCTTATTTAAAATAATATCAGCGTTGTGCTTTTATTTGAGACAATGTGGGTACTGCAGGCCCTTGTTTAAAACAATATCACGTTGAAACCTTTATTTAAGAAAATGGAGGTACTTCGGGCTTTTTTTTTTATATATATTAATATTAATGTTTTCCAAAAAAATAGCTGAACCGTATGAGATTGTTAGCACTTAATGACGTGAGGATCGAATTCGTATTGTATATTTAATGCCCTCACATTTATCCATCGAATGTTAAACCTCGCCTTATTAATACTTGTCCTTCATCCTCATTTATCATCATTTTCTCTCTTGCTCTTCCACAATCATTTGTCGATTAGAGCAAAGTTCGAGCAGGACGATAGAGGAGATAGACACAAATCCAAGATTTCTTTGATGGATAGCGCCTGCTGCTGGTTTGAGAAACGGTAGAATATCCTCAACATTGGACTCGTTCAAGCATGAGCAAAACCAATGCCCCAAGAATAGCACGGATTGGAATTTGAACGTGCAATAACCACAACTTCGGCAACAAGAACGAGAAATGAGATGGAAGAAGAAAATGATTCCACTTGCCAACCAAGGATCAGAGACATGAAAAGGCTCAGGAGAATCACCAAACTGTTTGTCTTCTGGGTTTTGATCTCACTCCACACTCGAGCTCTCTCCACAGAAGTAGGAGATGGAGGCCAAAAGCATGCTGAAGCCGAAGACGAGAAGCCGTACGTTGCAAAGATCGTCACGGACGCAGTTTCTCTCCTCAGGAAATCCCACAAGATGTCATGGATCAAGATCAAGACCATCATGAACAACATGCAGCTCCAATTCTTCCCTCCAGATCTAGAGTAAGTGATACACTGATCACAGACTTTGGCTAATGATGGATGCCCGTCATTCTCGTTCACGACTGGAAGCTTCAGTATCATGAGCAAAGCTTGAAAAATTTGTTGGAAACAGCTTTAGAAGCAGGGACGGAGCGGCTGTCGATGACCAGAACGACGTGGGCTCGAAAGTGAAACAGGTGGTCGAGAAGAGCTTCGGGACTAGCAAAGTGGCGGTGGAGGAGACTGCGAAATCCGCGGCCGAGGTCGTGGGAAAAGCGGTGCGCAAGTCGGCGGAGAAGGTTAAAGAAAGCATGTCCGATGAAGACGAAGGCGAAGAGTCGAGGTCGGAGCTTTAACGAAAAGATCAGCCGTATGATGTCATCGTATTAGTCTCCTTTTCCTTCCCCTTTCCCCCCCTCAACCGTTGTACTAGTTGATCAGAAAATTCTCTATCTCCCTGAATCAAAGCTACATTTGCATGCACTAGCAATTATGCTCTTGATCTTAATCCCAGCTCAGTGTTTCCAGAAGTCGAACAAAAGACAAAGAGTGTGCTGCAAAAAACCAATGATAGAGCTAACCTTTTGTATGCATTGACTTCCAAAGTGATGATTTCTTGTGCTCTGTTTAATAGAAAAACAAAATGCAAACAATGTAGGTTTTTTCGATGTGAACTGTCACTGGTTAACACAAGTTACTAAAGAGAGAAATTCAAACGTGGACGGATGAAAGACACTTCGAAAACTTAAACCGTGAAAGTCCGATGAAATAATCAACACTAGTTTGTCGTTTTCGCGGAAGAAATAGGGAAAAGCCATATAACTTAGGAAGTTTTCCGGGTTTAATGTCTCCGGTTAGTGCCAGAAACAAGGACATTCAATGTCCGTCCCTTTGGTAGCCAGTAAAGTTTGCGAACGAAAACAAGGATTATGGTAATGTAGAAAATGAGATTAGCAATTGAATTTGGCCTCTGCCAACAAAATTCAAAAATGTAAATCAAGGACACCACAGCAAACTCAACTTCTAATCTCTAGATAAATCTGATAGGCCTTTATCACGGTCCGTTAAATTCTGATAAAAATTCGACCGCGATGCATCCCCGGGATCGACCAGCCAATCGACCCATGGATCATGAGGAATCGTGTCCAAGTGTAGCCGAGCGAACGGATGATCGACCGGGTGATCGATCAAAGCATGATCCGAGACGGCCAGCGGATCGACTCATGACCGAGGATGCACGACCGGGTGATCGTGCGGGACGACCGGGTGGCCGATCCATGAACGACCCTGCACGACCGAGCGAACGACTCACGGATCATGCAGGGCGGGCGAGCGGACGACCGAATGAACGATCCACGGATCATGGCGCTCGACCAAGCGAGCGGCCGAGGAACGATGCGAGTGAACGAGCGGGACGGCCGGGTGGCCGATCCATGCACGGTACAAGATCGATCAGCGCTCGATCAGCGCAAGAGCGGCGATCGACCGCCAACACGCCCAGCGCTCGAACGGGCGATCAAGCGAGGAACACACGGACGGCCAGAACATAAAATCGAACGAGCGGCCGACACGACCGTTGGCCGACACGACCGTTGTCAATATGCCCGTTGAACGGGTGGGCAAGATAGCCGTTGGACGGCCGAGTAGCCGTTGGAACAAGCGGGCGACATAGCCGTTGGAGTGGCCGACATGAACAGTGCCATGAACAGTGCTCGGTCGAGAAATAGCCGTTGGGGGCTTTTGTGACCGTTTGCCCGGGCTTGTTGTATATATAGGGGCTGAGTCCCCTATTGTAAAGACACTCTGAACATTCTTATTTCCGCATTGAATACAAAGCAAAGCTTCCTTGCATTCTCTCATTCTTGTGTGATCGGTTGAGCGTGTGAGCAAGCTTTGAGCTTCAGAGTCGTGAGAAGGCTTACTTGGGATCAATTCCTAAGTGCCGCACGGTGTTTCGGCGAACGAAAACAACCGACCCGTGACACCTTGCTACAAGTCTACAAGACAGATTTCGACCCAAGCTTGTTCAGGAAAACGAGATTACCCAATCCTAGTAGATGGGTTTGTTTCCCTAGTGGACTCAGAACATAGCTCAAAGACCAAATTTCAGAGTAGATGGGTTTGTTTCCCCAGTGGACTCAGAACATAGCTCAAAGACCAAATTTCAGAGTAGAGTAACGCATCTTTGTTTTGCTGGGAAAGAATGATTCTTATATTAGGTTGAAAAATAGTGAGAAGTCGATTGCAACAAATGCTTTATACTTCCCGATTCACCTAGATATCATACATGCTCTCTAAACCTGTACTGGACACCTCGTAAGCCAACAAAACCCAACAAAGAACGAATCTATTAACCCTGTTACAAGTGAAAGAACAAAGGAAACAAATTGAAGAAATCATGCCACATTTCCAATAGCGAGGCATGATCTGTTCATGTCCCAAGATGAAAGATGCGGAGACTATCAGACGTTGATGTCGGCACGCTTTGATTTGCCTGTGCTGGTGAATTCAGAGGAACTACTGTATGAAAATCTCGGAAACGTATAGTTCTCAGATACCGAAACCGGCTGCTGAGGATATAAAGTGGGAGGTGGTGTAAGATTATGCTGTGCTGGAAGAGGAGGGAGAGAGTTATAATTGTAGGCGCCACTGTTCACACTGCATAAAAAACAAAACCTAGGTAAGAAGAAAAACTGCAAGTTCTGCTTTATCTACTCATGTGGTTATAACAGAACTATTGTATACTTTAGACAAAGGCAACATCATAGCATCAAAGTTCCACACATTTTATCCTCACAGTAGATTCCACGCTAAAAACTGCATCAAAAGGGAAATACCGTACATCAAAAAGATACTCAAGTAACACATCATGACATCTTCTTGCAATCAAAAGGGTAAACAAAAACAGGAAAGAAAGAAGGGGGGAGGGGGGGGGGGGTTGTTTTACATCATTAATAGTTTGTGTTAGAAAGTCCAACCCAAAAGCTTAAGCTATTAGGTGGAGGGAGACCACATAAATATAAAGAGCATACAAGACCCATTTACAAGCGATGTGGGACGACAACAACAACAATACAACTTCAATACCCCCTCTCACGTGTAAGCAATCTGCACGTGGAAATTAAATAATGGGGGGTGGGTCCACATACACGGAAGGAAATAACACTGGCTCTGATATCATGTTAGGAAAATCCAACCCAAAAGCTTAAACTTTTAGGTGGAGGGAGACTACATGAATATAAAGAGCATACAAGACTCATTCACAAGCGATGTGAGACAACAGCAACAACACAACTTCATCAGTTTGCTTTGCTTTCCTTGGAATTATAAAAGGTCAAGAACTTCTGAAAGGAACATCCATCTAGTCAGTTAATGCGGGACTAACCACATGCAAACATAGAAAATATCCTACAGCTCAATGATGAATGAAGTTTCGAGAACATTATCAGAATGACAGTCATTTGCAAGCAAAGTTTAGAAAAAGGCAAGATGAGTGAACCTCGTATTCTTGTAAAACTGTTCATCATCGCTCAAATCATCATCCAAACGCTGGGAAGTTCTCTGCACTGGAGAGACAGACCATGGATTGGCCGAAGGCAACTCATCTGAGACATACCTTCTCCTGATTAACTGAAAAAAGAGGGCCCACTTTCAAATCAAGCAATAGAAGAACAATCTCTAAGATGAACAGGATAACTACACCTACCGTCTGAAAGAATTTCACTATAGCTTCCTTGTCATATCTTGATTCTTTGGCAGCCTGCATTGTCAAATTGTAGAATTCATTAATTAAATATGCTTATTATTGACTCTGAATAAGTACAGAGAAGACAATCAACAATTGGTGAGTACTTCTCATGATAAGTTATTCTTGAAATCATCAATTAACTACAGCTCAATCTAAACTATTCTCCGCTCACAACAGCATATTCAATAAACATGACCCTCATAAAATTAAAGGACTAAAGTGGGCAACTTTATACAGATAATGCCAAGTACTTGCACATCTTTCCAAGTGTATAAGACAGCACATGCTACATTAGATCCGACCAAGTTCTTTCACAAGGTAACTTTATTCCAAAGATCAATATAGCGGATCATTTCAGGGAACTTGACATTAAATGTCCAGCAAAAATTAAGGAGAAGTTCACAAAAGCCTGCATTTATTACATCAAAGAAGGGAAATCAGAGACTTGATTAAAATAAAGTTAGATTACAGCAAAGAAATTAATCACTTGCAAAGGTAGATATAGATTAAACAGCTAGCAGAAAGTTGTTACCGAAATCAGATGAAAGCTTAAGCTGAGATTATTACCGCAAGGAGTCCACCACTGCCCGGAAATGTCTCTGTCAGTGGAAGTTCCTCACTGGATGAGAGTAAACCTTGCTTCTCAACCCACTGGCGAGCAGCATCCACAAGATTACCACTGCTTCCTCTCATACTATCTTTCGCAGCTACATCTGCTTTGTTACCAATAACAAGGTATGGAACAGGAAGGCCACAAGGACCTCCAGATCCTAGAGGAGCAGAGAATGTTCCAGTTGCAGCTATTTCAGCTGCCCATTTCTGCAAGCTTGATTTCGTCCTTCTTTGAGAGAGATCATGGACAAAAATAACACCTATCATTGATAAGAATACACAGTTACACATGGATAGTGAAGAACTCGGACAAGGTGTGCTACACACTACCAGCAACAGATAGATACATATAACTACATTGATGCAACGTGAATGTAAAATCGCATATGGATGCGATTCACTCATTCTACCTCCGGTCCCAGAAGTAGCTTAATTCTGTCAATTTCCAAATGACAAACCAAAGATTAATGCTTGTTGCCAAAAGAATGTGATGATTTGTTTGATGTTCGTCCGGCAAACATTAAATAAGCACTACTCACAAGCAAACATGGTAAGAAGCTCTTGATCCATTTTAACCCGACAAAATTTAAACTGCCAACACTCCATTCAGATGCCTCACGAACCACAGCTTAAGATGTAACAACCAACCCGATTGTGTATTTGCAGAACTACAAGTGTCATGTCATAAAACAGACAGTAGAGATGAAAGAAGTAGAGACTCGCCCTTTTTTAACTCATACCAAAAGGATCCCCATTTTAGTTCACACAACTTAACAATAATTAGCAGATCTGTACATGCAAAAGTAAACTCAACCATAATATAGTAGATCTGGACATACAAAAGTAAACTTATTCTCACCATTTATCTGAGAATAGAAAAGAGATCTGCAATCTTTGTAACGATCATGGCCTGACATGTCCCAAAGTTCAACAAAAAAATCTCTGTCAGCATCACCACTACTGCTGGTTGAAGAGCTACCAGAGTTTCCATAAGAAATAAGCTGGATCAAAGGAAACAAAAAAAAATTAACGTAAAGCTTGATTTCCAGAAATATCAGAGGTCTCCTATGGAGGCAATCATAGATAGAGCATACCTTCAAACCAACTGCGCAACCAATCGTTTGGGCAGGACGGGCAATGGAAAACCCTTTGACGATCAGATGGACGAGAGATGTTTTTCCCACACCTAGCAATATAGTAAAAGAAATAGATGCATAAACACAATCGATGCATGTGACACTCACATATTTCTACATTTCCGAGTGCTGAATAAAACATAAAAGAGTACATACATTATAAGAGCAGCACATAAGCAATTCACTCCAGGACGAAAATGTATCTCTAATTATCATTTTTGTATCTGTATATTAACTGAGCGCAAATCTTGCATAAATAGAGTTCAAATAAGGGTCCCTGTAGACCAATTAATTGGTTCTAATCACAATGGAAATCACAGTGAAGCCATATGCACTCTCCAATAGAGAAACTATGGCTTTGTTCATGTGCTTGAACACCGCAACATGGAGGATTTGTATAGACACGGTTTGAGCTTCCTCCATCTTAATGATGACATATCTATAATCCAGAGGGACCCATGAACAAATATAATAGAAAATAAATTTCAGCAGTGTAACTCCTTGTTCTAACAAAGCAAGGAACGAACCTGTGAAGTTAACGGTATAAAGTGGGAAGAACAAGGGAATAAATTCTCATTTCTAGAAACAGAAGATAATCAAGGAGACTTAACTCTAGATAATCAAGAAGACTTAACTCTAGTCCCCACATACTCGGCAAATAGTCCTCCTGCCTTTTATCTTAGTACTAATGTACTTCCGGATAATCTCAGAGAACGATTACTATGACATCTAACATAGAATGAAAATCCCAATAATCTTAGTCCTTGGGCGGGAAATTATATATTCACTCTCACCCTGCTTTTCCCGTTACAATGTTTAGGCCTTAATCATCGCAATTCTCCTACATTCCCTCCCCAATGTGAAATCACCAAGCAGATTTACTTTGACAGCCCCGACAGGGCCAACTAACAATTCAACCCATCATCAGATCACAACTCCCAGATTTTCCAAATATACACGCAAAAACTCTGAAGAACAACCCAAAGAAGATTCATCAGCGTCGGCATCAGAATGAACTCACCTGAATCGCCGACAACAAGTACCCGGACTTGCCCACAAGGCAGTCCACCATTATGCTCCTTGACCTCCTTCTCACGTCCCCTCCAAAACATGTTTCCACGCAAGAACCCTCTAACTAAAACCGGCCTCCGCAGATACGCAACTCAATCTCTTCCCATACACCAATCATATCCCCATGAAAAAAGCTCTGAGTCAACCTAATCCCCAAAGCCTTGAAAACAACGGCACAATCCTCTCCAGCACTAAAGAGGGAGTTCTTGGAATCCCGAAGCTTAGGTGATATGCCCAGAGATCTGACCTCGTCGAAACCTCCCAGAAAATGGGGGATTCGCTCGATCAACCAACTGGGTGTCCGTCGAATTCGAGCGCCTTGGAACGGCACGTGAATTCAAGCGATCCCGAGATCAAGATGATGGGACTATCGAAACCCGACGGTACGACGAAGGCGCTACTGAGTCCAACGGAGCTGGAAGTCAATCCGTGAGCACCCGAAGCACGAAGAACGTGCGAAGCGGTGATGAATCGATAAGAGCGAAGTGGCCCATGGAAATGAGATCTCGCAAAGGGGAGGAGAAATTGCCACTCAAGCGTTCCAATTCGGATCGAAGGCGATGCGTGCTTAGATCGGCTCCGCCTCCTATTCACTGTTAACTCTCTTTCCTTCCCCTCCTGCAAATTTTTTTTTTTTTTTTTGGGGGCACATAGGCGTAATCGCATTTTTTTAACTGACTAATTTCCCGATTAATAAAAAAAAAACATTTTTTAGGTCTACTTCCGATTATGCCCCGAAATATTTTTTGTCTAAAAAAAAACCTCAAACTTTAAAATCAAAACTTTTTTTTTATCTAAAAAAAAATTTCAAATTTCAGGTGCAGTCCCAAATCTACCATGAACTTTTTTTTTTTTGTCTAAGAGAAAAACTATGAATTTTTACTTTGGTCTCAAATTTGCTCCCATTAACTCTCTATCCAAAATTCACCGTTAACCGTCTCTAATTTTCATTTCTTGAAATGATTTTGTTTTGGAGATAACTTTTCATGTCACATTGCTGACGTGAATTTGTTATGGACGTGAAAATGTCACGTCAAAGTTAGGACTGGATTATGGGTAAAGAATAGATTGAAAGTTGGCTTTTCTTTGGACAAAATAATATTTGAGGTTGATTTGAGACTGTATCTAAAGTTTGGAACTTTTCGTGAGATAAAAAAAAATAATTAATGGGACTAGATCTTTGATAAAAACCTTTTATAAGTTCTAAATTCATCGAAAATGACTTTCACATCTCTCGACAATTTAAATACATTTTGTAATATGATCCAAATCACTCATTTCCTCCTTTATTAGTCCCCAAAAAATTTGCATGCAAAGAGTTTCCGAGCTATACCGTTTTTGCACAAGAGAAGGTATATTTAAAAATTTCTTAACATAAGAGGTTGGTCTTGCGAGCATCACAAAGACACGACGCATTTTTGTTTGCGTATTGCTGTAATTGGCTTATTTACGACGTTAAATTCCAATATTTTCAAACAGGATGATTACACGAGCCGACTCTATTTAGCCTAGATCAAGATTTAACAAATTCTAGAAAATAAAGTTACGTATACGAGGAAATAGGCAGAAGGACAGCAGAAGTGCCAATAGTTATATACGGTGCTCACTTTAGTGCCAATTTTTTTTTCGGATCACTTAAGTGCCAATTAAAAAAAAACAATCATTTCAGTGACAAGTCCGACGTGGCTTGCCGAAAAGCATATGTGGCGCCTACGTGGCTCACTAGAGCTTCCACGTCAGAAAAATATAAATTAAAAATCAGTGAAAATACTTAATATTAAAAAACTTAATATTATGTGAACTAAAAAACTAAAAAAAGCCATTTTTTTTTATAAAAAAAAGGGTTTGCAGCGGCGAGGGGTGTGACCCTCACCGCCCTCACCGCCGCCATCGCCAGCAATGGCCGGCGAGGGGTGGGGGATGGCCGAGGGGGGTCGCCGAGGGCTGGGCGACCCCCGTCGAGGCCTCGCCTGGGTCGGCGAAGCCCGTCTGGGCTCGCAGACCCGAGGCGAGGCCGACCTCGCCCAAATCTAGGCGAGGTCAAGCGAGTGGGCGAGGTCGAGCCT
The DNA here is from genome assembly GCA_021437785.1 of Rhodomyrtus psidioides. Taxonomy (NCBI): domain Eukaryota; kingdom Viridiplantae; phylum Streptophyta; class Magnoliopsida; order Myrtales; family Myrtaceae; genus Rhodomyrtus; species Rhodomyrtus psidioides. The sequence goes on from JAILYB010000073.1 coordinate 3,110,274, forward strand.
CGCCGTGGCGGGGCCCGACCAGCCTCGCTCAGATTTGGGCGAGGTCGGCCTCGCTTTGGGTCTGCGAGCTCGACCGGGCTTCGCCGACCCAGGCGATGCCTCGACAGGGGTCGCCCGGCCCCGGCGACCCCCCTCGGCCATCCCCCACCCCTCGCCAGCTATTGCTGGCGATGGCGGGGGGCGGCGATGGCGAGGGTCACGCCCCTCGTCGCTGCAACAGACGAAACTCTTTTGTTTTTTTTAGGGAATTTTACAGTTGAAGTTCAATTTTTTTTAAAAAATAACTATTGTAATGGTTGAAAATTCACGTCTCATCCACGTGTATTTGATTTTTTTAAAAAAATTGACACGTAATATTAAAAATTTAATAAAAATGTGTATTGTTTGGCCGAAATTGACACTTAACTAATCGTTTTTGGCCGGAATTGGCACTAAAGTGATCGCCGAAGACAAATATTCGCCTTAAGTGAGCCGACGAGAAAAATTGACATTAAAGTGAGCGCCGTACATACTAAAGTGAGCGTCGTACATAAATATTGACACTTCTGCTGTCCTTTTGCCCGAGGAAATAGGTCAAAATTAGAAAAATTAAAATAAAGTAAAGTAAAGCAAAGCAAAGCGAAGCGAAAGGTGAGGGAAAGAATATTAAGGTGGGGTGGGTGACAGCGAGGGCGTGGGAAAGTCCGCATTCACAAGTTGGGGAAGAACCTCGGAAAAACGCCGGACGAGCAATGCCGTTTTAGATTCGGTTCCATTTCCACCTCCTCCAATTTGCCCATCGAAAAAGGAATTTTTACACACCGATCGATGGCTCGATCCACTGCGCCTCGTCTCCTCATCGGGATGATCTAGATATCTCCTCCGATTCTCCACTCTCTGGTCAACAATTCCATCCTGAATTTCAGCTCTCTCTCTTTCGCCTTCGATCGGGTTCGTTCCCTCGTTCGGTTCTTCGTGCAGTCCGGATGCCCTGTGCGCGATTCACATGGTGGTATGACTTATGAGATCAGTGTGTGCTTAGTCCGTCTCTAGTCCTCGGCTTGATGAATTTTTGCCCGGACTTCGAGATTGCGTTGGCGTCTCCTGCTCTTATGGGTGCTTTTCGAAATTTCTGTTCTCAAATGTTTGCTAATTATCTAGGACCAGCAATTCGGCATCCACTTGGGAACTTCTGCTGTCTTGCGTACGTCGTTGTTGGGCATGTTTTTGTTTGCTTTTAAGTGATGATTATGCCTTTGTTGGTTTTTGGATTGTCGTGTTTGGACTGCATGATGATGGGCTCATGGTATGCGTGGGATAAAAACATAGAAGCGCTTTTGCCAGAACCTTATATCTGAAGCGGTCACCTGTCATTTGGCAATCACATCAATACTCTCGGGAGACGAAAAGAGACAAACTGGAAAAAAAAACAGAGCTTTTTCTTTGTGCTGTAACTTTTGTCACACGCCCTGACTTAGCCATTTTGGCAATTGTCTGAAACATTTTTGCCTGGAAAAATAGCTGTTGTGCAGGTGGGTGAAACGATGTTTCTTGTGTGTCAAGAGAGTAGTAGAGTTATTTGGGGAGTAGTTGAAGGTTTAGAGGAGTCACTTGCTGCTTAGTGAGATTAAAGCTCATATTGCACCTATGCTTGTGGATGGTTCATTTGCGCCTTTTTAATATGTTCAATCATACCTTTCACTCTGGCTGAGCATTAGCTCTTTCAACTGACGAAAGGGTTGACACCATTTGGAATATCAAGTTTCCGAGGATTAGCCGCATATGTAGAATGGTCGACTTTCCTGCCTTTATCATGTGAAGAGACTCAAATCTGGCCATCTTTTATTCTACTATCGTGCTTTTCTTGCTATGCTATCTGGATGTTTCAGCTTACTTCAACTTGGAGCGTGTTTAGTGGCTGCAATTACCTTTTCGGTGAAAATGAATTGAATGGTGCGAAAAATCGACCTTTGATAACTCTCTAGTCTTTTGCAATTGCACAATTGGAGCTGTTTTAACTTACTCATGCGAACCTTGTAATGAGAAAAAGAAAGGAACTTTGGAGAGTAAAAAGAGGGAGAGTAAAAAAAGTTACAGGATTACTAGGAGTTCATGCCAAGAACCAGTTTCTCTCTTTCCTCTTGCTTACCGGGGCATCTGTGAACTTAACTAAGTCATTTGCTATCAGCTATAAAGGCTGTCATGCCCAAAATCATATCTGATGGTTATGTCCAACCTTGGTACTGGGAGCCTGCAGAGGCAAAAATAGAACGGTTAAACCGTTGCTTTTAGCCTGTCATTTTTCGCTTTGTGCAAATAAAATGCTAATATCCATTTGTCTAGTGACATGATGCTCTACACTGGCTCTATTTTTGCCGGGCTTTGTTGTCTCTGGTTCGAACTCCGACATTGATTTATACTCGTTCTTCCGTCTGATAGTTAGTATTTACATGTTCTCGTTCTTCTGTCTTTTAATGATGAATATTATAATCCGATTAATTAGAGAGCTCTAAGCAGAATTGCCAATGTTGGTTTACAGTTCTTACTGCATGGATGTGGCGGCTGATGGGGCATAAATGGGAACAGCGGTCTTACCACGAGTTCTCCGCATATATCCAGTTTTTGCTGGGGATTAGCATCTTGATAGACAATGTTCCCGCTAACCTCTTGCCGTTCGACCATAAGCTATAGGCCAATACGTCCATCAGATCTTGAAATCTTAGAGCAGATTCATGGGGATATATTTCCCATTAGGTAGTTTAGCCCTGTTAAACTTTGCTCTTTTGAGGGCTTTTAGTTGATGTGGATATGTAGATCGACTAGTCACTTTTCTTAGATGATCAGTTGGATCTACAGGTATGAATCTGAGTTCTTCCAAGATGTTGTCCATGGACGTGGTATAGTGTCTTGGGCAGCCGTTGACCATAGCCGTGATGATGGAAAAGGCGACGAGCTAATTGGATTTGTAACAGCAAGGGTTGTTCTTGCTACAGAAAGTGAGGTGAGTGTCCTCTCATTCGGTGATCACTTTTATTGAAGCTCCTTACCATTTGTTCTTCCTCAAGCACGACTGGAGCCAGAAATGGGTTCTATGTTATGAAACTGAAGAAGATTATTGACAGGATGATTTTGTCACGTTTTAATGCAGCTTTACACTTTAATGCAGCACGAGTTTTGGACATTTTTTTTTAATTAGAATTGTGCTTGCAGATTGTGGATCTGCTTAACTATGATTCTGCAGAATCAGAATGGTCGTTAGTCTACATTCTGACGCTGGGAGTGGTAGATAGTTACAGAAATCTTGGTATAGGTGGGTTCTCGTTTGCTTTCTCTGTGGCTCTTTTTCCCTGTTCTGTGACCATAAAAGGAACTAACTTGCTTGTTCTTTGATGTTCAGCCTCTTCACTCATTCTTGAGGTTATTAACTATGCCTCTAGCATCCCAACTTGTCGAGCTGTTTATTTGCATGCGATATCTTACAACTTTCCTGCCATACACCTATACAAGAAAATGTCATTCAAGTGCGTACGGAGGTTGCTGGGTTTTTATCTGATTGATGGCCAGCATTACGATTCCTACCTGTTTGTTTACTTTGTAAAAGGCTGTCATTCTCCTTGCTCACCAGCGTAAGTTTCCGAGTAGCTATATGTGTCGCTGATGCTTTATTTGCCTTTTTGTCCTTTTTTTTTGGGTAGAAGAAATCTGACATGGTATTCCTCTTATTATTCTTTAGATTCAGTAAGATCACACTTCTTTTTCAGAACATCATCTGACTGATTGTTTGAGTTCCAATTTGATGTCATTATCTGTGTAATCGATTTCCTAATGTGGTCTTGCTAATATAACTACCTTCATAGCATAGACGCTCTTGGGCTTTATTCTTTCCAAGTTCGATTACTTGTTGTCTGAGATGTCATCACACTGATTTTGAGACTGTTGAAGTTGTCTAAAGCAAATGAATAATTAAATACTTGTCCTGTAGGGAGCTTGTCACAGCCATCATGAAATATGTATGGAGTGGTTTCCAGTCAATTACTGCAAAGCTGTGGAGCAATGAAAGGAAGGTCAGGTGGATGGTCCAGATGTAATGAAGCTCATTCTCTAATATAGGCAGCACAGAGCAAGAGAATCCTCGAGACTCAGAGAGCTGAGGATGTGTTTACTATACGTATGCTTGATCAACCAATAGTTGGTATTTTAAAGAAGGATGCAGATATATTGTCTGCCTTGTACTTTTGTACTTACCTGTATATGGTATCACCTCTTGTGTAGCTGTGTTGAAATAATCTCTCTTGCATAACATTTCTTCAGAATTTCAGGCATGATGTTCATTTGCACAGGATGTATTCCATATATCTACTTCCAACTCACTGTATGATGATGATTCATATATCGATGATTGCAGTTGATATGGATGTCATCTCTTGCCCAAAAACTTGACTGAGGAAGTGAGGCGCATCCTCCACCGGCCCATTGCTCTCGGAGTTACCAGCAAACGATTACCAATTAGTTTCGTGAATGGACCACCGATGTGTTGACAAGAGAGGGGTTCGGAAAGGGATGAGAAAGATATATCATGGGGTAAAAGAACAGAGACAATTTCATCAATGTATACCAGAGCTCTCTCTCTCTGAGATACATTTGAAGTGGCCATAGGCACATTTTCCTTGTTTATGGAGGTGTGAAGCTCACATATGACCATGAGCTTTTTCATATCATATTGCTGATCTCATTAACAGTGAAAGGATATTAAAGTAATCATTCATCTTTGCAAAATCAGTTTCAGCGCCTGCTGTGGGATCCTTTTCTTTTGATTCCTGGCGATCATGCATGGCTCAATGCTTCCTGTTGGCCGTCTGGTATCAACAGCTTACGAAGGAGCCTAAATGCAACAATCTCATTTGTTATGTCAACAAAGGAAAACCCCTTCTGGAGAAGCCAATCGCATACATGGGTTAAATTAGATGATGCCCATTGTCGTTTACAATGCCCAGTATATGTGCGCTCCTCTTCCCATGCGCGGGAAGTGCAAGACTAAAGAACATTGTTTTGCAGGTCGAACTATGAATCAAAGCAAGCACGCACAAAGCCGGTCAATCATCGCTAATTAGAACTATAAATTGGAAGAGTTGGTGGTGATGTAGTTCACATTGTGAACCGAAGACAATCGCACATGCATAATCAAAGTAAGCGAAATAGGTGGATCGTTAGAGAATAACGCTATTGCAATACGTGCATGTCGAAGATGACTCCATACTTGCAAAACTGCATGAGGATTTTACACTCTGTTTCTCTGCTCAGTCTTGTTTTCTCTTCGGATGAGGGTTGTACACAGAGAGTGCAATACAAGTCCGAGAGCCGCCAAATCTTCGAAGTCAGCTCCCTTTGGCCTTCTGCTTCTTGCAAAACTTCATCTACTGGTACTTACAAAATCTCTCTCTCTCTCTCTCTCTCTCTCTCTCTCTCTTCTGTGTATTTAGATAGATCTAATGTAATCCATGTAATGTGGGTGAATCTCATTTATTCATGATTGTTTACGAAGAAATTTCCATGAAGAATCAGCAAGCCAGAGCAAAGTTTAGTGTAAGAAAGATCTTTACAATATATCTCTCTTCTCGAACAAGGGAGAACAAGGAAGCTCCAACAGGTACAGAAGAAAACCACATGATTATTCGTACCCTCGACAGCCGCATTCCAACGTAACGAAAACATCACAAAACAGACTCTTAACTTATTTCTTGACTTCCCTTGGACCCAAAATGTGACATCATAAGGATGACGCATTCTTTGTTGGCATGAGCTGTATTTCCTTTAAATTAGGCAGTTTTTCCCTGTATTATAGTCTTTCCTGATTTATTAATATACTAGGGTTAGCACATATATTATATATAAGGTCGATTGTAATGCTGTAAAGATTCATATTGAATATAGAGGAAAATATATTTTTTCATGGTATCAGAGCCCTAGGGTTTGATCCTTAGGGGGCCGTTTTCGTCACGATGTCGCCGTCTCGTGCCGGTCGACTTCGTCCCATTCGAGTAATTCATTCTGCGGACCTGATCTCATGGCCGACGATCAGCCAATTGTGAAAACTGACCAAGCGGATGCTAGTGCCTCTGCTACTGCCATTCTGGCAAAACTGACCGCTGCGATGAAGCAGCTCTTGACCCAGCAGGCTGCGCCGCCGCGCGTTGAAGCTCCTGCTGCATCGATTGCTGTCAAGCTTGATGGCAAAAATTATGGCGTTTGATCCCAGGTTGTTGAGATGTATGTATCGAGCAAAGACAAACTGGGCTATTTGAACGGTGGTTCTCCTGAGCCCCTTCCGACTGATCCGTTTTTCGACAATGGAAGACCGATGATTCAACGGTGAAAGGTTGGCTTATCAATTCTATGGACCCAGCCTTGATACCAAATTTTATTCGATTTCCTACTGCCAAAGTTGTCTGGGATGCTGTGGCAACGACTTTTTTTGATGGATCTGACACCTCCCAAATCTATGATCTTAAGAGGCAGGTTTCTCGATTGAAGCAAGGCTGTGGACCCATCGAGAAATATTACAATGATCTTCAAGGGCTCTGGCGTGAGATTGATTTCCGACGTCCTAATCCTATGCAATTTCCGATCGATATTCAGAAGTACAATGCTATTGTCCATGAAGATCGAGTTTATACTTTTTTGGACGGTCTCGATGACCGCCTGGACAATGTTCGTGCTGATGTTCTGAAGATGGATCCATTCCCCACTATTGAGCAAGCCTACGCACGCGTTCGCAGGGAAAATGTACGCCAAACCGTGATGTTGACCAATGCTGATGGCTTTCCTACGAGTGCAGCAATGGTCTCACGGGGTAATCGAGGAGACCCATCTCTACAGATGATGGCTGGCAGTTCGGCGGGTAGAGGTGGGCGCTCTCGGTCTGCTGTCAAGGCCAAGTCTCAGGTGTTCGGTGGCTGTTCTCATTGTGGAAATTCCAAACACACTAGGGACACTTGTTTTAAGCTACATGGATTTCCAGATTGGTGGGACGATTTTCAAGCGAAGAAGAAGAAATCTGAAGCAGAACTGGGCAAGAGTACAGGGCAAGCATCCTTGGTGACTGGGAGTTCATCTCTTTCCTTAGTCTCGATGGTATCTACAGCTAATACTTCCACTCTTCCTCCTGAAGGTAATTGTGGTTATGGTTTTATCATTACTGGTCATAGTGGAAACAATGGATGGATTATCGACTCAGGCGCTACCGATCACATGACACCTCACCTCGATGATCTAGTCAACTGTACCTCACCACGACGAGACAGTGTGTATAATGCTAATGGAAATTGCCATCCAGTCACCGGGGCTGGGAGTAGAGGTGGCAAATGGGTGGGTTGGGTCGGGTTGAATATGGTCCGACCCATATTGACCCATCTGACCCATATTGACCCATATTTAATGACCCAAACCCGACCCGACCCGCGACTGACCCATACCCAACCCGACCCTTTTTGACCCATATTATCAAAACACAACAATAATTTAAGAAAATATTACTAAAATATTTCCCGACCCCGGTCCCTGCAATGGCCTCGACCCTAGCCCTTGCCCCGGCCCGTGCCTCGTCCCCCGCCCCGGCTTCGGTCTCGACCCCGGCCCGGGGACACGGCCCCAGCCCCAAGACAAGATCCCGACACCAGTCTCGGCCTCGGCCCCGGACCTGAGACCCGGCCCCAGCCCCGGTCAAGACCTCGGCCCCAGCCCCGGGGACCCGGCCCCAGCCCCGGCCTCGGAACCCGGCGCAAGCCCTGACCCCGGACCCTGGACCCGGCCTCGGCCACGGCCCCGGCCCCGACCCCGGGACCTGGCCCCGGCCCCGGTTAAGGCCACGGTCCTGGCCCCGGTACCCAACCCAAGCCCCGATCCCGAGACCTGACCCCGGCCCCGGGACCCGACCCTGGGACCCTGCCCCGACCCCGACCCCGACCCCGGGACCCTGCCCCGGCCCCGGTCACGGCCACGGTCCCGGCCCCGAGACCCGGCCCCCGATCCCGAGACCCGGCCCCGGGACCCAGACTCGGCCCCAAGAATCGACCTCGGGACCCGACTCCGGATTCGGTCCCGGTCCCGATCCCGATCCCGGCCCCGGCTCCGGCACCGGCACTGGGACCCAGTCCCGGTCCCGGCCCCGGCACCGGGACCCGAACCCGGTCCTGGCCCCAGCCCCGACCCCGGGACCCAATCCCGACCCCCGGCCCCAGGACCCGACCCCGAGACCCGGCCCTCGGTCCCGCGACCAGGACCCGACCTCGGCCCCGGGACCCGACCTCGGACCCTGACCCGGCCCCGGGACCCGGCCTCTGGACTTGGCCCCGGTACCCGGCCTTGGCCCCGGGACGAGGACTCGGACCCGGTCCCGGTCCCGGCCCCGGCCCCGGGACCCGGCCCCGGTCACAACCTCGGTCCCGACCCCGAGACTCGGCCCTCGGTCACGCGACCAGGACCCGACCCGGCCCCTGGACCCGACCTCGGACCCGGACCCGGCCCCAGGACTCGACCTCGAACCCGGCACCGGGACCCGGACCAAGACCCGATCTCGATCCCGGCTCCAGCCCGGCCCCGAGAACCTATCCCGGCCCCCGGCCCCGGGACCCGGCCCCGAGACCTGGCCCTCAGTGCCGCGACCCGGACCCGGACCCGGACCTGGTACCGGCTCTAGGACCTGACCTCGGACCCGGACCCTGCCCAAGGACCCGGCCTTGGCCCCGGGACCCGAACTCGGACCCGGTCCCGCTCCTGTCCCCGGCCCTGGTCACAACCTCGGACCCGGCCTCGGGACTCGGCCCCGGCACCTGACCCCGACACCGGGACCCTGCCCCGGCCCCGGGACCCGGCCCCCGGCCTTGATCCCGGCCTCGGGACCCGGCCCCCGGCCTTGATCCCGGCCTCGGGACCCGGCCCCGAGACCCGGCCCCGAGACCCGGGCCCGGGACCCGGTCTCAGGACCCTGCCCGGGGCCCCGATCTCGGTCTCGGCCCCGGACCCGGGACACGGCCCCGGCCTAGAGACCCGATCTTGGTCCCGGCCCCCGCCCCAGCATCGAGACCCTATCTTGGGACTCGGCGCAGAGACACGGCCCCCGCCTCGGCCCCGAGACACGGCCCCGAGACACGGCCCCGGCCCCGGGACCCAGCCCCGATCATGGCCCCGACCCCGGCCCTCGTCCCGGTCACGCTCCGGTTTTCGTCCCGGTCATGGCCCCGGGACCAGGCCCTGGCCCCTGTTACGGCCCCGGCCCCGGTCACGGACCCTGCCCCGGTCACGGTCCCGTCCCCAGGACCTGGCCCCGGTCCTGGGACCCGGCCTCGGTCCCGACTCCCGGCTCCGGCACCCGGCCTCGGCCCCCGACCTCGTGACCCGGCCCCGGTCCGAGGACCATTTGTAACTTGGGAAAGGATGTTATTAATATGGATCGAAAGTGGGTCAATATGGGTCGAAAGTTGATTTAAGGGTGACCCATTGTTGACCCATTTTTAGTGAACCATTTAAAATTTAATGACCCATATTTGACCAATATTATACAAATATGGGTCAAATATGGGTTTATGACCCATATTGCCACCTCTAGCTGGGAGTGTGGCTCTCACGCCATCTCTTTCTTTATCTCATACATTACTTGTGCCATCTTTGTCCAACCGTTTATTGTCTATTGGGCAAATTACTGATGAGCTGAATTGTTGTGTTCTTATGTACCCGAATTTCTGTTTGTTTCAGGACATTCTCACGAAGGAGATTATTGGACGTAGTACTAAGAAGGGGGGCCTATATATTGTGGATGATCTAAGCTCTAGCTGTGCATATCACACTCCTAGTCAGTCTGTTAGTAAGGAGAAGGATGTTTGGTTGTGGGATCGTCGGTTGGGACACCCATCATGTAGATATTTGAAGTATTTATTTCTTGAATTGTTTCGTGATTTATCAGATTCTGTTTTTCAATGTGAAACATGCATTATGGCAAAGAGTCATCATGTTTCTTTTCCTTTGAGCTCTAATAAAAGTAGCAAGCCTTTTTGTCTGGTTCATTCTGACGTGTAGGGTGCATCTCCAATTACTACAATGGCTGGAATGTGATGATTTATAACCTTTGTTGATGACTGCACACGTATGACGTGGTTGTATCTGATGAAGCATAAAGATGAGGCCTTTACCATATTTCACATGTTTCATAAAATGATTGCTACTCAATTTGGAGCTCGTATTCAGATTCTCCGCACGGACAATGGTGGAGAATATATCAATCAACACCTTACCTCTTATTTTAAGGAACATGGTATCATCCATGAGACCTCTTGCCCTCAAACCCCTCAGCAGAATGGTGTGGCCGAACGAAAGAACCGCCACATTCTAGAGATGGCAAGAGCTCTTCTTGTCGGCGGAAATGTTCCAAGAAGGTTATGGGATGCAGCGGTAATCACAACTGTTCACTTGATGAATCGTATGCCCTATCGCGTGTTGCAATTTCAAACTCCATTACAAACTCTATATCAGTTTATGCCTCTCTCTTTAGTCTTGACAATACCTCCTACAGTGTTTGGGTGTGTGGCTTTTGTGCATCTTCACAAGAACCAACGCACCAAACTTGACCCATGTGCGGTACGATGTATATTTGTTGGCTATGGAGCTCATCAAAAAGGGTATCGCTGCTATGATCCGAAGACCAAGAAGACACATGTTACCATGGACGTGACTTTTCTGGAGTCCGAGTCCTATTTTTCTCCACCCCAATGTTCCTTTCAGGGGGAGAAATACATTGAAAGGAAAAATTGGTGGGATATTGGCAAGGATGGTGCGGAGTCAGGAGGACATATGGAGTCCGGGGTGCGATTGGGTGGGGCTGAACCATTAACCAGCTCACAAAAAGTTTCAATTATGCAGTTTAATGAGGGGGTGCACTGGCAGAAGATGAGGGGAGTGTGTTCGTTTTTCAGCTGAAAGTGGGGATGATCAGCAGCCTATATCTACATCTAATGAGCGAGATCAGCCCGCTCCTTCGCAAATTGCCCCTTCTTCAGTACTCGACCACTCTCTTGAGAATGATCCTAAGGTAAGCTTTCTTTCTGATCTTGAGGTGTCTGATGATTCTGATTTGGTTGTTAGATATAAACTCCCTGACAGGCATAATCGAGGCAAGCCTCCTAGTCGGTATTCACCGGATGTAGAGGAGCGAAGGTCTAAATATCCCATTGCTGATTTTGTGTCAACAAGAAGATTGTCGGAATTTTGCAAGGCTTTTGTGTCAAATGTATCAACTGTTCAAATTTCGAATGGGGTGGGAGAGGCCTTAAAGGATCCAAAATGGGTCCAAGCTATGAAGGAGGAGATGGAAGCACTAGAAAAGAATCAGACTTGGAGACTTGTAGAGTTGCCAAAAGGGAAGAAAGCCGTAGGATGTAAGTGGGTGTTTACCATTAAACACAAGGCAGATGGAATCATTGAGAGATACAAGGCTCGATTGGTCGCAAAAGGATACACACAGACTTATGGTGTGGACTATTAGGAGACTTTCTCTCCAGTTGCAAAATTAAATACTGTGTGGGCTTTGCTATCGCTTGCTGCAAATCTGGATTGGCCATTGCATCAGTTTGATGTAAATAATGCATTTCTTCATGGAGATTTGAATGAAGAGATTTACATGGAGATTCCACATGGATATGGGTGTATTAATAAGCCAAATGCTGTTTGTAGACTGAAGAGATCGTTATATGGTTTGAAGCAGTCACCTCGTGCCTGGTTTGGTCGGTTCAACTCAGCCATGAGAAAAGCATGGTTATTCCCAGAGCAATTCAGATCACACTTTATTTTTGAAGCAAAGCCAAGGTAAGCTGACTGCCCTGATCATATATGTTGATGATATGATTATAACATGAGATGATACTGAAGAAATTTCGAGACTTCAAGAGAAGTTGGCAGAAGAGTTTGAGATGAAGAACTTGGGAGGACTAAAGTATTTCTTGGGTATTGAGGTAGCTAGATCTAAGGAAGGAATTTTCTTATCACAGAGAAAATAAGTACTTGATTTGTTGGCTGAAGTAGGAATGTTAGACTGTAAGCTCGCTGATACTCCTATGGTACAAAATCATAAACTTGGAGAGTACTCTAATCAAATGCCGACTAATAAAGAGAGATATCAAAGATTAGCAAGAAGATTAATTTATTTGTCTCACACTCGCCCAGACATTGCTTATGCAGTAAGTGTTATGAGTCAATTTATGCATGCTCCTAGTGAAGAACATATGAATGCAGTATATCATATCCTTCGATAATTAAAGTCAGCTCCAGGGAGGGGGATAATTTTTGCAAAGAATGGTCACATTGTAGTGGAAGGATATACAGATGCAAACTGAGCAGTGAACGTAACAGATAGAAGGTCGACGTCAGGTTATCTCACATTTGTAGGAGGTAACTTGATCACGTGGAGGAGCAAGAAGCAAAAAGTTGTGGCTCTATCCAGTGCCGAGGCAGAATTCAGAGGAGTAGCGAATGGGTTGTGTGAGTTATTGTGGCTTAAAGGATTATTGTCCGAACTTGGGTATCCACCGGAGTCTGGGATGAAGTTGTTTTGTGATAATAAAGCTGCTATAGCTATCTCTCACAATCCGGTTCAGCATGACCGAACCAAACATGTTGAGGTTGATAGACACTTTGTCAAGCAGAATTTAGATACTAAAGTAATACAGCTACTTTTTGTCAAATCTGAAGATCAATTAGCCGATGTATTGACCAAAACTGTGTTAAGTAGAGCGTTTCAGAGCCCACTCATCAAGATGAGTATCGAAGACATCTTTTCACCTACTTGATGGAGAGTGTTGGCGTGAGCTGTATTTCCTTTAAATTAGGCAGTTTTTCCCTGTATTATAATCTTTCCTGATTTATTGATATGCTAGGGTTAGCACATATATTGTATATAAGGTCGATTGTAATACTGTAAAGACTTCATTCTTTACTTCTTATTTTGTCACTCCATAGTTTAGTTTATGAACAACCATTAGGGGCAAAACCTAGCTGTCTTCCAGCAACGTCATAGATCGCCTTGAACGTCCTCTGCTGCAAGTTTCCGCAGATGATGATGTCGGTGTCGTCTTTGTTCGGCACGAACGTGAGGCAGACTTGCAAAGTGCTTATGGTGTAGAACATGCCGCTAGGATCCAAGTCCATGAACGCGCCTCTGCTGAAGGTGAATCTTATCTTTGGGACAACAGCGGGTTTTTGGTTGCTGAAATCATAGCAAGTGTCAAGAAATGTAGAACTCTTTGCCCTCTTGTAACTTGCCATCTTTTTCCGGACAGCCGTCCTCAAGGCATTGTACGCCGTCAGGGGCAATCGGGTGAACATCATCCGAGAGTCGATGAAAGCCTTTGCTTTCGAGAAGGTTGTTGATGGGATATGCAATCTAGTCCCAGCTACCGTGATTTCGACTATGTTGATACCATAAGAGGATGACCCTTGAATTGTGGCAATCGATGTGAAGGTTAATGACTTAGGCCTATCACTAGTCTTGCCAAATGTTAGGTACCCCTTCGAGCTGGACGATGAAGGCAAGCAATAGGAGAAATATCGGCCGTACTTGCTCGCAGTTTGTCCCACGATGGACAAACCGTCTTGGGAGAGACCAAGCAGGCCGGCCATTTTGCCAAAGTCGCCAGAATTGCTTCTGCCACACCCGAATCGGAAGTTCCTTATCACATCCGTGGACGTCAACGTCAACGTATCGGTCGCGAGGTTACTGAACGTAAACGATCGGTCTCCATAAGTTTTATGGTAATTGCATGTTGAGCAGGAGCAACTTGTGGGCATACCTGCTCTCATTGAATAAAAATCATATTCTTTTGATGAACAATCCTTGTTCAGAATAAGAGTGAGCTGTGTATTTGAAAGATATATACCTGATTTAGAAGCACTGCAAAAAGGCGAGGTACAGGTGTTTTAGCGTAGGATGAGGAGTGAGACGGGTTAAAGATCGGCTTGGATTGAGGGTAGCAGTGGGAGCACAGCTGGCATTGAGTCCAAGTGAGGTCACTGCCAGTGTCGAAGCCGAGTGCGAGCTTCGACTGTCTTGAGCCGTTGCCAACGGTCACAACGTACTCGAGTGAGTCGAAGGAGATGCCGACCAAGGCCCGGACAGTGGCCTTTGAGCCTCCTTAGCCGCCTCGTTTGGTAGTGTCATCACTGCTGCTGCTGATCGATAACTTTGATCGAATCGAATCAACCCACGACTGGTCTCTGACCAGGATTTTCATGTGGTTGAGCGTGTTTGGCTTGACTCGAGCGCGCGGAGATGCTTTTGCACTACTTCTAGGGACGATTTCCGGATAGCACCTGCATGATGATGTTACTATGAGAGGGCTTAATCAAATAATGTACAAAATTCAATTAATGTAAATTTTCCCTCGGGATTTGATCGTTCCAAAAACATCAGTCAGTTTAGCTTCTTCTTCTTTTCATTGATTTCCTCACAAGGTGGATGTTTTGAACATCATTAGTCCTAGGTAGAATCTAACATGGATCAATTGTTGGAATTGTAAAATTGATTTTGATGTTAATATTAAAAAGAAGAAGAATAAGTTGCACCAAGTGGATAAAGCAAAAGATGGCTAGGCGGCAATTTCCTATTGTTCACATTTTGGCGGTGTAGTGCAGGAAGAATCTCGGTCAAGTGAGTCATCCATTAGCTGTCCAAAGCAAAGCAAGTCCAACTCTCATTGGCGGCGACTTCCTTTCACACTAAGGCGGCAACCTACGGAGTCCTATGGCGGTGCATGATTTCTATAAATAAGAGTAACGCCAGTTGTGTTTTTTTTTTTTTAAAGGTGTGTTATGCCATAGAAGAAGCATATAGAGAGAGTGAGAGAGTTAGAGTTGTTTTTGTACTAAAACAAGCTTAGCAAAGTTTGTGTACTTTTGAAAGAGCCTTAGCAAATGCTATTTTGAATACCATTCTCTCATTTTTATATTCAAAAACTCTCTCGCGTTAAAGCCATCAAACTTCCCCAAAAACCCATTCTGGTTCCTACATCAATGACATCCTATCTGAGGTGATGCGGTAATTAAGAAACTGATTCATCACGGGTCAGAATACATTATCATTAACAAATGAGATTCACCCACATTACATACATCACATTACATCTATTTAAATGCACAGGACAAACACATACCCACACGAGAGAGAGAGAGAGAGAGAGAGAGAGAGAGAGAGAGAGAGAGAGAGAGAGAGAGTTTGTAAGTACCAGTAGATGAAGTTTTGCAAGAGGCAGAAGGCAAAAGAGAGCTGACTTGGAAGATGTGGTGGCTCTCAGACTTATACTGCGCTCCCTGTGCATAACCCTCATCCGAAGAGAAAACAAGACCGAACAGAGAAACTGAGAGTAAAGTCCCCATGCAGTTCTGCAAAATGGGAAGCAGCCATCTTCGACATGTACGCAGTTGTCTCCCCTTCACAATGAGAACCGCATCGCCAAACCCTACAATTTGTAATCCTATGCTTTGCACTGTTGACGACATTGGGCTCATCCAGATTAACCCCGAGGGGGTTTGTCTTTGCTGACAGAGAAAGAATGAGATTGTTGCATTTGGTCTCTTTCATAAGCTGTTGATACCTGACGGCCATTGTGAAGCGTCGAGCCATGCTTGCCTGCTTGGTCGCCAGGAATCAAAGAAAAGGACTCCAGACTCCAGAGTGGGTGTTTCGACTGATTTTTCCCAAGATGAATCTATTCCTCTAATATGCTTTCACTTTGAAATGAGATCAGCAATATGATGTGAAAAAGCTCATAGTCATATGGGAGAGCTCTCGGCCAAACCACACCTCCGTACACAAAGAAAAAGTCCAAAATATCCTAAGGCTATTGCACCGTTACGAATTCACTCCTAAACATTTTCAAGCCTTGTCAACTGAGCCCATTCGGCCGATTTTGACCGGAAATCTATACTATGTGGCACGACCGGCGCTGACGTGGATAATTTTTAATAATATTTGAATCTTTTTATTGTCTTTTGTTCTTTCCATTCTTTTTTTCTTTTCTTTCTCTCTTTTTTCCCCCTTCCCCTCCTTCCTCCAGCCGATCGGCATACCCCCTTCCAGTGGCAATGGGGGTGAGCTTCGCCACAGCGAATAGGATTTTTTGGACAATATTTCCAGAATCATCTGTCGCGTCCCTTTCCCAACCTCTCTTCCTGTTGAGCCCGGGTCTCCATCTCTTATGATATGGATTATGATAAGAGGTTATGTGGTCATGTGTTAGCTAAAATCATTTGTCAAGTTTACCTCGTGCGTGGGGGCCTATACCCTAAAAACCCTGCAATTTTAGCTGTTGTCCCTATTCTGTCTTTTGTCTCATAAAAGAAGCTTTAGGTCCAATCTCAATGCTATCATAAACTATTTTTTTGAGTCATAAAAAATACTCAATTCAAGGTCTTGTCTCAATTCTATTCTGAACATTTTTTTTTTCTATGACAAACCCTCAACTTTAGGTCATC
Source organism: Rhodomyrtus psidioides (assembly GCA_021437785.1). Classification (NCBI taxonomy): domain Eukaryota; kingdom Viridiplantae; phylum Streptophyta; class Magnoliopsida; order Myrtales; family Myrtaceae; genus Rhodomyrtus; species Rhodomyrtus psidioides. The sequence goes on from JAILYB010000073.1 coordinate 3,126,765, forward strand.
TCTCAACTTTACCGTCCAGTCCCAATTTTTACTTTTACTTGAGTCAAAATCTGGCCCCATTAAGCCTTTGTCGAGAAATGAAAGACTCCCAAGCACGAGCTATTCGAGTGTCCTGAGTGCGAGCCCTCTAATGGTGAGAGGAGAAACATTCCCAAGCACAAGAGATCGAAAACCAAGCGCAAAATCACTAAAGGCGGTTTTGACGAAGGGTTAATTGAGGCAGATTTAGAACTCAAGTAAAAGTTGGTGATCGTTTATGAAACAAAAAAAATTATGGTAAAAATTGAAACTGGACTTATAACTGGGATTTTCTTTTATGAGACAAAAAAAAAGGTTTAAATTAGGATTGGTACTTGATCTGGAGACAAAAGATGAAACCTTAGGCTGCGTTTGGTAGTCAAGATAAAAATTAGGATAAGATAAGATTTATCTTATCCTGTATTTGGTTCCTGCCGAGGACAAGATAAAAAGGAATATAAGAGAATATAGCATGTACATAATTATCCCATGTGAGAGGTGGGATAAGGGAGGATATGATTTCTTATGTCCTTGATATAAAAGCTATTTTTTTTCGAATAACAAAATTTTGAAATAATAAAATTAAAATAATAATTAATTTTGAAAACTAATATTAATGCTAACATAAAAATTAAAAATAATTTTTTTATATATACCTTTATGTATTTATAAATTTGAGTTTCTTTGTACTTTATAGTATATATTTTGTTTATAAACACACACTTCACATCCATATCATTACGTATTTTAAGTATGATAGTATAGTTTATTATTTAATGAAATATTTATAAAGAAATGATGGAACGTAATAAAAATAATGAAAAAGGTTATATAAAAAATAAAAAAATAAGTAAATAAAAATGAAGTAGAAGAACCATATTTTAAATAAACAAATTTGAACTTGAAAATGATCTTTCTAACTCTCAAACAATGTAGGAACAATGGAGGACAATGAAATTTCTGAAAAAAAGAAAAACCTAGAAATCTTTATTTCCTTATCTTATGTATCTCTGGTTCATGTTGAAGTTTCAGCATTCCATTGTAGTTTTTTAGTTCACATCAAAACTTTACGAAAACAGCATGAGTCTTGAAATTTTTTCTTCGTAGTAGGTTCTTAGTTCATGTCAAAAGTTTATAAAAGTAGAAAGAGAGTCAAAACTCATTACCCTTCCTAGTTTTATGGTTCGTATTAAAGTTTAACCAAAGTAACGAGAGAAAAAAACTTTTTATAGTTGCAAATATGAATGATCATATTTTCTCTCTTTTACTAGAGTTGGGAGTGAATTACGAGAGATTCTTATATTTTTCGTTTGTGCATTTTCATGTTCATTTACATTGACATGTGCACATACCAAACAATGAACATCATAGGATATGCACAACCAAACAGTGGATATGGTATGTTAAAATCCCTGGATTTTATATCTTATCCTATTCAATTCTATCCTGGCTAGAAATCCAAACGACCAAACACAGCCTTCATTGTTCGAAGTAATGATGGGTCAACTTCTAATTTAATATATGTTGGAAAATATAATGAAATGGAATAACAATGTAGTTGGATTTTGGGGCGTGTAATCACTGTCTTTTAGGATCAATTTGCCCCACGAAGTAACTATAGGTTTTTGGCAAATTCCATTCAGGATACAATAAAGTCATGGCGAGAATACTGGATAGCAATTCTAGTAAATCTCCTAAAACTCTCTGCGAAACAATGAAAGATGGTTGTCTCTCTTTTGAAGGAAAACGAAGAATAAAAGTTCATGACTTAAAACTAAATAGAATTATATGTTATATAAAACTAATAAACACACCTCTTGATGTCTAAACTGCCCATGTACGAACGCACCTATTCATGTTCGAAACATCGCACCAATTCATGTCCGAAAAATTACAATTCGGACATGACCGTTCGTGTGTGATAACAGTCATTTGGACACAACTGTTCGTAAGCGACAGCCGCTGTTCGGGCGCAACTACAGTAACAATTTTTTAAAAAATATAGAATATAATTATAAAATAATTTATTTCGAAATAAAAAAATAATTAAGAATTATTTTCGTCCGTGGCGCGTCTAATAATCGTGTCAAAATCGCGCAATCACACGCGCACCCGCATGTTATCGAGCGATAGGGGGACAACAAAGCGGCACGTTAGAAAGTGCAATTATAAGTAGAGGGAGACCACATGAATATATATAAGACCCGTCGTCAAGCAATGTAGAATAACAACTTCAACACAAAATGCTGATTTTCTTTTTTTTTTAAAAAAAAAAAATTTCCACCGGCGGCTTCTTGTCGCCTCCTTCTCATGTTTCGAGAAGAGAATCCTGCAGTTTTTTTTTTTTTTTTGGTCGAAGAGAATCCTGCAGTTACATAGCAACAATTGTTTGCCTCTGTGCATTAATGGCTTTCTTGTCCAACTAATGTCTTTCTCTCTGTTTCATGGCCCATAAACAAGACGCGAGAGAGAGAGAGAGAGAGAGAGAGAGGCTTGGGCGAAGTCTAATTGGTTCAGTCATTTGTCTCACTTTTCCCGCTCCCTCTAGTTATCACCCCAATTCATACGACTTCGTTTTAAAGGAAAGGTATGCCTTTTCTAGTAAGAAATATCATACAATAAAGAAAGCCAAAAAAAGAAAAAGAAAAAGAAAATAATAAGTGGACCATCCTAAAGGAGTTGGGGCATGTGATGCAAGTAGGGCATAGGGTGAGGGTGAGGGCGAGGGCGGGGGCGAGGGATGAACGGAATGGGGAATCAAAACAAGACAAAGATCATAGGAATCGGTTAGGTTTACCGATGCCCACAAGTCGATTTTAACAGGCTGGATGATCTCGAGACCATCCGGTTATAGCCAGCAGACATCGATGATCTCGGCATGTGCATCCTTCGAGTCCCGAACTTGGTGGTTAAACTCTACTACGGTGACGATCCGATCGCTAGACGGACAAACTCTATTACCGAAATGCTTTTACTTGAAGGCGAATGTCGAATGTCGAATTTCGAATGGAGGGTCACATACAATAAGTGTGATCTTATGTTTTTCTTTGCTGGACATAATCGCATAGGGTGGGCGGTGGGCTGCCGTTGGATCTTTTTGGTGCGATCATGACAAAATGGACAACAGAGATGGGCCCACGGGCACAGGTCCCAGAGACGAAGTGGGCCCACTCCTCACTAAATTATTCTGATCACAACTTTTGTTGGGGGATGGGGATATGGCCAATTTCAAGGGAGGAAACAATTGGCATGTGCTCTTCCCTTTTTGGGAAAAATGTCAAAAAAGTCCTAAATTTATTGCATTAGTGCCAATTTAGTCCTAAACCTTTTTTTGGTGCCAATTCAGTCCTAAACCTTTTGCATTGGTGCCAATTTAGTCCTAAACCTTTTTTTGGTGCCAATTCAGTCCTAAACCTTTTGCATTAGTGTCAATTTAGTCATAAACCTTTTTTTGGTGCCAATTCAGTCCTAAACCTTTTGCATTAGTGCCAATTTAGTCCTAAATATTTTGTATTTATGCAAATTAAGTCAATTCGATCAATTTTGGCCGAAAATCATTGGCACAAATATCAATTGTCCTACGTGGTACGGTTTGCACTAACGTGGATATTTTTTTAATATGTTTTGATATTTTAAATAATTTTTAAAAATAATTTTTAAAAAACAAAAGAAAATGCTTAAAAATTATTTAAAATTATAGAATAATATTAAAAAAATATCCACATTAGTGCAAACCGTTCCACGTAGGACAATTGATATTTGTGCCAATGATTTTCGGCCAAAATTGATTGAATTAACTCAATTTGCATAAATACAAAATATTTAGGACTAAATTGGCACTAATACAAAAGGTTTAGGACTGAATTGGCACCAAAAAAAGATTTAGGACTAAATTGGCACCAATGCAAAAGGTTTAGGACTGAATTGGCACCCAAAAAAGGTTTAGGACTAAAGTGGCACCAATGCAAAAGGTTTAGGACTGAATTGGCACCAAAAAAAGATTTAGGACTAAATTGGCACTAGTGCAATAAATTTAGGACTTTTTTGACACTTCTCCCTTTTTGTTGGTGGAATGGAAAGTAAATGCCCAAGGCACTCTCGATTGGCTATGTCGCTTGTGACTTGCTGAGTGCTTTTGATTCCCTTCCGAAGATTTGTGCACATGGCCTTCCAACTTAATTGGAGAAAAAGACTGGAGAGAAGCAACAGATCCTCCCTCCTTTTTTATCTCGTTTTTTCAGGGAAAACAGTTCCTCTTCGATTTGATGGTTGGCACGGAAATCGCCATTTTGATGTACTAAAATCTTTATGTTTTATGATCGATTGGGTGGACGATGACGTGATGATCCGACACCGTCTGATGTAATTTTCCATGTCGGGGGGCTTCAACAAGCTATCGGATTGTATCGTTTTGAGGTACTTGGGCGGTTTCGGCTTGTGAACCGAGGAGCAAGAATCCAATTCGATTTAGTTTGGTCTCTAGGCTTTATGACTAGATCGAACCAATTAAACAAAAGAAATTGTTAGTTAAATCATCTTAATCCTTTATGGTCCAGTGTCAATGCCTGTTTGACTTCGAGCTTTGCAGTCGTCGTCTCAAAATTTAGCTATTTAAACTTTATGGTGGTAAGAAGCAGCGCAATGCCGTCGGTTCCTAAACCATCAAGGCCTCCGAGATTCTTCTGCATTCCACACTAAGACACTCGTGGCAATCGGCGGCATTTGTCAAGGTCCGCCTCCTTCGCTGTCCGGTAGTTAATTACTCGAGGCCATGTCCAAGCTGAAGCTCCCTCCATGTCCCGCTAGTCACCTTCAATAAGCACGGTTCTCGACTGGTCAAAATGCCTTAGCAGTCAGCACCTTCAATAGCCCATGCGCCTTCGGGGGCACTATCAACCAATGTGACCTATGCTTCTCTGCTTCAACTCTGCCCTATAGCAACTACCCAGACCAGGTCGATGTCTCACCTCAAAAACAACCCCTCCGAGCCAACCGCCAAAGACGGTAACAACTATTGACACTAGAAATAGGCTTTAAAGCAGAACATAAAGTGACAAATTTCAGTCGCGAAATTAGCCCGTGCAGCGCTTGGCAAGCCATGCCAAACAGCCTTCCCCATATTGTTGTTCCATATAACACTTAGGCGAATAACTTTCCCGCATTGGATAGTACCACGCGCAGCTTAGATCGGGCATCCATTACATTGAGTAAGACGAGTAGAACCCTTTACGCACAACAACTGGTTTCGACCTGCCATGGTCTCATCAGGAGAGCGGTATCAGCTCCCGACCAGTTTGCACACGGGAGGCCAACCCCGCCTTTACAATTCCGCTTGGTATATTCTAGTTAACTCAGAACTCCTAGTACAAACCCGTTCTGATACCACTCCCAGGGATCCAGTTGTCTTTTCCCCTACGCCTACTCTCCATGATAATGCCCCAAGCTCCACCCACTAGGGAATCCGAGTACGAGAAAACTTGCCCACCTAGGACACGAAATACCCAGCCCGTGTCACAAGGGCCATGGTTAACCAAAAGCCGAAACCTATCTTTCAGATGCAAAAGGAGATATTATACCCACTAAAACTTTCCGTAGGTATTTTCCTTGCTCGCTATCTACAATTCTGAATACTGCTGGTAAATTTTTCTTCCTCCCTTGCAATGCGGAGTCCATTTCTTCCCAAGAGATCCTTGTTCTAAGTATTAACTTCAACAACAATGTCAAGGCGCGGGAAGAAGCAAATTCTTCCCTACCGCCTATATGTGAAATTGCTTGGAGAAATGTGATTTGACTAAATCGATGCAAGTGGTCACCTATCAAGGTTAGAATGCAACTGAATTTCAACAAAGCGGAGAGACTTACTCATGTACTTGAAGAACGACTGTACCCGAAGTAATCAAATGATGAATTTCAAAAGTCTTCACCAGAAAACCTCTCTGTAATACATAATCAAAACAAAAGCAAATGTGTATTTGAAGGGCCAGTACTTAAGATCTTTGCATGTGATATCCTCACTCCACAGGCCAGAAGAAAAATTATGTGCTACACTAATCAAGACAAGCTAAAAAGTCCTAGAATATTTCCTGATCTCATACATAATCGAAGATATAGACACGAGGTCCTTGTTAAGTGCAGATCCCCCCTGGATTTTCTTTATGCAATCTGAAAGTCTGGTATAATAAAGCAGCAACTGAGTTAAAGCAGCTCGCAGTATCTCCATACCGCACAGAAAGTTGCTGAAAGAGGTAATCACATCTTTGTGCATCAATTCTATCGCGGCTTTCCACCGGCTACCAAAGTCCTTCACAATTGGCTCAACTTCAGTGACGGTTATAGGCCGCTCTGATGTGGAACTTGGGTCCTCGGCTGAATGGTGATGATAACAGGGAGGAAATTAATAGAGGTCAGGCATAGAAGGAAATTAAAGTCCATCCAATAAAATAGCAACAGATGATAGGTACTTACAGGCCCTCGTCTTTACAAACTTGACTAGATCACTGAAGTGTTCCAGAAGTAGTTCTTCCTGCAGAAGAGAAGCACAAATACCATGAAAGTTTCTTAACAAAGAAGCAAATTTTGTGGTTTCTCAGATTTGATTGAACTTCTTCAATGAAATGTGCAACTTTAGTATGCAACAGGTAAATTTCATACCACAAACAACGATGTATTGCTCTTCAACAATTCCTCAAAGTGCAGTTGAATTTTCCCACCTTCTGGGCTGGCTTCCTGGAAAGTAGTCAATATTTCAGGGGAGCAAAGTGGCGTTCAACAGACCGATAAGATTATTTAGGGGAAATACCTATACGTGAGATGAAGTAATTGCTGTAACATACCTTGAGAACAGCAATAGTCATGTCATAGTTATTGATAAGAAACACGATCTGCTGCTTTGGTTTTGAAAATGTTTTTGCTAGCTTTATAAGTAAATCATCCACAGCCATCCTCAGCCGCTCCAAGTTCAATTCTAGCTGCAAACAAAGAGTTTGGAGTGTATTAATCACTCACGTGATTTAAACATACCCTTGTAATCAGTATACTCACCTGCCCATCTCCATATCCAACATTAAGGTGAACAAGTGATGAGGTAAATTCTGCATAACGCCTTATGACATAATGAGGATGGACGTCATCTTCCCACAATGTCTTGACATTAGCATTGCGAAGGCTGTTGAGATGCAAGTCAAACACCATTTTGAAGCGTGGCCACAGCGAGATATTGACCTGCTCATTTTCACTTGATAGTAAGTTGCCATAAAAGTATATAACTGCAGGAGCAGTGGCAAATTGCTCCAACAAACTCGCAGCAGGTTTTAGTACATATAACACATAAAGCCCTGACAATAATAAGCACAAGTTCCCCTTATATCCATTTGTAAATCATAGCTATTACATGGTTAGATCTTTATGAGACATTTGTAATTACTATGCTTTCAATTATCCAGACTATACACACACACACACACGATAAAAACATCAAAATCTGATATCAACTTTCTTGCTCCATCTGTGAAACTTTGTAAACATAGCCAAACTGAAGATGCATGAACATGATATTCTAAGTGAGCTTGAGGAGTACAAATTGAGAAAGGTTGCCAATTGATACTAAATGATACGTGGTGAGAAGATACAAACCTTATCTAAGTATGAATCTAAGCATGGAATTCGTCGCCGAGACATAATTAGCTGAAGAAGAAAAGAAATGAAATATTAACACGAAGACTAGTTAAAAGGAAATAACACAGCCAACCATTTTCACGAAATGAAAATCCATTAGCATACACAGCTGCAGACAATTCATGGCTGAAGTCAATCTAAAACCAGTTTCTTGTTTATGGGGAGAAAATGGTTAGAGCAAATTGGCAGTCAAGTACCTTTGACCCAATTAATCACTAGATGTTGACAGTTGAAGTCAATTTGAAAACATGTAGTTGTACGTGGAGAAGAAAACGGTTCTTGAAAAATGGGCAGTCAAGTACCTATGACCAGTTAATCACTTAATGCAAACAGATCGAATGCCATAACTTCAACAACAACTTGGAAAGGCCAATTATCATTCAACTAAATAGTGCTACTACTAGGTTGGTTTTTCTCATCTTATTCGCTGCAGCCATTATGAACTTCTGAGACTACTTCCAGCAAAGTAATGTGAGAAAAATAGTTGCCAAAATTTATAGCAGATCGTATCCAGCATTATGTTATGACTTCAAGTAAAATGTACTTCACTGGATGCACTGGCTCTGTAACAAAGAAAGAAATAACTGCAGATCAAATAAGATTCACCAACATTACCTGATGCTGGTGTGTTATCCGTATCATAAGCATAAGACCAATAGCATCATAACAATTGGGTAGTATCGTACCGAAATGTTCATCGATGACAGCAAAAGGACCTAATTATATCCAAGTAACAACACATAAGCAATCTTCATGGCTGCTGCAAATGTTGGTGGAATATTGCGAAAGAGAAAGTCAATACAAAGTCCAAATGGAACTATTAAACCCCCAATTCATTGTTATTCAAAAGCAATAGTTGCAGCATCCATCCAGTCACAAATAATTTAACATCAACATCAACAACACCTTTATCCCAAACTAGTTGGGGTAGGGACAAGGATGCCAAATGGGACAAGCACAAAAGATGCTTCACTGAATAAGGGAATGCAATCAGACCAACCTGCAAAAGTCTCGAAAAAGATAGATTCTTCTCCAAAGAAGTCATCACAGAAAAGGTACCTATAAAATGTCAGGGTGATCACATATTAAACAATGATAAACAAGAAATTAATAGTCAGAGAATGCTCTGAGTACTCAGAAGTGGCAGTGTCCATAAGCAGCTTGTGTAAGCTCCTGAAGAGTACTTCATATGGGTACTTCTGTGAGCTGGCTTCAGCTATATGTGGAATCAATGCAGGCTGATCAATTTCCTGAAACCAAAGATACAAGATAATATTCACCTCCCTCGTGTGACAGAGAGATAATGAAAAGAAAAACAGGAGGAGTATTTCAAGAGGTTTCTAAATCAAGGGCGGCAAACATCACTATTTAATAAGGTCAGAAGATAATGAAAAGAAAAACAGGAGTAGTATTTCAAGAGGTTTCTAAATCAAGGGCGGCAAACATCACTATTTAATAAGGTCAGAATTCTCTATTCCTTCACGTTACTTGAGAAACTATATGTTCTTCATGTGCTCTTTGACAACTGCTGGGTAGGTTTAGAAAATAAATCATCCTTAGCAAGAGAGAAAACTGTCAGCGGTCAGTGTAATATTCATGCCATAGCTGAAAACGAAGAGGCGGAGGGTGGCAATAAAACCTTGGTGCTCCAGCAGAAATTTTTTGTTTGCAGAATGAGATGACTTAGCCTAGTTATAAAACTAATTTTGTCTCAAATGACACAAAGTTGCTCACTTGGCAGAATATTTAGTCCTGTATAAGAAATCTGGATATTTGCAAACTCAAAGAACTGCCTGCACAAAGGCTGGCTTATAAGATAGAAGTCACTATTAGAAAACCATGATTTGACAAGAGGTAATTAACAAAGATTAAGAGGGATGCCAACTGATCAAGACTGCCAGACACTCAACGAGTTCCAATTATTATAATCCCTCTAGCAACAGCACGGTAACTCCTGTCAAAGGGTGCATAGTATAACCACATAATTACAATTACACAATTGACAAAAGTTTATCATCAAAAAGTGCATAAGGTCTTAATATAATTATAGATCATAATTACAAGAATGAAACCTTTAAAATGTTAATCCTCTCCCCCAGTGCAAATACAGCAGACCGGTTCTTCAAGGGCTCTCTTCCTCTAGAAAATAAACTCGTACTCCTGGTATCCACACCAATCAAATCACTAGATGTTGCTATGTCTAATTGCAATTTCTCCAACGCTTGAATATAAGCTCGGAAATGTGCACTTAAAACCTGCAGCCAGCCAGTGTCAAACATGTTTAGCCACCTATAAATAGATGCTAACAACCTTATATTGTGCTGAAGATGAGCATGTCTACATAAACCAGAAAGAAGCCACGTAAATTGAACTAACAAAGCTGTAATTAGATTTCCTAGTAAGATGATGAGCATAAATGGAGACAAGAGCACCCATGACAGATGCCCATTTAGCTAAGGTAGGAAATAAGAACGGAAAAAGCAGCATAACTTAAGAGGTAAGACATCTCTGGAATAGATTAAAGCGAACAACTTACAGCCCAAAGTACGCTTAGTCACAAGATATCTCATTATTACACTACATTGGTCATTGAATTCTCCCATTTGCAAAAAGTTCCTTCATTAAACCCATCAAAAACCGCAAACTAAAACTGAAAACAGTCTTCATATGAATAGCAGAAAGAGCCGCTGCAACAGAAGCCAGACTTCCCTGATTGGGATGGGGTGATGTAGCATTATGGAACAGGTAAAACCCAATATTTCTGCCAAACAATGTCATTCTGCACACATTTGTGGATCTAGTGCCATTCTAAATTCATATTATACATCATTTCCATAGCTCAGTAAGGTAACTGCTTAGTCATGCAAAATATGAGCTGGATTCTGGCAATAATATAAATGTGTTTACCTTGTTCATCGTATCTATATATGCTCCACGAACTTCAAGGTAGATCTCCTTGCCATGTTCCTTCAAGAAGGAAATAATATACCTAGAGAAAATGTGATGTCAACCAAACCGCATTGCAGACCATATATCAATATTTGCTTTTTTGCATTTATTAAACCAAATGGCTAAACCACTTATACAAGCATCATGGTGCATTATATGCAAATAGGTAAGGACTCATCGGTGAGATTTACACAGAACAGAACATTGTATCATAATAATTTGTTAATGCACCAAAAGTATCTTGTTAGGAAACTAGACAGCATATCCAAAGATTTTAAGTCAAAGCATAACAGATACATCCGCCAACATCAACATCAGAAAACTAAAATAACAAAACAACAAGAGACCGCTTACTTGTATCTCAGAAGAACACTCTGTTGAAGGATCTGAATATTAGTCTTGGGTTTTCTCAATGCATAAAGCTTCTGAACAATGAAATCAAAAACCTAACAACAACAGAATTAAATCAGATGAAGTACAAGGATACTATTAACATAGAAGAGAAACAGTACAAATGGATCACTAAGAGTATGCCAGTATATTGACATTCAGTAGCTCCACGAATACTTTATGATAAGAGCCTTGATTTCATACTAGGTCGTCTTCTGATTTTATCTTTTCATTTAGCATTTGAAATTTGATTAAAATCAGCTCAAAGCTCAGTTCTTTATGAAGATGTAGCCTTTGAGGTCATAATCTATACTAGTTTTTTTTTATGACTTTTCATCTGGCAACTTAAAATAAGTGCTTAATCTAAGTTTCTCCGAACTACTAATTTGGATCTTCTAGATAATTGACTAGGACACTGTCGAATCTGATAAATATAACACCCTGAAAATGTAAAGGGACACAAACAAAGGTATGCCAACTACAGTTAAGGAGTACACAATTATACAAGACTTGGTCACAGTTCATATGTCAATGCATTTATAAGACAAGATAACAACCTTTGAAACAGCTTTCTGGCGCAGCTTTTCAAGCTCAGGCCGAACATCTTTAAGGGCTTTAGATGTTTTTGCAATGTGATCCACTTCAGTGTGCTTCAACTTCTTACTCAAAATCTCAAGAGTTCTCAGGTACTCATCATTGACCTGAGTGATAAAAGAAATCGTGTGTTAAACATCTGAAGTTTAAAAGAAAATTCAAATGATAACAGAGCATAATATACCTTTTGCTAAGAAAATGGGTAGGGAGTTTGGTATTGCCTTGAAGATGTGGAAAAATTAGGTGTGGAATTTAATGTAACATTTTTCCTCTAGGACCACACATTTTGAGGACTCCCAAATCACCCTCATCCTTGTCTCATATTTAGAATTTTCTTGGGGCACAGTAGACAGCATGGTGTTATCTTCAATCTTCATTGCCATGACATTCGTGCCATCCTAGATTAGATGTGTTGCTTTTTTCATTTTTATTTATGACCCAAAGCAAAGTCTTTTTCATGGCAAAAAGATGTATCACTCAATTCCAGTTTTCAGTTTGACGAACAAAAAGAGTCGTCAGAGCACAGGGCCCCTGCTGGAGCTTCTAAAAAGTGCACCACAGAGATGACTGAGAAAAGAGAGACCCAAAGATAGGAAAGAGTACTTCTGCATCAACAACTATTTGTTGCATTTTTCCTTTTCACTTATGTCCCAGATGAATAGTCTTTTCAGGGTAAAAACATGTATTGATTATTTCCTTTCAATTTTCCATTTCATGAACTAAAACAAGTTGTCAAAGTACAGGCTCCCTGCTAGTGATTCTAAAAAGTACACCATGGAGATGAGTGAAACAGAGGAAACAATACCTCTGCATCAACAATTATGTCCACCATTCTTGGAGGGACAATAATATCTTCAACAAACTTCGCCAATTTCGATTCTGCCACCTGTTTGGATCACGAAGCTAATATGTTTACCTCAGAAACTAGAAAAAGAGAAAAAGAGGTACCTTAAGTTTACAAATGCAGCAGAAAAGCTCACCTCACCTCAAGCACCGCTATTTACAGATATAACATGCTTTAAAATTTTAGTAGATAAACAAAAATGCACCCTTTACTTGAAAGATTAAGGTTATATGCAATTGCTAAACATCCTCTTCCCCTCCCCACCTGGAAGAGCCTCATGAGTGCAAATGCCTTTCTACAGAATAACATTCTTATGTGCCTCAAGGAAAACATCAGAATATGGAAAATTTTGATGGAACGTCCTGTAGCTAAGAAGGCAGTAACCAAACCTAGCTATTGGCGATGTAAGCAATGTAAAGTTAGTACATCTTAATTTGCGGTTGAAATGTGGTATGTACAAATCCAATGAACAGAATATTTTTCTCATAAGTTTGAAAAAAGTAGTAGTAGTAGTAGTAGTAATAAAAAACAAAAAACCCAATAAAAGCAAAAGAAGTAAAAGGCGATAGTAAGCCTGTTTTCTCTGGAAATAAAACCTCAAACCAAATGAATAGGACTCATCGTCTTCAAGTATCAAGACATTAGACTAGAAACAGGGAAAATGAGAAAAATTAACCTCACAATAAAGACTACCATACCAAAGCATCAGCCTATGCTAGAAATGAAAATATACTACAAAGCAGACATTAATTACCTTGCGATTCTTCAGCTTGAGACCCATATCCATGGACTTCTCCTGAAGAATTTTTATATCCGAGCTAATGGATCCAATCTCAGCCTGCAGAAGTAAGTTTAGTTTAAAAAAAAAACCAACAACCAAAACTGTCTGAACTAAGAGACAAAGTGGTAGTTCAAAATGATCATGCGAGATAATAGGCATGCCCCAAAAAAGAATTGGAGCAAGTGTAACTTTTTACAGAAGTATGTTGACCAAGGCAATTTAAACACAGGTATCACAAGCTGCCTTCCGTACACTATATAACTTGTAGAAGGCAATGCAATGCAGATGAAATGAAGCCATATAGAAATTCCCCTTCCACACCCCCCCCCTTTTCCCCCTCCCCAAAACCCCACACGCTACTCACAATCTATGAGGTGTTAAGGAAAGTTGATATCAGAACCCAATTTCCTTCTACAGATTTTTCCTGTCCACAGGGACAAATTTTGGCCTCCATTCACAAGAAAATAAACAATCCATTTATTAGCATGGTCAAGGCATAACAATCAGAAGAGGCGTGATATAATGGTGACATTGGCCATACAGTAACAAAGCCTGAATTTGATGGTAGAATGCTTAATTAGGGAATTCCACAAGAGGGAAGCCTTTCTTCGAGCAACTTACCCAAGTGTTTATTGGTCACAGCAGAACAATGTGCTTATTTAACAATGTCCAGCGTCCAAAATAGTGTCATCTCATCACTTACTAAGTGTGAATCTGATATCCATTTGTGAGCAAATAATAGTGAAGAAATTTAGGAGAAATTATTCTGAGTTTTATTCTCTAGAAAGAGCTACTGAATTACATGAGGCCTCTAGCCTTTTATAGCTGCTTATCCAGCTAATTATCTACGCTAACTACTAAAGTAACACACCAGATATACTAGCCATAAATCTGGTTAGTATCTGATGGTTGAAACAAACAAAATAACAGCACCCTAAAACTTAGGAAACAAATCTCTAAAAGCTAACAAACAAAATCCTGAAAATCTGGAAACAGAATAACCGACTGATCTTCAACACTCCCCCTCAAGTTGGGTTATGAATGTCTATCATACCCAGCTTGCACCTTAGAGTCTCGAAACTATTTCTGGATAAACCCTTGGTCAGTATATCCGCTGTTTGATGATTGGTTGGAACATACAGGAGCTTCAATATTCCTTCGTCGAGTTTTTCTTTGATGAAATGTCGATCGATCTCCACATGTTTTGTTCTATCATGATGAACCGGGTTTTTGGCAATCTCAATAGCAGCTTTGTTGTCACATAATAATGACATAGGTTTGATATTAGTGAATCCTAGTTCATTTAGGACTCTTCTCAGCCATATGCCTTCACATATTCCTTGACACATTGCTCTAAACTCCGCTTCAGCGCTGCTCCTAGCAACAACGGGTTGCTTCTTACTTCTCCAAGTAACCATGTTGCCCCACACGAAGGTACAATACCCTGTTGTCGACCTTCGGTCCGCGAGAGATCCAGCCCAATCTGCATCCGTGAAAATCTCCATGTTTCTGTCCTTTGTTTTCTTAAAGTAAAGCCCTCTTCCAGGACTTCTCTTCAAGTACTGTAGGATTCGAAAAACTGCCTGCATATGCTTCTCTGTTGGTTGGTTCATGTATCTACTAACCATACTTACTGCGAAACCAATGTCTGGCCGAGTATGTGAGAGATAGATTAGTTTGCCAACTAATCTTTGATACCTCCCTTTGTCCGTTAATGGTCCTCCTTCTTCCATCTCGGTTTTATTTGTGGAGTCCATGGGGTTATTAGCTGGTTTGCACCCAAGCATACCGGTTTCCTTCAAGAGATCAAGAGTATACTTGCGTTGGGAAATTGCAATCCCTTTCTGTGACCGAGCTACCTCCATACCTAGGAAGTATTTGAGTTGACCTAGGTCTTTAACCTCAAATTCTTGTGCCAAGATATTCTTCAGTTTTCCAATCTCCTCCAGATCGTCACCAGTTAGGATTATATCATCAACGTATACGATCATTACTGCTCTTCTACCTTCAGCTGACTTCTTAACAAACATTGTATGATCTGTTTGACATTGAGTGAAATTCAGCTCCTTAACGACACTTGTTAACCTCTCGAACCAAGCACGAGGTGACTGCTTTAGGCCGTACAAGGATTTCTTGAGTTTGCATACCCTATTGAAGCTCTCTGTAGTGTCAATTCCCGGTGGGACCTCCATAAAGACTTCTTCTTCCAAATCTCCATTTAAGAAGGCATTCTTTATGTCTAATTGCTGTAGGGGCCAGTCCAAGTTAGCTGCTAGGGAGAGCAACACTCGAATGGAGTTTAGCTTGGCCACCGGAGCGAAGGTTTCTTCGTAGTCTATACCATACGATTGTGTGAATCCCTTAGCGACCAGTCTTGCCTTGAAACGATCAACACTACCATCGGCGTTGTGCTTAACTGTAAAGACCCATTTACATCCCACCAATTTCTTCCCAGCTGGCAATTCTGTATATTCCCAAGTCTTATTCTTCTCAAGTGCATGAATTTCCTCAAGAACTGCTCTTTTCCACTCGGATTGAGCAAGTGCCTCCTGGATATTCTTGGGAATTTGAATGCCACTCAATGTTGAAACAAATGCCTTGTATTTCGGAGATAACTTTTCGTAAGACACAAAATTGTTAATGGGATGTGACGTGCACTGTCGCTTCCCCTTCCTAAGAGCAATAGGCTGATCAAGATCATCAAGTACAACAGAATTTTCTGAGTTTATGGAAGCATTACCTTCGTCGACTGTGGGTCTTGAACTCGGATCTATCTCTTGAACCGGCCTTGATGTAGTACGGTCCTCCAACTCCTTCTGAGTTTTCCGCCTAGAGTAGACAATTACCTCTTTATTTTTGCCTTGTGTAGCATCTTGAATGGGTAGAAACAAAGGACTTTCGGATGTTGGGTGACTCTCGGATGGTGGAATGGGCAGAAACGAAGGACTTTAGGATGTTGGATGACTCTCGGATGCTGGAATGGGCAGACACGGAAGACAAGCAGAAGTGTCCCAAAAATAATATTCCTCAAAACTCTCCCCCTGAATGGTATTTTTGGAGTGAAAGGGCTGGTGCTCAAAGAATGTAACATCCATGGTGGTATAGAAACGCTTTGTTTGTGGGCAATAACACTTATATGCACTTTGATTTGGAGCGTATCCGAGAAACACACATTTGAGGGATTTAGGATCAAGCTTGCTACGGTGTTGCTGATTTATATGAACAAATGCTGTGCAGCCGAATACTTTGAGTGGGATATGTGAGGCAAAACGAATATGTGGGTAGGTATGAAGTAGCTTCTGAAATGGTGCTTGGAAATCTAGGACACGGGAAGGCATACGATTGATGAGATATGTGGCTGTTAACACTGCTTCTCCCCAAAAATGCTTAGGAACATGGGTGGCTAACATAAGAGAACGAGCGACTTCCAAAAGGTGCCTATTTTTCCTCTCTGCTACTCCATTTTGTTGGGGAGTATCTACACAAGAGCTAATATGTATGATACCATGGCTATTTAAATATGACCCTAGCTGGGAGTGAAAGTATTCTCTCCCATTATCTGTTTTGAAAATTTGGATTTTTGTGCCGAATTGGGTTTGGATCATTAGATGGAAGGTTTGAAATATTCGGCCAATAGCTGATTTTTCTTTCATTAGAAAAAGCCAAGTGAGTCTTGTGTGATCATCAATGAAGGTAACAAACCACCTAGAACCAGAAATATTATTGACACGAGAAGGTCCCCAAATATCGCTATCAATCATGTGAAATGGATGAGAAGACTTATAAGGCTGCAAAGGGTATGAACTGCGAGTATGTTTGTGTTGAGTTGTAAAGTTGTTTGAAACTTTGTAATTTTATACCTAACTTAGGTGAGTCTATACCTAACTTAGGTTTCTTACCTAAACTTAGGTGAGTCAATACCTAAATTAGGTTTCTTGCCTAACTAGGGTATCCTTTCTCTTGTATATATATTGACCTTGTAATTACTCAAGAAGAAGTAAGGAATTACAGATTTTTTCCTTCATGGTATCAGAGCTTTAGGCTCAATTTTTCTGGGATAGTGTTACAGTCCAGCCTTCATTGCTGGTTCTGTTTTCCCGCAGCCTTCATTGCTGCATTTTCAAGGCTGGTTCTGTTTTTTGCAGCTTTCATTGCTGCATTTTCAAACCTTTATAGCTTAAGTACGACTCGTACTCTTGCTAATATTCTCTTGGTACAATGACCACATCCGAAACCACACCCAAAGTCATAAATTTTCCCTCTCCAACCACAAACCAATCGGAGGAGGTTGCCTCGTCAAACATGATCGGCGACCTTCAGAATATTAGGCCAGCCTATAGACTGAATGAGAAAAATTATCTCAAATGGTCACAATTCGTCAAGACGTACCTGAAGGGCAAAGGAAAACTCAGCCATCTACTGGGGACAGGACCCAAGCAAGGAGACCCCAATTTCGATGCGTGGGATGAAGCGGATTCCATGATCATGTCATGGCTATGGAATTCCATGGAATCGGCCATAAGCGATACTTGCATGTTTCTACCAACCGCAAAGGGGATTTGGGATTCCATCCAACGGACGTACTCTAAGGCCCGTGATGCAGCCCAGGTGTACGAAATTAAGGTGAAAACCAGTGGGACAAAACAGGGAGGTAAGACTGTTACTGAGTATGCTAACTCTTTGCAGAACTTATGGCACGAACTCGATCATTATCGGGTATTCCACATGCGGTGTCCAGAAGATGCAGCCATTTTGAAGAATTTTATTGAAAAAGATCGAGTCTACGACTTCTTAGCTGGGCTTAATTCTGAATTTGACCAAGTTAGAATTCAAATACTTGGCAAGGAAGATGTTCCATCATTGGAGGAGACGATTTCCTTGATCCGGGCAGAAGAAAGTCGTCGATCCGTCATGCTTGAACCACGAGCAATAGAAGGGTCAGCCTTGACAGTCGGAAAGGTTGATGAGAATGGTGCTCTACCAAGAAGAGACCACCGGGACAACTTGTGGTGTACTTATTGCAGGAAGCCGAGACATACAAAGGAGAAATGCTGGAAATTGAATGGAAAACCAACCACTTCAAGTCGAGAGTGGGTGAACCGGGAAATGCAATCGAGGCCCCGGGCCCACCTAATTGAGCAAGCTGATTATGAAGCAGAACAAGGGAAAGCGACATTCAATAGTGAAGAAATTGAGAAAATAAGAGGTTTGTTAGGGTCTCTTAATAAATCCTCTGGTGCATGCACAATGGCACTCTCAGGTAATTCTTGGGTTATTGATTCAGGGGCGACTGATCATATGACTCATATCTCATCACATTTCAGGACCTATACACCTTGTCCTAGTAATAGGAAGATTATTGTGGCAAATGGGTCTCTTGCTACTGTTGCAGGGGTTGGAGATGTCCCTATCACACCAAACCTTGTCCTTAAAAATGTCCTACATGTCCCTAAACTGTCTTCCAATCTTATCTCCATACAAAAACTCACTAAAGACCTCAATTGTCAAGCTGTTTTTTACTCATCTTACTGTGTTTTTCAGGATCGGGGCTCGGAGAGGAGGATTGGACTCGCTAAGGAACAAGGTGGACTGTACTATCTTGAGACACCCCTCACCACGAGAAGAATCATGAATAATTCATCTTCATTCTTTCTTAGTATTTCAAATAAAGAAGCTATTTGGCTTCATCATTTTCGTTTTGGTCATCCATCCTTTCAAGTCTTGAGTGTGATGTTTCCAGCCCTGTTCAATGGTTTGAATATTCAAGATCTCCATTGTGATGTTTGCGAGTTAGCCAAGCATAACCGTGTATCATTTCCAATTAGCAATCATCGTAGCTCTAATCCTTTTGATTTGGTACACAGTGACATTTGGGGCCCTTCCACGGTTCCAAACATCTCTGGAGATCGTTGGTTTGTCACTTTAATTGATGATTGCTCTCGGGCCACTTGGACCTTCTTACTCAAACATAAATCTGATGTGAGTAGCATTATTCCTTCTTTTCATTCCATGATTCAAACACAATTTGGGGTCAAAATCAAAGTCTTTAGATCAGATAATGCTAGAGATTACTTCAATCAAACATTGTCCTCTTATTTTCAAAAGGAAGGTGTTATCCACGAGTCATCTTGTGTGAATACACCCCAACAAAATGGGATTGCTGAAAGGAAAAATGGTCATCTTCTTAAAACAACTCGTGCTTTGTTGTTTCACGGAAATGTTCCTAAAACGTATTGGGGGGAAGCTGTTCTTACAGCTACATATCTGATCAATAGGCTACCATCACGTACATTAGACCACAAGACCCCTATGGAAATTCTTTCTCAGTTCTATCCTCACTTTCGTACATCTAACGGCCTTACGCCTCGAGTCTTTGGTTGTAGTTCCTTTGTCCACATTCATCATCATCAACGAGGAAAACTAGATCCTCGTGCCATCAAATGCATCTTTCTTGGTTACTCACAAACACAAAAGGGCTATAAATGTTATCACCCACCTTCAAAAAAATTCTATCTCTCTGCAGATGTCACTTTTGTTGAGAATAAACCATATTTTTCAAAACCTTATCTTCAGGGGGAGATTTCACTCATGGAAGATAAGGAAGATGATGCTCTTGGTGTTATTGATAAACTGGATATATCATCCAATGTTCTCGCGAATCCAAACCCGACCACCGTAACTCATGAACCTACCTTGACTCCTACCTCTAGTCCACCATCTGTTGTTGTTCCCACTAGTCCTACTCCCACTTGTCCAACTCACTTTCATGATTCTATGAGATATTCTCAGGTGTACTCAAGGAGGACAGCCGTTCCAACAATCGAGCAAGTCCAATCTACCACTCCGGGTACTGCTAATGAGAGCATGGTAAGTCCTGAACTTTCTGTGAATGAGCAGCCCAGTGATATACTAGAGACGGATCTTGATCGGCCTATTGCTATTAGAAAAGGGATAAGAGAATGTACCAAGAAACCAATTTATCCACTTTCAAATTATGTGTCCCTTGATAGATTATCATCACCATTCCGAAACTTTATTGTGAGTTTAAACACTATTGCCATCCCTAACACCTTCTCTGAAGCGATGTCAAACGAGGAATGGAGGAATGCCATGAAAGAAGAAATGACGGCACTAGAAAAGAATAAAACGTGGGAAATTGTTGACAGACCAAGAGGGAAAAATCTAGTAGGCTGCAAGTGGGTATTCACTGTGAAGTACAAGACTGATGGCTCCTTGGAGAGGTACAAAGCGAGATTGGTTGCAAAGGGTTACACTCAAACATATGGAGTGGATTACCAAGAGACTTTTGCACCGGTGGCTAAAATGAACACTGTAAGAATTTTGCTATCTTTAGCTGCTCATTTTGATTGGGAACTTCAACAGTATGACGTGAAGAACGCATTTTTACATGGAGAGTTGAAAGAGGAAATCTACATGAACATGCCACCTGGTTTCGAAGGAAAAGAAACAACCGAAAATGTTTGTAGACTAAAAAAGGCGTTATACGGACTCAAGCAATCACCTAGAGCTTGGTTTGGACGATTTGCTAGAGTCATGAAGGCATCTGGGTATAAACAGAGTCAGGGAGATCATACTCTGTTCATAAAACACTCGGATGCAGGGGAAGTTACAGCATTGTTGGTTTATGTTGATGACATAATAGTCACGGGCAATGATGAAAGGGAGAAACAACGGCTAAAACAGAACTTGATCAGAGAGTTTGAGATAAAGGAGTTAGGAAAGCTACGGTATTTTCTAGGAATTGAGGTTTCATACTCAAAACAAGGGATCTTTATTTCACAACGGAAGTATGTGACGGATCTTTTGGAGGAAACTGGGAAGCTTGGTTGCAAACCAGCAGTCACTCCGATTGAGCCGAACCAAAGACTAGCAGAAGCCAAAGAAGAGGCGGCAGTGGATCGAGAAATGTATCAACGATTGGTAGGAAAGCTGATTTATCTTGCTCATACTCGACCCGATATCTCCTATGCAGTAAATTTGATTAGCCAATTCATGCATAATCCAAAGGAATCACATCTACAAGCTGCTTTTCGAGTCTTACATTACTTGAAAGGGAACCCAGGAAAAGGAATATTATTCAGAAAGAGTCCAGACCTCAAGATTGAAGCTTATACAGATGCAGATTATGCTGGATCAGTGGTTGATAGGAGGTCTACAACTGGTTATTGTACCTTCATTGGAGGTAACTTGGTAACTTGGAGAAGTAAAAAACAGAATGTGGTGGCAAGATCTAGTGCAGAATCTGAGTTTCGGGCAGCAGCTCAAGGAATATGTGAGCTGTTATGGCTCAAGATCATTCTTGATGACTTGAAGGTTAAGTGGCAGAGTCCTATGAAGTTGTACTGTGATAATAAATCTGCAATTAATATTGCCCACAATCCTGTGCAGCATGACAGGACAAAGCATATTGAGATTGATAGACACTTCATCAAGGAGAAACTTGAGGAAGGACTAATTTGCTTATCGTATGTCCCCTCAGGACAGCAAGTGGCAGATGTCTTAACCAAAGGACTCAATGGTGGAAATTTTCACGAGCTAACTACCAAGCTGGGAATGGAAGATATCTATTCACCAGCTTGAGGGGGAGTGTTGAGTTGTAAAGTTGTTTGAAACTTTGTAATTTTATACCTAACTTAGGTGAGTCTATACCTAACTTAGGTTTCTTACCTAAACTTAGGTGAGTCAATACCTAAATTAGGTTTCTTGCCTAACTAGGGTATCCTTTCTCTTGTATATATATTGACCTTGTAATTACTCAAGAAGAAGTAAGGAATTGCAGATTTTTTCCTTCAGTTTGGATAACTGACACACCTCACATTGAAAGTTTATCGAATCTTTATGGAACAAAGAAGGTAGCAACCTTTTTAAGTACAAGAAATTTGGATGACCTAACCTATAGTGCCACAATCTGATGTCACTATCTTCCTTAGCACAAGATGCTACACATGACATCTTCTTGTTTTTCCATTCTGAGGCATTAACTCGCAGAAGGTAGAGGCCCGCATCCATCTCAGCACTGCCAATCGTCATCCCCGAGTTCAAAACCTGAAATTCACATGAGTGAGGGGAAAATTTAGTAATGCAGCCTAAATCTTTGGTTAACTTGCTGATGGAGAGAAGATTATAGCTGAGTTTGGGAATAAATAATACTGAATTCAGAGTGATATCTTTTGAAATAACCACCGATCCAACACCAGCCACCTTTGAGCAAGAACCATCAGCAATTCGAACAATAGTGCCGTTTTGACATGGACTGTACTCGTTGAACACTGTGATATCTCCCGTCATGTGGTCGGATGCTCCTGAGTCTACAACCCAAGATGTGATTTTCTCTTGTTTAGCACTAAAGGCATTTAGAGAATTACCTCGTTGAGCTATCATTGCTGCACTAACCCCTTCTGGACAGGTTGCCTTCTGAACAGATTCCTGTAGCAGCTTTTTCAGCATCTCCAGTTGCTCTTTGTTAAAGGGACTCGAATCTACTGAAGCGTTTGTTTCGGTTCGGACTATGTTGCTTCTACTCTCCCGATCTTGAGTAGAACGTGAGGCTAACGGCTTCCAATCATCTGGCCGACCATGAAGTTTCCAGCATGTGTCTTTTGTGTGACCCGTCCGTTTGCAATGATCGCACCACGGACGACTACCCCTTCGCTGGTTGTTGTTGTTGTTTGACTGAGTGCCTCGACTGTAGAATGGTTGAGATCCTCGGGCTATTAAGGCAGAATTTTCTGGATTGGCCTGGTTGTTTGAAGAACCAAGCATCACCTTTCGCCGAGTCTCTTCTCTCCTGACCTCTGCAAAAACTTCTCGTACACTAGGTAGGGGCTTTATGCTCAGAATTCGTCCACGTACCTCATCAAGCTCTTGATTCAAGCCTAACAAAAATTTGTAGATGCGTTCTCGATCTTGAATTTGCTTGTACCGCTTGCTATCTTCAGGACAACTCCACATCACATCTTCTAGCATGTCAAGTTGCTGCCAACGACGTATGAGTTGGTTAAAATAATCAGTAACCGAAGATTCACCATGCCTTAGATCATGAAGAATGCTCTTGATCTCGAAGATGGCTGAGGTGTTATCTTTGTTTGAATAAGTTTCATGAACAACATCCCAAATCTCCTTCGCTGTCTTGTAGTACATGAAATTCTCCCCTGTTTCATTCGTCATTGAATTCAGCAGCCAGGACATCACCATGTTTTTTTCCACCTTCCATGTTCGATAGTTTGGGCTCGTCTCCTCAGGTTGTACGGCAGCTCCAGTTAGGTAATCTTCTTTACCTTTTCCACAAACGAAAATCATGACAGAATGGGACCATTGATTGAAGTTGTGACCGGTAAGTAAATGACCGGTGATGAGAAGGGTTCCACCTTCAGATACATTGATAGGCTGGGTAATCAGAGGAGAGTTCTGATTACCATGAGATGAGGTCGGAGCTTTAGGAGAGCTCGAAGCTTTAGGATCTGAGGTTTCACTCTCAACCTCGCTTGCCAAACCTCTAGGGTATTTTGTCATGGTGGAAACACTCAGAGTTCGAGTGGAAAAAAATGGTCTAGATCATGCTCTGATACCATGAAGAAATTTAGGAGAAATTATTCTGAGTTTTATTCTCTAGAAAGAGCTACTGAATTACATGAGGCCTCTAGCCTTTTATAGCTGCTTATCCAGCTAATTATCTACGCTAACTACTAAAGTAACACACCAGATATACTAGCCATAAATCTGGTTAGTATCTGATGGTTGAAACAAACAAAATAACAGCACCCTAAAACTTAGGAAACAAATCTCTAAAAGCTAACAAACAAAATCCTGAAAATCTGGAAACAGAATAACCGACTGATCTTCAACAAATAGGTAAAGAGCAGGTCGAAGTACCTGAAAACCACTAAGTAGAGTTTCCATCTGTGACAATATGCCGTCACATTCCCGAATTTGATCATGAAGGGAGACAAGATTATCACTTTCTTTTATATAGTCCTGCCAAAAGAAATATTTATGATCGATACATCTTAAGTTCAAATTATCCAAACGGAATGAGAAAAATGATGAGATAACACAAGCACCCCTGCAATCTCAATGACTCAATTGCATTAATGTTTCATGATTCATCACTGACTTCATTGAATTGGGGGAAGGGGGATGATCTGCTCTTGACCTAACTTGATTTATTAATAGATGCATCAAGTGACTCCATTTTCGGTGTGTGCAATATATAATTATCTCGATTTCTGCAATCAAGCCGTTTTGTCCTACCTATTACTATGACCAACACAGTTAAATTTCACATGGCTAAAATTAACAAGCCATGTCGATGTGGGGTCTGATTGGCACCACCACCACCTAGTCGCAAACCCTGTAAGGATCTGGAGACCCTCATCGCAGACCCTTGCTAGGGCATCACCTCCAACCATTAACAAGGATCACAACCACCGCTGACAGCAATTGTAGAAAGTAGCAATGCCCACTCCCCCTCCCTCCCTTCCCAGTTGAGGAAAAAATGTGAGCGCCCAATTCCACACAAAACATAAGTTAAGGGAAGCAAAAGCGGAGATATCAAGTTGCAAAGTAAATTGATAGTAATCAGTAGTCAAGATAGAAGCTTGTTGGTTATAAACGTCAACCTAATCAGACATTCTTCAGGCATATAATCGACCTGAAGAACCACACTTGTCGCGGTTATCTGGGAAGTGTGCTTATGAATATGAAGTGAGAGCTCTACCCACAAGGCCCTCCTTGTTTAACCCAAGTACTAAGCAAAGAATAAAATAAACTCATATGCAAATCATATGCAACAGCAACAAAAAAAAAAAAGAAAAAAGAAAAAAAGAGAGAAGACCACCGAGAATCAAAACATTGGCAGACCTGAATTGAGTCAAGCTCAACTTGCCGCAGATTGTTTTCCACCCCTTTTGTGTAATCACGGAATGCTGTACCCTTGGACAATATGTTGGCTACTACCTGCAGGGAATGGTAGTTGAAGGTATACTGATGACAGTACCAAAGAATTTTTTAAAAGAAGTTCAATCTGCATTATCCATCACAATATCAACCTAATCAACATCAAGAAGTTGGCATTCTAGACTAAGAGCAACTTACTAATTATATACAACCACAGGCACAATGTACAATTAACGTTTAAGCTGTAAATGCCAGCAATAGTATCATTGATTAAAAGCTATAGGCATATCTGTAACACGATTGTGTACCTCTCTACAGAACAACATCAACATCAACATCAACAACCTTTATCCCAAACTAGTTGGGGTCGGCGGTCGATGAACTCCAAAGATTCATAAAATAAAAGTAGGACCGATCGAGGGAAAATAGATAAATGTGTGAAAATAAATAAACACAGATATATATAGGAAAAGGACCCTACATATAAAAATATAGATATATGTGTACCTCTCTACAGAACCCTCGAGAAAAATAACCTCAAGTCCTAGACTTGTTTTACAGAAAACAAGCAAGTCCAGAAACAATTGTACTTAGGCTATGGAGGACAAATATCAGGAAGAATTACATTGCGACATTTCAAAAGGTTTCAACCACATTGTAAAAATAGAAAAGTGAAGACTCAAATTCATTGTGTACAAAAAGTTTAGAACTTCTAATAATATTCTCTTTGAAAAGGCTCTTCTTAATGCTTCGCAATCAATCAAACACGACCACTTCTCACAACGCTTTTGTGATAAAACAACAGCAATTGCATAAGGATGCTATCATGCAACCCCTACTCTAAACATGGACCATTCAAGGAATTTCTAGGAATTAAAGAAAAAAGCACTGTTTTTCAGTGTAGCCACCGTAATGGTGCGACTGTATCAAGCATTACCCATGACTCACCAGGTTGGATCACATTGATAGGCTCTTTCGAATCAAGGCATAAACTGTATGGTTTTTCCTCCATTGACCTAAGAATCAGAAACCTTAGGCATCGACAGTGCTTTTCTCCAGATGTAAAATTTTCATCTCACCATGGGATTTAAACCTATTTATGGACATTCATCCCTGAAAAAACCTAGACTAGCCCGCAACAAAGCTTAAGGACCAAAAGTAAACTTTGCCCTTATATCACAGATTGCACCTAATTGAACATGAAATTTATGACATTAATGGAGTATGCCAAGCAACAAACACAAGGATTAAAGCCTAGAAACATCTTTCATCCAACTAGAAAGGTATTCTCTCTAATAGTGACAGTGATTCATTTACGGAAGTTTATGATGACGAAATAATTAAGTCGAACCAATTCACACACAAAAGGTTCACTCTAATAGAAAACTCTCGAGCAGAAGCTAACGTTTGCTTTTAGTGCCAAAAATTCAAGAAGGGGGAGACAAGGCAAGATGTTGCAAATGGCTCCAACATTGTCAGCACATAAAGTTATAAGGATAGGATAGCCAACGGTGTGAATTTCGATCAAGAGCTAACCAATGACTCGGGCAGCACAAAGGACAGCATAAAGAGCTTAGGATGCAAAGTTCAGTTTTTAAAAAGTGCGGATGCAAATAAGCAACGCATATAGCTTTAAGATGAATATAGAAGAAGGCCCCATAGTTCAACACCATACGATATACCTTTCAGGTAAAAGAAACACTTACATCATCATCTTTACACTCTTCCAGTTCTTGTTGAAGACCTTCTAGCAAAATATCATCACTGTACAGAGGGTTCATAACAACGAATAGAAAAACACGAAAGAAATTAGTAAATCAAGATCAAACAAAAAAGCTTCTCTGTAGCAGGCAATTAATAAAGAATAGGAACTTGCAAATTAAATATGAAAACCAAAGTGTACCTGCTGGTATCTTCCTCAACATTTAAGTCTCCCACAAATTCTCCTAAATCAAAGTTGTTCTTCTGGGCATCCCCTACCTCAGCAAAAGAATGACCCTACATGCATTAAAGGAAAGACATCAATTCACCTTCAGAACCTTGGCTAAAAGAATTTTGGCAGCACTCGCAGATATGATGCTCTACGACAAGCATAAGAAAGTTCATCTGTAGGTATGGTTTTGCCTCTGTCAGCAATAAT
The DNA here is from genome assembly GCA_021437785.1 of Rhodomyrtus psidioides. Taxonomy (NCBI): domain Eukaryota; kingdom Viridiplantae; phylum Streptophyta; class Magnoliopsida; order Myrtales; family Myrtaceae; genus Rhodomyrtus; species Rhodomyrtus psidioides. Next base: position 3,154,071 of record JAILYB010000073.1, read on the forward strand.
GTGGCAAGTTGACAGAAGGGAAAAAATATTAAAAGCCCAACTCGAAAGAGCAACAAGAGTTGTGCAATCAAGGTCGTGCATCTTATTTACATTTAGAGTCCATTTGCAACTTCAGTAAAACATCATCCATGTGACTCACACTAGACAACCAAGAGATGCCCAACATTCCAAAAGCCCCTTTTAATTGTCCTGGACTTTCAGAAAGTTCTGTTACCGGATGTTAAGGATAAGGGTATAATAGTCACTTTTATATATATCCTTGTAATGGAAGTGGTTTATGAATAACATACGTATTATTTTCTCCAACATGGTATGAGAGCCACCCTAAACCTAAAACAACCATCATCCATCGTTGACCACTGTCGATCCTCCACCGGGCCGCCGTCGGCCTCTCGCCGGCGTCGGAAAACCTTAGATCTGAGGTTGCCCCGTCGGAAAACCTTAGATCTGAGGTCGCCCAGTAACCACCAAGCCAGATCCGAGGTTGCCCAGGCTCGGCGAAGCCAGATCTGAGGTCGCCCAGGCTCGGCGACGCTATTTCTGGCGCTAACCAAGGTCGTCCCAAGCCGGCGGAGCCAGATCTGAGGTCGCCCAATCTCGGCGACCCCATCTCCGGCGCCGACCGCAGTCGCCCAGGCCTGGCGACGCTATTTCCGGCGCCGACCGAGGTCTCCCAGGACCGGTGACCTGCTGACTGAAGTCGCCCAGACCCGGCGACCCCTGCGACCCGCCGACCGAAGACCCGGCGACCCCTGCGACCTGCTGACCGAAGTCGCCCTGACCTGGTGACCTCCTGTTCTGAGCTGACGACCTATTTCAGGCGTCCTCTGAAGTTGCTAGATCTATTTCCGGCATTCCCTGAAAGTGCTGATTGAGGAGTGACCCTTCCTTGCTAGTCGCTCAACTCTGTAGGTGTATAATGTTCGGTGTTTTAAGTTCTTTGAAGTGAATCGGTATTCTAGGAGTGCGATTGAGTTTGAGGAATATAGAATGTGCTAATACATTTGAGAAGGTCTGATGAATAACACCTTTTCTTTTGGTGTTCTAATTTTTGGTGCCTTGTTTGCTATGGTGACTGCATTCTGTTCTGTTTGTTGGTGCCGGGAGACTTGAAGTTAGTAAAGTGGAGTTACTCCTTTAGGTTGGAGCATTTTGTGTTGCAATACATACGTTAGTTGTTAGTTGCAGTTCATTGCAGTTCTCAGTTACTGTGAAGTTCATTTTGTATTTGGACTCAGTTACTGTGAAGTTCATTTGGGGTCCATGTCGTGTGTCTGATATTTCTGGATTCAGATACTTTGTTACATTCGTGGATGATTTTTCCCGAATGACTTGGTTATTTTTAATAAAGGACAGTACGAAAATTTTTCATTGTTTTCGATTGTTCTACTTTGAAGTATTGAATCAGTATAATATCTCCGTCAAATGTTTACGGTCAGACAATGCTAGAGAATATCTTGCTACCACTTCTGAGTTTCAGCCATTCCTTGATTCTCATGGTATTATTCATCAGACTTCCTGTTCATATACCCCTCAACAGAATGGGGTTGCTTAACGTAAAAATCGCCATCTTCTTGATGTTGCTCGTTGTCTTATATTTCACATGAATCTACCTAAACATTTTTGGGGCCATGCTATTCTTACAGCGTGTTATTTAATAAACAGGCTTCCAACTTCTGTTCTTAAGGGGGAGACACCGTTCACTACTTTACACCCAACTTGTCCCCTCTTTTCTTTACCTCTTCGAGTATTTGGCTGTGTTTGTTTTGTACATTCTCTTACTCCAGGTCTTGATAAGCTGGATCCTCGTGCTGAAAAATGTATCTTTGTGGGATACTCTCGTACTCAAAACGGGTACAAATGTTTTAGCCCTGCTTGTCGCCGTGTATTCGTGTCTGCAGATGTGACATTCTTTGAAGATCAGTCATATTTTCCCTCTCAGTCTGTTTCCACAACATCTGATGATAGTAATTGTTGTGTCATACCAAATATTCCACCTACTTCACTTCCAGAAGCAACCTCCAACGACGCACAAGGATTTCAGTTTGCTGAGCACACCTATCAACGACGCCATCCAGCACCTACAAATGATTCATCTGTTCCCTCATCAGTTGCTGCATCATCCTTTGATCCTGATGTTCCCATAGCTACTCGAAAAGGTACTCGTTCTTGTGTCGGTCGTCCTGTAGATTGTTATGCTCCTTATTCTGGTCTTTCTGAGTGTCTTCGTACTCGTCATCCTATTTCTAATTTCTTGTCATATGATCGTTTGTCTCCTAGTTTCTCTATATTTGTCTCGTCCTTGTCCTCTATTTCTGTGCCTAGCAGTGTTGCTGAAGCTCTTGCTCATCTTGGATGGCGGCAAGCAATGGAAGATGAGATGAAGGCCCTTATTGAGAACCATACTTGGGAACTCACTTCATTACCTGCGGCAAAACATGCTGTTGGTTGTCGTTGGGTATTCACCGTTAAGGTTCATCCTGACGGCACTCTTGATCGGTTGAAGGCTCGATTGGTTGCAAAGGGATACACTCAAACATACGGTGTTGATTATGACGACACCTTTTCCCCTGTTGCCAAAATTTCCTCTGTTCGTGTCTTTATTTCTCTAGCGGCACATTTTGGTTGGGTACTTCATCAACTATATGTGAAAAATGCCTTCCTTCATGGTGATTTATCCGAGGAAGTTTAGATGGAGCAACCACCTGGGTTTGTTGCTTAGGGGGAGAATTTGGTATGTCGCTTACATAAAGCCTTATATGGACTCAAGCAATCTCCTCGTGCTTGGTTTGGCAGATTTAGTGATGCTATTATTAGGTTTGGATTAAAGCGTTGTCAAGTAGATCATTCAGTTTTTAGTTCTATCTCCTCAGCTGGATGTATTCTCCTGGTTGTATATGTGGACGATATTATCATTACTGGCAGTGATTCAAATGGTATCCAACAGCTTAAGCAGTTTCTCCACACAGAATTTAGTACCAAGGATATGGGACGTCTACGATATTTTCTTGGTATTGAAGTTGCATAATACTCACATGCAGGTATCAATTTGTCTCAGCGAAAGTATGTGCTTGACATCCTTGACGAAGTTGGATATCTTGGAGTTAAGCCAGTAGATACTCCTATGGAACCCAATGTGAAGCTTGATGCAAAAAGTGGAGATTTGTTACATGATCCAGGGAAGTATAGAAGATTAGTGGGAAAGTTGAACTATCTTATCGTCACAAGACCTGACATATCTTTTGCTGTCAGTGTAGTCAGTCAGTTCATGAGTTCTCCTCGTACTACTCACTGGGATACTCTACTCAGAATTATCAAGTACTTGAAGGGAGCGCCAGGTAAAGGCTATTCTTCAAGAATTATGGACATCTGAACATTATAGGTTTTTCTGATGCAGACTGGGCTGGATGTCCTATTGATAAAAGATCTACATCGGGTTACTGTGTATTCCTTGGAGGTAATTTAGTGGCTTGGAAAAGTAAAAAGCAACATGTGATTTCTCGATCAAGTGCTGAAGCAGAGTATAGAGCTATGGCACATGTGACGTGTGAATTACTCTGGTTGAGGATGTTATTATCAGAAATTGGTTTGCCAATATCAAATCCATCAGTCTTATATTGTGATAATCAATCGGCTATTCACATTGCGAATAACCCTGTCTTCCATGAGCGAACTAAACACATTGAGATTGATTGTCATTTCGTACGGGAGAAAGTTGAGAAAGGGGAAATCATTCTTCAACATGCAATATTTCTACTAAATCTCTAAGGGGGAGTAGAGTGAGTTTTTTATGTAACAAGTTGGGATTATTTGATATTTACATCCCAACTTGAGGGGGAGTGTTAAGGATAAGGGTATAATAGTCACTTTTATATATATCCTACATATATATATCCTTGTAATGGAAGTGGTTTATGAATAACATACGTATTATTTTCTCCAACACCGGACATTACATCAGCAAAAGTGGGTAAACTTCATAAAAGCGTCCTCAATGGATTGCATTTCACCCTTACTATACTATTTCTCCTCTTTCCACTTCCATCTGAGTCTGCAAAACCTAAGAAGAGAATCTGATGGAAGCAGTTAGCGCGAAAATTTCATAACCTATGGTCAGCGGGTATGTTTCCACTCTGTAAACTGTTGGAATATATAAATATTAAATCACGCCTTCTTCTAACAGCTTAAGCGTTTAGAGCAATTGGCAGTGATCCCACCAAATCTTTCATGGTATCAGAGCAGGAGGTCCTGAGTTCAAATCTTTCCAGACCCCTATTTGCCTCCCCAATGAATTTGTCCACGCTTAGTACTAGGCAAAAGATCAGACTAAGCATGAGGGGAAGTGTTGGAATATATAAATATTAAACTACGCCTTCTTCTAACAGCTTAAGCGTTTAGAGTAATTGGCAGTGGTCCCACCAAATCTTTCATAAACATCAGGATAGCGACTTCAAATCCCCTGAGAAGTGAACTACCAATCAATACTGCTCTCATCACTAAAATTCATATCAATTGAAAGGAAACGAGGAAGTACCACTGCTGACCCACGGGTAAAACAACGGAATGCATTAGGTTCGATCCATAGAAACAAGAGTAACTTGTCGAGAAATTATGAAGCACCAGGTCAAACTTACAATGACAAGCACAGAACCAACTTTGCATTCGAGCACATGAATAACAGAAACGACAGATGAAAGGATTAGCAGACTATTACCATTTCAAGTGCGAAGGCAAATATTAACACGACCAAAGGCCATTGCTTCCAGAAGAATAAGTAACCACGGCAGCAATCTTCTCACAGTGCATTGCTAATTAGCACACAAGCAGAAATTCTTCCGCTACCTAGAGCACAGAGAGACGTCCTAGGATCTTCACTCTCACGCAGATCATCCCTTCCATGAAAAAATCCCACCCAAACTGCAATGAGTCAATCTCGCATTTGACCAACTCCTCCTGAACACCACCGATCGGATCTGGAATAAAAGTGGGTCTTTGTCATCTCTTGAAGAGCAAAGATCAAATTTGGATGTTCTTCCCAAGATTAATAAAAGCTACTCGTTATCCTACGATTTGCGAAGTGGAACGGATCGCGCGATGCTACACTTCTCCAGCTATTGCTGAAACAAAAGATGATGAACGATGAGGCCAAGACCCAACAGACGATAAATTTCGACCTCCCAACCTAGCTAATGGAAATGAAAGTTGTTAAAGAACTGTAACGGCCTGGGTCCAACACTTACAAGATATTGCCTGCTTTGGACACATAGTCCTCACGATTTTATTCCTCCGAGGGTCGCCCATACAACCTCTAGAAACGCATCTTCCAAATCTTAAAGGACCCAAGTCCTTATAAGCCATTCCCAAGCCTTCACCCTAAGCAATGTAGGACTAGGAGGTGTAACCCCCTCCATGGGATATTACATACTCCCACCCTCAGTGGCACCAGCGAGCGCCCACTAAGGTCCACACATGCTATCGGGAGTTGGCACTGATACTGAGTCCACCCCTCACAAGATATTATCCATTTTGGACACAGTCCTCACGGCTTTGTTCCCTCGAGGGCCGCCCATACAACCTATGAAAAATGTGTCTTGCAAGTCTTAAGGGACTCAAGTCCTTATAAGTCATTCCCAAATCTTCTCCCTAAGCAATGTGGGACTAGGAGGTGTAATCCCCTTCCATGGAATGTTGCGTTCCAACTTCCATTTCCATCAGTTAGGCCGGGAGCTCAAAATTTATCGTCTCTTGGGTCTTGGCCTCATCGTTCATCATCTTTCGTTTCAGCAATAGCTGGAAAAGTGCAGCATCGCGCGATCCGTTTCACTTCGCAAATTGCAAGATAACGAGTAGCTTTTATTAATCTCGGGAAGAACATCAAAATTTGATCTTTGCTCTTCAAGAGACGACAAAGACCCACCTTTACTCCAGATCCGATTGGTGGTGTTCAGGAGGAGGAGTTGGTTGAATGCAAGATCGACTCATTGCAGTTTGTGTGGGATTTTTTCAAGGAAGGGATGATTTGCGTGAGGGCGAAGATCCCAGGACGCCTCTCTGTACTCTAGGTAGCGGAAGAATTTTTGCTTGTGCGCTAAATAACAATGCTCTGTGAGAAGATTGCTGCCGTGGTTGCTTATTCTTCTGGAAGCAGTGCCCTTTGGTCATGTTTGTTAGGATCGGCACACAATCGCAGCAAAGTAAAAGACGAGAGAAAGAGAAATCGAGACATGAGATTTATCCTGGTTCACCCTTAAACGAGGGCTATGTCCAGCAGAGGATTTCACTATATCAGCACCTCACACCTCTCGTTACATCACTCAATTACAAGCGAACAAGAGTATATATATCAGTAGCTATTCATGAGCCCAAACAAAACTATTAGTGAAAATTTACGAGCTTAAATCATAAGAGCCCTCTGGTGTCCGGAGGCGCTGCCCCCTTGAGATCCCCGTCGGGGCAGCTTCCCCAGACCTCCGTCCGCTCAGTGTGGAGCGGGACCCACGTGCTTTCTTGTCGCAGGGAAATATGAACCATACCCCAACAATGTTAATATTTGCCTTCGCGCTCGAAATGGTAATAGTCTGCTAATCCTTTCATGTGTCGTTTCTATTATTTATGTGCTCCAATGCAAGGTTTGTCGTTGTGGGTTTGACCTGGAGCTTTATAATCTTTTGACAAGCTACTCTTGTTTCTATGGATCGAACCTAATACATTCCATTGTTTTACTCGTGGGTCGACAGTGGTACCTCGTTTCCTTTCAATTGATATGAATTTTAGTGATGAGAGCAGTACTGATTGGTAGTTCACTTCTCAGGGGATTTGAAGTCTCTATCCTGATGTTTTTTTTTTTGGGGGTCAAAGTCTCTATCCTGATGTTTACAAAGTGGAAACATACCCGCTGACCATAGGTTATGAAATTTTCGCTCTAACTGCTTCCATCAGATTCTCTTCTTAGGTTTTGCAGACTCAGGTGGAAGTGGAAAGAGGAGTAGTAGTATGGTAAGGGTGAAATGCAATCCATTGAGGACGCTTTTACGAAGTTTACCACTTCTACTGATGAAATGTCCTGTAACAGAACTTTCTAAAAGTCTAGGACAATTAAAAGGGGCTTTTGGAATGTTGGGCATGAAAGCATGATTCAAAAGAAAGGCCTCTAGGTTGTCCAGTGTGTCACATGAATGATGTTCTACTTAAGTTGCAAATGGACTCTAAATGTACATAAGATGCACGATCTTGATTGCACAACTCTTGTCGATTAGAAAAAGATGGTTTACGCAGCCATAAACTAACTCCGCACCGAAGTCAAATCACTGAATCTCTAGCCTTGATAGTCTCCAAAGACGTCTACAAAATGGGCGGTGAGACACATGTAACTTAAATTTACGTTGTGAGAGAAACTCTTGGATATGTATCGGAAAAAAATTTCTTTAATTTGCCTCTTTCCTCCAAGTATAACTTATAACGGTCTTGCCTTGATGTGTTTCTTGAGGGAGAAACTTCAGCTGAATTCTACTCACAAATCGCCGAAATCCCTCATTTTCTACAAACTTGAAAGGTAATTCACCGATAATGAACATGGCTGCTAGATCCCACCGACCAGCATCTTGGTCAAGTTTCCATGATCCAGATGAACTAGAACTACCGACCCCAACAATCTGACCCGATGAACTTTTTTTCCTTTTCTCCATGTTTGCATATGGATATTCCTTACATCTAGCTAAATGATTATGCATCCCACTAGTTCTTTGACTACTAGAACAACCAATGAGATCCCCACAATATAAGCATTCAGCTATATATATAATATATATAGCCCCACAATACAAGCATTCAGCTTTATCTTGGTGATATATATATAGGTGATACACACACACACACACACTACTAGAACAACCAATGAGAGCCCCACCATATAAGCATTCAGCTTTATCTTGGTTATCATTTGACCTTTTAAAGTGTTCCCACACAGCAGATCTTGTCCTCTTTCTGTTTGTGCCAGTAGGTTCATGAAGACATCTATAAACCAGTAACAATTTCAATACCATGATCAGCAGACATTAAACTGAAGAATTTAAAGGGGCCATATGGCAGCGTGAATGTACAGAGTGATGGGGTTCATGCATTGAATTTCTGAACAATTTTGTCCTGAAAGGTGCCACACTTGATTATAGATTTTGATCAAATTTGGTTAATGACTTGAGTTCTTAGTCCATTTGCACCCTCCCCACCATTAGTTACACGTACAGAAACATTTTTCTTGTCTAGCTAGCAATTTAAAACCTCAAAAAAGGGAAAAACAAGACTCAAAGATCATCTGTGATCATATCAGAACAAGGCAGATTCAGAATTTTTATATTCAACTATCAAGAACACCCATCTGCTCCAGAAAAATACAGAGGATTGAACTCAGACGAAGGTTTGCCATTTATTTCATTAAATAGCCAGGACAATTAAAAAAAAAAAAAAACGCCCCCAGTCAAAACAAAGCAAAGCAGAGCCCAGCCAATTATGTGTAAGACAATTAAGCCTCTCGCAACTCAGTCTTCAGCTGCGTTGGAGGCTCCGAGACGATTAGCGAGACTGATTTTCGTATGGGTTAATAAGAGCTTCAAGCAAAAAACTACAGACCAGAAATGTGATTATTGAGATGGGACTCACAGTGTCTTCTGTTTGGGTGCGATCTTGCGTTGAAGCAGCCCAAGCAGTCGCAGAGTCAGCCATCGAGCGGATCGTGAGGCAAGGAGCCGAAGCAGTCGTGTGCAATCCAGGAGGAGATAGTGCGAAGAGGGGTGCCTCGGAGGAGTAGTAGTCCCGTAATAATACCCTGAAGGACCGCCAACTTGCTCCGGATCTTGCCGTGAGGCCGGCCAGACGATCGGATGAGCTCGTACGTCCGAGTCTAGTCCTTATCTTGCGCGTCGGGCAGGTCCTTGAGGTGGGTTTGGGGGTTTTCGAGTAGAAAACTTCGAGAGAGAAGACGGAGTCGGGAAGGGGGAGGGCGAGAGGGATCGTGCGGTTCTTCCAGTTGACGGGCTTGAGGTGCTCGGCGTTGATGATGGTGAGGACGAGCGCGAGAGGCTTCAAGACGTGGTCGGTTCCGTGAACTGCCGGTTCCGGGTTCAGAACCGTTTCGGTTCCGAATTTTTAATTTTATTTTTTAAAATAATAAATAATAAAATAAAATAAATAAATTATAAATTATAATTAAATTATACGTTATAATAAAATTTGAAAAAAAAAGATAGAAGAGGAATGGGTTTTGAATTATTATTATAATATAATTTTATAAATTATTATAAATTATAATGTAATAAAATCTGGTTTCGAACTTTTAATTTTTATAAATTATAATATAATAAAATCCGATTCCGAAAAATATGAAATCAGAATCGTGGGCCCGGTCAACGAGCCGGTCAATGGGCCGATTCTGAGTCCACAGTTCGGTTGGCCACGTCTAGCTTCAACGATGGAAAAAATATTGAGCGGGCCGAGGCCAATGTGCCCTGGCCAATCACGAGAGGACTGACAGATGAGAGAGATAGACAGAGAGAGAGGCAAGGGAGAGAGATAGACAGAGATAGAGACAAAGGAGAGAGATAGATAGAGAGGGGAGAGAGAAGGGGGCGAGAGGACATGTGTCCTCTCGTGATTGGCTAGGGCGCATTGGTCCCGGCCCACCTAATACTTTCTCTTAACGACGGGATGCTAGAGCTCTTTTAGGGAGGTAACGTAATACATGGGCCTTTAAGAAGATGGGCTTTTTCTAACCGCCGACCGAACCGAATCGGTAGTATCCAGAACAAAAAAAAAATTGTTTCATTATCTTAACCGAAAGCCATACCGAACCGAAATGCATGCAATTTTTTATTCGATTTGATTCGATTAACGGTTCGGTTCGATTTTTCGGTTTTATTTTGACACCCCTACTTAACATCACCTTTTTTTTTTCCAAAATAGCACCAATACTCACATAATTATGTCAAATAGCCTCATATCCCATCAGATATTCAAACAGGTCGTGTTTATTTTTATGTGCCTTATCCGAAAAACACATGACTAGATCTAAATTAGAATTGAGATAAAAGTGAAAGTTAATGATTTTATTTATGAGAAAAAAGTTTTGGATTTACGTACCAAAAAATAAAATAAAAAAATTACAAAAAAAAGTTTTAGATATAATTGAGATATATACTAAAGTTGATGATTTTTTTAAGTGTTACACTGGTAGAATTGAAACAAAAGTAAAAGTTGAGATTTTTTATTGGATAATTTTTTTTGCATATAATTGTCACAAATGTTAAAGTTGGATTTTTTGTGTGGAAATTAGGTAAAAAAAGGTTTAGGGTAGAATTGGTACTTTACCAAAATTTGAGGATTTTTTAATGAGACAAAAGATACAATGAGGATAAGAGCTAAAGTTGGAGGTTTTTTAGGTATTAAGCTCATGCATAACTACGTTGGGGAATTTAATTGTGTTTGTTTTTTTTTTTTCCTATCACTTGTATGTTATGTTCCTATTTGTGGGACTTGCTGAATCCAATAAACAAGCTTATGTGATTAAAAGAATCTCTTTGGGAACTCCATATATACTAAAATTGGGAAAATCATTAAATTTTTTCTAAATCTATTGCGATTATGTTAATTCAATCCTATACATTTGTCTTTCTTTTTTTCCAATTGAGTCCTTAACGTTTTGCACTTGTCTCAATTTAGTCTATCCGGATAACTTTGGCCGAAAATTGTTCACATAGCGGCCGGCCATCCTACATGGCATGGCCGGACTGACATGAACAATATTTAATGATATTTTAAAATAGTTTCAATTTTTTTTTATTTTTTACCTTTTGTTTTATTAGTATTTTTCTTCCATTCTTCTTCCTCTTGCCAATCGTTGGACCTCGCTAATCGACCAAAGGCAAAGGTTGGCTAGGTCGACCTTGCTGGCCTTCGCCTCCTACCAACCACTAAGGTCCTATGACTGACTGGAGGAAGAAGGAATGGAACGAAAAAAAGGAAAAATAAAAATAAAATAAAAAATAAAAACTTCAAAATAATTTTCGTATATTATTAAAAAAATTCCACATCCACCTAAGCCACATCATGTAGAATGGTCGATATCTATATCAATGATTTTCGATTAAAGTCAGTCGGATGGACTGAATTGACACAAATGCAAATGATTTAGGACTCAATTGATAAAAAGAAAAGATCTATGACTGAATTGACATAATTGCAATAAGTTTAGTTTTTTTTTTTTAAATAATTTTCCCAGTTTAATGTATATGGAGTTTCCATAGTGATTGTTTTTCACATAAGCTTGCAAGTCCCATAAATAGGAACTTAAGTGATAGAAACAAAAACAAAAACAAAAACATAATTAAATTTCCCACCCTAGTATTCCCACGCAAGGGCCTAATGTGAGGCTCCAAAAAGTTACGCATGGCACATGTCCTTTCTAAATTTATGGGAAGACCTAAAACTTGTCATACAAGTGCAATTGAGTCCTAAAACTTGCAAAAAATGCAATCAAGTCCTACAACTTGTCAAATTGAATAAACATAGTCCTTTTGTTAACACCGTCAATTTGTCTAACGAAAAATGCTGACATGTCATTTTAAAATTAATTTCCTTATTCTACATGGTGTTTTTAATTATTTTACTTTTTGAAATCTTATTTAAATTGAATTAAAAACTGAAAAGCTAAAAACTTATTTGAATAAAAAGGGCAAGGCCTTCTAGCCGCCGTTGCCTATCACCAAAAGGGCCGACGGTGGTCGCTAGCCCTGGCGAGGATGGCCGGCCCCGGGTGAGGGCTCGCCAGCCCCAGCCGAAGGCCGGCAAGGCTTGATACGAACGGGTGAGGCCTTGTCCAGATCTAGGTTGAACCTCATTTAATTTTGTTCTTTTTCGTGTCTTTGCTTGCGAAAAAGGGAGTCACTGAGAGGATGAAGAAGTGGAGAGGCGCTGAGAAGAGGATTTATGTTGGAGGATTTGGATTGTCAGTGATCGAGGATCTGTTGCAGCTTTGAGTTGGACCTGTTTCATTTTCTTCTTCATTATCGCCGTCTTCTTGGGCATCTGGTCTTTGCTCTGCTGCAGATCTAGGCAAGGGTCTCGCCGACACTTGCTCGGGGCCGGCCACCCTTGCCCAGAGCTGGCCACCTCCGCCGGCCCCTCCGGTGATGGGAGCAGCTGTGACATGGCCCTATCATTTTTCTTTTTCCAGTTTTATTTCTTTTTTCAAATAAATATTTATATTTTTAAAGTTTTTAATTTAATTTAAATAAGATTTCAAAACATAAAAATAATTATAAAATGTCACATAGAATAATAAAATTAATTTAAAAATGTCACGTCAGCATTTTCAGTTACATAAATTGAAGGTGTTAAAAGAAGAACTTGATTGCACTTTTTATAAGTTTTATTACTCAAATGCACTTTCGTGACAAATTTTAGAACTTCTAGTGAACATATCTCTAAATTTATCTTTTAATTAGTAATAGCACACATGCGGAAGCATATGCAATATTTAACACGTCATTTACCATAAATCTTATGAATTTAATTGATGTAAATATGCCTTTTTGTTAATATTAAACATTAGTTTCACAACTTTACTTCATCATCCAATGAAATATAAATACCGAAGTTTTGGGACTATGGTCGGGTCAATGGATCCAGATCGCTTAATATTTCCTCAGAAGATTAGATGCTTGCCCTTGGGATCCGAGCCGTCCGTTTTTGGACGGACAGCCCAGATCTCTTATTTTTAGGGGGTAATTATTTGAATTTTTTTTAATATATTTTTGTTAGTAATAATCTGGGCCGTCTATTTATAACACGAACGGCCCAAATTTCAAGGGCAGGACCTAACCTTCTAAGGAAAGGTTAGGCGATCCCTTTCTTGGGTCAACTGGCATCTGTACTCCCATTCCATCTCAAAAGCTAGCCTAAACATTAACCAAACCACCATCCAACTCAGATGTTGATGGCTACCAACATCATCTCGTGCCTTCCACTTCATATCCAAGGAATCATCCTACAACTCTAAAAAATAAAGGAGTGAGTCGAAACCCATCAAATGAAATTGCTAGGTTTAAGGTAGGAAATTAGCTTACCACTCAACTTGGTACGTAGAAAACAACTCAAGCACATGACAAGCAAGCATGTTTGCCGGTGCATGAGTAAACATCATGCCTTTCCTATTATGCTATGCCAAAGCGATTTAATGACAATATGGAACCCCATTATTTCACTCATATGCACGTAGATAACATAATATGTTCTCAAACAAAGCTATTTATGACAATATGGCACAACCTCATTTCATTCATATGCACATGGATCACTATCGTTTAGCTGATTTATTGACATGATTGCCTATATGGATGTATATAACATTGGGTATTTCAATTCTCTTCTCGAACTCTCTCGTGCCATTCCGGCACATGGAAAATCTCAATTCCTGAGGCATCCTGACACATAGGGCATCTTCACTACGAGGCATCCCGAAACTCTCCCTGGGGCATCGCAATTCATGGGACATCTTGACTCCTACAGCATCCCGAAACTCTTCCTAGGGCATCCCAACTTATGGGGTAGCTTGACACTAGGGGCATCGCACCTTTTAATTTAGGGGTGAGATGGAATTATATTATTCTCATGCTCAATGCACATGGTAACATCATAATCATATGATCTTTCTCGCATTAACAATGAAATCACTACTCATTACAAAAATCGACATTTAGTGCATATCACTTTTTCATGCATATCCCATACGTGGCGGATGATGATTAAAAGCTTACCTCTTTTTATTTCCTATCATGCCGTGTAATGTCCTTATGATGTTAACATACTTATCTCCTGTCGATGCAAGCAATTCAATATATACCCACCTCTCTTCATCATACACTCCCCATGTTAAATGTGTCTCGAGTTTAAATCCGGAGCGAAGCTAATCGGAAATTTATTAAAGGACATATATGTTGGATATTTTATGGATATTTGTCGCCGAGCAAAAAAAAAGAGGGAATATCCTGATATAAGTTGGCTAAGGCACGAAACAATATGCTTATACGAGGAGATTTTATTTTCAAGATTTGAAAAGTCCAACTTCCATTTTGCACAATGAATTTTGAAGACTTAGTCAACCGAAAGGATAAGGACAAATCCACCAATGGGTAGCTTAGTTGGTTAATGCGCACTTGGATTGTGTGGTTAGGCGCACTAGTTCCAAGTTCGATTCCTCAGATGAGCATCTGTGATTTAAGTGAGGGGTCATGGCGGTGGGTTGCTGTGCTAGTCTCCCCCGAGTAGAGATGCACGGTTTGACGGAACCGCCGGTTCCGGTTCCGCCAAATGGTGGAACCGGACGGTTCCGGGCCGGTTCCGGTTCCGAACTTTTAATTTTATTTTTAAAATAATAAAATAAAATAAATAAATTATTAATTAAAAATTATAATCAAATTGTACATTGTAAAAAAATTTGAAAAAAGAAGAAGATGAGGATTGTGCTTGAACTTAATGAATTATCATTAAACGCCTACATATCTTCTTGGGGATAGAAGAATCAAAGCCCATGTAGTTCTCTTACCTTTGGTAACCCCAACTTACCTCATCCTCAATCGTCGCTACCTGTTGTTGTGGTGGCTGTAGTATCTCCACAATCATTTCTGAAGAATTCGCGTTCTCGATCCAGCTCTTGTTGTCGAAGCCTAGCCCTTGTCCAATCATCGACGCAAGCTTGAAACTCCACACTTTTCGGATTTAATCTTGAACGGCGGGAGTCCAAAATTAATCCTCCAGCACTAAATGCTTGTTCAACTGCCACTGTTGAAGAATAGGTCGCTAATATTTGTCTTGCGATGAGGGAGAGAACTGGATATTGAATTGAATGGTTCTTCCACCACTCAAGAATCTTGAAATCTGCGCTGTGTTCAGAATCACTAAACTCAAAATAAACTGTTAAATAGTTTTCTAATTCGGAAATACTACATGTTGTCCCTTTTTATTTTTTTTTTGCCTACTCATGAGCATTTTATACCCTCTACCAAGTGAACTACCAGTATTGCTTCGTGAGATACTATGCTGGACAGATTTACATCGACTGTCACTTAAACCATATTTACTACAAAATTCATTAAATAATTATACTATAACTTTTTTAACATTTACTTATATACTTTGAATATCTATTACTTCATTCAAATGTAAACAATCATAATAATAAGCATTCAAATAATCTAATAAACCATCTAATTTAGTACGTGAATCGAAAACAATACCAACTAAATAGACAAAAGGAATGTTCAAGTAATAATGCAACCATTTTTCTCGCATTACTAAAATACTCAAAGCTAATTTAGTATCTTTTTCACATTCATTAAAAATACCAGCAATGTTAACACACTCTATTAAAAATAAATGCGTAGTAGGATAATAAACACCAGATAAAATATTAGTAGAATCATTAAAAACTTTCAAAAAATCTAAATTTTTTTTGCAAACTTCCCAATGTTGCGGGAGCAAAGCAATATCGGGAACATTATTCGAAATAAAGGAACATAATAAATCTTTGTAATCAAAAGTTTGTAGAAGCATCTCGTAGGTAGAATTCCAACGAGTCGGAATATCTTTTGGAAACCTTCTTGCCTTTCTCTCATTTTTTTCACAATATTTTCCTCACTCTTTCATAAGTTGAGGACGGCTCTATAAATATCTAATTGCATTATTTATTGGCTGAAGAGATGTTGCAAGAACTCGTAAACCATCTTGAACACATAAATTCAAAACATGGCAAGCACATCTAATGTGAAAAAAATTATCCGCCAAAAGAGGGTTTACAAAGTTTTTCTAACTCAGGAATGAAAGCAGTATTTGTGGCGGCATTATCAAAACTAACTGAAAATTTTTATCAATCAAATTAAATTCTTCTAAAACTTGCCTAATTAGTCTATAAATATTATGGGCCGTATACCTTTCAGGAAAAACTCGAAATACAAGAAGTCTTTTTTGAATAACCCATTCATCACCTATCCAATGGCATGTGACACACATATAAGAATTAATATTCTAAGAATCAGTTCAAATATCACTACCTATATGTACATGTCCATTGAATTCTTTAAAAAATCTTAACAATTTCTTTTTTTTGTTTTGTATAAACATGTTCAAGTTCGCGTTTAAGAGTATTTCTCTAAACAGATGGTGCTTGCGGAACTAACGCAATGTTTACCAAATATCTAAAATTAAGATTTTCACCAGTATTAAACGGAGCATGCTCAAGGGCAACATATTCAGCTAATGTTTCTTTGTAAAGTACATTAGTGAAACGAAATAAAGGATGAGCGTTAGGATTGGCGAACCCGGAAATTTGTTGTTGGCTAGTGTCGATCCCCACTTGCGTTGAATATTTTTTCGTCACATGCCGACAAAATGTTCCATAGCCATCTCCTTTACCAAGTTTACATGTCTGCAAATAATATTTACAGCTTATATCAAACTTGCCTTCATTTTCATTCCATACCTTTCGGCTCTTCTGCCCCGGCTCCTTTGCTATCGACTATTTTTCGACACCACGAGGACGAAGACTTTCTTGCATTGGGACGCGCTCGACGTTGGGATTGGAAGCATCGTCGTCTTCCCAACATGCATATTCACGAGGATTATATTCATGAATGGGATAATCGGATTCTCCCATCTCGATCGGCATCAGGCTCTTTCCCTTTCCAGTATTTCTGCTTCCACTTGCCATTTTTTTAGAAAATTGATCAAAAAATTGAGGCGAATTTAGAAAGAATAGCAGATTGAGAGAATTTGAGAGATTGAGACTTGAGAGTTAAGAGTATTAGAGAGAATTGAGAGAAATTGTGAGAAAAATAAATATGGATTGAGAGGTATTTATAGATTTTTTATTTATTTTTAAATTTATTTTTATTTTTTTCCAACGGCTCTTTCCTGAGGGCGGGGGGGGGGCCCGCCCCCTGAAAATTTCAGGGGGCGGGCCCACAAGTTTTTTTTTTAAAAAATTGAACGGGTCGGAACCGGCCCGGAATCGGCGGTTCTGGGCCGGTTCTGAAAAATTAGGAACCGGAACCGTTGACCCTGTCAACGGGCCGGTTCCTGGTCCGGGTCCTATTTGGCCATGTCTACCCCCGAGGAATAATTGAGGTGCGCGATGGGTTGCCCCGAGGAATAGTCGAGGTGCGCGGTGGGTTGCTGTGCTAGTCTCCCCCGAGAAATAATCGAGGTGCGCGCAAGCTGACCCGGACACATTGGTTATATAAAAAAAAAGATAAGGACAAAATAAAGGAAAGAAAGGAAACTCAATCAGGAATTCGGTTGGCCAAATTCTAGTGGAATTCGGCTCATGAAGTTTCCTTGTTTTTATACTAATGTCATCCAAGTCTGATATATACATGCATTAGTCAGGCTTGTGAAAAAAAAAATGATGACTTGAAGCGTCGATCTACGAGTGCTTGATAGAGGATTTTCTCCGTGATATTACGTCAAGTTTTAAGTGTTGAAGACGATAGAAATCTTGTATTAAGGTTTGTGTTATTTTCTTTTGCGAGATTGAGATATTATTTCGCGAGAAATTAGGGGCTAAATACTGTGTAAGTTCTTGGATGTAATTGGGGCTTGGGAAACACTGAGAGTGTTTGAGAGACTCAAGTGTGATCTGTAATCTCTGTGTATGGCTTGATCTATAGTGAAATTAGTTGCTGCTCTCTCCATGGACGTAAGCCTCTATGATCGAACCATGTATATCTGGTATTCGATTTACTTTCTCGTTATGTCTATTTATTTGATCGATCGCTTGTTCCACACAACAATTGGTATTATAGCCAGACTTGCTTGAATTGAAGCAAATTGATGGTGACAGAAGAAGGAAGAGTGAAAATCGACAGATTTGAGGGGAATGATTTTGATTTTTGGAAGATGCAGATTGAAGATTATTTGTATCAGATGAAACTGCATGCACCTGTCGCGACCTATCCTTTCCCCTCCCGGAGGATCGTTTAGGTTTAGAGGTATTACCTATCGGTTTAGGCGCAGATCCTCCCTAATCTTACCTCGCGCGACGTTTAACATTTTGGAACCATTTAGAGTCGCCACTAGCCTTTAGGGTCGGTTTGAAACCAATCGAGATACATGAGTATTATCTCAATTTCTACGCAACTAGAGCATCTAGGTTCGGGGATTTATTTATGCTAATTACTTAACTAACGCACTTTCGGTACCTAACCAATTGATATTTCTAAACTGACCATGCATTTTACCAGGTTAAGTACACTTCAAGTGCCATAAGTTGTGTATGGCGCTCACTTTAGTACCAAGACTTTCAAATCGATCACTTTAGTGCTAAGTTTTTGTAACTTCGATCACTTCAATACCAAAACTTTCAAATCAATCACTTTAGTGCTAAGTTTTTGAAATTTCGATAATTTAAGTGCCAACTTTTTTAAAAACAATCACTTCAGTGCCAAGTCCGATGAGTCACGTCAGCTCAAATAATAATAAAAAATACACGTGTCAGATTTTTGGCGAGCCACGTCAGCTTAAATCGAAATTAACACTAAAGGGATCATTTTTAAAAGAAATTGGCACTTAAGTGATCGAAGTTACAAAAACTTAGCACTAAAGTGATTGAATTTGAAAGTTTTGGCACTAAAGTGAGCGTCGTACATAACTTATGGCACTTGAGGTATACTTAAGCCCATTTTACTTATTACATTGAAAGTCAAAGGCATCTAACCAGAACTAGGTGACCAGGCATGATGTTTTTGTCATTTTCGTGCATTCATTTATTCAACTTTTAGTCCAACATTCAGAAGAAAAAAAAGAAAAAGAAGAAAAAGAAAAAGAAAAAGAAAAAGAAAAAGAAAAAAAGAAACAATAAGCAATTTTAACTCAACACAAAACGACAACGAAACAAACGAATACTTGAAACGGCTATCTAGTAACAAAAAAGTAAATACACAGACCAATCTAAATGAAATGCAAATTCGAATAATCGAACGCAAGAATGGTCGAATATATAACGGAATTAGGCCGGAATGGACATACGAAAAAAATGATTATTTACGAAAAAGTAAATTCGCAGACCAAATAAAATACATTACAAACTCGATTAATTTAACATGAAACATGACAAGTTACATGTCGTCTTCAGTCGCCTTCCATTATAAACGAAATGCGAAAACACGAGGTCTTTCCTCTTTTTTTTTATACCTTTTTTATGAAAAAAATGTTTCCGATTCTACGCTAAAAAAGGGCTTTGTATTTAAAAATGTTAACTGGAATGTAAGACCAAGATTAGGTATGAATTATAAAATAACTTGAGATTGCACAAGATAAATTACTCCTCTCTTCTTCTTCTTTTTTGCCTTTTTTCTTTATGTCTATTGGTCTTTCAAATATACAAAAAGGAAGCGAGCAGAAACCTCAATTCAAAGCGGACACGAACTATCTCATGAAGTGATTATACACAAGAAGGGGTTCTTCTACCTTTATGTACCATTTTTTTTTAACGCATTTTGCTTGACACTTGCAACACAAATCATGTAAAAGGAGGCTTTGCAGGGTGCTTTTTATGGCTGCATATATCGAACCTCGAGAACTAGAAACAGTAAACGGTGAATTCGAGTATGGATGCAAAACGATATATACATACTACTCAGAACAATTTGAACCTAGCTGCCATGGTTATATGAAAAGAAACCCAGATGAAAAGTCATCTCCATGTGTAAGTTTAACAGTTGTTTTTTAGAACACTAGTTTGAACCCACACAAATAATTAATCCAACAGCTTGATTCCAGCTAGAGAAAAAAAAATCTTTCCTATGCGTGTTACGAGAACAGAGAGTGTTCGATTCGAATAGAACAAAGTAACATATATTTTCCAGTGCATTGATCGGCTTGGAAAGCGATTAGGTTCACACATTGAAAAGGCATCATGAAGCACACTATATGAGAGACCCCTATTTATTGACCACATGACTCGGATCAACGTTTTTTTTTATGTAACTAGCAATATCTCCTAGAGGGGGGTGAATAGGAGATTCTGAACACAATTATAAATTTCTTGCGGAATGGATAGAGTTCAGTGTACGATTAGGAACAAAAGCAGTATAACAGTGTGCAGGAAATCTAAACACAAGAGTAAGAGTTTAGAGAAGAGGATATTGCACACGATGTTTATAGTGGTTCGGCTTGGATCAAGCCTACGTCCACTCTCCCACGATGACAGCCGATTGGCTGGATTTCACTATGAAGAATCAAGAAGATTACAATCACTCAAGTGTTTTGTTTCCTTCTCACACAGATTTTCACAGTGAAGGATTTTGAGTACACAGAATACTCTCTCAGATGAAACTCAAATTATTCTTGCACTTTGGATTGTTGTTCTCTCTCTTGCCTTCTAGTCGAACATTATTCTTCTTTTATACTCCCATGCCTCCGAACTAGCCGTTGGATTCCGGCCAAGGGATCGCTCTTCAATCTTTGATTGGACGTCATCAATCGTGATTGAACGAGACTGTATCTTCAGAAGAGATGTAGACCGTTGGGTAAGATATTGAACCCTTCTGATTCAGTCGCCCATACAACTGAATCTCCAGCTTCCATAAGTGTGATAAGTTTGAGTTGATTTCCGAGGATATTTTCTTTAGAAGATGATATCCTATTATAGAAAGTCCCTTGATTGACAATAGGGGATATCAGGATAATTGAATATCACTTGCCTTGATCGGAAACCTGCCATACGTGGGTCTTCGTGTTTTGTAAAATGCAGGAACTGATCTTTCTTCAGATTCGTCTAGGAGAAATTTGATCAGTTGGCATGGAATGGTAATACAGAGATTTGATGTGATCCATCCGTCACTGTTTGGATCGTCAAGAGCACTTCCATTTGACCCTTCGTCAGAAGCACTTCCATCTGACCCTTCGTCAGAAGCACTTCCATCTGACCCTTCGTCAGCGCGACAGAATTGGAATCACTCAACCTGCTGCTTACACATTCTTCCTGCATCACATTTCATTAAACAATATCTTTTGAAGGTTTTGTCATAATCAAAATATAGGAGTATTTCCACAACAATCTCCCCCTTTTTGATGGTGACAAAAACTTCTCCAGTTGCAAATTTAAAGGAAAATTTAACCAGTGATAATTTAATAAAAGTGAGTAGCCATCATATTTGCTCCTGTAGGTAATCATCATTAGAGTTTGAAATATAATGAAAGTGTGCTCATAGGAGAGCATGATCAGAGTAAGATTATCCTGCAATAATCCTGCACGAATTGTCCTGCAAAACGGTAGGTTAGGTCTTCTCCTCCTTTCCTCTAAATTGAGATATGATATGATTAGAGAAATATGGTTAGAGATAATCTATTGAGACTGTATAAAAATAATTTCAACTTCTCCCCCTTTTTTGTTAACATCGAAAAAGTTCTTGAAATGATAACGCGTTCACGAAAAAAAAAATGGCTGAGTTTTTAAGAAGAGGGATGATCTTCAGGCTCAACATTAGTCTCCCCTCGGGAAGGTCTTGCAAAACTGCTTCTCAGCATCTGAGCATGGTCTCTAATAGCTTGAGGAGAGGGCATGTGTGAAGCTGTTCTGTCTGTTCTGACTAGTGTGTATGTAGGCAGGTTGGCTATCTCATCACGAAACGTTTTCCCATAGAGATCAATGGATTTTTCTAGTCTAGTCACCTGACTAGTCAGACCCTGCAGCTTCCTATCTGTCTTCTATTCAAAAGCCTGCAGTTGCTGAATAAATCTTGTTTCCATTGAAGCCATTGTCTGAATGACAGTATTTTGAAGATTCTCAAAATGCGCGTGAAGGTCCATATGTGGGTTTGGAGGTGTAGGTTCTGAAGTCTCCCCCTCAGTTTGAGCCTTAGTGAGGGCTTGAGAAGCTAGGACTTCAGTGAGAAAGACATCTGATATGACAGGCTCAGGCTCTTTCTCCCCCTGAAGTATAGCTCTTTTTCCTTTTTCCTTTGATGGTGGCACGGAGACTATTTCTTCATCAATGTCCATTGGAATGGACTGTGCACTGGACAATTGATCTTCTCGTGCTATTGCTGAGGCCAGACTTGTAGCACCTTTCTGAATAGTGCGTCTGGTGGAGGAGACAGAGTAGGCGTCAAAGTCATCTTGTTCTTGCTCTTGTGCTTGTGACGCCAATGTTACTAGAACTTGAGCTAGCAATTCCTCATGATCACAGTTGACGATTTGGATGTCATATTCTGTGTCATCTACAAATCGTGCAGCTTGCTCCTCATTCCACATTGTAAGGAATTCTACCTCAGTCAGATCACAGGGATACACAACTTGTTCTTGTTGTTGTAGTCCTGTGTCATCTACTTCTTCCTCGACTCCTTCAGCATTCTGATTTTCGGACTGACCAGCTGCATCTGATCCTCCTCGAGATGGGGTAGCTTCAGAATCATATTCCCCTGTTTCTTCCTCACTTGCGTCTGAGTCCTTACCAGCGGGACTTTCTGTTTGTTGACCCTTAACTGCCATGACTTTTCTCTTCTTGGGAGATTTCTGCCTTGACTCTTCCTCAAAGTCCACAATGACTGGTTCATTATTCTTTGTTCTCCATCCAGCAGGAGTCATCTTGTATCCCATCTTTGTTACCATAGTCTCTCCAGCAGTCATTAGAGAAATTTCTTGCTTGACAAAGGCACCTAGGCCATCAATCTTGAGATGATTGATTATTTTGAAGATCAATGCCGCATAAGGAAGTTGCCCCTTTGGCTTGAGAGCTGATCTGTACATATGCAATAGTACAGTGTGAGCTAAAGAAATCCTCTGTCCTGTCAAGATTCCCCATAGCAACTTTGCCTCATATTTTGATATATCTGTCTTTGATGCTTCCTTGGGTCTGAGACATTCTATGATCACCTTGTGCATCATGATACGTTTCAAGGGAAAGTCCGTGTATGCAAGATGTGACTTTGATTCCCTTGAGAAACTCGATTTGCCAGTCAGGAAGCAGAAGGCTTCACTTGCAGTGATATCTAAGGGTTTGAACTCTCCCTTTCTGGTTCCCATGATTGAAGCCAATTCATCAACAGTCAGAAAATACTGCTTTCTTTTGATTGTGAAAGCCAGTGAGTTGAAGTTGACAAACTAAAGATTTGAATAGAAGTAAGCTACCAAATCAGGAAAAGTGTAGCCTCTTCTAGTTATAAACTGATCTATCTTCATCTTTTCTAGATGCTTCCTCAGATAGATGCCATTGCTGTCAAAGTACTTTAACTCAAATACCCTTTGAGGTATAATACCTCTCTGTTTCATTGCTTCAAACCTTTCTTTGTGAGCCTGATTCTGGAACAGTGGATCAGGAAAGCTTTTATCCAAATTAAAGCCTATATTTTTCACAAAGTCATTGAACAGAATGTCATCATCGTCTTCCACCTTCGCCTTCGTACCGCCACGTCTAATTGGGGATCGTCTTTGTTTCGAACTTGTTTCTGCTACTTTCTCTTTTCCTTTCCTAGAGACAGATGTAGGTTTTTCTACAGCAAGTGGTTCAACGATTTTTCCAGGCAGACTAAGAAACTCCAAAAGTTCGCTCTCACTATCAAAGTGATGAGTTTTCAGCAGTTTTCTAAGTTCGTTTCCAAAATCTCCTGCGGCCTTGATTCTATGATACATTGGCTTAATAGAATGAGCCATAGATTCCTTTATTTCAAAAGAAGACAGAGATAGACCTTTTGTCAGGCGGAGTGCTTCTCGTTGTTCGTTGATTTGGGTATCTGTGAGTTCCACGCCGCTTGCAGTTGAGGCGGAGAACTTCCTCTTCGTCTGAGGCGTCTTCTTTGAGTCAGAGACTGACTTTGGAGCCATTGATACGTAGAAAGTTTGAAACTTTGAGTGAAAGAGTGTTGCTTTGAGGAGGAAATCGAGAGCGAGAGGTTTTCAACACGATTTTATGGTTTTGATTTGAGAGAGTTTTGAAAGTAAGAGAACAGAGGTGACGGTTCAGTGTTTTTATAAAAGAGGCGGTTATTTTTGGAAACATAAAAGAGAATTTTGATTTAAAAAGGAATTCTTAAAAAAAATATTCACGGTCAATCAGATATTAAGCGATATCTATTCATATGAGGAACTTACCTAAAAGATAGCTTTTAGAGATAACTGACCTTTTGATTTAAGAAAAGTGTGAATTTTTTTCTTACGCGACTTTTTGGCGTCCCTTCTGATGCTCCTTCTGATGCTCCTTCTGACGCTCCTTCTGACTCTTTTTCTGACTCTCCTTCTGACTCTCCTTCTGACGCTCCTTCTGACTCTTCTTCTGATGCTCCTTCTGACGCTCCTTCTGACGCTCCTTCTAACTCTCCTTCTGACGTACCCTGTTCTAAGGTAGGTTAATAATAGATAATTCATTTCTGATAAAATTGAAACTCTGTTTATCAAGTGGTTTAGTAAAAATATCTGCAAGTTGATTTTTCGTGTCAATGTATGAAATGTTAACAACATGGTTTTGAACATGATCACGTATGAAGTGATGCTTGATCTCAATATGTTTTGTTCTTGAGTGAAGTACAGGATTCTTTGTGAGATTTATGGCACTTGTGTTGTCACATAGGATTTCCACAGTTGATTCTTCAACACCATAGTCCTTGAGCTGCTGTTTTAGCCAAAGTATTTGAGTGCAGCAGCTTCCAAGAGATACGTATTCTGCTTCAGCTGTACTGAGTGCCACTGTATTTTGCTTCTTTGAGTACCATGAGACAAGCATGTTTCTCATGAGTTGACAGGTTCCAGATGTACTTTTTCTATCAATTTTGCAACCTGCAAGATCTGCATCTGAATAACCTTTTAGTGTAAAATCAGAAGATTTAGAATACCACAAACCATAGTTGGGATAAGTCCCTATGTATTTGATTATTCTCTTGACTGCTGATAGGTGTGATTCTCTTGGACTTGACTGAAATCTTGCACATAAGCAGACACTATATAGTATGTCGGGTCTTGAAGCTGTGAGATAGAGTAATGATCCGATCATGCTTCGATATAGTTTGGGATTGACTTCTTTTCCATCTCCATTCTTATCTAATTTGGAAGAGTGAGACATAGAAGTTTCTGTCTTCTTGCCATTCTCCATACCAAACTTCTTTACTATTTCCAATGCATACTTCTCTTGAAATATGAAGGTTCCTTTCTGAGATTGATGAATTTGAAGACCAAGAAAGAACCGTAATTCTCCCATCATACTCATCTCAAATTCATCCTGCATTGTTTTAGAGAATTTCTTATAGAGAAGTTCATTAGAGGAGCCGAATATAATATCATCAACATATATTTGAACTAAAAGGATATCTTTACCTTTTCTTTGAATAAAAAGAGTGGTGTCTACATTACCTTTAGTGAAGCTGTGTTGAGATAAAAAGTTACTTAACCTTTCATACCAGGTGCGAGGTGCTTGTTTCAATCCATAGAGAGCCTTTTTTAATACATATACCAGATCCTTTTCTCTAGGTTCTTCGAAGCCAGGAGGTTGTTCTACATATATCTCTTCTTTGATGTAGCCGTTTAGGAAGGCACTTTTCACGTCCATCTGAAAAAGTTTGAAGTCATTGTAACACGCATAAGCAAGAAGTAGCCTAATGGCTTGTAACCTGGCAACCGGTACATAGGTTTCATCATAGTCTATTCCTTCTTCCTGAGAATATCCTTTTGCTACAAGTCTTGCTTTGTTTCTCACAACTTTTCCTTTGTCATCAAGTTTGTTTCTGAATACCCATTTTGTTCCAATTACTGGACGATTTTTGGGACGACTGACTAGTTCCCAAACATTGTTGACTTTGAACTGATGTAGCTCTTCCTGCATTGCATTTATCCAGTTTTCATCTGCTAATGCATCTTCAATCCTTTTTGGCTCCAATTCAGATACCAAGGCGATGTTGTTCATTGCTTGCTTGAACTTGGATCTTGTTCTTACACCATCATTTATGCTGCCTATGATAAGTTCCTTTGGATGACTTGACTTATGCTTCCAGTTTTTGTCAAGTCCAGCATTTGAGGATATTGTGGATTCATTCTGATCATCTTCTGGTCTTTCTTCTGAGGAAGTTTCCTTCTGAGCATTCTCCGAACTCGTATTCACATCTGATTCTGCTTGTGAGTTCGTGACTTGATGAAGTGTATTCATTTGAATGGATTCAGGTTCATCATCCTGGTTGCTTTCATCGAACTTGATGTTCATTGATTCCTCAATAATACGAGTGTTTTTGTTGTAAACTCTATAGGCTTTGCTTGTTGTTGAATATCCCAAGAAAATTCCTTCATCTGATCTTTCATCAAACTTTCCAACTCCATCATTAGCATTCTTTAGAATAAAGCATTTGCAACCGAATACATGAAAGTATGCAATATCAGGCTTTCTTTCTTTGAAAAATTCATAGGGAGTTTTCTCAGAAAAAGGTCTGAGGGAAATTCGATTTAAGATATAACAAGCTGTTGAAACGGCCTCAGCCCAAAAGTTAGAGGCAATTTTACTTTCAATAAGAAGAGTTCTGGCCATTTCTTGCAGCGATATGTTTTTCCTTTCTACTACCCCATTTTGTTGTGGAGTATAAGGTGCAGAGAAGTTATGCTGAATTCCGAAATTAGTGCAAAAATCTGAGAAGTTTTGATTTTCAAATTCTCCCCCATGATCCGTTCTCAAACTGGAAATAGTGTAACCCTTTTCATTTTGAATTCTTTTAGCAAGTTTTGAAAAGGATATGAAAGCTTCGTTTTTGTGAGCAAGAAATGAAACCCATGTAAATCTAGAAAAGTCATCAACTATGACAAGGCAATATTTCTTACCTCCAATGCTTAGAGTTCTATTTGGTCCGAAGATGTCCATATGAAGTAGCTACAGACAACGCTTAGTGGAAACTTGATTTAAAGACTTAAAAGAACTTCTTACCTGCTTACCTAGTGTGCATGCATGACATAGTCCACTTTTCTCAAATTTTGTTTGAGGTAATCCTCGAACAAGTCCCTTCTTGGAAAGTTTTGAAATATGTTTCACACTAATATGACCTAACTTTCTGTGCCAAAGATCAGATTCATCCTTAACAGAAATAAGACATTTAGCATGTTCACAGTCAGCATTAATATCTAAAAGATAAATATTCCCACGCCTTCGTCCCGTGAAGGATTGCTTCTTATCCTTGCTCATACCTGTGCATTTTAGATCTTGGAACCGAATATCATATCCAGAGTCACAGAGTTGACTTACAGAAATCAAGTTGTAGTTCAATCCTTTGACTAGAGAGACATCTTTAACGGTCAGATTTCCAATCTTTACATTTCCTTTCCCGATCACTTTACCCTTGTTCCTTCCTCCAAACGACACACTTCTTCTATCACAATCTGAGAGGGATATAAACACATCTGGATTTCCAGTCATGTGACTTGAACAACCACTATCCAGAAACCACTTGTTCTTCCTTCTCTTTGGTACCTGCAATAGATAACCAACTTACTATTTCTTTGGTACCCATGTTTTCTTGGGTCCTTCTGTGTTAGTATATTTTGACCTTTTAATAGGTCTCCAGATTTTCTTGCAGTAATCCTTAGTATGGCTAGGATCACCACAGTTCACACAAGGTTGTCGAATGTAGGATCTAGTAAAATGCTTATAAAAATGATGTTTGTAATTGGAAAACGTTGGTTTTCGAAATTCAGTTTTAAAAACATTTCTTTAGCTACTTTCCTTTTTAAAACCTAACCCAGATCGATCATTGAAGGGTATTTGTTTTGATATAATGCTATTCAGAGTTTCTGAGCTTTGTGAAAACCTTTTTGATATAGTAGAAATTTTTTCTTTCAAGGAAGCATTTTCTTTTGAAACTGAATCATGATTTTCTTTCATCTGGTGAAACTCTTGTTGTAGAAAACTAATTTTTTCTTCTTGGGACATATTCTGTTGTTTTAAAGAAGTATTTTCCTTTTTCAAATAAGAAACCTTCTCAAGAGTTTCTTTGTAGTTTCTACACAATTCATCAATATATTCAACAACTTCATCAGGGAGTTCAGATGAACATACCTCAGTTTCTGAATCTGAACTTGAGTCTGATTCGGCCATGAGACAAATATTTGCATAATCATTCTCGCTTTCATCAGAATCACTCAAAGTTTCTGCCTTTAGAGCCTTCTTGTACTTCTCATACTTGAGTTTGTCCTTCTTTAAAATTGGGCAGTTCGGTTTGATATGTCCTGCTTTCTTACAGTGGAAGCAAATCACGTCTTTGCTATCTTGTGAGTCGTTGCTTGATATTTTTACCTCACTCTTCTTCCAAGGTTTCTTTCCTTTGATGTTTCTGCCTTTCTGAGCCATCTTCCTAAATTTCTTGACCATGAGGGCTAATTCTTTATCATCCTCATCTTCATCATCTGTGTCAGAAAAACATTGATTAATTTGACTTTTTAAGGCAATAGATTTTTTACCTTTCTGATCTCCCTTTTTGTTTGCTCGTTCTGTTTCATAAGATTGCAAAGTGCCGACTAGCTCATCCACCGAGAGTGGTCTAATTGTTTGGCATTCTTGAATTGATGGCTTGATGTAATTCCAATCATCTGTGAGTCCACGTAGTATCTTCCTGACTTGCATTGGTTCAGCAATAGGTGCACCTTGTCTTGCAAGTCCACTTG
Organism: Rhodomyrtus psidioides; assembly: GCA_021437785.1. Taxonomy (NCBI): domain Eukaryota; kingdom Viridiplantae; phylum Streptophyta; class Magnoliopsida; order Myrtales; family Myrtaceae; genus Rhodomyrtus; species Rhodomyrtus psidioides. Next base: position 3,182,736 of record JAILYB010000073.1, read on the forward strand.
CCAAGGTCTGAAACCTGTCTATCATATCTGCAATAGATTCATCAGGCTTCATTTCAAATGCTTCATAGTCATTCAGTAAAATACTGAGCTTTGTTTCTTTCACACGATTTGTTCCTTGAAAGGTAACATGAAGTCTATCCCATATTGCCTTAGATGATTCTTCCTCTGAGACACGATTATAAAAAGGAGTAGATAAGGCACAAAAGAGAGCATTGACAGCTTTAGAATCAAGCCCTTTTCTTTTAGCCTTTTCAGCATCAGTCATTGTTGTGACAATGTTTACTCCGTCAGCAGAGGTTGGATTTGTGGTATTTGCAGGAACTATGCCATTTGTAACGACATCCGACATCAGATCATCATAGGCTTTGAAGAACCACTTCATCTTGTTACTCCACATATTGTAATTCTTTCCATCAAAGTATGAAGGCTTGTTGGCAAAGTGCGAATCGCTTGTTCCTGAAGAGTGATTGCTAGACATAGTAGATCGTTAACTCTGAAGTTAATAAACACTTCGTAAAATGAGCAACCTGCTCTGATACCAATTGATGTAACTAGCAATATCTCCTAGAGGGGGGTGAATAGGAGATTCTGAACACAATTATAAATTTCTTGCGGAATGGATAGAGTTCAGTGTACGATTAGGAACAAAAGCAGTATAACAGTGTGCAGGAAATCTAAACACAAGAGTAAGAGTTTAGAGAAGAGGATATTGCACACGATGTTTATAGTGGTTCGGCTTGGATCAAGCCTACGTCCACTCTCCCACGATGACAGCCGATTGGCTGGATTTCACTATGAAGAATCAAGAAGATTACAATCACTCAAGTGTTTTGTTTCCTTCTCACACAGATTTTCACAGTGAAGGATTTTGAGTACACAGAATACTCTCTCAGATGAAACTCAAATTATTCTTTCACTTTGGATTGTTGTTCGCTCTCTTGCCCTCTAGTCGAACATTATTCTTCTTTTATACTCCCCTGCCTCCGAACTAGCCGTTGGATTCTGGCCAAGGGATCGCTCTTCAATCTTTGATTGGACGTCATCAATCGTGATTGAACGAGACTGTATCTTCAGAAGATATGTAGACCGTTGGGTAAGATATTGAACCCTTCTGATTCAGTCGCCCATACAACTGAATCTCTAGCTTCCATAAGTGTGATAAGTTTGAGTTGATTTCCGAGGATATTTTCTTTAGAAGATGATATCCTATTATAGAAAGTCCCTTGATTGACAATAGGGGATATCAGGATAATTGAATATCACTTGCCTTGATCGGAAACCTGCCATACGTGGGTCTTCGTGTTTTGTAAAATGCAGGAACTGATCTTTCTTCAAATTCGTCTAGGAGAAATTTGATCAGTTGGCATGGAATGGTAATACGGAGATTTGATGTGATCCATCCGTCACTGTTTGGATCGTCAAGAGAACTTCCATCTGACCCTTCGTCAGAAGCACTTCCATCTGACCCTTCGTCAGCGCGACAGAATTGGAATCACTCAACCTGCTGCTTACACATTCTTCCTGCATCACATTTCATTAAACAATATCTTTTGAAGGTTTTGTCAGAATCAAAATATAGGAGTATTTCCACAACAATTTTTTCTTTTGCAGTAACAAAACACAATCAGTCAAGACCGAACCAAGGGGAAGAGAAAGAAAGAAAACGACAGAATAGTATACGGTATAACATGGCATGAACAGATTCCTCTTTACTTGAACTACAACATTAACTCAACTACGAGTTCGCCAGACCGAGGAAAACAAGGGTCTCGGCCTGGCGAACCTAAACAGTTTACAAAAAAAGAAACAGACTTAACAGCAGTATTCTACCTGTTGAAGATCAAAACACAGATAAACTTGATATCAAGAACTGTGTGAGCTTTCCTTATCCTCTATTACCTTTGGATCTGATTTTCTCTCCTCTCCTTTTTTTTAACTTTCCTCTCTATTTTTTTATTTCTTCTGTTTTTAGAAAGAGTGATGAGAGAGTCCATGAGAGAGAGACCACCGAACTGTTGGGAATTAAGTCAAATTCATTAAGTGTTATCAGTGATCGTTCGACTCCCATGGCATAATTAGTATTCCGATGTAATTATAACTCCCATGGCATAATTAGTATTCCGATGTAATTATTGTTTTAGTAGACATAATTAGTTGAGTCTATCATCTTTTAGGATGTAATTGTTGTTTAGGATGTAATTGTTGTTTTAGTCTTTTCACTTTCCTAGAGAGACTCAAGAGTCATGTTTTAAGCCTATAAATAGGTGAGTCTTGTAACCATTTCAATATGGGTGAATCGATTGTGAATACACTAGATTGAAAAGCCACCTTCCGTCTCCTCTTCCTTGTGTGAACAAAGTTTCTTTGAGAGTGCTTGTTGAGAGCCCCACAGTCGTTTTATCCCATCAAATTGGTATCAGAGCTTCACGGTTTCGTGATTATGGCGTCAACAAGCAACCTTCCTTTTCAGTATCCAATCCTCACTAAAGAAAACTATGGCAAGTGGGCTTCCAGAATGAAAGCCATACTCGGCGCCCATAGTGTGTGGGATCTTGTCAACAATGGCTATGATGAGCCAGATGAAGATGTCGCGTTGACTCAGGCTCAGAGGAATGCGTTGGAGAAGACTCGTTCGAAAGATCAACTCGGGTTGTCAATCATCTTTCAAGCCTTAGATGATTCTATGTTCGAGAAAGTCTCGAATGCTACTACATCCAAGGAGGCATGGGAGATTCTTCAAACCACGCACCAAGGTGTTGAGAAAGTAAAGAAGATCCGCCTTCAAACTTTGAGAGGCGAGTTCGAGGTAATCCGTATGAAAGAATCTGAGTCGATTTCTGATTATTTCACAAGAGTTTTAGCTATTGTGAATCAGATGAAAAGGAATGGCGAAGATGTTCCTGATGTTCGTGTTGTCGAAAAAATCCTGCGGTCGTTGGATAAGAAGTTCGACCACATCGTTGTCGCTATCGAGGAATCGAAAAATGTCGATTCTATAACGGTCGATGAGCTCATGGGTTCGTTGCAAGCCCATGAAGAAAGACTGAAAAGAAACAAGTCTGAACCGGTGGAGGAAGTACTCCAATCTCGATTGAATATCCGAGATGACAAAGGCCAAAGAAGTGACCCTGTGCAAACTCGATGGGTCAATCAAGATCGTGACCGAGGACGCGGTAGAGGCCGTTTCCAAGGAAGAGGTCGTGGACGAAGCGGAGGAGATTTCGCCCGAAGCAATGTGTGCTTTCATAATCAAAGAAGTACTCGTGGAAGAGGAAGAAACACAAATAGCCGGTATGATAAATCAAAGGTTCGATGTTATCGTTGTAATAAATGTGGCCATTATGCTTATGAATGTTGGCAGAAAGAAAGTACGGTGGCAGATGAAAATGCGAACCTGGTGAATGATGGTGATCAAGTTCTTATGCTGGCATTTAAAGAAAATGCTGATGAAAAGAATGATACGTGGTACTTGGACACTGGAGCAAGTAACCACATGTGCGGCCGAAAGGAGATGTTCGTTGAAATGGATGAGACAGTAAAAGGAAAAGTCTCGTTCGGTGATAATTCTCAAATTCTTGTCGAAGGGAAAGGTACGATTTTAATTCGTCTGAAGAACGGAACACGTCAGTTTATTACTAACGTGTATTATGTGCCGAAGATGTCAAGCAATATTTTGAGTTTGGGACAGCTTCTTGAGAAAGGATTTACTGTCCAGATGAAAAATCTTTGTCTTATGTTAAGAGATTGCAATAATAAGTTGATTGCGAATGTGAAGATGTCGAAGAATAGGATGTTCACTCTGAACATCAAAGATGATATGTCTACATGCCTTCAAGCATGTGTAGACAATCCTTCGTGGCTATGGCATTTGAGGTTCTGTCATCTCAATTTTAGCAGACTCAATATGCTTTCTCGCAAGAAGATGGTGTATGGCTTACCGCATATTGATCACCCCGATCAATTATGTGAAGGATGTGTAATTGGCAAGCATTCTCGAGCAAGTTTTCCGAAGGAGTCGACTTATCGAGCGAAGAAGCCACTGGAGTTGATTCATTCTGATGTATGTGGTCCGATCACTCCTCAGTCGTACGGTAATCATCGCTACTTTGTTACGTTTATTGATGATTTTACTCGAAAGACTTGGGTGTTTTTCTTGAAAGAAAAATCAGAGGTGTTTGATACGTTTAAGCACTTCAAGAAAATGGTTGAAAAGGAGAGTGGTTATTTTATCAAGTCTTTAAGAACTGATCGTGGAGGAGAATTTACTTCTGGAGAATTTAATCAATTCTGTGATTACCATGGCATTCGACGTTTCTTAACGGCGCCGTATTCCCCACAACAAAATGGTGTGGCTGAGCGAAGGAACAGAACCATTCTCGACATGGTTCGCAGTATGTTGAAAAGCAAAAATTTGTCAAAGGAGCTTTGGGGCGAAGCTGTCAGATGTGCAGTTTATTTGCAGAATCGATGTCCCACGCAAGGACTCGATGGTGTTACCCCAGAAGAAGCATGGAGCGGGAGAAAACCTACGGTTTCTCATTTAAGAATTTTTGGGAGTGTTGCGTATGCTCACGTACCCGACCAGAAAAGATCGAAGTTGGAAGACAAGAGTAAAAAGCTCATTTTCATCGGGTATGATTCCTCATCAAAAGCTTACAAATTGTTTGATCCTGACACTTTGAAAGTATATGTAAGCAGAGATGTGAAATTTGATGAAGAAAGTTTGTGGGAGGAAAATCGACAACTTGTCAAAACCAGTCATGATAAATTTGTCGAAACCGTTCGTGATGATTCTGTCGAAATGGAGATTGAAGCTCATTCACCTTCTCCGATGTTCTCTCCATCATCGTCAGCTTCAACTTCAAATACTGTCGAAGAATCGCTAGCACCAAGATCAAGAAGACTTTCTGAAATTTATGAAGCTACCGATGAGCTTCACCTTATATGTCTTCTTGCAGATTGTGAACCACTTATTTTCGATGAAGCTGCCAAAGAAGAAAAATGGAGGAAAGCCATGGATGAAGAGATAGAAGCCATCGAAAAGAATAAAACGTGGCAACTCGCTGATCTTCCGAAGGACAAAAAGGCGATCGGTGTCAAATGGGTATACAAGGCCAAGAAAAACGAGAAAGGAGAAATCACTCGTTATAAGGCCAGACTTGTCGCAAAGGGCTACAAACAGAAAGCTGGGATCGACTATGACGAGGTATTTGCACCTGTCATCCGAATGGAAACCATCAGACTAATGATTTCCATTGCAGCTCAAAATCGGTGGCCAATCTATCAAATGGATGTCAAATCGGCATTCCTGAATGGCGTTCTTGAAGAAGAAATTTATGTCGAACAACCCACTGGGTTTGTTGTGAAAGGTCATGAAGACAAAGTGCTGAGATTGAAGAAAGCTTTGTATGGGCTTAAGCAAGCTCCGAGAGCTTGGAACTCCAGAATCGATGCTTATTTCAAGGCAAATGGCTTCGTACAATGTCCGTACGAACATGCTCTCTACTTGAAGCATGAGAAAGGTGATGTTTTATTGGCATGTTTATACGTTGATGATCTTGTCTTCACAGGAAATAATTCTGGATTGATTGACACTTTTAAAGCATCGATGGTGAAAGAATTTGAAATGACAGATAATGGTTTGATGAGTTATTTTTTGGGTATCGAAGTGAAGCAAAATGAAGATGGGATTTTTATTTCCCAAAAAAGATATGCTGAAAATATCCTTGAGAAATTCAACATGAAGAATTGCACTTCGGTTAATACTCCGATGGATTGTGGTGCAAAACTGTCGAAGTTCGATGAAGGTGTCGATGTTGATTCAACATATTTTAGAAGCTTGATTGGAAGCTTAAGGTATTTGACCTGTACCAGACCAGATATAATGAACAGTGTCGGAATTGTGAGTCGATATATGGAGAATCCGAAGACATCTCATCTTAAGGCAGCAAAGAGGATACTTCGGTACATCAAAGGTACTATCTCTCTTGGCTTGTATTATTATCAATCTGAACTATTTCAACTCAGAGGTTATTCAGATAGTGACTATGGGGGAGATGTCGATGATCGAAAAAGCACTACGGGCTTTGTATTTTATTTGGGTGAAACTGCTTTTACATGGTCATCAAAGAAGCAATCCAGTGTTACTCTGTCGACATGTGAAGCGGAGTATGTTGCTGCATCATCGTGTGTTTGTCATGCGATATGGTTGAGAAAGTTGCTCAAAGAAATCCATATGGAGCAAAAGGATGCAACGGAGATTTTTGTTGATAATGTTTCTGCCATTGCTTTGGCGAAGAATCCAGTTTTTCATGAGAGGAGCAAGCATATCGATGTTCGATATCATTTTATTCGAGAACAAGTCAGCGACAAACAAATTGAAGTTGTGCACGTGAAGACCGGTGATCAAGTCGCAGATATTTTTACGAAACCTCTCAAGATCGAAGTGTTTCGGAAATTCAGAAGTTTACTTGGAATGATCGACAGAAGAGAATTTGGCTTAAGGGGGAGTTTTGTTGGGAATTAAGTCAAATTCATTAAGTGTTATCAGTGATCGTTCGACTCCCATGGCATAATTAGTATTCCGATGTAATTATAACTCCCATGGCATAATTAGTATTCCGATGTAATTATTGTTTTAGTAGACATAATTAGTTGAGTCTATCATCTTTTAGGATGTAATTGTTGTTTTAGTCTTTTCACTTTCCTAGAGAGACTCAAGAGTCATGTTTTAAGCCTATAAATAGGTGAGTCTTGTAACCATTTCAATATGGGTGAATCGATTGTGAATACAGTATATTGAAAAGCCACATTCCGTCTCCTCTTCCTTGTGTGAACAAAGTTCCTTTGAGAGTGCTTATTGAGAGCCCCACAGTCGATTTATCCCATCACGAACTCCCCCCTTTTTATTTCACGCTCTGCTTCTTCTTTTATAGTCCAATTAGCTTCTTCTTCTTCTTCTTCTTCTTCTTCTTTTTCTGTTCTCCTCATTCTGGGAATTCACCCCCTGCAAAGCAAGAGGCAACCTTACCCCAAATCTCTCGCTCTTATGTTTTCTCAGCCGAAATCTCTGCTGTTTTTCTTTGTACTACTGTGATTCCATGCTAATTTCCTCTAAAGAGCAGCACCAAACAGCCTCTAAGCGTCGTCTATATCAGCTCCACGTCAATTGCACATGAGTTCCAACCTGCTTACTAATCTTGGCCATCATTCCCTCTGCTGCAGCCAATATTCTTCTGCTCTAAGTCCCTTCCACATCTCTTGGTAGCCAATCTGGTGGCTTGCAATTTCTAGGGAACAAGCTAAATCCCTACAAGTTGCCTTTACAATTTGTTTATTATTCTTTAGCCATCATTCCCCCTGCTGGAACCGAAATTCTCTACTATTGCTCCTCTATACATACGCACAAAATTAGCTTCTAAGAATCGATGGGCTCCACCTCCTAGCTTCAACTTGCTCTATCTTTCTCTAGTCATCATTGTTTTTTGTCCCATGTGTTATGTTCCTTATCTCTTCAGCTGAAACTCCTTGCTGCAGCTCCCTTAATTTCTTTTGGTGATCGATTGTTGGCCCTTCAACTTGTCATGAGCCAACGTAAATTAATTTCAAGATGCGTTTGTAACTCCTGCTGTAAATATTGTCCATTGCTGTGATCCTCCACTGCAAATATATGATTACATTCTCTGTTGCAAATCCTCCGCTACTGCAGCTATTATTTTCTGCTGTGAATATTCTTCCGCTCTAGTCCTTCAGCCGAACTGGGCAACCAATCTTCATTCCGACTAGCTCTTCTAATCCCTTTTGCAACATATATTTTGCTGTAAATTCTTCTGCTCTAGCTTTCTCCTCTGCTGCAACTTGATCTTCAGTAATCATTCTTCTTTGTTACGGATACTATTTTGCTGCAACTTGCTTCTGTAACTTGACTTTGCAACTTGCTCCCTTATCCTCTAGTCATCATTCTTTTTGTCTCAAGCCAAAATTCTCTTTTGCAAGTCTCAAATGGTTTATGGCTTCATGGGGATAGGCTGGGTCAATTTAGAACTCGAGAGTCTTTTGCAACTTGCCTTCGGATCTTTGATTGTCGTTCTTCTTGCCTCAAGTACCCTGCTTCTCTGTCTTTTCAGTGAAAAAAAATCCTGAGGTATAGTGTATTGAGCGACAAATTTTTGGCTCTGTAGCTTTCCCGGGAATTAGCTCGACCCAGTTTCAATTTGGTTTTATTCTCTGCTGCGAATATAATCCCCTTGCCATATCTGAAATTCTCTGCCACAGATATTATCTCTTGGTGTAGATATTATCTACTGGTGCAAATATTATTCCTGTTGCAGTTGATATTATTATATATCCTCTGTTATAGATAATATTCTCAGATATCCTCAGCTATAGATATTTTGAGATATTCTCTGTTTGTAAATTCTTGGTGTAGATATCCTCTTTACAGTGGTGTCATCCTTTTTCTTTTCTGCCCTTGCCTCGCTTCAGTGATTCGATCCGATGTCCTTTGTTCCGCTTTTTATTTTATTTTATTTTTTTCTTTTTTTAAGTGCAATGAGCATATTTGCATGAATCAATCTATCTTATATTGCGAAGAAAAATAAAGTATAAGACTGACAAAATTAGGTGTCAACAACACCCTTATCTGGGGAGAAGCTAGATACGATGAAGCAAGCGGATTGAGAATTGCTGGATAAACGAGCGATGGGTGTTATTCGGCTGACATTGACTCGTAACGTCGCGTTTAATATCGTCAAAGAGAAGACCACTGCGGGTTTGATGAAAGCCCTGTCAGATATGTACGATAAGCCCTTTGCAATCAACAAGGTCTATTTGGTGTGACGTCTGTTTAATTTGAAGATGATAGAAGGTGCGTCAATTTCTAATCATATCAATGAATTCAATGTGATCGTTAGTCAATTGAGTTTAGTTGATATTGACTTTGGAGATGAGGTACGTGCTTCGATTCTATTATCCTCATTGCCTGATAGTTGGAATACTACTGTTATTGCCGTTAGTAATTCCTCTAGATCAACAAGTTTAACTTTTGATGGGATTCAAAATTTAATTCTGAGTGAGGATATCCGTAGAAGGGAATCTAGCGATTCTGTAGCAGCTGCTTTAGTAGGTGAAAATAAAGGAAGAGCTAGTACTCGTGTTAGCAGGAGTAGTGTGAACTCAAATAGACGCAGTAAGTCTAAGACTGATGGTACTGTCTGTTGGAACTGTGGCAAGAGGGGGAATCTTAGAAGGAATTGCTTTAAGCTGAAAAATGAAATGGGTGTGGGAATTATAGTTGAATCTACGGATGATATTGCAGCCGTAGCTAAAAATTCTGATGGTGTCGATAGTGTCTTGTCTGTCACTGATGATTCATCATTTGATGGATGGATTATGGATTCTGATTGTTCTTTTCATGTTACACCAAATAGGAACTGGTTTGCTACTTATTAGTGCATATATAGTAGTAAAGTGCAGTTGGAAAACAATGGTGAATGCGATGTTGTAGGTGTTGGTGATGTTAAATCAGAATGTCTGATGGTATTGTGAGTACATTGATTGGAGTAAGACATGTTCTAGAATTGAAAAAGAACTTGGTTTTTTTGGGTGCCATAGATTCAGCTGGATGCATGTATTCTTCACGAGGTGGAGTTTTGAAGATTGTTCGAGGTGTCTTGGTGATAATGAAAGGAATCAAGCATGGTAGCCTGTATAAACTTCAAGGTGAGACATTAATAAGTTTCGCTCTTGAGACGTTGACATCTATTCGAGAGTCTAACGGCGGCTCGAGAAAGGCCTAGATGTTTGTGCCAATGCACAAGTTTGATGCTATTGTCAAGAATACGCGGTCGAGAGTTTTGATCAGAATAGAGACTAGTAAATCGATCAAGCATGTGCGAACTGACAGTAACATGGAGTCCTGCTCGAAACTGGTAAATAAATCCTGCATGAAAAAAGGGCATAGTGAAACACCACATTAGTGCTAGTAAACCATAATAATTTGCAGAATTGATGAGCAGAATGTTACTAGAGACGGACCATAAAATGCTCTCTAGTGCTGGTATGGCTAGGAGATTCCTCGCGGACGCGCTTAGTACAACGAGCCACCTGGTGAATAGATCACCATCAACTCTAATTGGATGTCAAACTCCCGAAGAAGTGTGGTCAGGTAACATTGCTGATAATTTTATTTTTAGAATGTTTGTTTGCCCGTGTTATTGTCGAGTAAGTGATAGTAAGCTCGATATGAAGGTAATGTACATATTCCATGGCTATGCACAAGGTGGGTGTGATTATTAGTTGTGGTGTCTGAATATAAATTCACCTGTTCGCAGTAGAGAAGTTACCTTTGACGAGTCTACAGTGCTTTTAGACTAGGAGTGATTATAGCAGTGTTAATACGATCTGGACGGTGTTCAGCTTGAGATGGAGTTGCCACCAGAAACTCCTGAGGTAGTAGGTACTAGAGTAGTAATTGACACAGATGGTGCTTATAGCGAGGCGGTGCTTGTAGAGCCGACGGTTTGCTATAACTGCTGATATTGACAAGGTACGTATTCGATCTCATAACATATATGGATGCAATTGTGGTTTCGCTTTATCTGTGATTAAGGAGTTTGTGTCATATAGTCCTTGTGAAGTAGTTAAAAGTGCATGTTTAGTTGGTGCTTTGATGAGGTCGGTTATGGTGAAATTCAAGCACAACTTAGACTTGGATGATGAATGTGGCGGTTGAGCCCATCAAGGCTGTGGGAGAGTAGTAGCAGATGATATTCGAATTCTAGCCAAACGATTGTGAATTGGCTCAAACGTCGAGCCAAGGTGGAGATTGTTAAATGTGTCTTGAGTTTAAATCCGGAGCAAAGCTAATTGAATATTTATGAAAGGACAGATATGTTGGATATTTTATGGATATTTATCGTCGAGCGAAAAAAAAGGGGGGGAATATCCTGATATAAGTTGGCTAAGGCATGAAACAATATGCCTATACGAGGAGGTTTTACTCTCAAGATTTGAAAAGTCCAACTTCCAGTTGGCACAATGAATTTTGAAGACTTAGTCAACCGAAAGGATAAGGACAAAATAAGGAAAGAAAGGAAACTCATGTTGGAAAATATGAGGTATTTTGATGGGTGAGTGAATGAAAAATTATTTCTCAAAGAACACCATTGAGTTGGAGTGGGAATTGGCAAAGCACTAGTCCCACATTGAAAAGGATGAAGGCCTTGAAGTGCTTTATATGTGGCTACACTCCCTTTGAGTGGTAACTATCATAACACAAGTACTATGCACGCAGGGGGTGCAAATCCTGGACCCTGACGGAGGCCCGACAAGTTGAAACTTGGGCGTGAGCGCACGACCTGCGTACACGAATGCAAGATCGGAAAGTGGGCCTCGCGACAAGCCTATTTTTGCCTTATGTTTTAATTTTTTCCAACTCAATCCGTTACAATGTAACTGTTCTTAAGTTAATTACCGGCATGTTAATGGTATTAACTAAGTAACGGCTATTATAATTTTGTGGTTACAGAATTAAATACATAACGGCTCTAAACGATAGAGTTATTTAGCCGTTATTCTTTATTTCTGCAATGCCCGCTTAGCTTATAAATATGCGGCTTCCCATTCTTTTTCAAGACGACGAAATCAGAGAAAGGAATCAGAAAACAAGAAGAAAAAATCTCTCATCCATTTCTTTCAAATTCTCTACATTTTCATTGTTTTCGATAGTGTTCTCGTGTTGTTCAAGTTCGTCGAAAGCTTTGGAGTGCTATGCTTGCCTCCATCGCTGCTTACCATTGTATCTTGGGAGACAGACGTTCATGAAACCTCAAGGCACGTACTAGAGGGGACGAATCTGTTTTAAGAAAATTGTGTGGAACACAGGCCTCGGTATTTTTATTAATTTGGTTTCTTCCAATACTGTTATGTTTCTGTTCAGAAATTTGTTCATATGAAGGTTCAGCTTTTGTTCTTCTGACGGGTTCAGATTCGGTGCTTTTGACCGATTCAGATTTTGTGCTTCTGACCGCCTCAGACCTTGTGCTTCTGACGGGCTCAGACCTTATGCTTCTGAAGGCTCAGATTTTCTGCTTCTGCCACTTAATTGGTTGTGCTTCTGCCGAATTGACTTTTGTGCATTTGTCAATTGAATGTATTTATAGATTTGATTTTTGTGGCAGTTTGCCACATTTAATATTGTCATTCGAATTTTAAGTATCTTCCATTTTTATAAAATAGAATTGTTATTTTAACATTGTTTGCCCAACAATCTTAAAATAGATTTTATTCGATTCGATATTTACAATTCGAATAGCTATTAGAAAAGAAGTTGTTGATGTGTCTGCTGATGACATGCGGCTTCTGTTGCGGTTTCTTTCCACCATGGTGAGAAACTTGAAAAGTTCAACGGATCGAACTTTAAAAGGTGGCAGTAAAAGATATTGTTTTATTTAACAACTTTGAATCTTGCGAGATTATTGACTGAGGAACCTCCTAAGGTATCCGATGGAGAAACGGATACGCAAGCCTTCAATGTTGTTGAGGCTTGGAAACATTCTGACTTCCTATGTAGGAACTATGTCATGAATGGCTTACATGACTTCTTGTGCAATGTCTATTGTGCAATAATGACGTCAAAGGAATTATGGGAATCCTTGGACCGAAAATATAAAACAGAGGATGCCGAAACAAAGAAATTTGTTGTCGGACGATTCCTTGATTATATGATGGTGGCTTCTAAGACTGTGATCAGTCAAGTGCAAGAAATTCAAGTGATCTTGCATGAGATTCAGGCTGAATGAATATACTTGAGTGAATGTCCCTCGGCCGAGAAATGCAAAGGCTCGAGGAATTCCAAGGAAGTGGATAACTTTCTATGGGAGGAAAATCGATACATAGAAACCCAATAAGCTCAGGATGCCAAGGTGCGTGTGAACACCGTACCCTTGTATTTGAAAAATGTGTTGTTGTGGTGATGCACCAGAAGTAACGATAAGGCCAACCATATCAAAACATGGGAGGCATCTGAGGCTGAGTTTTGAAAAGCAATTCTTCCCTTCCTATGCTTAGGAGACTGCTTGAAACGTGTGCGACACGTTGAATAAAAATAGGGTTCAACAGAGGCTCTAAATGGAAATAATATGTGATAAACCTAGATGCTACCGAGCATATTTGTGAAAATATAAGGTTTATCCTCCTACACTTTAGTAGGAGAAGAAGAAGGAAATATTTTGATAACTTGAGGGCTGCTTATGGAAATGAAATCGACACTTTACATGCCTATGCATTGTGATTGCCAAGTGGCAATAATCATTGCAAGAGTGAAACTTTCAATGGTAGAAAGAGACAAGTCCGCGACATATCCGCTTGAGGTGTGATGTGATAAAGTAATTGCTTAAAAATGGAATTATGTCCATTTATAATATGAAGTCGGAAATGGATTCGGCCGATCCTCTGACTATTCCTCAAGGGAAATGAGACTTAGCCAGTTGAAGAAAATCAACAGTGATGGTAACCCAACCTATGTGATTGACGATTTCATGAATTATGGCAATAACAAGTCATTTGTTGATCTTGTGAAGCATTATAAAATTTATTTCCTTCTTAAAGTGAGAATAATGCAATACCTCGAAGGAAAGAGGATAAAACCTATTATGAGCTATTGAAAGGTAGGAGACCATCCTACAAATGCTTACGAGTGTGGGGATGTCTTGCAAAAATGGCTGATCTAAAATTTACTAGTGGATATGTATTCACATTAGCAGATGGAGCCATATTTTTGGAAATCCTATAAACAAATTGTTATAACTAGATCCACAATGGAATCTGAGTTTATAGTTTTGGATAAATATGGTGAAGAGGCTGAATGGCTATGCCATTTCTTAGAGGATATTCCAAAATGACAAAAACATGTGCCACCAACCTATATACATTGCGATTGTCAATTTGCGACTGGAAGAGCACAGAGTAACATGTATAATGGTAAGTCTAGACATATACATCGTAGACATAATACAATTAGACAACTACTCTCAACTGAAATTATCTCTATTGAATACGTAAACTTAAAGGATAATATTGCGGATCCGCTAACCAAATGGTTAAATAAAGAGTTAGTTGAAAAGTCGACAATATGAATAGGACTGAAGCCCATTACAAGAAAGTTGATATAAAGAAAAACCCAACCTAGTTGACTGGAGATCTCAAGATCTAGGCTCAAAGGGACAACCTAATTATATGAACTGAAAGATATCACTGTGGGGGTTTATCCCTCAAACCATTCCTATAAAAATATCAGTGATTTGATATTCCTAGTTATTGTGGGGGTTTATCAGGAAAATGATAGCAATTATGCTTTAATGATTCTTAAGTGGAGTAAATCAATTACTCAAAATTAAGTAATCACCTATGCGTGAGAGAAGTGGGGTCGCTTCAAAGGAGAATTATTGAGGGATGAATTCTTTAGAAACTCTCGCGGATCAAGACGATGTTCATGGCCAAAACGAACATACTCATGAGAACTGAACAAACATTTAGATGATTCCTGTGTGAAGTGTATGGGTCATTTACTAAGAAAGCAGGACAGTTCAAGGACACCATGTCTGCTGGACAGTTGGTAAATTAAATATATTTTCACAAGGGAAGGTTCAAAGGGTTACACCTACCTATCCTATGCAGGTTTCATTTGTTGAACACCATCATAGAGTCAAAACCAAAATAATTTTCATTCATGTGGGGGATTATTGAAAAATATGAGATATTTTGATGGGTGAGTGAATGAGAAATTATTTATCAAAGAACACCCTTGAGTTGGAAGTGGGAATTGACAAAGCATTAGTCCCACATTGGAAAGGAGGAAGGCCTTAAAGTGCTTTATATGTGGCTACACTCCCTTTGTGTGGTAACTATCATAACATAAGTACTATGCCTCGCGCGCACGCGCAGGGGGTACAAATCTCGGACCCCGACGGAGGCCCGACAAATTGAAACTTGGGGGCGAGCGCACGACCTGCGTACGTACATGCAGGACCGGAAAGTGGGCCTCGCTACAAGCCCATTTTTGCCTTATGTTTTAATTTTTTCCAACTCAATCCGTTACAATGTTACCGTTCTTAAGTTAATTACCGGCATGTTAATGGTATTAACTAAGTAACGGCTATTATAATTATGTAGTTACAGAATTAAATACATAACGGGTCTAAACGGTAGAGTTATTTAGCCATTATTCTTTATTTTCGCAATGCCCCGCTTAGCCTATAAATAGGTGGCTTCCCGTTCTGTTTCAAGATGATGAAATCAGAGAAAGGAATCAGAAAACAAGAAGCAAACATCTCTCATCCCTTTCTTTCAAATTCTCTACATTTACATTATTTTCGATAGTGTTCACGTGTTGTTCAAGTTCGTCGAAAGCTTTGGTGTGCTGTGCTTGCCTCCATCGCTGCTTACAGTTGTATCCTGGGAGACAAACGTTCACGAAACCTCAAAGCACGTACTAGAGGGGACAAATCTATTTTAAGAAAACTATGTGGAACACAGGCCTCAGTATTTTTATTAATTCGTTTCTTCCAATACTGTTGTGTTTCCATTCAAAATTTTGTTCATTTGAAGGTTCAGCTTTTGTCCTTTTGAGGGTTCAGATTCACTGCTTCTGACGGGTTCAGATTCGGTGCTTTTGATGGGTTTAGATTTTGTGCTTCTGACCTTCTCAAACCATGTGCTTCTGACCGCCTCAGACCTTGTGGTTCTAAAGGCTCAGACTTTGTGTTCCTAAAGGCTTAGACCTTGTGCTTCTGAAGGCTCAGATTTTCTGCTTCTGTTACTTAATTGGTTGTGCTTCTGCCGAATTGACTTTTGTGCATTTATTAATTGAATGTATTTACAGATTTGATGTTTGTGGCAGTTTGCCACATTTACTATTGTCATTCAAATTATCCTCCATTTTTATAAAACAGAATTGTTATTTTAACACTGTTTGCCCAACAACTCAATCAGGAATTTGGTTGGCCAAATTCTAGTGGAATTCGGCTCATAAAGTTTCCTTGTTTTTATACTAATGCCATCCAAGTCTGATGTATACATGCATGAGTCAGGGCTGTGAAAAAAAAAAACGACGTCTTAAAGCGCCGATCTACTAGTGCTTGATAGAGGATTTTCTCCGTGATATTACATCAAGTTTTAAGTGTAGAAGCCGATAGAAATCTTGTATTAAGGTTTGTGTTATTTTCTTTTGCGAGATTAAAAGATTATTTCACGAGGAATTGGGGGCTAAACACCGTATGAGTTCTTGGATGTAATTGGGGCTTGGAAAATATTGAGAGTGTTTGAGAGACTCGAGTGTGATATGTAATTTTTGTGTATCGCTTGATCTATAGTGGAATTCGTTGCTGCTCTCTCAGTGGATGTAGGTCTCTTTGACCGAACTACGTACATCTAGTGTTCGATTTACTTTCTCATTCTATTTTTTTATTTGATCGATCGCTTGTTTCGCGCAACACCCCAAAGCAATGAAATGCATTAGTCAATCAAAGGAGTAAGAAGTAACATGTAGACAAACTTAATAGGTGGATAAACTTATAAGGTGAACATACTCAGGACGTGAATCTGATCAAAAGGCCGAATATACTTAGGAAGTGAATTTGATAGAAAAGTGAATCTGATCGAACAAGTGAATTTGATCGAATGATTGTATATACTCAGAAAGTGAATCTTGTAGTCAAACTCAGTAAGCGAATCAGACTCCAAAAGCGAATCATGAATCCGATCAAACAACTTCTAAGTTCAGACTCATCATTTTTACAAGCAAAATGTTACCAAACCTCAAGCAAATAACTCAAACACTTGTTAGGCGTGTTAAACTGTCACATCCCAAATCCTACAATGACCTGGGAAATGACACGGCCGTCCTTGTACCTAAAGGACGCAGCCTCAGATAGAAACCAACATAATTCTGTTATCAAATATATGGATATCCTAATATGTATATATATATAGACATCTGACAAAACATAAAGTTGGTTCCTTCATCAGAGTTTCTACAATCCTCAAAGATATTTACATCTCAGCGTCCAGTTAAACTCGACAACTAAAAATATACATATTTACAATCCCTTCTCAGATCATACCCAAAATCCGACTCCCAAAAATCCCCGAGGTTGCGCTCTCGTTCTACTTGCCAACGACTGAAGAACCCGAAAGGATTGGGAAGAAAAGTGGGGTGAGCAACCGCAGCTCAGTGAGTAGTACATATCTCTTCAAAGATTCTCGTCTCAAAATTTTTGTAAAATAAATTTTTCAAAAAGAAAAACAGAAAAAGCCAAGAAGAAGCATTTTCCAAGAAAAAATCGCATCCGAAAACGATAGGATATACATCTTTAAACCCTGTTTGTTTTTTCTGAATTCCCTACTTTATGTTTCAGGGATGTGGATGGAGATATAATGGATTCTAGAGTTTATGACCTCGATGAATTCGACCCCGAATACGAAGAAATACGTCGGGAATTCAAGGAACATGAAATGGTCAAGCCGTTGACCGGAGATGAGACCCTGTCTATCAATCTAGGAAATGAAGAAAACCTTAAGGAAGTCAAGATTGGGGTAAACCTTCCTGAGGACACAGCTAGACGGTTGATTCAACTCCTGAAAGATTACCAAGATATCTTTGCATGGTCCTACGCAGATATGCCAGGGCTCGATCGCTCGATTGTTGAACACTGTCTTCCGCTCAACCCATCTTGTGATCCAGTAGCACAGAAGAAACGAAGAGCTAGATCGGAGTTGGAAAATAAGATCAAAGAGGAGGTTATGAAACTCCTAGACGTGGGATTCATTGAGACTTCTTAATACCAAGACTGGATTGCCAACATCGTTCCAGTGATGAAGAAGGATGGTCGAGTTCGAGTTCGTGTAGACTACCAGGACTTGAATAAGGCCAGCCCGAAGGATAATTTTCCCCTCCCACATATAGATGTTCTAGTGGACAGCACAGCTAGATTTGAGCTGTTTTCTTTCATGGATGGCTTCTCAGGGTACAACCAGATTCTGATAAACGAAAATGATAAGAAGCAAACCACTTTCACTACCCCATGGGGATTATTTCAGTACAGGGTGATGCCTTTTGGATTGAAGAATGCCAGGGCAACATATCAACGGGCCATGGTGACTTTATTTCATGACCTGATTCATAATGAGTTAGAGGTATATGTGGATGATATGATTGCAAAGACCCGAAAAGGGGAAGATTACATCCAGACTCTGATTAAGCTATTTGAGCGGCTTAGGAAGTTCAAATTGCGCCTCAACCCAGCCAAGTGTGTTTTTGGGGCTAGCAGTGGAAATTGCTCGGTTTCATTGTCAGCAACCGAGGTATCGAGATTGATCCATCGAAGGCTAAGGCAATCTGCGAATTGAAACCACCGACCACGGCGAAGGAGGTTAGGAGTCTCATGGGAAGATTGAACTATATTTCCCAATTCATCTCTCAGTTGACAGAGATCGCCAAACCCTTTCTCAAGTTCCTGAAAAAGAATGCACTTATTAGATGGGATGAAGAATGTGAGGAAGAGTTTGAGAAGTTGAAGCAGCATCTTATGAATCCACTTGTCCTTGTGCCATCCACACCTGGGCAACCGTTGATTCTCTACCTCACAATAAACAGTGAGTCACTTGGAGCCATACTAGCCCAAGAAAGTCAGAGAGATGCTAAAGAACAGGCCATCTATTATTTGAGCAAGAAATTTACGGGCTCCAAATTAATTTACTCAGAGGCTGAAAAGACGTGCGCAGCATTAGTATGGGTGTTACACAGGCTGCGACAATACACTATGCATTTCCAAATCCTTTTGGTGACGGAGTGTGATCCCATTAAATATCTCCTGAATCAGCCTGCATTGGTTGGCAAACTTGCCAAGTGGCAAATTCTCATTTCCGAGTTTGACATTCGATATTTGCCTCAGAAATCGATGAAAGAAAGAGTTATAGCGGATGTTCTAGTAGAAAATCCGAGGCAAGGTGATGATCTTTATCGACCTGAAGATCGAATTATGGCGGTCGAGGATTATGTTTGGACAATGTACTTTGATGGAGCTGTAAACTTGTCAAGGTTCGGCACGGGAGAAGTCCTGATATCTCCTAGAGGTCAACATTATCCAGTAGCAGCAAAATTGGTGTTCCCTTGCACTAACATCGCCGAATACGAAGCTTGTATTCTTGGTCTACAAGCGGCGATAGAAATGGGAATATCTAAGCTCAAGGTGTTTGGAGACTCGGCCTTAATTATTCTCCAAACGGTTGGTAAATGGAAGACGCAAGATTCGAAACTGCTGCCATATCATGAGTATTTAGACGAATTGATGGAAAGTTTCACGGATATCACGTTTGAATACTTGTCTAGAACTCAAAATACCAGTAAAGGAAGCGGAGACAAGCCTGGGCGAGACGAGCAGGTATGCTATCCCCACAAAACACGGCGCTCCTGGCCATAAAAGGGGACTGCCTGTTTGCTCACTCAAGCCCATTCTTGAAGCTCAACCCTCAAGGTGCCAGATATTTCTGGTTCAACAGGTTCCACATAGTGGCAAGTTGAAGAGCATACTAAACCAAACCAATCGTACTACTGAGTCAACAAGAGGATTCAGATATGCGAAAGATCATGCTTATAGGAAAGGAGAAGAAAGGAAACTTAGAAACTCATATTGGAAGCACACTGATATTTCACAAATTACATACTCAAGGACTTCTGACAAACTTACAGACGAATTCACGACGAAAAACTAAAAAAGTCTTCGGGGTGAACAGTGTTTGCTACAGTGCTACAGTACTGTAGCTATTGCTTATGACTTTTTAGCACACCTACTAATAATAATGCACGGGGGTTTTTACAACATTCTCACAAACGGCGACAAAGTCATCTCAGACTTTTATTACATGCACGTGAAACTGGGTAGTTCAAAGCCGACGACGATCTGGATCTGGGTGATAATTGGCATCGTCAGAGTCAGAGCTGTCTGGGCCGTCTTTGTCTTTTTTGAATTTATTCCAGTACCACTGTTCTTCGAGCTGGGACAGTCCAACGTCTGGGTCTTCATCTTCAGTGAGTGAGGGACTGTCTTCTTGTTCTGCCACGTGTCGTTCGCTTGACAAAATATCTTCCATAGTGACCGGGTCTGATGGATTTTGTCGCGCGCCTTGATTAGAGCTGGATGGCATCTGAGGTTGGGGCCATAATTGGAGCTGAGGCCACTTGTACGAGCTGGATGGCTGGTCCTGGGTGCTAGATGCAATGTCTGCTGTAGAGTATGGATTTTGTGACAAATGTCCTCCCCAAGGGCCTTGAGTGTCAGGAGTGTCGGTATCCATAGAAGAACCTAGCTGGTTGCTTCTATAATCTTCAAGAGCTTGACGTACTTGGGGGTGCATTTTGGGCCTATCCCACGAGTGGTTCATGTGGTGGTATGGCCAAATTTCCGGGGGAATTTCATGATTTTCTTGGCATAGGACCCGTTGGAGTTCTCTATACTCATACTGCATCAGTGTGATGGACTTGGGAAGTGTTGTGTAGATCCGAAAGACTTGTCGATGGAGATTGGGCTTGAATGTAGTGGTGCCATAATACAATGCTTTTTCTCGAATATCTCCGGTTGGGCTGAAGAAAACCCAAGGCCTGTGGAAAAGGACTATGGTGTGTCTTTCTGGGTCAGCTATTCCACAATTTCGCTGAAAGATGAAATGTTGTTTCCATGCTGCTAAAGGCTGGAACCAAGTGAGCATTTCTGTCAAAGCCTTTTGGTTTGAGAAATCTCCCATGAGTGCTCTGGACAGGACTCGGACAATCTTGTCTGTGGAAAATTCAATGGCAACAGCATATACATTGAGAAAATACCAAAAGAACCATTTGAGATCTTCAGGGAAATCTTGATCAGGAGACCACCGCAAGACATGGATAAATGGATAATCAGGATTAAGACCATGTGGTCCTAATATTAATCCACCATAAGTGCTGAATATGCGGTTCTGGTACTCATTCATGTAATACTTCAAAATCTCACAGAAATTATTTTCTGCAGCTTGTCCTGGGACTTCTGGAGGATAAGTGAGAGTATTCCATGGTGTATCTCGTATTGGTGTGGTACGAAATCTTCTTGCATCCAATGGATTTCTGCGGACGTACATGTTGATGGATTCAACTGGGTGCTTCGGTCGGGACAGAAAATCTGCGAGGACATTCTTTTTGCCTGCTATGTGTTTAGCATCAAAAGAATATTTCGAGAACCATTCCGCCCATCTTAACAATTGCGGATGGGGAATCTGTTTCTGCTTGAAATTGAGCATTTGGGGAAATGAAGACATATCCATTTCGACCAAAAAGTGATGCCCAATAAGGTGGTATTCAAACTTCTTGATGCCATATTTGACTGCGAGAATCTCCTTAAAAGTGGAATGATAATGCATCTCTGCGGGAGTGAATCGTCCACTTTTGTAAGCACAGATGAAGCGCTTACCTTTGATTTCTTCAAGGAGAATGGCTGCCCAATACTTATCACTAGCATCTGTTTGCAAAATTCTTTGACCAGTGGAGGGAATTTGCAAAGGGGGGAGATGCTGCAGAATTTCTTTGAGATGAGCTATAGCCTGTGTCTGTTTCGACCCCATGGGGGAGCATCTTTTTTCAACATCCTCTGAAGAGGATAAAGTGCTTTAGAGATTTTTGGCACAAAGTCTCGGAGATAATTGACAATTCCAAGGAAAGCCTGGATTTGGCTAACTGTTAAATTCTCAGAGGGAAATTTTTGGAGTTCTTCTGCAAGGTGAGGACCTGGACAGTAGGTCCCTTCTTTTAAATGCATACCAAGGAACTCAATTTCTTTTTGAGCAAGGATCATTTTCTTTTGGGAAAGCATGATTCCATGTTTCTGGACAATTTCAACGAACTGGGAGAGTAATTTACAATGGGATTCCTCATCAGGACTGTAGAGGAGAATATCATCAATGTAAATCTGGGCATGTGGGAGAATGGGCTGGAAAATTCTACACATGGCTTTTTGAAAGATGGACGGAGCTATTTTAAGACCAAAGGGGACGACTGTCCATTGAAAGTGCTGGTTTGGAATGCAAAAACCAGTTTTAGGACGGTCATCAGGATGAATGCCAATTTACCAAAAACCTGCTTTCAGGTCGAACTTTGAATAGATCTTAGCCTGGGCTAGGCTACCAAACAAAGAGTTTTTGTGAGGCAAAGGAAATTTATCATCTAGAAGGAATTTGTTCAAGGGCTGATTTGATCACCAATCTGAGCTTACCACGATTCTGTTCTGCTCGCTTGTTCACATAAAAGGCTTCACAAGCCTATTGTGAATCAGAGGGTTCAATGAGACCTTGCGAGAGTAGCTCAACACATTCCTTCTGGGCCAAAGCAAGATGTTCAGGATTCATACCAGAATGACTGGCTTTTGTGGGATTAACATCTTCACTTTTCTTGAATGTGAGTTTGACAAAGAAGTCAGAGTTTTTCCAAAGAGGGTTTGAACAGGTTTGGATAAACTGGGAATGGGATTCAGAACAGCAGGGTAAGAGACTTTGGGTAATTGGATCAAGGATTTCTGGCTGAATAAT
Organism: Rhodomyrtus psidioides; assembly: GCA_021437785.1. Lineage (NCBI taxonomy): Eukaryota > Viridiplantae > Streptophyta > Magnoliopsida > Myrtales > Myrtaceae > Rhodomyrtus > Rhodomyrtus psidioides. Next base: position 3,205,341 of record JAILYB010000073.1, read on the forward strand.
GAAAAGTCTCTGGATATCCACATATTCACGAAACTGGTCACCAAATTGTAAACCAGTAGGTTTAATTCTGAGTTGGGAAAGCTGGGCTAGAATATCCCAACCAATGATGAGATCTTTATCTGGGGAATTACAACCAAGGATTTTTGTGGATATGGAACAGCCTGGAAATATTTGGAGTGTGACGGTTTTGCTGCGGAATTTTGTGGTAAAAGTATCACCAGAGGCAGAATGAAAATACCTTGTGTAAGGCATCCAGAATTCTTCTGGGAGTACTTTTATATCCATGAGTGATGCTGCCGCGCCGGTATCAATGAGAGCAATGACTTGGACAGGTTTGTCATTTTCTGGGGTGTGGATTTGGATGGGGATATATGGAGAGTGGAATACGGGCTGGACATGGAAGGAGTCGGGGATATTATCAGGGAAGAATGCAAAGATATCACCTGGGGATTCATCAGAGTCTGAGGAATAAGTTTGGAGGGCAAACAGTGTGTCGGGTGAAGGCTCATCTTCAACAGAGAAGACAGACTCAATATCTTCGTCATCCAAAGGGATTCCTGTGGTGGAGGAAATCTTTTGGATCATGTAACTTCCTTGGCGCTTTGCCTGAGGACAGTTTTTTGCAAAGTGCCCCTTCTTGCTACAGATGTAGCATCGGTCGGATTTCTTCTTTTTCTTGAAACCAGAGGCAGAGGAGTGATGCCGCTTCTTTTTTCGAAGAAACTTCCACTTGCCTTTCTTAGGTTTTCGTTTGCCGAAAGAGAATTTCTCAAAGGAGAACTTCTTGAAGTGCTTGCGCTTCTTAATGCCAGCACAAGAGGGATCACTACAATCTCTTAAGCACTTGATCTTCCAGTGAGGATTGTCACAATTCTTTTCGAGAGAACGATTCTCCCGGAGGTAACTTCTGAAGACCTCTCTTCTGTGACACATTTCTTCAATGGCAAGGTGGACAGACTGTTGGATTTCTCCAAAAGTCGCATCTGTGATGGTCTTGTTTTTTTAGCTTCAGGGCTTTCTCAACAACTTGACTAATCTCTTTAGGGATGGAAGCCAGGAATACGGACTTGAGATTATGATCAGAACCAAGCTGGTAGAAAAGCTTGATCATTTCTCGAAAGTGTCGATCCAGGTCTTTTTTGGCCAGAGAACAGCATTTTCTTTCAAAGAATTCTTTTCTTTTGAGTTCTTTCGAATCTTGAGGTTGGCCAATGAAGAAAAGATGAATCAGCTGAATTGCTTCATCAAAAGACATGGTAAGAAACTGGAGTTGGTCTCTTTCTGGGGCTAACTTCCACCAATCTTTTAAGGAACCGGTGAATCGAGTGACAAACTCAAGGAGAACATCATAAGAGCTGTGTTCCTTTAGATTTCTGGTAATCATCCAAGAATGAAACTCTTGGAGCCTTTCTGCCCATTTGTGGTAAGGGATATCATCCAAAGTGAAGAAATTGGACGAATAGGATTTATAGGTCGATGACGATGGGTCATGGTAAGGCTGGGAAGGTGGAGGTGGATGTTCAACTTCAGGTTGGTCTTCCATTTCTTCTTCAATGATTGGCTCTGCAGGGTCAGCCATCATAACGTCTGCCACAACAGACTGGGTGCTAGAATCATAGGATTCAGTATCTGGAATGGAAGATGACTCACTGATAGAGTTCTCAGGAGTAGCTGGGGGTGAAGGATTTATGGGTTTCACTGTGGAGATGGTAGGAACCTGATTTCGAAGGAAATTTCCCAAGGGATTTGAAACCATGTATGAGTGGGAAGGTTTATGAGGATGAGATGAAGGAGGTGATTTTTCTGGTGGTGCTGAAGGAGGTGGAAAAAAGGTCTGTTTGCTTTTTTCTTTTTTCTCTTGGTCTAGCTTTTTAAGACGATCCCAAAGAGCAAGGAAGTTCGTCTTTGGAGGAGGTGGTGCTGTGCTGAGTACAGCTGCAAAAGAGTTGGGGTCTGGAGAGCTTGACATGAAGGATGTGGGGTTAGGAGTTGTTGTTGGAAAGAAAAATGGATCAAGGGCTTGTAGATTCCTTTGCTCAAGGAGAGCTTGTTGTTCTTGCAGTATCTGGACCTGGCGTCTAAGCTTCTCGATCTCAGGAGTTTGGTCTTCCAGATAATGACTTGTAGGAATCTGTTTTGTCTCCATCAGGTACAGCCTCTTCTGGAAATCTTCCAACATCTTCTTAGAGACAGATGTAGCATGGTATACCCTATCAAGACGAGTAGCCACTGTGTTTATTGCTACATTCTGGGCGAGAGCATTTTCTGTCTGCCAATTCAAAACAGCTTCAACCGGTGTAGGGCCTTTCCTTCTTCCATGAAGATCAACATCATGTGGAGTTGTGATCTTTGGAGAATGGAAGTATTTCTGCTGTGCATCAGAGAAACTTTCAGCAGGAGGGAATCTGAAAGTGGCTGAACTTTCTTCAGATGGGGCAGGCTGTAAAGGTGGGAAGTCTTCTGGTCGGAACATGCAAATACTGGGTAAAACAGGAGGTGGTTCAGGTTTAGGATTGCAAGTGTATGGCTGAGGGAGTATGATGGGACAAGAGTTTTTCTTTACCCATTTGAGGATGGGTTTGTAGAATGGAGAAGTGATGGGTTTCTTTGGTGGTGGTGGTGGTGGCTTTGGTTCATCTGGGGGACAAGCAGGTGGAGGTGCAGTAATTTGAGGAGGTTTGGGAGAACCATACTCAACCATATACTGCCAGCGTCCGCCGTCTTCACCAAGAGGACCCACGGTTGGATCACCGTCTAAGTACCTTTGGTAAAGTGAATCTTTCTTCTTCTTGTTCTTCTTTTTGGAGGACGGCCTGTCATCCTCATCTTCTAGATTCAAACATGAGGAACAGGAACAATCAACATCCCAAAAGCAGTGTCCGGAGGGATCCTTGTAATAATGGATGGGTCGTCCATGGTCATCAAAGGATTGGACATGGGCTTTTGGATCTGGGTCTTCCATACTGACAGACTCAGATGAACATGGGGTGAAACACAGGATGGTGGGGAATGATGGAAAAACAGAGGAAGAAGTGTCTTCCTTTTCTTTTGTGAATTTAATGGTGACAGTACCATCTTTTTTCTTGGTGTACTGTGGCTCAGAGGATTGGACAGGTCGGGAATTTTGGTGGAGTTTTTCATAGTTGGTTACCCAACTGTCAGGAAGAAGTTTGACAAGCTGATCTCTTGGAAGTTGACGAGGGATGTGGATACATGAAGTTTGGTCGTTGTCAACAGAGATAAGCAGAGCATCATCTGCACTTGGTAGGTTGAGATCAATGGCATGGTTTTGTACTCTGTACACCATCTGGTAGTGTAGAGTAGCAATTATGGCTGATGTGGTTTGAGGAGCACCAGTGATCTGCAACTGAACCTTCAAAGCAGAGAGAAGGTTGGGATCTGCCAAGGCCATGTTGAAATTTGGGAAGAGAGTCACAAATAATGTGCCTACGTTCAGAGTGGTCTGAACAGTGCCAATGCAAGCATGCTGGTATTCCAAGAAACGAGTATCGAGGAGCGCAACCCGAGCAACTACGGACAAGCCTTTTCGTCCATGCAGGGATAGGGCCAAACGGATGGCGCCAAAGTGGAGGTGAGTGTAACCCTGTTGAGCCCACTGAGTAGGGAACTCAGGTGGAATTTGGAGAGTTACAAACTGCTCTTGTTGCGTAGATAGGATGGGGTGCTGGTCAAATTTAGTGGACTGGACATACTCTTTGACAGAGCGGGGGGTTTGTTTGATGAGATGTTTGATGGAGCGAATGGGGGAGAATGATGGTGGTTTGCAAAAAGCGGAATAGGGGTTCATGAGTGGGAGTTGTGTTTCGCAGATTTTGCGATCATCATTCACATAGGATACCTCATAGAGATAATCCATTTTTGAGGAAGTGGATTTGCGGAGTTCGGGTGGTGGTGGTAGTGAGATGGTGGTTTCTAACTGAACTGGAGCTGAAATATCTGTGGAGTTTTCCATGAGAGTTTGGATTTCTCCTTTCCATGAGAGTTGTGTCTCCGCTTCCTTGCCACTTTGGCATCAATGTTGTATGTCACGGAGGGATTAGAAGTCGAACCACTAAAGTTCGAATTTTAAGACAGCCGGCCTACTGCATGGTTGTGGCGGATGAGCCAGATAGCAAACCTTGGTATCAAGATATCAAGATGTATATCCAGGAGCAGAACTTTCTTGAGAATAGTACAGTTTCAGACCAGAAGTATATAAGGAAGATGGCTTCAAAGTTCTTCCTAAGAGAAGAAAACCTTTATAAAAGGTCTTTCGATTCGGTCCTGCTGAGGTGTGTTGATGCGACTGAAGCGATTTGTTTAATGACATAAATGCATGAAGGCGTCTGTGGCCCTCACATGAACGGCCATATGCTAGCAAAGAAGATCATGAGGCTGGGCTATTATTGGCTTACCTTAGAAAATGATTGTATACAGCATGTCAGAAGTTGCCATAAATGCCAGATTCATGGTGACAAGATCAATGTCCCTCCAAATGAGTTGCATCAGTTATCCAAGCCTTGGCCGTTTTCCATGTGGGGAATAGATGTGATTGGCCCGATCAACCCTAAAGCTTCCAATGGACATCGGTTCATTCTGGTGGCAATTGATTATTTTTCCAAGTGGATTGAGGCGACATCGTATTCAACGGTCACGTCTCGAAATGTGGTAAAGTTTATCGGACGTGATTTAATTGCTCGATATGGAGCCCTTGAGGTTATAATCAAAAATAATGGTGCGAATCTAGATAGCAAGCAGGTGGAAGAACTGTTTAAAGCATTTAAGATCAGACACTTGCATTCTTCTCCATATCGCCCTTAGATGAACGGGGCAGTTGAGGCATCGAACTAGAACACCAAGAAGATCTTGTGTAAGACGGCTGAGAATTATCGAGATTGGCACGACAGGTTGCCGTTCGCACTTATAGCATACCGGACTTCAGTCCGGACATCAACCGGGGCAACCCCATGCTGTATATGGTATAGAGGTAGTATTACCGGTAGAAGTAGAGATTCATTTTCTGCGCATTTTGTCCTAGATAGAACTGACTGAAGCAGATTGGATCCAACAGAGGATAGATCAGCTGAACTTGATTGACGAGAAGCGGCTCAGAGCCTTATGCCATGGCCAATGTTATCAGCAGAGAGTGGCCCGAACTCTTAACAAGAAGGTGCGACCTCGACATTTTCAGGAGGGAGACATTGTGCTGCGGAAGCTTCTGCCCATCATCCCACAGCCAGAAGAGAAGTTTGCTCCAAATTATAGCGGACCCTACATAGTGAAGAAAGCCCTTCTAGGAGGCGCCTTGATCTTGGCAGAGATGGATGGACGTGTCTTCACTAATCCTGTCAATGTTGATTCAGTCAAGAAATATTATACCTGAGATGTTGTAATGTTTTTGCAAATCTTAATGCTTATGCACATTTTGTCTGCTTTCTGATTGTATTATAAATCTTCACTGAATTTTTCAATCAGAAGATTTGTTTGATCAATTGATGTTGATCATTTTGAATGAGGAATGACAGGATGATGAAAGGCAAGTCATTTCCATGCACATCCTGTAATATACACTCCAGTGAGACATAAGAGAAATTTCCATGCTGACAAGGTAAAGGGTTATCTCGCGAAAAGTATGATGACCAAGATGACGGGGGGCATTTCTTTCCTCTATCCAAACACTGTAGGTTCCCATTGAATAACCTCTTTGAGCGGCGGTTGCACTTCATTCCCCTGTCAGGAACAACCCCACATTCGGGCAGCTTTTCCAGAAATTTGATAAATGGATAGAATTTTCTTGCTTGCACTTGTATCAATTTTTGAGTTTACTCGTTGCATATAAGTCTTATGTTAGCTCAAATGCCTTAGATATGATGAAGAGCAGTTCATTTCTATACCAACAAACACTTGACCCATTGTTTGAACCAATTTGAGCCTTGAATTCATTTCTTGAACCCAAACGATGGTCAGCTTGGACGAGAACATTTTGAGAATATCTTGGGGCAAATTCAAAATTGCAAATCAGAAGAAATTCCTCATTCCAAAAAGAAAGATCAAAAGAAGATGGGAGTAGGGAGTAAGAAAAGCAAAGCTCACTAGAAACAAAGAAAAAGAAAAAGAAAAGAGAGAAAAAAGAAAATATTTCTCAAAAATGAAAGCTAGTACAGCTTTAAAAAAAAAAGAGGGGCCCACTCCCATCGAGAAGAAGGTTCTCAGAGAAAACGTTTCAGAAAAAGCTTCAAACAACAAGAAAGATGATCACCAGACTTATCTCTCATACAGCCCTTGTTAAAAATATGCCAATTCTTTCAAAGCCTACCAAGAACCTATGTTACAACATATACCAGAAGTCTCTTCAGATTAGGGCACTTGGTCTAACATAGGATTTCAAATGCATGTCGCTCGAAGGAGTGCGAGCAAGCTTATGCTATCTCATCTCGCAGGATTCCCGACTTGTAAACCTAAATGCTTCAGATGAAAATTTTTCTTTCATGGCCAAAATGACTCGCATGAGTTCCCCTTTTGAGAAAGCCATTGACCAAGCCTGAATTACGGTCCCTGTTAAAGACCTCACAGATTGGTCTGATCATACTGATTGCGAGAATACTCAGGCCGTTGTCAAGCATGATGATGGTAAGATTGAGTGATCTCATACCCACATTAATGGTTGGGTTTTCATGAATTTCTTGAGAGTGAGAGAAAAGCTTTTATTTGATTGAAATTCCTCATTCAGCATGATCAGGGTTGTCAAAAGATCAAACATATGTTCTTATTGACAAAATCCCCAGTGGAGCTTTACAATGCAAGTAGAAGCTCACAAATTGTTGCATTTGCATTAAGGTTCATGCAAAACGCCATTTTCTTATGAACTGAACAGGTTGAGCACGCCAATTCAGTAAATCCTAAAAGTCGGGTTTCAGTCAACTCAGGCAAGTTTTCTGATTCTTTTTCAGACTTGGATGACCGCATCTTCAATGTTACAGGTATCAAGCTAAGCACGGTGATCTAGACAGAAGATCCCAAAAGACAATCGGGCCCGCTCGATCCATAACTCGAGCACCCCATTAGGATTTGATCTTTCGGCCGAGGTTTCATGTGACGTGAAGATGATCATGAATCGGAAGCCATTCCAGATTGCGATACCAGCATTTTGCAATTCTGTTCGCTGTTTCATGTAAATGATGAACATGATTCAGACTTTCTCAGATTGCGATACCAGCATTTCGCAGATCTGTTGCTGTTTCACATAAAGGATGAATGTGATTCAGATTTTCTCAAATTGCGATACCAGCATTTCGTAATTCTATCCACTGTTTCACATAAAGGATGAATGTGATTCAGTTTTTACCTGATTGTGATACCAGCATTTCACAAATCCGGCCCGCAGCTAATGCTTCATGTGATGAGCGGATGATCGTGATGTAGAGGAACTATTCACTACCGACGTTCCACATGATGAGAAGATGATCGTGGTTCGAAAGCTTTACTCGCAGCTAATGCTTCAAGTGATGAACGGGTGATCGTGATGCAGAAGCATTTCCTAGCTGACATTCCACAGGACGAGAAGATGATTGTGGTTTGAAAGCTTTATTCTTAGCCGACGTTTCGCATGACGAGAAGATGATTGCGACTCAGAAGCTTCAACCTCTGTTGATGTTTCACGTGATGAGCGGATGATCGTGGTGCAGAAGCATTACCGATTTGTGATCCAGAACTCGCAAATTCGGCCTACAGACATCTTGCGTCGTCCCGAGTCAGGAAGAAAGAAATTCCTGAGGACGGGTGGGCCCAGTACCTTAAGATCCTCACAGCGCTGGTGATTAAGGGAATCCTCAGCGAATAAGGTATTTGCAGAAACAAATACCCCTTACGCGATCCATGCGCGAGTTCTTTGAAAAAAGAAGTTAGACGCATGTTATTTTCAGTCTTGCATTGCATCATTCCAAAAAAAAAATCGATTTAGATGAAAATTTAGGTGCCACTTTTGGTCTTTGAGCGAAACCTCTCTGAGCCTCCACTCAAAGAGGGGCAAGCTGTTAGCACCTAAATTTTAATTTCAGGAAAATGCATTGATTAAACAGAAAATGAGAATTAACCTTGATTCTAAAAAAAAATACAAGATTCGTCTGTTGTCTCGAGCTTGGGTGAGCAATGGCATTTTTAATTTCGGACTGGCGAGTGGCCGTAGCAGATTTAAGTTTTCAAATTCAGAGAGTGGGGTGTCATTTTTAATAATGGGCTTTAATTAATCTAATTTTCAAAATTAATTAATTTAATTAGTTAATTAATTGATTAAGCCTGATTTTCAGTCCAGAATTATGCAGAAAAGCCCATGATTGTATTGAGATTCGATTTACCCTTGGAATTTGATGCCTTAGTCGAATTTCATCAAAAGAGGGGGAAAATCTACAAATGAAGGAAAATTAAAACCCTAAGCTTGGCCTATGTATACATGTTTATGTCTAGGGTTATGGGGGGTCAGAAGTTTTGAAGAGGGGTCTCTCTCTCTCTCTCTCTTGCTCGTCTCTCTCTCTCACCCGCCGTGCGTCACCCACAGCCGTGCCACCCCCCGCACGTCCCGATGTCTCGCGCGACATCTCCGGCCATCCCGCGACTCCTCCGCACATCCCCGACGGCCAGCAGCTCCCTCGGCGCCTCGACGTCCTCGGTGTTTTCTGCACCGTACCCCGACGGTCTCTGGAGTTCCCTCTCACGCCCCTACCGTGCACCACCGTGAGCCGTTGCCCATCGCCAGCTCGACGTCAGTCTCGGCCGGCCGTCCATCGCCATCATCCTCGGCCTCGGCGACTTTCTGTTATCATTTTCTTGTTTCCGCAGGATATCGAATTGGTTCTGTGGGGGTTTAACTCGAAGAGGGAAAGGAAGCTCGGCTTAGGTATAATTCCAATCCCGATTTTGGTTGATCATTGATCGATAATTGTTTGATTTGTTATGGCCGTTTGATTTAGTTTAGTTGAGTTTAGTCGCCTTTGCATGTACCGCGAATCTCCAACAAAATCAAAAGCCATTTTAGCTAAATAAAAAATCAAGTTACGGCCGGTTCCGCCTGTTACCCCGCAGGCGCGATTTGCCAGGCTTGACAAAAAAATGCTAAATCGGCAAGGCTGAATTTTTGGAAATAAGGATTTGATTTTTTCGAATTTTTGAATTCTTGTTATGTTGGTGTGATTGCTTGCCTAATTGATAGAAATTGATTGGATTTGACTTTCTGATTGAAATCCTATGGTTGCCTTATCTAGGTTTAGTTTCCCGTTTCAAGTCGATCTCGTTCGGTAAGGAAAGATTTGAATTAGGAAGTTTTGAATCTGATCGCATATTTAAAAAGGAAGGCGCGTTTAGTAGATGGCAATTCCGATTTCCAAATATGGAAGGCGTGCGAATATCTTTGAAAGTGATTGGCGGCAAATCCTAGATTGATTTTCGAATTAAATAGGAAAATGGACACAATTTTCGGGAATAAAAAAAATAATTTTCGAAAATAAAAAAATGAATAAAAATGGCGAGTTCGGTTTTTGTTTAGCAAATCTCGAATTTCTAAAAAAAATGGCCAATTCATTCCGCATATTGCCATGTCATCTCGCATGTCATCCCATGTTTCCCATGTCATTTTATTTGTAACGTAATTTTTGGTTCTTATGACTAGATGGACCAGGAAAAGCCCGATGTTGTGGGCCCAATAGAGTTGGGTCATAGGGAAGTTAGAAATATGGATGGGACCGTCGCAATCAACAATTTTCATAGGAGGATCAAGAAGATGCGACGGGCTATCAGAACAGCTCCAAAATGTGGGCCTTGCAAGAAGGGTGATGTCCAGGATCAGACGACGGCCCAAGCCCAGTAGGATCAAGATGACGAGAGCGTCGGGAAAATTTTGCTTAGTTTTTTTTTTTTTGGATTTTCGGAATTATCAAAGTGTTATTTTCGAATTTGTTTTTATTTTTTTATTTTTTTTGAACTTCTAGTCAGTTGATCCTTTATTTGTAATTTTCGAGTATTTGAAGTTTTGTATCCTTTAATAATTCGTCGTATGTCATAAAGTTTTAGGTCATGCATTGCATTAGTAATTTATCTTTCTTTTATTCGAACTAAATAAAAAAAAACTACAAAAAAAAATTCAAGAAAAAAATTGAAGAAGCAAAAGCCTTGAGTTGATTTTCGAGTTGTCATTTTTCTCAAGAAAAATCCAAAAAAAAAAAAGAATCTAGGTACCAAAAGGGCGTTAGTCTAAGTCGATTAGCGTAACCAAATCCCCGGATCCAAAATCTCTGGTTCGCAGCGGTGAATTAGTTCTCCCGCTAGTTTACCTAGGTTTCTAATCGACCTACCCCAAACGATTAGTGGTGACTCCTCATTTGTTCTAATTTTTCCGTATTGCGATTCGATAGGGTTTGGGAGGGTCCGCATTAGGTTAGTTCTCGATAACTCGCCTGATAATCCGATTAACCATTTTTTTTAGGTTGCGACAAGCCTTATCTCATAAAACTTTAGGCAGTTAAGTCATGATAACAAAATCTCTAAGAAAATCCTCACCATGGCCGAAAATTTCAAAAGGAAAAGGAGTAGAAATCACATCCAATGCATATCTTGTCATTCTTGCATATCTCATGTAATTTAGGATTGCATACCTTTAAAAATCATGCATATCTTTTCACAATTTTTTCGAGTATCATATCTTGCATCCCATATCTTAAAAAAACCAAAAAAAAATATCATTTGTATCCATGCGTATATTCGATCTCATGTATAGTTCGATTTATAAAAAAAAAATACGAAGAAAATCTCTCATTATACATCTTGCATGTTTGCATATCCCATGTCATATTTTCGCATATCTTTAGGCTTATCTCATGTTATTCATTAGTATTTTTGCATATCATTTTTTTTTAAATATCACCCATTCTACTTACCATATTTCGAAAGTTGCATAGTCACGCACCATTTAATTTTCGAAAATTACATCATATATGTTGAGTGATGTTAGAAATCATGCTTAGGGTTCATTGCATCTTAGGTTAATTAAATAAACTTGCTTGTTTAGTTTAATTGTTTGCATGCTACATATGCCATCCATGATTTTTGCTCGAATAAATCGTCATTGCATATACGTCACATATCATTTTGCATGCTTTAATTTGATTAATTAATTTTTGCATGTAGGGAAATTCGACCTTAAATTTGCATATTTTGCACTGCATGCACATCATCCTGTCATTCAGATAGATTTGTGTTATTGCATTGTATTCATTCATATCATCCATTCATCAAAAAAGTGAAAACACAAAAAACACCTCAGTTGAATTTAAAGTAAGTTCAATCAAGCTTCAGTCGATTTGCCAAACTAGGACATCTCATGGAATTGAGGTGCCGAAAGGGCATTAGCTTTAACTAGTTAATGTAATCAAGTCCCCGAATCCACAATCTCTGGTTCGTAGAAGTAAAATAGTTATCCCGCTGTTTTACTTAGGTTTCTAATCAACCTACCAAAAATGATTAGTGGCGACTCCAAATTCTAAATCATTTTCTGATCAATTTAAGTTGCGATTTGGTAGGGCTTGGGAGAGTCCGTATTAGGTTAGTTAATTTGTGTGATTAACCTAATAATTCATTAGCCTAATTTTTTAGGTCGCGACAGTTCCATGTGAATTGAGCTTTCATGAAGGAGATCATGCATACAACAATTGCTCATTTTCACCGAAGAAAAGGCTAAAAGCCGCTAAGATACTCTTGAAGGGGCTGTAGGTGCATTCTCAATGTGTATGGAGGTGTGATTTGGCGGAGAGTTTCAAGCTCACATATGGCCATGAAATTTTTTAATACCGGATTCCTGATATTGGGCTCGGTTTAGTTTGCGAAAAATGTAACTTTTTTGAAAAATGTCTTCCGAAATTTTTCTAGAAGAATGAAAATATTTTTTGGTGTTTTGCTTAGACATGAAAATGAATTGGCAACTATTTTCCGTCATTTGGTAAGGAAAATCTTATTTGATTTTCTGCATTGTCGTTTGGTCGAAAATTGTTGAAGCGTCCTGTGCAACACGGCCGGTCCTAACGTGGAAAATTTCTGTAATTTGTTAAAAAAAATTCTCAATTTTAAATATTTTATTTTTAAATTTTCTAATAATTTTTTTTGTATTATTTTGTTTTCTTCCCTTCTTTGTTATTTATTTTATTTCTACCTTTGCCGGTTGCCAGATATCGACCTAGTAGCTTTGGATGGTCATCGCTTCATCCTAGTTGCAATTGATTACTTTACGAAATGGATAGAGGCCAATTCCTACACAAATGTAACTACAGAAAATGTAGCAAGGTTTATCAAAAGAGACATAATTTCTCGATATGGTGCCCCTCAGGCGATTATCACGGACAATGGGTCCAATTTAAATAATAAGATTGTCGATGATCTGCTGGATCACTTTGGTATTCGACATCTTAATTCTTCCCGTTACCGCCCACAGATGAATGGAGCAGTAGAAGCAGCAAACAAGAATATTAAGAAGATTTTGGCTAAGACTGCCGAGAATTACAAGGATTGGCATGAGAGGCTACCCTTTGCCGTAATGGCATATCGAACTTCGATCAGGGCTTTAACAGGGGCAATTTCTTACGCTCTAGTATATAGGATGGAAGCCGTCCTGCCTGTAGAAATTGAGATTCCATCTTTGAGAATATTGTCAGAAGTTAAGCTCTCTAAGGCAGAGTGGATCAAACACAGATATGAACAGCTGAATCTGATACACGAAAAGCGTATTAGAGCAATATGTCATGGTCAGAGTTACTAGAAAAGGGTAGCCAAGTCCTTTAACCGGAAAGTCAAACCTAGAAATTTCAAGGTGGATGACCTAGTGGTAAAGAAAACTCTACCGAACGATGCTCATCCGGAGGCAAGTTTACCCCAAATTACAGAGGCCCTTATGTTGTCAAGAAAGTCCTTATGGGAGGGGCATTAATTCTTATAAATTCTAAAGGAGAAGAATTGGGATATCCTGTAAATTCAGATGCTGTGAAGAAGTATTATCCTTCAAATCAGATGATAATCACTTGGTTTTTTCCGAAACGATCTGAGTCGCCATAGCAGTCATTACATAGCATATCATGCATCCACACATACATAGCATATGTGTTCTGTCTTGCAGGATTCTAGGAAATGAACCTCGAATCAAACTCGTTCAAACAGAACCAAGAACAGAATGGTCCCTGAAGCATAGAATCATGTGATATGTATCTGTTCCATCAAGTGTTAAGACACCCTTCACTGACTGGAATTTTTATTCTTTTCATACAGGAATGCCCAATGAAGACAAAAGACAGTAACAGAGAAATACTATAAAATTTCTCACCCTCTTGTAAGAGAGAAGGAATTAAAGATGAGCACTCATGTGGTCAAACTCAGGAATGAACCATGCTCTCAAAAGATGAATTCCTCATTGATAGCACTTATTGCATATATGTTAGGATAAGAGGTTATCCAAGCATGATTGAAACATACATGGTGCATCATTAAATTCCCAGTGGAGTAAAATGTTTGGAGAAAAACGAAATGATTTTTCCAAAACAGAGTTATTTAAGATATCTGGCAGGAATGTTTTTTCAGATAAGAAGCAAGCCTAATCCAAACATGTCCTATACACACCGAAGACATAAGAGGAATGTAAGGATAGAAGAGCCTAAACCCAAGGATGTAAGGGCTATTCGTATCAATTACATGGATCAAGACGACGGAGGCATTCGTTCCATTATCATAAACACTACAGGTGATCGTTGACAACCCCTTTGAACGGTGGTCTTCATGTCTTAACCCTGTCAAGAACCACCCCACATCGGGGTCATATAGAAGCGAGTCCAGCAGTATTGGAAGGTAAATGATTAGAAATCTTTTTGCTCGGACTAACATCAATCTTCGTGTGTTGATATGCATTGATCCAGGCGCGATAAGATGACGAAAAGACGTTCATTTCTCTATCATATACACTTATACCCATTGCATAGCCAATTTGAGCCTGCATATTCATTTCATATACCCTCGTTGGTGATCATTGCATAGCCCCAAGGCAAAGGCGGCAAAGACACTCGTGAACAAATAAGTTCAAGAAGTGGGGTTGCATGAGATTTCCAAAGTAAAATGTCCAGACAAGATGAGATTCAAGTCACATACCTTACATGATCATCAAAGATCCTGGTTCCTAAAAAGAAAAGGAAAAGGTGGGATTAAAAAAGAAAAAGCCGAATCCCTATACAATAGAAAAAGACAAGATGCCCGACAGAAACAGGGCCGACATTCAAAATGCTGGAAAGTCATAAGGCTGATTTTGAGGGCACCAAGAGATTACTGGATATCTCAGTCCCCGAAAAATTCTGAAATAAAGAAGAATCCTCGGGAATTATGCAGCAAAAACTACTCCTCAAATGGAATCGTAGCCAATTGGCAGAAAAGCAAACAATGTCCTTCAAAAATTAGACCCGTTCTCAATACACATAGCATTCTTAAAAGACTAAAGATGTTCTTCGAAGAATCATCAATAAGGGACAGAACAGAGGACTGATCGGTAATGATCACCAATGTCAAACCCCTCGCGATTCCGGGCCAAAAACAAGCCTTTTTCGGTCCCCAGTTCTACCAACGTTACAACCTTTCGCAGTCTTTTCCGACTAAGAAGCTTGGGTTAATGTATACCTTAGTTCGAAGAGGTACGAGCAAGATTATTTCTTTATCATTTTGCAGGGTTCTTGACTTGTAAACCTGAAGCAGGTGAAGAAAATTTTCATTCAAAAGACTTGATTCAGAGAATGAGTCCCTCTTTGTTTAGAACCATGTCCAAGCCTAACATTACGGTCCCGTAAAGACCTCCCAATTGATCGAAGTGTGTACGCTGCGAATGACCCCGAAAATCTAGGTACATGTTATTAGGAAATTCGAGTGCTTTCTTTATAAAAGACCAAAGTCGAAGAATCGGTGAGAAACCCTCTTTGACGAAGATATTCCAATATAATGCTTTAAACAAGTTTTGTTGGAAATTTTAAATTGTTTGATTCAAGTTTTTCCCTACAGGGAGTTCTGATAATCTTTGCATGCTTCAAGATGTCTTGGATAACCTCCAGCATCATAAATCATTTTGCATAATTGCATAACCTAAAGTAAAGCTTTGCCTGCATCATAACTATCATTACCTCGAGATTACTGATATTTTTTCGATGAGGAATGAACTCTCAAGTTTAAACTTCTGTAAGACTCGTGGTGGCCCCAGGTCCTAGAAGGATACCTTGCTCATCAATGAAGAGTTTCCAAGCTTATTTTCTGTGAGATTTCAGGTAACCCATAAATCCTAGAAAAAAATGTTATAAAATTTTTTGGTAGGTTTGAGCTTTCTGCAAGATACCTGGAGTCCCTGGATCCCAGAATGGCACATAACATGTTGAAAGGATAATTTTCAAAATCGACTTTATGTAAGGTTCTAGGTAACCCCTAAGCCCTAGAATAGTTTCTTTGGTAAACCTAGGAGTTAGGTATACCTTCCTTATATAGACCCCTGTTGATTCCTCAATGTATAGGATCAATCATTCCATAGGTAAACCAAGTGCTAGGTTGACCTCTTGGAAATCTTCAGATGAGTCCCGAGAAGTGGGACTAGTCATCCTGGGATACAATGTTCCCGTCCAGATCTTCGGATAGGTAATCCTTTTGTTAAGTGACCCTTTCTCGAATCCATGGTTAGTCTTCAAGGGTGAGACGAACCATTTCCACAAGTAAACCTTATAGAAGGCAAGCCTATGACAAACCCCAAAGAACAGGTGCGTCACCTTTAGGTTCCTGATAGATAGGAAGCCTAGTCTCTAACAAACGCCAAAGAACAGCTGCGTCACCTTTAGGGTTCCTGATAGATAGGAAGCCTAGTCTCCGACAAACCCCAAAGAACGGGTGCGTCACCTTTAGGTTCCTGGCAGATAGGAAGCATAGTTTTCGACAATCCCTAAAGAACGTGTGCGTCATCCATAGGCTCCTAACAGATAGGAGTCCTATTCATGGTCCAATCCACCATACGAGTCGAAACCTTTGACAAACCCTGAAGAATGGGTGTGTCATCCTTAAATTCCTGTCAGATAGGAATTCCATTCTGGTTCGGCCTACCATACGGGCTAGAGCTTAACTTCTCTAGGATGCTCAAGAGACGAGTCCCTAGGTATTCACTCGAATCCGTCATATACCGCATATGCCACACGAGCATCAGGCAGGTGAACAACAGGTAAGTAGCAGGTGGGTCTCTCTACTCTTCATCTTTCATGTTATCTAGAACATAAGGAGAATAGCGTACACTGGCAGGACAAGAAATATTGGTTGTCAAGATTCATTTTTTTCTTCCCCAGTTGAGTCAATCTGGACTCATGTGTCACATGTCTTTGAGAGAAACCTCTCACGAGATTCCTCTCAAAGAGGGGCAGCTGTTGACACCAGCTTTGGATCAGTCTTTTTTTTCAGTTTATTTTTAGAAAATTCATAAAAAAAAATCCATAAAAAGTTGAAAAATTGTAAAATCAACTTTGGTGGCCTTGTCCAAGCCTAAGGAACTATTTTTGACCAAAAAATAATTTTTCATATTTTTTCACATTTTTCAGTATTTTTAGAAAATAAGAAAATACATGAAAATTCAAGAAAAATAGCATTCAAGGCCACAAAAATATGAAAAAATCATCAATATTTTTATTTAAAATCCCTTGTCTTTTTGACCTCATAAAAATTCAAAATCCAAGTTCAATCGTATATGTTCCTTTGTTACACATATGATGAAATTTGGTAAAAAAATGTCAATCGAGTCTTTTAATTTACGATTTTTGGCATTTTGAGAGTCTTGTCATCCAATATGATTGTCCTTATTTGCAATTTAGTCCAATTGTACGCGTAAATGGCTTAATTGCGTGATTGGATAAAATTGCACATTTTATTGCAATTTAGTCCTTGAATTTGGGCATAATTGAAATTACTTTCAATTCATGGACTATATTTACAAATTGAAGTCACTACCCAATATTTTTCATCATTCTAAGTCGATTGGCATAGGTAGTTTTATCCAATTTGGCTGTTTAAGCCCTCGATTTCATAATTTTCCAAATTACAACTAAATGAAAATTTGGGGTTTTCATAGAAATTGACTAGAAATTTTGGGCAAAAACATATTTTTAGATGGTATTCATGTCCTAAGTTCGATTCTGAGGTTTAATTGAGAAAATTTCCCACAAAATTGTGATTAATTTTTGAAAAATCAAGTCAGAACCGGTTTTGACCGGTCAGACCGCCCGGTCAGACTGGTCAAACCGGTCTGGAACAGTGTCGTCTTCTTCCCTAAAAGCCCACACAGATGAACAATGGCAGGACGAACTTCGATGGTCAAATTGGAGGTTCAATCGACCATAATCGGCAGATCTTGGGTGGGGCTTTTGATCTTCAGGATGAGGTACATCGATCGGAACCGGTGGCGTCGTCAATGATCGCCGGAGCAAGGCGGAATTGGTTGGCCAATGTTGTGGTGGCCGTGAAAGTCAACTTTCACGGAATGGCCAAATCGGACATCTACTCGTGCACGCCGGAGAACCATTTCAACTTGACGGAATTGCCCACCGTCTCCGACACCGTTTGGACCAAATGGCACGCACGATCACGTGCCATTTGGAGTCAGTTAGTCCCCCCCGATTCGCAGCAAAATTTTGAAATGATGATATAGCCTTTGAAGGCTTTCAAGAACAAGGAGGTTGGTTAATTCGTTTTCTGAGGAAGAACAAAAGAGAGAGAGAGAGAGAGCTTGCCTTCCATCGCCATTGTCGAGGGCTTGATCTCGAACTGTCGAAGCACTATTTGGGCTCTTCTAAGCCAAACCGAAGCTTCTAAGTATCACTAGGAGGTTGCTTGAGCTCCAAGGAAGCAATCGCCACCGGCCGCGCCGTCTGAAACCGCGAAAACAGGTGAGACGCAACTTCGATCTTCTCACTGTACATCAATGGCGAGTCGCCTATCTCACACTCATTCTTGCATTTAGTGTGTGTGTTTTGTTCCCCGAGCATTATTGACCATCATCGCATCTTCATTTTACATTGGTTTTTCTTTAACACTTCGAATCGAGTCTCCAAACCTTTCGCCATAAGCCGAGTACTATTCAATCTTGCCTAGCCAAATCTAGGCCGTGCGGGCTCAATCGGAGCCCGTGGTAAGTGTTCTAAACCTCTTATGATGCTTCTGTGTTGATGAATTAACTCGAAATGCCATGAATCGCATGATTAGAGTAGTTATACCCGTACTGGTTTGAGCTTGCTTGTGCTTGATTCCATGGATGAAATGCTCTAATTCTGACATATGTGAAACTAGAGGATTAGGCGAGTCGAATGGCACTTGTTTTATGCTAATCGGTCTAGGTTTAGTCGTCCATCGGTGCCGGAGAAGTCTTCTGTCGGGGTCGAGAGGTTGAAGACGAAGCTGACGTGGTAGAGTCAACGAGTCAAAGGTCTAGGTGGCAGCACGTGATTGATGTAACTAGCAATATCTCCTAGAGGGGGGTGAATAGGAGATTCTGAACACAATTACAAATTTCGTGCGGAATGGATAGAGTTCAGTGTACGAAGAGGAACAAAAGCAGTATAACAGTGTGCATAAAATCTAAACACAAGAGTAAGAGTTTAGAGAAGAGGATATTGCACACGATGTTTATAGTGGTTCGGCTTGGATCAAGCCTACGTCCACTCTCCCACGATGACAGCCGATTGGCTGGATTTCACTATGAAGAATCAAGAAGATTACAATCACTCAAGTGTTTTGTTTCCTTCTCACACAGATTTTCACAGTGAAGGATTTTGAGTACACAAAATACTCTCTCAGATGAAACTCAAATTATTCTTGCACTTTGGATTGTTGTTCGCTCTCTTCCACTCTAGTCGAACATTATTCTTCTTTTATACTCCCCTGCTTCCAAACTAGCCGTTGGATTCCAGCCAAGGGATCGCTCTTCAATCCTTGATTGAACGAGACTGTATCTTCAGAAGATATGTAGGCCGTTGGGTAAGACATTGAACCCTTCTGATTCAGTCGCCCATACAACTGAATCTCCAGCTTCCATAAGTGTGATAAGTTTGAGTTGATTCCCGAGGATATATTCCTTAGAAGATGATATCCCATTATAGAAAGTCCCTTAATTGACAGGGTGGGATATCAGGATAATTGAATATCACTTGCCTTGATCGGAAACTTGCCATACGTGGGTCTTCGTGTTTTGTGAAATTCAGGAACTGATCTTTCTTCAAATTTGTCTAAGAGGAAATTGATCAGTTGACATGGAATGGTAATACGGAGATTTGATGTGATCCATCTGTCACTGTTTGGATCGTCAGGAGCACTTCCATCTGACCCTTAGTCAGAAGCACTTCCATCTGACCCTACGTCAGAATCACTTCCATCTGACCCTTCGTCAGAAGCACTTCCATCCGACCCTTCGTCAGCGCGACAGAATTGGAGTCACTCAATCTGCTGCTTACACATTCTTCCTGCATCACATTTCATTTAACAATATCTTTTGAAGGTTTTGTCAGAATCAAAATAAAGGAGAATTTCCACAACAGTGATTAGTCCACGTAGATGCTGAGTTGGTTCAACCATTAGTCTGTTTAGGCTGAGTCGGTTTAGATCAGACGATCTAGGTAAATAGAGTTCGATAATTGATGGCCGTTTGATTAGTAATTAGGAATATTCGAAAATGGTTTTAAAATTAGAAAATCAAAATAGACTGAAACGGTGCTGTTTAGGTTAGTGGTCGAGCGGCGTCATTTATGTTATTATAGATGGACGGTCCAGATTGAATCTTGGCTTTTAATCGCGGACGTAGGTTTAAGTAATCAGATCTGACGGTTGAGGAGTAGTCGGCTTTTGATCTGAGACGTAGGTTTTAGTTAGCCAATCATAAGGCCGTACAATAGCAACGTGGTCAATAGGAGCCGTCGGATTAAATCCGAATAATCGAAAAATTAAAAAATACCGAACGGCGTCATTTGAGGGGGCCGGTTCGCACGAGTTCGGGTCTGGCCCGGGTTCCGGTCTGAATGGATAGGGTCGACCAGGTCCGCATCATTTTCTTTAATAAAAAAAATTCAAAAAAATGATTTTAAAAATAAAATATAAAAAAATCAAAAAAATCTTAGAAAAATCTAAAAAAATGTTTGAAAATCCTAGAAAATTCCAAAAAAAATGTAGGAAAATTGTAGAAAATTCATAGACACTCCAGAAATTCCAAAAAATCGAGGAATGACCATAGACAACTGGTCAATCCTATTTTTAGGATTTCTTATCCGTTCTTCTAAAAATTGATAGTATTGTCCTTTAGGGGTAAATCGTCCCTGCTTTGTTTATGAGATAGGTCGAAAATGCCCAAATAAGGATTAGGGTCAGTTAGGTGATCAATTCTTTTGCTTGGGTTTTCGAATCTCATTCTTTCTCTGAAAATGACGATTTCACCCCACAAAGAGTAAACCGTCTTTCCTACTCTAATCGAGTCATGAAAATTGCTCAAAATTAAGATTTTGGTCTGGTGGTTGGTCAATCCTTCCGTTTGGGATTTTCATTTCTCGTCTTATTCTGAAATGACGATTTTGCCCCTCAAATGGTAATTCGCTTCCAAAATTTCGGAAAAATTCTGAAAATTCCTGAAAAATAGGAAATGGATTGGTTTGATGAGCAATCATATTTCCAACCTCTTTTGATTCCAGATTTTTTCTGAAATGATAATTTTGCCTTTTTGAGGCAAATTGTCCTAAAATTCTTCAAAATTATGATTGTACCCATATTGGGCAAATCATGTCAAATCACTCCTGAGTCGTGATTGACACTTCTCTCGGCTAATAGGGTCTCATTAGGGATGCCATGCTGAGTTCATGTGATTTATCCGTATGTCTTGGATCCTTGATTTGCGCACTTATTTTACTGATTGTGAGTGTTAGGGCAGTCACTCCTATCTGCATGAACTCTTAGATTTAGGATTCGCACCTCACTCATCTGTATGAAATCTTAGGCCAGATAAATCAGTCAACTTAGGTACCAAAAAGACGTCAATTTTGATAGTTGGCGTAACTTAGTCACCGATCCCACTTTTCTGATTTTCGCAGAATCGAATAGATCGCTCTCAACTATTTGTTAGGGTTTCCAATCGTACTTTTCACGAAACGATTAGTGGCGACTGCTTGGCATGTACACGTTTCACATGTCACTAGACCACACTGAAGGTCGACCACATATAACTCTGTTGCGATTTGAGTAATGGACCTTGGGAGAGGCCCACGTCCAATTAGGCGTGGACGGCCCATTAGCCCTCGAGAGCGAGCATATGGCAGCCTCGAGAGGGTCGCGACAGTGCCCGGTAGTACTGAACAGAAAGGTGTGGCCGAAAGGCAAAATCACACCCTATGGATATAATGAATAGTATGATTTGTAAAACAAACTTATATGATTTTCTGTGAGGTGAAACTTTGAAGATAACCTATTATGTTTCTACCAAAATTGTTCCATTGACTTATTTTGAGTCATGGGCCGGACTTAATCTAGTTTGAACCATATTAAGTTTTGAGGTGTTCATGCAGATATAAAGTAACATAATCCAACACTAGATATGTTGGACTTCAGAACCACTCAATTTTACTTCGTACATTATACAGATCATTCAAGAGGTATTGATTTATCATCCCAAAAGAGGAACAATAATTATGAAATTACATATAGCTAAATTGCTGGAGCTTGATATAGCCAAACAAGGGTAGTTGCTCACAGACTATTAAAGGTAATGGTGTGGTAGGGATAACTGTGTTGTTCTTCCCGCATATACAGATGATCTTGGAGCATTCTAAATTATGATTTGATTCTGTTGGGGTTCAGGTTCTTGTTATTAAGATAATTCCTGATGAAGTTTATCAAACCCACATGCATAGAATAAAGGTTAAAATAGCTCCTCCTAATAGATCTATCAGACAGAGACGATAAGTTGTATCATCACACTAAATAGTCTATCCAGAAGAGCATGACTGTAAAATCGACTATATAATTGATCTAGTAGTTTATAAAGTTGTTATTTCTTATTTTTAATTAGAACTGTGGTTGGGTGCATGGTAGATGAGATACAGACTATGAAACATACGGTGTTTGAAAGCTTATTAGTGTGCCTTAAGATTACAAGTCCATCTGTTGCAATTGGGTATGTATAACTTAAAGGAACTCCATATGAAAGTTTTTGTTTACTCTATCAAATTATATTTTGATCAGTGTTTTATTTGAGAAGTTCAAAGATAAACTAGTAGCGAAATTTTTCACTCGTAAAGAATGAGCATACTTAAATTAAGTTTTCTTTTCAGTCTCTCATAAAGTTTTTCAGAGTGATTAAAGTATTAATAGCTCATTATAATAAGGAGCTTTACCATATAGATATTGAAACTTTTTTTTTTAATTGGAGTTCTTAATACGAAAGTTTTTTTTTATGTAACTCGAAGGTTTTGCAGCAGATGATTCAGATAGAATTGTACATAAAGAAAGAGGAATCCCATATAAATTCCATGGAATAAAGTTTGATCATGTTCATGGGTATTCTAGAGTGAAAGGTCTATTTATGGGTTTAAGTAAGCTTTCAGACAATTGTTGGTTGAAGTTTCATAATGCTGTTGCTATATTCTGTTCTGTCAAAAACGAAGTAAATTAGTATATACTACAAGATCGGTGGGAGGAATTTATTTTCCTTTTGTCTTATCTAGACGATATCTTGCTTGAAAGTGATTTTCTTGAATTACTGCATAAGGTGAAGCCGATATTATCAAAAATTTTGACATGATTGATCTTAATAAGGAGTATTTTGTCCTAGGCATTGAGATCCATATGGATCGTTCTCGCCACATATTGAGTTAATTTTAGAGGACACACATTGATTGTATTCAGTATAAAGTGTTGCAAATCGAAAAATTGCTCTTGTCATTAAGGGCAATAGACTGAATCTGTTATAGTGTCTTCATAAAGTTATGAAAAAAAACCCAAATAAAAAATGTACCATATCAGAGTGCACTTAAAAGCATCAGTTTTGAGGTCTTAAAGAGGACAAAAGACTATATGCTAATTTACAGACATATTCAGGACCTGCAGCTAGTAGGACATTCAGATTCAAGCTTTGTTACCTGTTAGGATGATGTGAAGTTGACAGCTGCAGGCATTTATATGTCTGAAGAGAAGTGCAGTATTATAGAAAAGAGTAAACATAAATCTATATAATTATCGATTAAGAAAGCGGAGTTTGTAGTATGCTTTTCAGTTGCTATTCAGGTTATTTATCTCCGGAATCTCATTAAAGAGTTGACTGTATTTAATTTTGTGGATAGACTCATATAGTTGTATTGTGACATAATTCTGCAGTATTGTTCGTTAGCAACAGTAGAGGTCTCAAGGGGTCTGAACATCTGGCGGTTATGTAAGGGTGACACTGTAGTATAGCTTATTACACAGATGATATGGCTGTAGACTCACTAACTAAAGATCTTTGCCCATACACATTTGAATGACATGTTGCAGACATAAAAGTATCGTGGGATGCTGATATGACATGTTAATTGATGAGCTGAGTAAGCATCATGAGATGCTGTTGTTCAGTGAGAGCTGTATTCGGTATTTACTCTAATAAAGTTTACATCTGTGTTTGTTACATTTTGTAACATCTAGATATGTATCAACTCCATTGCATGCAATAAAGCTTTAATGATTAAGGGGAGTTGAAAATATATATATATATATATATATATATATATATATATATATATATATATATATATATATATAATTAAAAATCTCAAGGCATCGTGTAAATCTTGAGTGATGGCTGTGGCATTTATTTTAGCTGAGATAAACCTAATCTTTAATGAGGGGATATGTTTCATTTTCTATAAATAGAGCTCAAGTCCCTCCTCTAAACCTTAATGTCCACATAACCTCACATCTAGAGTCATTTGAAGCGATACGTGAGGGGCAGTCTCATTGAAGCCAATGTTAAGGGGTTCATATAGGAGAAGCGCTTGAGTATCGGATCGTCGCAATTCCGCATCAAGAACGATGGATCCGAAAACAGGTGCGTCAATTCTTCTAATCTATGAATGTGTGATTCGTGAATATATACGTGTGAATCTTGGGTCGTTGTATACGGATTGAATTCATAGCTTACAAGTCTCATTGAAGCCATTGATAAAGGGATTCACAAAGGATAAGCTATTGAGAATCGGGTCGTCGTAATTCCGCATCAAGAACAATGGATCCAATACAAGGTGCGTCAATTCTTCTACTTTATGAAATTGTGATTCACATATCTATATGTGATGATCTTGGATCGTTGTATAAGGTATTAATCGCAGCTTACATCTTTCCATGTCAACAAAGTAAAACCCATTACATATATGGCTTAATTTGGATAAGTCCAATGCCGTTTACAGTGCCTTGTATAATGTGCGCTCTTCTCTTCCCACATGCAGGAAGTGCGATACTAAAGAACATTGGTTTGCTCTATGAATCAAAGCAAGCACACATTGAAATTGTTAGAGTAATTAAATATTAAACCACACCTTCATCTAATAACTTAAGTATTTAGAATAGTTGGCAATGATCCCACAAAATCTTTCCCATGATATCACATCAGTAGGTCTCCAACAGCTGAAGCTTTTAAAAAAGTTGGCAATGATCCAACAAGATCTCACAAAAATAATTATTCATTTTCACGATTCGAACAATAAAAAGAAAAAGCTAAAAGCCGCCTCTTTCCCGAATTCGTTTCGGGTTTGAACAAATGGAATTCTCTAACACCATGCATCTGATAACCAATGAACTAATCAATCATATGCAGTACAAGAAAATTTAGTGTATAATGGAGCACACAGAGTAGTTTTTGAGCACACAAGCTTGTTTATTGGATAAGGAACTGCAATATCAGACAAGAGACACATACAAAGACACCAACATAATTAGATTTCCCCAACCTGGTACTCCCTCCAAACACACACACATTTGATAACTACTTATCATGGTCTCCATCGTAAGAGAACGGGACACAGGGCTCAGCAACCATGATCAAGGGATTCTTCCTCCTGGAACTGATCCCAAAAGTCTCAGACATGTCCAGGTCTTCTGCCTTAATCCCGTCAGCCAGGGACCAGTCGAAGTGGTACAGGAGCTGAGCCAAGGGAAGCTCAATGTTCGCAATCCCGAAATTGATCCCAGGACAGATCCTCCTCCCGCCGCCAAAGGGTATGTACTCAAAGCTCGACCCTCTGAAATCGACCGACGAGTTCAGGAACCTCTCAGGCACAAATGACTCCGGGTCTGTCCAGAACTCGGGGTCCCTCCCCACCGCATATGTGTTGATCACAATCTTGGTCTTCTTGGGGATCTCGTAGCCGCTGATCACACATGTCTCACGTGACTCTCGGGCCATGAGTGGGCCCGGCGAGTGCATTCTCAAGGTCTCCTTGACCACGAGCTTCAAGTAGTCGAGGCCCTGGATGTCCTGCTCGCGGACCTGGGTCTTGCCCTTCAGGACAGCTCGGACCTCGGCCTGCGCCTTCTCCATCACTCGGGGGTTCCTTAGCATCTCCGAGAAGGCCCAATCTATTGTCGTCGAGGATGTGTCTGTCCCAGCAGAAAATATTTCCTACACAGAAAGTAACAAAAGGAACAGATTGATTTTAGATTTCAGAACGATGTCCTTAAAAAGTACATGAAGATTTGTCAAATTTTGGACAACATCGAGTTTATAGAGACTGTAATTTTCTAAGCAAAACTATATATAGAGACCACTTTGAATCTTACGGAAACTTTGATACAAACTCTTGATTTGGAAAAATTACAAGAATAAAAATGGGATAACTCTTTGATCAACCATATGACACGCTCTTGTGATACATCTTGAGAATATTAGGGTTTCACGGATATATATATATATATATATATATATTTCAATGGCGAAATGGATCGTGTAAGATGTATTCATGAATACATCTTACACGATCCATTTCGCCTTTGAAATTCTTGTACGCCGACTCCATACTGATTAGAAATGGCTCTTTTTAGTAATTACAATAGGCAAATGGAACATTTCGTAACGAGTGCAAAGTCTTTCTCATAACGCCAAAAAGAATTGGTAACTAGCCCCATGGCCCCTCTCCATCATGGTCATCTATAAAAAGCATAAGTAGAAAATCAATGGTGTATGCATGGTCTATGTATAATTAAGATAGAAGCGAAGTATATATTTAGTGAAATTAACATGAAATAGGACTTACCATGACAATATTCTTGATGACATGTGGCTTGATGAAGTAGTTCATTTCACTACTCTTCTGGAGATTCAAGAGCACATCCACAAGATCTTCTCTTGCATTCTTGTCCTCCTCATTGTTCCCACCGTCTCCCTTCAATTTCTCCTTGTGCTCTTCAATGATGTGATCGAGAATCAAATCGATCTTCTTGTGCAACCTCTCCCAAGCCGGTTTCATCCTTGACAGATAACGCAAGAACCAGATCGAAGGGAAGAGATCCGGAAGCTCAAACCCGCTACCAAGCATCGTCACTTCCTTGAGGAAAGAAAGAAACTCGTCTCTATATTTGCATCTCTCGCCAAATGCTGCCCTAGAGGTGACGTCATTAATCAAGTTTAGTACCATCATGCTCAAGTTCACAGGCTTCCCTTGAGAAGATTGTATCGCTTTCATCACGTTCCAGCACTCTTGCTCTCTTATGAATCGGAAGGAGAGGACCCTCTTCATGCTCAGGAGCTCCAGCACGCAAATCTTGCGCATCTGCCTCCAGTACTCACCGTAGGGCGAGAACACGAAGCTCGAGTTCTCATAGGACATGACCTCAAGGGCCGTGATCTCGGGCCTCTGGGCGAAGGTGAGCTCATTCTTGCCGAGTATCTCCTTGACCATGTTCGCCGATGAGATGACAATGGTCAGGATCTCGCCCAGCTGGAGGCGCATGATCGGTCCGTGCCTCCTGGCCAAGTCCCGAAGGGAGTGGTGAGGGAGGGACCCCGTCATCTGGTGAAGGTTCCCCAGAAGAGGGAGCATCTTCGGCCCTGGCGGCAATTTCGAAGGAGGGTCTTTTTTGGCATCATTGGACTTTTTCCATTTCTTCAGAACGAGGAAGAGGAAGAGGAGGGAAGCGAAGAGGACAGAAGGAGAAGGCAACTGGATTGCCATTGAGGAGAACATTGTCATTGCTGTGGAGGAAGATGGTATGTTTGCAGGCAAGGTTTTGGATGTGGTATAAGCTCTTTTTGTGCTCTGACTTATATAGATAATGGATATTAACAAACCAACGATGGTGTTTACACTTATGTTTGACATTTTATGTTAAGATGCATTAATTAATGGAACGCTCTCTCTTTTGAAAAAAAAATTCCTTTTTAGCTTACTAAAACTGGCAGCTTATATAAATTGTATAGGAAAATGCTTCAATGATTGTTTGACAGTATGGTCAATTATTTTCAATCGTAAGTCCACACATCATCACTGTGTGTTTTGCATAAAATATTCATTAATTGAAAAATCGTGGGGTCAGAAATAATGACAATGTTGTCAGACTATGAGGGTAGCAGCTTCCAATTGCATATATCCAATTTTTCTTGTAGATGCATGAACTAAAGCATTCCAGGACAAACAAATAGAGATTGGATCATTAAATCGCGTGCCACAACTAAATTTTTGCGCGTTTTCGGAGCTCGATTGATGATGCTATTTATTTAATTCAATTATGGCATGTTAAGATTCATTAATTTCTCGTTCCCTCTTCCAAAATTAAAGCGTCATTCGGATGGGATGAACATCCGGCATGTTGCTCAGAGAACGTGCAAAAATGTATCGGGTCATATCAGGACAATCTTGGATTTAATTGGTTAAGCTACGAGGCATGTGGAACGTTTAGCCGAATGAATGTTATTGTACCAAACACATGACATCACCCTCTCATGGTTTTTTGTTGCACACTGAGAATCATATTCAACATGTATCCATCAAAATGAAAGGACAAGTTAATTAAGACACCTGCTGAAAATTCAACGTAATTCAGAGTTTGACCGTGGACCATGGACAATATTGACAACTTCACCCGGTAAAGTATGTGGGATTTGTCAGAGAATAGAGTCTACAATTAGCCAATCACAGATTAAAAGAAATATGCGTATGTGATTTTTTATTTATAAGATTGACAATATGTTGTGAGTTATAAAAATAAATGACAAATAATACAAAATTATTATTAAATTCATTCTTTTAAGAACTTGTGACTCACAATATTATATTATTATCACAGTCATCAAAAAATTATTGTGCTAACAAAGTCCTTCAAGAAATACATATAAAATACCCGATCATTTTTTTTGGGGCGTTAATTCATTTTTTTTTCTATGGATTACTAATTTGGGAAATGGAATGAGCTCGATGATAGAACAAATAATGCTAAGGACACAAATGATAACCATTCAGTTCCCGAGAGCTATATCTGGCTAGAAATAAATTTTCGTCTTTCTATCCCTTGACAAGTTTTTGATTAGAGAAATGCATTTGATAACAATACAAAATTTCTATTCTCGAAACAAAAATTGGTTTAATAACAGCTTAAAATTGCTATGGTTGTCGGCTCTCGGGCATTGGCCGACGGCCAGCAAATAGTGACTGGGGACGCAAGAGAGAAAAGGAGTGAGCGATTAGAAAAGTTCTTATTTCTGTTTCTGTTTTTGAAATAGAAAGAAAAATATTTCTACTTCTCATTTATGTTTCAAAACCTATTTCTAGGCTAAAAAATTGTCCTGAAATAGAAAAATGAAATTATTTTACCAAATGGATTTTTATTCCAAATGTGTTCCCGAGAACAAAAAAAGAAGAAGCATAATGATTATCATCCATGCCCTATAGATACACTGAGATCGATTTATTAGTCTAATTTATGAAATCACTTTTGCCATATCACTTGATAAAAAAATCGAATATGTAACACAATTTCTAACTCCTCTAGAAGTAACCACTCTAAAAAAAACAAATAGTATTAGAAAGATCAAACTTGCTTGGACAAAATAGCATTCT
This sequence comes from Rhodomyrtus psidioides, assembly GCA_021437785.1. Taxonomy (NCBI): domain Eukaryota; kingdom Viridiplantae; phylum Streptophyta; class Magnoliopsida; order Myrtales; family Myrtaceae; genus Rhodomyrtus; species Rhodomyrtus psidioides. Next base: position 3,234,470 of record JAILYB010000073.1, read on the forward strand.
GGACCTACCCTTATTGCTCTCAAATCGACGTGGGTCAGCAATTTCTGCTGGCTGTTTGGAAAGGTTGGCGGCGCCTTCGAAAAATGATACAAAATTATCTTAGCAGATTTACATGTTTTTGGAATGAATTTTCAACTATAAATCGTCGAACTTCGTCATTATTTTGTCTGATCATGGCCGGATGGATAGGTTCCAGCCCTAGACCTTGAAATCGACCCAATTGTAATCGATTTCAAATTTTTGGAACTTGGAACCTATCATGTTTGTCATGGAATCTGTTTTGGAACCTATTTTGTTTTTTTTGGTCCAATTCTATGATATACCCGAGAACCTATTTTTCTTTTTTATTTCATTTTTTCTAGCAAAATAATATGAGTAGCAATGAAACGATTCAAAATAAAATATGAATAATAAAATTCACTATCCACCAAAAGCAACAATCCCTAATATCAGCAATAGAAATTACAATTCACCAAAAAACAAAGTAGGTAAGGCGAGCGAGACTAGTTTTTTTTTAACAATTGCTAAAAATCGATTCCAAAACTAGTCTGATTCCTTAGTACTTGGAAACGAGAACCGGCCTGGTTCCAACCAGTTCTCAAAATTTAGAACCAGTTTCTGGACCAATTTGAACGTGAACAAGTTCTCGGACCTATTTTTCGGGTGGTCCAATCTGGGTTTCGGGTAAACCTGATCCGATTGCATACCCTAATTTTGTCTAGATGGAAAAATTATTCAATGAGTCCCAAATCTATTATGCATATGTCAATTCAGTTCTAAATTTTTCAATTTTATCAATTTAGTCATAAATATTTGCGCAAAATTTCAATTTAAATTGGCATCCGCATAATAAGTTGAGGATTAATTGGACAATTGCCATGATTGTTACTCATCTGGCAATCTACCTAGAGCGGCCCAACAGCGAAGTGAAGTACAAAAACAAGTATGCGTGTGCATATATAAACTCGTGTGAGAGTGCTGTCAAATTGACTTTAATATGGTGTAGTGCCATAAATACATCTTATCAACAACGAAATTGTGGGGATAAGTGCACCATGAGTGCCATAACTTGTGTACGGCGTTCACTTGAGTGTCATAACTTTTAAAACGTTCACTTGAGTGCCATAACTTTCAAAAATCATTCACATGAGTGTTACGTCAACTTTTCCGACGTACACATCAGCTTTCCGACGTGCTACGTCGGTTTTTTCGGCATGCCATATCATCTTTTCCGGCGTCCACGACAGCGATGACATTCAAATGAACGATTTTTTAAAGTTATGACACTCAAGTGAACGTCATACAAAAGTCATGGCACTTAAGTGAACGTTTTGAAAGTTATGGCATTCAAGTGAACCCGTACAAAAGTTATGGCACTGATAGTGTACTTATCCCCGAAATTGTGTCTTGTAAGATTATTAGGAATTTTATTTCCTAGATTATCAAATATCAATTTTATGACATACAAATTAACATAAAATATTCTTTTTTCGTGAAACCTGGTGTGATATGGAGAAGCATCACAAGACAAGACCAAAGATCGTTGCACTATCCATTGACGGCCCCATCAAGTCATACCACCGGAACGACATTGTCTACGTTGATTCCAGAACACCCGAACTTTCATGTCTAAAATGTGCATGACCTATTTACTAGTCTAATTATCAAGTTATAAAGATCAAAGACATGTCGGTAACATTCTCTAGATCATAATCCCATTGGAGGCAATCTCGGCCTTGTCCAGAACTGGAACTACCGATATTGTCCATTCTACCGACAGCTCATAGGCGTTACTGATGTGAGGCTGCACAGTTATCTACTGGTGCAAGGGAAAATTACCAAAAAAGTCCTAAACATATTGTAATTGTGCCCATTCAATCATATACTCTCTTTTTAGCGATTTAGTTCTAAACCTTTTGCAATTATGCTAATTCAATCCATCCAGCGAATTATGACCGGCCGGCCGACGACATGATATTTTAATATTTTTTCTTTTTTTCTTTTATTTCCTTTTCCCTTCCCTCTTCTTTTCCTCTAACTGGTCATTGGACCATGCGAAACTCGGTCGGAGGAAGAAGGGTGAAGGAGGAAAAAAAAGAAAAAAAATTATTAAAATATTATGTCGCCAAGTAACCACCATCCACGTCAGCGACTCAGCGCTGTCCCACTAAAATTTGCTAGATGAAATAAACTGACATAATTACAAAAGGTTTAGGACTAAATTAGCACAACTACTATAAATTTTAAGAAAAAAAAGGATAATAATTTTCTCACTGGTGCAGCGGTGCAAGAAAATGAATATATCTAACCTCGTATTGGCTCGAACCCAAACACGCTTCAGAAAACGGATCTGGATCCCCTACCTTAGGAATCCCCACCCTCCATTCCCCCTTTTTATAGGGGGGAAATGTTTTTGGAGGGTGGGGATGTTGGCGTACACGTAACACGTACGGGAAAAATAAAAATAAATAGCGAAAATATTAAATTGCTCATACATGTATCTCCAGAGGCGTAGTTCGTGCGTTTTAACCGAAAATCATAACAGACGAATAGAGTTAACGGGATTACCTCTCGTAGCGTGCTTGAGATCAAATCGGTTCAGATGTTCTTCGATCCGAGCCCCACAAGTGTCGGGTCTCTAGTTCAGACACACCACCAATTGTAACGACAAATGGAAGAATGAGCTCGCGAGAATCGTCACCTCGTTTGTGCTAGCAATTCTTGTGATGAGGTTGCTCCGCAAGATTCAGAATTTTTTGTCACCATGGGAGAGAGAGAGATCTCAATTTTCTGCTCTCAAAAAACACACTCTACATCCAAGGATCCGATCCATAGATTATGCATTGCACACACCTTAATTCAAGGATCTAATCCTTTGATTAAGCAATGGATACAATCAGTAATTTAGCCCATAAAATAAAAATAATTAATTATCATAATTATGTAAATTAATCAATTTAACATTTAATTGGCGTAAATTTTCAACAGGGGATGGGGGTATGGGAGGTGCCTTTGGCTTTAGGGCACCTGATCCATACGCTCAGAAAACGAAAGGGAAACAGATAAAAAGAATGAAGTCGCCAACCACATCTTACGATGAACAGAATACGACATGTCCTTGCCCCCAAGTCGCCATTCAAAGTTTTGAACAATCGACAGACTGTCCCACCTTTGAATTCGAGAACTTTGAATTTTTCTTGCAATAAATGAAATGGGGTTGATTTGAATATTCTCCTGATTTTTGTTTCGTATATAAGTCAAAGATTCCGATTCTTATAGCCGGCATGAGTAACTGATCACACCAATCCCCGTACACTCAACTTACTTTGTTAAGCCGAAAGACCGACAAATTAAGGGAATATTCTAAGTTGAATTTCCCGTGACGCAAGGCTTCATTTATTTTGCCAAAAAAAAAATGAATGATTTGAAAAGAATCTACCTAAAAAATAATCGTTTATATCACTTAATATAATTAGTCAATACAAAAAATTTAAATCATTTATATTTTGAAAAATATTATCAAAAAAGTCCTAAACCTTTCACATTTTTACCAATTCAATCATAAATCTTTTAACTTTGCCGATTTAGTCCTAAATCGTTTCACTTTGTGTCGATTCAATCATATTCGTCAAGAATAGTTGATGTAGATGCCGATCGTCCTACGTGGCACCACCGACAATATTTTTTTATTTTAAAAAATTAATATTATATATTTTTTATTGGCTTTAAGGCTGGCGACCCCCATGGATTAGGGCTGGCAGGGGTCATCGGCCCCTAGGAAAAGACCGACGGGCGCCACCAACCCCTAGGCGAGAGTCGACGAGGGTCGGCAACCCCCGCAGGTCCTTAGACGAGGGCCGCGAATCCCTCACCGCAGGACAAGGGCAGGCAAGGGCCGCGATGTCCTCGTCGTGGTCTGCGAGGGCAAGGTCTGAACCCTTCGCCTTCGGCCAAGGGGGATTCGCGACCCTCACCCATGGTCCCTTTGGGAGTTGCCAGCCCCACCGACTCTCGTCCAGGGCGGGCGACGACCCCTGCCGGCCCTAATCCGGTTGGGATCGTCGGTCTTGAAGCCAACAAACAAAAAAAATAATAAATAATAAAAATATAATATTTTTCAAATAAAAATATTTGAAATTATTAAAAAATTATCTACGTCAATGCCGGTAATGCCACATAGGACAAGTGGTGTCCACTTCAGCGATTTTCGACGAATAGGACTGAATCGGTACAAAGTGAAAAGGTTAAGACTAAATCGACTAATTTTGGTTTATCAACTCTCGCTTGACTTACTTACTGATACCTTTTTTTCTAATCTAAATTTACCAACTTTCCTGTTGAGTTACCACTACTATTTGCTTTACTTAAGAAATAGTTAAATCTACCGACTATTTTTATAAGTTAACAACTTCAATTAGAATGGTTACCAACTTTTCTTTGATTAAGTTACCAAATACTTTTGCACCACTAACTCTTATTTGAGTTAATTACCAAGGTTTATTTAGATTTTTTTAAAAAAACTGCTAACTTCTTTATCTGAATTTTTTTTTAAATCTCTAATCAGCATTTTTGGACGCAAAATAATAAAATTTTGCTTGTATGAAGTGTTAAGGTTAGTGACGTTGTCGGCAGTCACTCCATACATTGTTTGAACACATGAATTATGTTTAAAGTAGAGACGGTGCGCTCTTGAGTCTTGATTCCTTGCTGGCTATTCAAAAGGGAAACATAATTTAGCGTACAAGAAAAGTCAAAGCCCATACCAACTATAGTAAATTCAAGGTACCGCACCAAAATTGACCCAAAATGTCACCTTTGATAATGCTAAAAATGAAAGATATCGTTGTCTAGAAACGAACCCAAAAGAAAGCCACAACATCTTTGATTGCAAAGTCCCATGCATCTAATCTAATTCCTCGCGCATTTCGTCACTTTGTCATCTCCATCCTTTCATTTCCATCTCGTTAAGCAATTCATAAGGCAGCACTTGACCCCTAAATTAATACCGCCTTGTACAATTATATCGGATACTCCTTTTGACTTTTGAGCGCTCCCCTTTCTTGAAAAGAGCTGGGTCATTACCAGAAAATTTTTATGCAGAATGCATGATTTATCACATGTTGGTCAAAATCGAATGAGGCATTGCAAATGACACCGCCCTATGTATATACTATACTTAGTTTTTTTAGTTTAACAAATCCACTATAATCAAGTAAGTGATGAGCCATTCAACGACCGAAAAAATCTTAGGTTTGACTTCGATCCCTCAGTGGGGTTCGATTTTCAATGTCTGATCATTTGAGCACAACAGTTCTTGGTCAAATTCTCGTGCTGAGAACCCAGTTGAATCTTTCAATTTTGCACGCCGGAGGGAGAGACTAATTGACAAATTTGTACTTAGATCGCCAGGTAAAAAAAGGTAGTCAAAAGTCGCAATTTATCACCAGCGAAAGCTTTGAGATAAAATGTCAGCCGACACTTATTCCCATGTACCATCACAACGGCAAGATGGTCAGACTAAGCAAATTTGATTATAGTAATCTCTTGCCATCACAATCAAGCAAGGAATTCGCATCCCATGCCCCGGCAATGTACCCTCTACTCTAAAGAGGGGATCAAGTTTCTCACTTTTAATGATTAATTAATCGAGTCTCTTCTAGGCCGATTCACTTCATATTGGGTTTCGCCTAATAATTATTGTATTAAAGATTTCAAATTACCCGCTTTTCTTACATTCATTGATCGAAAAGTCATCTCTTATTTATTTTTACGAGTGGGTTTACTTTATCAGCTTGATAATTATTGAGATTCGGCGTATAATCACAATAAAATAAAATATAAAAACAAGAAAAAGAAATTGAGATGCAAGGTTTTATCACGCTTAAATTGGGGTTACCTCTAATAGATGATTTCATTATAATTAGTATATCGCACCTCTCATTAAGTCATTCAATTATAAGCAAAAAGACTATATACAATAGTAACTATTCATAGGACCACGCTCAAAAGCCCAAACTTCTAATGAAAAAATATGAGCTCAAACTATAAAAAGCCTTTTGGCGGCTTAAGGGTGCTGCCCTTGCAACCCCCCCCCCCCCCCCCCCCCCCCGAGGTGGCTCCTTGGACCCTTGCTCGTTCATCAAGGAGCGGGACTCTCGTGATTTCCTATCTATGTAGAGTACGAACCGCACCACAATAATAACAACAAGAAAAAACTATCGAGGCCCAAAAATCCAAGATTCCTTTTTTTTTTTTATCAAAGTTTTTAAAATTTTGTCTCGAGACCTTATCTCGAAAAACCTATCTAAGAGTATAGCAAAATATCCTCGCCGTTGCCGTACCTGGGCCCTTAGTCAAACTAGTTGTCGTAGCAATGGTTTCTCATTTGACTTTCTAGTTGTTGTGGGGTCTTATTTTGCTAGCCGTTTTCTTATCCTTCTCTTCCAAGTTTAAAAATAATACTTGCTTTTCTCAGGTATCCGTGATTTTTTGAATGTGGTGGTTCTCGTCATTTTCACAGCAATAGTAGTATTTGACATTCGAAACTCTCTTGCCCACGTACTAAGTAGCACCGACAATGACATGCGGCGCGAGACAATCAAGGCAATACACCGACACGTTATTTATAAAAATAAATAAAAAAATTTGACACGTTATATATTAAATATAGATATATCATGTAAATTTTAAAATATTAGCGGTGAATTTTTTTTCTTCTTTTATTAGAGATTCACAATTAGATTTTTCTGGGCTAGCTAGGTATATTAATTTTAGGATGGCTAGGTATATAACATAATTATATATACTTTTGATAGATTTGCATTTTGATCTAATTTATTAGAAATGATTAAAATTGACTCCATGCGTGTCGGAATGATGTGTCGGGATGTTGGGCTAGTGTGTCGCTATCGTGTCCGGAACGCTGACCACGCGTCCAATGACTGACACCTATTGACCACGTGTCGATCGCGTGTTGGATGCCTATCGGTGTCCAACACGCGTCCGATACAATACGGAGGCCCCCGGAAGAATGTCTGTGCTTCCTAGCATATAGTCATGTGTCATAAAACAACCAGGCAAATAAAGGAATTTTAAGTTGTAAGTAAAAGGGTTTAGGTTTAAGTGTCACCACTAATGAAAGTCGGAAGTACGTAGAATTATCAAATAAATTAAGCATCTCTTCACTGCAAGTTATGTGCAACTATCACTAATTCATTATGCGCTAAACAATAGCTCCTAATTGATCAGTAATATCGTACCGACATATCATGCGAAATAAGCATTAATCATATGATATATTCTCTCGAAGAATGAAAGGGTTCGCAGGACCACATGGTATTTTTGAAAATAACGTTTCATTAATCTAAGCGCCTTTTATTTAACCCGTTTAAGATTCGAGAGCAAGATCTGATGGAGTACGATCATTCTCTCTATCATACATAAAGGGACATTTTCATAAGTCACATACTTGTGAATCATTCGACTATATCAGCTACTATATCATAGATAACATCATATTCACGATTATTCTTAAAAGGATCTTAACTTTAATCGTAGGGACTTTCCAGTTATCACCAAATTAGAGCAGCTACAATTAGTAACCGGCTATATCCACGTTTCCATATTTTTTTTACTTCTCATCGAATTTAATTTCTGGAAAGTACACGTAAGTGCATGCCCCTGTTTTTTTTTTGTTTAATTATTATTTTTTCCCTTCTTGTTGCCGAGCTTGCATGTGAAAAATCTACGATGCTTGGAAAAAACGAAAAAATCTGAAGTGAAGTAAGTCTCAGGTTGGCGGCTGATTAAGGAAAATAGTCAACAATCAAACTTGGGAACATTATTTTGTCCCATTGCGCATCTGAAGTGAAGTAAGTCTCAGGTTGGCGGCTGATCGTGAATATTGTTTATGTTCAACCGAATACATCTCTCGTCCAAGGTCAATCTGCCAGTGCATGTGACATGCGCGATAATTCCACATGTCCGGTTTGTTGCGGGGAACAACCGATTGAACAATAAAATAGACAGAATAAGAAAGTAAATTAAACACCAGATGTACGTGGTTCGGTCGTAAAGACTTACGTCCACGGGGTGAGCAGTAACGAATTTCACTATAGAACAAGCGATACACGGAGATTACAGATCATTCAAGTTACACAAACATTCTCAGCGTTTCCCAAGCCCCAATTATATCTAAGAATGTACACAGTATTTAGCCTTCAATTCCTAACGAAATAATCTTTCAATCTCGCAAAGGAATTAAAACACAAATCTAACCTCAAGATTTAATCGGCTTTGACACTTGAATTCTTGATGTAATTTCACGAACAAAACGAAAACTCAATGCCAAGCACTTGCTTGAAAAACAGCAACTCCATGATCTCGTTCTTGGCGTCTTGCTTAAAACAGCCCACGAGTACATATTTAAGCATATATATGCACTATGCTAAATAAATCCAAAACCGACTCTGCAGGATAACTTCTGAATATTTTATTTGCTCTTTTCTCCTTTCTCTTCTGTTGATGAGTCGCCCAACTCAAAGTCCAAATTGGGAAGTTAGACTTTCTGATTTTACTTTTGGCTTTTGCTTGGCGAAATCTTGCACGCCATTCATAATCCAACTTGGCATATCACCCAACAGAATATATTGCACAGTTGCAGATATCCACGGATATTTAAATTCGGACTTACTATAACAAACGTGATATCAATCAAAATAAGAAATATTCAAATTCAGAATATTCATATTTTCGCTTCGGGCTCAAACTCGAGACATATTTTCAACACGATTCAAAAGGTTTTGGTTAACCACACTTAAATGATTTTTTTTCATCACTAGCAATGAGTTGACATATAATTAGTAAATAATTAAAGGAGCATTTGTTTCACGAAAAAATTTCCTATAAAAGGAACGAAAAAAATAAAAATAAATGAATAAAAAAGATAAGAGAGAAATCAAGTATCAGATTTTCGCGAAATCATTTTCAGGAAAACGGTTAGTTTTTTTTTTTTGGTGATACGTGGCTAAAATTTTTTCTATTGTTTGAATCTCATTTGGAAATTTATTTTCAATTTCATCACTTTATCTCAGATTAAAAAAAATTTAAATAATTTTTTATTCTTTTATTATTTATTATTTTATTAATTTTTCCTTTCTATTTTTTCTTTATTTTTCTTTTTCTTTTTTCCTTCATCATAGCAGCAGACCAGCCGTCGTGAAGTCCTGGCGATCGGCGAAGGAAGAAGAAAAAAGAAATAAAATAAAATAAAACATAAATTACATATTATATATTTAAAAAATAGAGAGGAGCAATTCTTAAAAGTGTTTTCACGGTAAAAGGACACTTTTGGTACTAAAAATTGTGTAGGAGATCACTTTGGTGCCAAAAGTTTTTGTCAAATCACTTTAGTGCCAAATTTTTTGAAAAAGTATCACTTAAGTGCCAACTCTGATATTTTTCGCCAGAAATCAAATGTGCCACTTTTTTATTAATATATAATGTTGCATGGCTCACCAAAGGTCCACCATAGCTTTTTTAATTTTTTTTTATAAAGTAAGTATATATTGAACTTTCCAAAGCGCAACGTGTTGACACCTGATTTTTGACCAAGTCTTTTTTCAGTTTTATTTTTGAAAAATCACAAAAAAATCCATAAAAAGTCAAAAAATTACAAAATCAACTTTGGTGGCCTTGGCCAAGCCCAAGGAACCATTCTTGACCAAAAAATAATTTCTCATATTTTTCACATTTTTTAGTATTTTTAGAAAATAGGAAAATACTCAAACAATTCAAGAAAAATAGCATTCGAGGTCACAAAAATATGGAAAAATATCCAATATTTTTATTTTTAATCCCTTGTATTTTTTACCTCACAAAAAGTTCAAAATTAAATTCAATTGTGGGCGTTCCTTTGTAACCCGTACTATTGAATTTGAGAAAAAAATATCAATCGAGTCTTTTAAATTCCAATTTTGGCATTTTCTAGGATGTTGACATTCAATCTAATTGTTCCCTATCTCAATTTGACCTAATTACTCGGACAAGTTGTTCAATTGCAAACATAAATGCATTTTAGTCCTTGAAATTGAGCATAATCGAAATTACTTTCAATTCAAGGACTATCATTACAAATTGAACATGCTACCCAATGGATTTCACCATTTTAAATCGATTGGCACAAGTGGTTTGACTCAATTTGATCATTTGCACCCTCAATTACACGATCCCCAATTTCCAATTAAATGAAAATTTTGGGGTTTTGTAGAAATTGATGAAAACTTTTGGGCAAAACCACATTTCTAGATAAAATTCATGCCCTAGATTTGATTAGGAGGTTCAATTGTAAGAATTTCCTATTGATTTGGGTTTAATTTTGAAAAATCCAATTCGGAACCGGTTCAGACCGGTCAGACCGCCGGTCGGACCGGTCGAACCGGTTTTCTACAGTGTCGTCGTCTTCCTCAAAACACCCGTGCAAATGAACAGTGACAGACCGAGTTTCCAAGACCAAATTGAAGGTCAATTCGCGACTAATTGAAAGGGGAATGGTGGGTGTCTTACTCCTTACCTCAAGACCTGCCGATCAAGAGCGGCCCCATGACAAATGACCGCCGGACGAGCTCCGGCAAAGTCAGTCAAACCTTCAGACCTGCGAAAGTCAACAAAGGCAAAAATAGCTCAAATCCTTGCCAAATTCGTGCGAAATGAAGCTCACCGCGGAACCAAAAGGGATTGAGCGAAATGCCCATCTTCCCCGACTTCGTTTTGACCCAATTGCATGTGACTACACGTGCCAAACCGAGTCAGTTGAAGATCCACCGTTCGGCGCCAAAAATCGAACAAGCTATATAAGCTAACAGGCCTTCGCGAAGAAAAAGAAGAGGGGATTCAGTTGAAAGAAAGGAAACAGAATCGAAAGAGAGAGAAAAAGAGAGAGAAAGGGCTCGTCCTCCAACCGCCATTGTCGAGGACTGAGCTCGAATTCACCGAGCGGCGATCGGGCCTTCACAGGCTAGACCAGGGCTCGCGAAGATCACCAGGAGGTCACCCGTGTTGAGAGGAAGCTTTCGCCGTCAGTCGCATAGCCGGAAACCTCCGAAACAGGTGAGTCTTGACCTCGAGTCCTTCATTGTGCTTCAATGGCGATTTTTGTCTTTCATGCCCGTTCTTGCAATTTCTATGGGCGTTTCATTTATTGAACATTACTGATCATCGTCGCATACCTTTTTTGCATCGACCTTGCTTAAACACCCCGAATTGAGTCTCCCAATCCCGGCCTCCATCGCCGAGTACTGTTCATACTTGCCCAGCCGAATCTGGGTCGAGCGAGCTCAATCGGAGCTCAAGGTAAGTCTTCTAAACCTCCGTTGGTGCTATTCTGTGACTAAATTTCTTTGATTTTGGGTAAATCGCATGATTGAACTTCCATGGCCGTACTCGGCCATTCGCACAATGTTCTCGATTCCAGGAGTAGGATGCTTCGATTCTCATATATGTTAAAATAGGGACGATCGCGAGTCGATTGCCGTCGGTTCTGTACGATTTCATCGAAAATCCACCGTTGAATCATCGTCGGAGATCCACAGCCATTCGCTCAGTTGTAGTCGAGAGGTTGAAGACGATGCTGACCTGGCATAGTCAACTGGTCAAATATCCAAGTGTCGTCCTGCGATTAGTCCACGTGTTAGCCCAGTCAGCATGGCCGTTAGGGTCTGTTATTTGAATAAACAGATCGGACGGATGAGATAAATCGAGTCTAAATTCTAGCGGCCATCCGATTAGTAATTAGGTTTATCCGAAAATCTTTAAAATCAGAAAATCAAAATGAGCTGAAACGGTGCCGTTTAGGTTAATAGCAGTGTGGCGTCGTTTTAGGTTAGAGAGGGTGAACAGTCCAGATCGAGTCTTGCGTTCTAATCTTGACCGTAGGTTTTGGTAGGTCGATCAGACGGCTCTAGTCAAGTCTTTGTTCAATCTAGGCCGTAGATTTCAGTCAGTCCATCCAACAGCCGTGGATTAGCCACTTGGCTCTATAGGAACCGTTGGATCTAGCATGGATAATCAGAAAAAAAAAAAAAAAAAAGGCGATACGGCGTCGTTTCAAGGCTTCAGTCGCGCGGATCCGGGTCTGGGCTGGGTTCCGACCCAAGTGGGTCGGGTCGACCCGGCCTGAATAACATTTTTTAAATAAAAAAAATCAGAAAATGATTTTAAAAATAAAAAAAATCGGAAAAATTTCAGAAAATCCAAAAAATGCCAGAAAATTCCAAAAAAATATGGAAAAATTGTGGGAAAATCCTCGACATTCCAGAAATCCCCAAAAATCGAGGGCTGACCACAGACAACTGGTCAACCCTATTTTTGGGGTTTCTTATCCGTTCTTCCGAGACTCAACGACATTACCCTTTAGGGGTAAGTCGCCTCTGCTGTGTATGCGAGATAAGGCCGATAATGCCAAGGTAAGAATTAGGGTCGATTAGACGACCAATTCTTAGGCTTGGATTTTCGAGACCCGTCCCTTTTCTGGAAATGACAATTTTATCCCTCAATGGGAAAATCGTCTTTCTTGTCTCAATCGAGTCCCGAAAATTGCTTGAAGTTAGGGTTTGGGTCAGGTGGACGACCAACCCTAATATTTGAGATTTTCAGTTCTCATCTTTGTCCAAAATGACGATTTTACCCCTCCGAGGGTAAAATCGCTTTTAAATTCTAGAAAAATCCTGGAAATTCCCAAAAAATAGAAAATGGACTAGATTGATGGCCAATCCTATTTCCCCGTCTTTTGACTTCCCAATTCATCTGAAATCATAAATTTGCCCCTTCAAGGTAAATTTTCCCGAAATTGTTCAAAATTACGATTCTGCCCCTCATGGGCGAATCATGTCCAAATCACTCCTAAGCCTTGATTGATATTTCTCTAGGCTAATAGGGCCTCATTAGGGATACCATGCTGATTTCATGTGTTTTATCCGCATGTACTGGATCCTTGATTTGCGCATTTACTTTTATTGATTGTGATTGATAAGGTAGTAATTCCCATCTGCACAAACTCCTAGATTTAGGATCTGTACCCCACTCGTCTGTATGAAATCCTAGGATCAGATAAACCATTCAACTTAGGTACCGAAAGGGCGTCAACTTTGACAGTTGGCGTAACTAAGTCCCCGAACTAACTTCTCTGGTTTTCGCAGAATCGAATAGACTACTCCCAACTATTCGATAGGGTTTCCGATCGTACCCTCCACGAAACGATTGGTGGCGATTCCTTGGCATGTACACTCATCACATGTCACTAGACCACTCTGAAGGTCGACCACGTATATCCAGCAGTTGCGATTTGGGTAATGGACCTTGGGGAGAGGCCCGGGGTCCGATCCAGCCAGCGATCGGGCGGCCCATTAGCCCTCCGCTTGAGGGAGGGTCGCGACAGACTAGCGACTCCGCTGGGGACCTATTCTAAACCAGAATCACTAGTTACGAATTTCAGAGGACTTGAGCCGATTAAAAAGTTGTTTGGTTTATTTGACCTTATTTTTCTGCAGATGCTCTCGAAGGTGAGGTACGTACACTAACCATTGTGTTAGATATTTTTGCAGATTGGAGAAATAAGGGGTGGAGTGATTGTTGACACTTTTTCCTGCAGGTTGGAGTTGGGAATGTATGTTTATTTTTATGCACATACTGAAGCGGTGTTTTGATACAAACTGTTGTGCATGACCTTGCATTGTGATGATCACGACACATCGCACACACTGGCGGTCAAACCCCGACTGCAACCACACCTAGGTTACCTTAGATAGGGAAAGAGTGCGAAAAGGATCTTGTGTTTGATGGCACTTGAGACTTTCGTACTCGTTTCCCGCTCACCATCTGCATTGGCGATATCTAGCCCTCTTGGGTAGGTACCCTTAGGGAGGAATCTGCCTCGTGTGGATCGTGGGAGCCTGAGCCGTAGGTTCCTCACCTGATTTTTGGTTTTTAGAGTATACCCACTTGTCTCATGCGCATGTCTATGGATGGTTGGTATACCTAAAACCGCCCATTAATAAGAGGGGGATATTCCACATTCCCCCAGGTATGGGTTGGTAAGGTATTTACTTCCAATGTACTTTACTATTCCCTGCTCCGTGATATGACTCATGCATTACATACATTCATGTGCATTCACGTCATGCGAATCGCGCAAGTGACTAATTGAAACAGCAATGGTAATAGGTTAGAATGTCGATGTTCCCTAAGAGCTCGACAGAATTGGTAACCTTCGAATACCTGAGGAAGGTCACTCGCCCTGGACCGAACACAAGGCTGCACTTCGCTAGATTCGTGCATGGTCGGGAGCTGACTGGACGTAAGTTGGGATACGCCGAAGATTGCTAAACCCGTTACTATGTCGATAACCTCAGATTCAAGCGACAAGCAGACGAGATGTTCAAGGACTATCTGGAGATGAAGAGGCAGCGTCGCAACCAGTTAGCCAGGGAGGCATACGCCCGCCGGAAGACCAAATTACTGACCAAAGAAAGTACATCCATGATCACCTTCTGGGGAAAAAGAAGACGCCCCGCGACCAAGACAAAACCGAAGCGTATCACACTCAAGAAGGTGAAACCCGAGAAGGCTCCCGAAGTCATTATACCCTGGACTAGAGAATGGCCAGAGGAACTACAACCTCTCGACCAAGACACTGAAGATAACTCCCCTACCCTAGATTAAGGGAGAGTTCCTGACCGACTGTCATTTGGGTAGACCTCTAAAAAAAGAGTGATTTAGATCCTCACATTCCATTGGCTTTTATGGCTTTCTTGTTTGAAAAGACCTCTCTTTACCTTTCTTCTATTAGACATCTTGACTGTAATAAAAATGCATCCCACTTTGTTCCTTTGATGTGTTGACCAATGGAATGTGACGTTGCTGTTCCCTTTAGTCACGGAGTAAACCTGACTAAATTGCATAATTCACTTCCCTGAAATGCAAATTAGGCTTTGAGTCAGGCTTTCATGACCTGAAAAAGGTCCTAATCTCCATTTCTTCAAATTGAACTATGCAATCAAGTTAGCTCATGCATGCCTCATGACATCTGCATATTCATACGTTTAAAGTAATTTCTGACGATTGACTTTTTAAAATCATTTGCATATTTTAGACTTGATGGGAAAGAACGATATTCAAGTGTTCAAAATCCCTCGAGCTGAACTCCAATCATGGTGGGATGGCATGGGCGAAGCCAGCCAGAAGTATGCGGAATCACGACTAGGGTACCTATTGGACTTACTGAAGATTGAGTGTCCACCTGCCTTTATTCAAGCCATGGCGCTTTACTGGGATCCTACCACCGCTACATTTTGCATGGAAAGACTAGAGATCACTCCCACTATCGAGGAATACAGTGCCGTCATCGGAGTTGAGTTCACCCCTACGCTCGTCCGACCCCCTATAGGACTTGAACCCCTGAGTCAGGTGGCTGAGTTCCTTGACACAGGTCTAAATGAAGTCAAAGCAGATGCAAAAAATAATTCTGGACGAGTCTCCTTGTGTTTCCTTGTAGACCGATTTTCCTGCCTCCCTGCTGCTAAAGGAACCAAATCTGGTAGAGCATTTGTCTTGGCATTCTTTAGCTTTGTACTATTCCCGATCTCGTCTGTCACCTTTGACCCTATCATGGCCGTAGTAGCTAGACAAGTCTGTTGCGGGTGGGATTACTCAAACATCCTCCTTGCCGAGACCTTCCTTTCCCTAAATCGCTTCAGGAAAAATAAAAAGGGAATCTTTAGAGCCTCTAGTGATCTTTTGTATCTATGGTTCACATCTCATATCAGACAATTCCACATCCGCATGGGTTTCACTGAGATCAGCCCTGTTGCACACCCTCTAAAAACATTTGTTAGAACCCATACACGTGTTCCTAAGTTCAACTTCATAGAATGGAGGAACTTCCTTAAAGTCCTAAAACCCGAACAACTCCGATGGCGGCTAAGGTTGCCAACACTAAGCAAAGTCAGATTGACCTGCGATGACGGGAGTCCAGTCCCTTTGCTAGGATTCACGGGCGCTACTGCATACTATCCAAGGAGGGTGATTCGGCAGTTTGGAGCACTACAGGAGATCCCTTCTCCACCACAACCTGGTATCATTTTCACCACAAGGATTCTTTATCAATGAATAGAATCCAAATATGCTTAAGCATAGCTGCCCTATTGCAATCGAAGAACCTGCGAAGCCCTAGACCACCTTCCTCATTGGGGAGGCAAACATCGACCCAGGAAACCTTAGCACCACCAACCCCTAAATCTGGTTCTTTTCATTGAAACTATCTTAGAATAAGCTCAATTCGGGACAGAACTGACATGGGAAGCATAAACACACTAGCCCAATACACATGACTAGCATGCAAAACAGACTTAATAAGTTGCAAACGACCACCAAAAGATAGGAAGCGTTGGGACCAAGAACGAGCTCTAGCAGTGATGGAGTTAACCAAGGCATTGCAATCAGTCTTGCTCAATCTAGATGCAATGACAGAGACACCAAGGTATCGAAAAGAGAGTGTACCTTGTTGAAAGCTGAAGGTGTCCCGAATGTGGTCACGCAAGTCGGACGTGCCCCCCGAGAAGAATATTTTAATCTTGTTGACATTTGGTTTCAACCCAGACCAAGTGGAGAATAAGTCAAGGCCCTCCTTCAACAATGTGATGGAAGACATATTTACCTCAGCAAATAAGAGGACGTCGTCGACAAAGAAGAGGCGTGACAAGGGTAGGCTTGTGTCGCGACCCATCCGGAAGCGGACGCGGCTAATGGATTACCGATCACGGGTCTTGGATCGGTGCGAGCCCTCCCAGGCCCATACCAAATCGCGGCGGAAGTATTTTTCAGGAGGATTCAACGATAAGAGTCGATCGCTTTCGACCTTAGTGTGGTCGTGGTGGCATGTGCAACTTGTGCATGCATTTGGAGTCGCCACCGGTCTTTCTTGGAGGGTAGACCGGAAACCTTACCGATCGATTGGGAGAGATCGATCAGTTCTACGGAACCAGAGATTTTGGGTTCGGGGACTTGGTTACGCTGGTGTCGTTACCAACGCCCTTTCGGTACCTAATGCGAGTGATTTTCCTAACTAGGATTTCATGCAGACACAATTTTGGGTGAGGTAAGTCTGACTTTGCACATTAACCAGTTTAACATGCTCACGTAATCATAATAAATAAATAGATGTCAATCACATAAATATCTATCCTACGTGGTGATCATGGAATTATGATTTAATGGGTCTCGAGCCAATGAGACCACATATAATCATTTTAATATTTTAATAACGGAGAGCCGCTCTTCGCTTCTTCTTGGTTTCTTGAACTCTTCAAGAATTGGGCCCCAAAGAGCTCGCCGACTTAAAAGGCTCCTCCACGTAATCCTCGTAGCATTTACATCAACAATTGACTATGCTAAAAATAAAGATTACATGAAAAATAAAAGGAGTACGCAGCCTCCATTTAATAATTACAACCCCAAATATATAAATAATCATCATACATTCATATATACATCAATCACATTGATTAGGGATTTTTCCATGATCACCACCCTTTCACGTAAGTAATAAATTCACAATTTAAAACTTAGGAAGGCACAATAAAAATTCTACGTTGAATCATATTCAGAATTTTTACGTAAAATAAGATAGCCATAAATTTTCGATTCAAAATTGATTTAGTCTCAATTTTTGCTACGTTGATTAATTTATCATATAAAATAATCAATCTCCATTAGCCATGTAAGACGAACAATTCGTTAATACATATTGGCCATAGTATTGCAAAAATTGCAAAAAATCAATTAAATGCACGAAAACACCTAAGGATTGACTCTGATACCACTGTTGGGATCCACGTAACACGTAGCGGAAATAAATAACAACCCACACATGTATCTCCAGAGGCGTACTTCGTGTATTTCAATCGAAAAAAATCACAAAGTCTCAAAGGGAGTAAATAGATTACCTCTCGTAGCGTGCTTGAACGGAGGTGTCGGTTCGATGTTCTTCGATCTCAGCCTCCACAAGTGTTAGGCATCTAGTTCGGACGCACCACCAATTGACGAACGGGGAGACGACTAATAACTCCACAACAATTGTGCTAGCAATATGCGGAATCAATATTCCGAACTTAGTATATTTTGCTCGCTCAAGATTATGAGAATATAGAGAGTGTTTGTGTTCTTCTCTCTAAGCTCTCAAAAATTTGCACACTCTACAAAATGTCTCTCCCCTTCAACCTCAAAACTCTTGCCATCCTTTTATAGCCAAAAATACCTTCCAATAAATTGTATTTAAAAATAGCACTAACAATTATAAATTCTATCTAAAAATAGCACTCACAAATAAATGACATTTAAAAATAGCACTAACAATAGCACTCACAATTTATAATACAAAAATGCTATGTAAAAATAGCACTAACAATAGCACTCACAATTTATAATACAAAAATTCTATTTAAAAATAGCACTAACAATTATAAATTCTATCTAATAATAACACTCACAAATAAATGACATTTAAAAATAGCACTAACAATAGCACTCACAATTTATAATACAAAAATGCTATTTAAAAATAGCACTAACAATAGCACTCACAATTTATAATACAAAAATTCTATTTAAAAATAGCACTAACAATTATAAATTCTATCTAATAATAGCACTCACAATTTATGATAAATAAATGCCATTTAAAAATAGCACTAACAATAGCACTCACAATTTATGATAAATAAATGTCATTTAAAAATAGCACTAACAATAGCACTCACAATTTATAATACAAAAAATGCTATTTAAAAATAGCACTCACAATACAAAAATGCTAAAAAAGGCACTAACAAAGGTGTTAAAAATAATAACCATTATTATTATTACAAGAGTTAAAGAGGTTACCAAACAATACAAATATGCATAACGTATAAATACGTATGATGTATAAATACGTAGAGCATACGTATACATCCGTGAAACCGGGGACTAATTGAAAGAAAAATGTGCAATTAAGCCATTTTGGTAAAAATTGATTAAATTGGAGGGCAAATTGACCTAATTGCACTTTAAGACTTTAGAATCCAATGTCATAGCTTATAAAAAGTGAGAATTGAAAACTAAAAGACTCGAAGATGATTTTTTTTTAGGCTCGGTTCGGGTTTATGTTTGTGAAGGAACATAGTGACCCGAGCCGAATTTTTGAGATTTAAAGTGACACACTTGAAGAGGAAATTAAAACAAAATTATCGAATATTTTTGGGTATTTTTCTGACCACGAATGGTATTTTTCTGATTTTTTGGGTATTTTTATAATTAAATAAACTCGAAAAATATTAAAAATACCGAAAAATATTTTTTGTTCAAAATTGGTTCCTAAGGTTAAACCAAGGCTTCCAAAGTTGATTTTGTGATTTTATGACCTTTTTTGATATTTTTAATTAATTTTAAAGAATAAAAATCACAATAATAAATGGTAAAAAAAATCAGGTGTCAACAGCTGCCCCTCTTTGAAAGGAATCTCGTTAGAGGTTTCTCTCAAAGATAAGGTGGCACCTGATTCCTAACCGACTCAACTGGGAAAATAAGAGAAGAAATGTTATGACATCGGATCCTTAAGCCTATTGATAAAAGCTCAAATCAATCTCCGGTTTGCTCTAACAATTTGAACATGGGCCGAAGTGAGAGAGGCTTACCTGAAGCTCACCTGTCGGATGCTGCCGGTTGCGACGACTTTCAAGAATATGCCTAGGACTCGTCATTCAGAATATCCCAGGGAGATTAAGCTCTGACCTGTATGGTAGGTCATACCATGATGAGATTCCTAACTTGTAGGAACCTAAGGAAGGCGCATCCCACGCTTTGGGATTTGCCAAGAATTTTGATCCGTATGGTGGATCAGACCTTTGTGTTGATCCTTACTGCGATATTTATCAATGAGTGGACCCTTATGCGGTTTCTACCATATGTGACCCTTCAGGCGGTTTCTACCATTAATGTGATCCCTCAGGCGGTTTCTACCTTGGTTTGACCATTCAGGCGGTTTCTACCTTGAGTTGACCCTTCAGGCGGTTTCTACCTTTGATTTGACCCTTCAGGCGGTTTCTACCTTGTGTTGACCCTTCAGGCGGTATCTACCATGTGTTGACCCTTCAGGCGGTATCTACCTTGTGTTGACCCTTCAAGCGGTATCTACCTTTGATTTTGACCATTCAGGCGGTATCTACCTTTGATTTGACCCTTCAGGCGGTATCTACCATGAGTTGACCCTCCAGGCGGTTTCTACCATGAGTTGACCCTTCAGGCGGTTTCTACCTTGTGTTGACCCTTCAGGCGGTATCTACCATGTTTGAAAAGGGGTCTCATGACGAGGGTTCTCCACGTCCGATGAGACTGTTTGATATTTTGAAAATGGGTCCTGGGACGAGGGTTCTCCACGTCTGATAGGACTTTTTCTTTTAAAAGGATTTTTCTTCCCATTTTTTTGAGACCCCGAAGTTTGTCGGGAATTCAGTTTTTTGAAGCAGTGAAAGATTTTATTTTGACAAAACTTCACTTGAGTCTGTTGAGGCGACATTCTGGGAGTTGGGTTCTCCAAGTATCCTGCATAAGTTTGAGCCTGAAAGATTTTTCTTCACCAAGAAAACGTTAGTAATCTTTGGGAAGACCACGGCTGTCCATTTTGACAAAACCGTATGATTTAAGTTTTAATCATGAAATGTGCATTTTGATGCTGGGGGTTATCCAAAGCATTCTTGCAACATGCAAATGTGATCACAAATCCCTTGCATGGAAAATCTGGATCAACAGTTTGAAAATTCCAAAAAGAGTTTGTTCAAAACATCAATTGGAATATTTCTCGACAATGAGGTCTTCTCACCTGTTTTGCGATCGTGTTTTTTTATAGGGGATACACTCGATTCCCTACTAACCCGTGCCTAGGTTTTAGGCTCATTCGCAGCGCATACATTTTGATCGGTCGGGAGGTCTTCCACGGGACCGTAATGTTGGGCTTGGATATTGGTCTTCAAGGGGGACTCACTTTTGAGTCAAGGTCATTGAATGAAAGTTTTCACCATCTGCTCCGGGTTTACAAGTCAAGAACCCTGCAAAATGAGAAAGAAATAGTCTTGCTCGTACTTCTTCGAGCTGAGCTGTATGTTAACCCAAGTGTCTTAGTCAGAGAAGACTGTTTCAGGGTTATGATGTTGGTAGGATTGGGGACCGAAAAAGGCTTGTTTTTGGCCCAGAATTCATGACGAGTTTGACATTGGTGATCATTGCTGATTTACCTCCTGTCTTTTCCTTTCTGCATCTTTAGTTTTTGAGGTGTACAACCGATTTTGAGGTGTGCACCAGCTCTTTAGAGAGCGTCCCTTGTTGCATTCAGAGACCGACTCTCTCCATGTCTTTGTTCTGTGCTTGGCAGCATTTGGGGAGCAGCTTTTTTTATTTGACTCCTTTAAGAATTTTTTTTTTCATCCAAGTTTCACTGGGGATCAAGCAAACAGCTTTCATGAGCATCGGCCTTGCTTTTACCAGGCACTTTGCTTTTTCTCGATGCCGTGGATTTTTCTCATTCATTTTTGAAATCCCACTTTTTCTCATCTTCATAGGATCGCGTTAGACCTATGATCAAAGGTCTAACAAGGTTAAACATTAACTTAGGAATTCTTTTGCAAACCCTAAGTCTTGAACTTCTTCGTTTCTGAAGTGATGCTGCATCCGTCTTGGAATGTGCAATGATCACCAACGGGTTTATGAAATGATTCTGCAGGCTCAACTTGGCTATGCAAAGGATTCGGTGTGTGGGATAGAGAAATGAATGCTTTTCATCATCCTATGGCACTTGGATTACCATATAAACAACACACAGAGATTAATGTTAGTCCGAGCAAGAAAATTTCTAACCATTTTCTCCTGATGCTGCTGGACTCACCTCCATTTTGCCCCGATGTGGGGTGGTTCTTGACAGGGTTAAGAATGAAAACCGCCGTTCAAAGGGGTTATCAACGGTCACCTGTAGTGTTTGGGGGATATGAAACGAATGCCTCCGTCGTCCCAACCCATGTAATCGCTGCGAATGGTCCCTACTTCCGTAGGTCCAGATTCTGCTGTCTTATCCGCTCCATTTCTCTCTTAAGTGTGTATAGGACGTGTTTGGACTAGGCTTTGCCTCTCGTCTTTTGAGAAAACGTCCTTTTGAAAGTTTTGAACAACTTTTGATTGGAAAAATCTCTTTCGTTTTCTCCAAAAATTTTACCCGTCAATGGGATTTTATGATGCCCAATGCATGTTCAGATAACCTCATGTTTCAAAACATGAATGCCAATGAAGTTAGAATCCTATGTCTTTTCTAGACATCAGATTCTAAAAGCTTTTCTTTTCTTCTCTATTTTTTATTCAACATTTTCAATGGATTGGGGAAAGGGATACTTACCTGTCCCCCGCGGCTGGATATCCCTGAAAATGCGGAAGAAACATGTTATTGTTCGTTCATGAATTTTTCAAAAAATTAGAACGATACATCTTACCCTCGGTCGTGTGCCCCTGCGAGTGCACACAGGTTGTCAAAATTTGTCCTCCTTGATGGTGAGTCCCTATCAAGGATAAATAGCAAGTGTTAACTCATATTCCCAAATTGAAGACCAATTGGGACAATACAACTTTACTCTTGGTTCTCATCCCGTTCTGACGTCGCGTATTGATATGAACCACGTCTATCAAATCCGCTTATCCATGCTTGGAATATTTGCAATATCAATGGTTCAGCTGCCCCCGGTTGGGCAACGTCTGTTTTGTTATTTGAACAGATGGCTCCTTGGGTGATTTATCCACGTTTAACACCTGAGAAGGGAAAGAAATGAGACATTACTTTGGTATTCGGTTGAAGATCGTTTAGGAACGATACATCGTTTTACCAAATGGGAGGCTTCGTGACCAAACGTATTTCGTGCTGAATGGGGGTAGATCCCATTATGCTCCGCGGGTGATAGTCATCGTTCATGGAATTTGCTCCACGGATTAAGTGATTAATCCATGGCCCTTGGCTCGAAGACGTTCAAAGGGTAATGTTGACACTCAGAGCGGTTAGTTTTCAGCGTTAATTACAATGTTCCCGCGGGAACTTTACAACGAAATCCGTAACACATTCATTCGATGTATTCACCTCTCACTCTCCTGAGCCTTCTAATGATTTAGCACACGAGCTTCGAACCAGATGTCCGGTCGCCGGTACCGGTCACGACTGCGAAGATGCACTTGTTCCAAAATGCTTGACCCATAGGCTGAGTTGCTCATTCAGGAGATCGTCCGACCGCTCGAGTCGTCCAAGTTGAGCATCCTTAATTGCTGGTGACGGACTTCTCCCATTTTCGGCATGAACAACCTGGTTTCTCGGTTTATGCGTGATCCACACACCGAGTTGCTCACTGAGGGACTCGCTTGAAATTTCAAGCCATTGACGCCCAAGTCGGGCATCATCAACCGTTGGCGATGGGTTCCTCACACTACTTTCATCATGAACAACCTCACTTCTCGAGTTGGTATTTTCATCGTTGTCCAGTAGGTTTGTACCCGATGTTGGATTCGCCGTAGGAATAACACTAACGATCGGTTGGTGCTCAAATTGGGGAGTCCATACCTGCTGAAATTGTTGTACATACTCTTGGGGACTACCAGGGTAACTCAGGGGGGAATTCAGCCGATCGAACCAAGAATAGATGTTTTCAAGGAGATCGTCTGAACCATCGAGCGACTGACACTCAGGTTGAGTATTGTCGACTACTGGAGAAGGAATCTTTTTGCCATTTTCGTCATGGACCACCTGATTCTTCGAGCCGGAATCTCCGTAATCGTCTCGCAAGATTGTATGTGCATCTCCTGCCAGTGTTAGATCCGCTGTAGGACTAGTATTAACGGCCAATCGGTGCTCAGACTGGGGAGTCCCGATTTGCTGAAATTGCGGTACATACTCCTGAGGAGTACTGGGATAACCCATGGGAGTACTCTGATTGATGCCTGAACAATCGACCGTGTAATTGTCAGTCCCATCGGTGTTAAGAGGTGATTGGATGCTTCCTGCTTCATGAGGATTGCGATCACAGCCATGCTCATCGTTTAAACTTGAACTGCCTCTCTCTTGGTCTAGCGCCACTCGTCCATCTCTCAGTAGTCTTTTGTAGCACCAAAGGTGGTTCCTGACTTTATTTCTATCCAATTCCGGCATGTTCATGATCTTGAGTATGCGCGATGGGCGAGCCAAACTGATCCCTAACTGTTGAACTGCATCAACAAATTTGCTATGAAGCTCCGAG
Source organism: Rhodomyrtus psidioides (assembly GCA_021437785.1). Taxonomy (NCBI): domain Eukaryota; kingdom Viridiplantae; phylum Streptophyta; class Magnoliopsida; order Myrtales; family Myrtaceae; genus Rhodomyrtus; species Rhodomyrtus psidioides. The sequence goes on from JAILYB010000073.1 coordinate 3,258,814, forward strand.
GTCCAATAAAACCTTGTTTTCTTGCTAGCCGAAGTAGGGTTGGCAACTCGGCGGCTACTCTTCGTGGAATCTGGTCGTGTTGAACCGCCTCTATCTTGGTCTAGCGACGCTCGTCCATCTCTCAGTAGTTTCTTGTAGCGCCAAAGGTGATTCTTGACCATATTTTTAGTCAGTCCCGGCACGTTCATGATTTCGAGTATGCGCAATGGGCAAGCAAAACTGATCCCCAACTGTTGAACTGCATCAACAAATTTGCTATGAAACTCCGGGGTCCAACGAAATCTTATTTTCTTGCTAGCCGAAGTGGTGTCAGCAACTTGGCGGTTACTCTTCTCGGAATCTGGTCGTGTTGGAGGTTGCTCTGGAGGGGATTTAGTGGTCTCAGATCGGCTGGTCATGATGGTGAGTTCATCATCGAGCGGACCCGACTTGTCATGACGCATGTTCCCTTCCACAATGGGCGTCGACTTTGACCTTATAGCACTAGTTTCCTCTTGTAGATCCTCGGCGGTACCCGCCTGTTCCGAAAGATGTTGCGAAGGGCATTGCAACAAATGAGCATTATAAACCCCCAGATCTGGCTCTTCAGTGAATACTCCGTCCGTGGGAACAGGGTTACTGCACTCCAGGCAAATAGCGATGCTTAGAGCTTTTTTGTACTGAGTGTTTTTTATTCGAAGCTTTTCATTTTCCTCCCTTACAACCGCTAACTCGTGCCGATCGCGTTGCTGCTTCAGCCGGGTTCGTTTGTTTTCAAACCAGCACTTGACCTTCCGAGGCTCCCACCCTATCTCCTGGCCCATTTTGATTTTCTGTTCCATGTCCGGATAGGGGTATTCCCTGAAAAACAATTCGAGTTTATGGACTTGACCTGAAGTGTTGCGTTTGAGATATTCCCCTTTCTGACGCTGATAACCGTCGCAGGTATTGTTCTCGTTAACCAAGCCGCAGGTTTCATCATTAGAAGGATCGGTCTCCATGGCCCTCGTGTCAGGTTCGGTCCTGAGATCTTCAAACTCTTCCAGCAGCTCAAGCTCGGAGACCTCCAAGTCTGGCGCTTCCAGTAAATGACAGAATCCCTTGAACATTTTGACCGGGATATCACTGTTTGATTTTCCGTTAACTCAGCTTTCTTTGTTCCTCCTTGGATCTTCACTTTCTCTGCAAATTCTGAGAGGTTAAAGGAGCCGGATCACCGTTCTTCGATCAAAGGTGATGGCTACCCGACGAGCGCTCTTCTCAATGTTTCGAGATTCCCACTTCGTCCTTTTGTGATGGCTACTTGACGAGCGTTTTTCTCAAGGCTTCGTAATTCCCACTTTGTCCTTTTTTGCTCTTTTCTACGTGAACGGAGCCTGAAGATCTCTTGCGTTGATTTCGCTTTGTCGAGCACTACGCTTGTCCCCCTGGCCCAGTCTCTAGAGTAACAAGCCTGCCCACCTTTCGGCGCCATTATGTTTCGTAAAACCCGAGATCACAGGACGGTGGTGGATTCGTGACTCATCGGGGATGCATTAACGAAACCCGCTTGGCTCTACTGCACATAAAATATTATTACCACTTCTCCCTGTACTCGAGCATTTATAAGGTGATAGATTGATGTCAAGAAGATTAACACTTTAGCCTTATCAGACTCAGCCTCTCAAACACTCTTCACATTCTCACTCTCTTCTCCGTCATTCCATCGCATATGGATTCCTCCTCTATGCCTGTTGCCTTACCTGAAGCTTCGACCCAATGGGAGAGATTTTACCACCTCTTGGGTAGGGGTTATGGCTACATAAACAATCATCCTGAAGCTGAGGTTGAAGTTCGTACTCTGATTCCGGCCCTGGATACTGCGTGTATTGAAGGTACGAAACTGCAAAGGGAGTTTGTGATCTTCCCAACTCTCTTTAACAATTTCATGCAGGCTTACGAAGTTGCTAGCCGGGAGGTCACTTTGGCTGGTATCGTGCGAGCCCGTTATCAGGACCGAACTGAGTCCCTGATGTTGGCCATGCTGACGGCCGATAACCATAAAAGGGCTGTTGAATACGCCCACGCCCAGGTTTCGATGCTGGTCCGTGAGAGGGACAACTTGGTGGAGCGTCTGGCTCTTTTTGACACCGCCTTTGAGCAAGACCAGCACAACTTCGTGCTGAGGTTCCAGTGTGCCTGGTTGGAGGAAAGGCTTGAAGACCTGAGCATGGATATAGCTCGCGGGAGGGTGCTGGCTCATGACTTAGAGCTTGAGTTCGAGTACTATGACACCAAGGTGAACGAACTTAAGGAGAAATGTCGTCTCCTTTTCTTCAAGCTTGTAGACCTCGATTCCCGGAGTGTGGGTTGTAAGCAAGGCATGGATAGCATGGAGAGTCAGTTAAGCTTTTTTGTGATGCTTGTCAGAACTCATTTTGGGTTTACTGCTCCCCCTCAGTGATCCACTTGTAAACTTTCCTGCTGAATGAAATAAATGCGAGTTTGTTTATATATGCTCTTTCATTCTGCATTGTTGACTAGCCAAGAAAGGTTTTTGCTTTCGGATCTACGCGACTCCTTTTTCGCCTGTGTCAACAGATTGACTACGCATCATTCTCACAGCCCGACGCTTTATATTTGATTGACCTGAATGCCTCGTGAGAAATAGATTTGTAGTTGCTCGAAACTTAAAGATTGCCCCTGATTTTGCGGTCATTGCGTTTGGGGCCGCTAGTAATCTTTCACTTTCGAGCTCGATCACATTCTGCTAGTAACTCATGCTATCAATTCTGCCTTCACGCGTCGGGGCTGATTTTACCTTGAACTTAATAACAAGGAATTACCGTATACACACGAGATGACGTTTGCGAAAAACATTATGCAGAATCAACTCTAGCTATTGAAGAAACAAACGCATGCACCGATGAGAACTTTACAATAGGAGATACATCCTTCTCGCGTACATCCCCTTCTTTCTTGGGGCATGTCCAATGACTAACCAGTCTGGCCTCAGCTTAGGTGTGCCATTACCAAGTGCAGATCATGGTTGCCAACCTTTAATAGCTTCCAACTGATCGAACCAGGTATCAAGTCCTTCATCGAAGAAATCACCCGACCCCTCGAACGATTGATGTGTAGGTTGAGCTGCATCGCCCGACGGGTTCTTCGAACTGGAACCTCCATCTTTGTCTGGGATTATAAGAGGAGATTTGATCGATTGACTACCACAAGCATCTCCCACTTGGGGATTAGGGAAATAAGAGTGCTCCAAGCTTTCTCCCATTAGATCATCTGAAGCCATATGCTCTGATTGGGCAAACCCTTGAGCACTGGGCATGGTGGGCTGATCTGCGACAGGATGAACACTGACTAGCTGCTGCTCGGACGGAGGAGTGCTTACTCGTTGCACTTGTGATGCGTGTTCTTGAGGAATATTGAAATGACTCGCGAGGATATCCTGATCAAATCCCCAATAGTCGTCCAGATTCGACCGGGCCTCATTTGTCATAAGGGTGCTGGGTTCGCAGCCGAGTCTATTGCTCGGATTCAGTTCTGCATAACGCTGTCCTAACGCCCTTCTGTAGCAACCAAGGTGATTCGCGACTAATTGCTTGGTAAGTCCCGGTACGTTCATGACCCTAAGTATGCTTGTCGGACCTATGAAGTCGAGTCCTATCTGTCGAACTGCGTCCAAGAACTTGAGATGAAGCTCCGGGGGCCAAGTGAATTTCTTCTTCTCGTCGTCCAGAGTGGCGTAGATAGCCTGCCGACTAACCTCTAACTCCTCTTGAACCGTATCTGATCTTACCGGAAGCTGTTGTGGAGGAGATTCATGGGCTTCGATGAGGTGACTCCGATCATAACGACACGTATCTTCTTCCTCCGAAGAAACTGGTATAATTTCTGTAGGATCGATCTGCTCATGCGCGCCATTAGCAGGATCTGATTGTACCGGAGATGGCTCAAGGGAGCAGGGGGATAAATGAGCACCTTCCATCTTCGTAGAAGGCTTACTGGGGAACAATTTACTGAGGGTGGTAGGGCCACCGCAGTCAGGGCAGGTAATAGTACTGAGAATTTTCTCATACCACATGTTTTCCATTTGAAGGTTTTGGTTCTGCTCTTTTAGGGCCGTGATCTCCTTACGCCTGTGTTGGACACCTAGTCTGAAACGTCTATTCTGAAACCAAAAATGGATTCTCATAGGATTCATTCCCAGCTTCTGGCCCAATTCAATCTTTTGTTCCTCGTTTGGGCAAGGGCATTCATCGAAGAAAGCTTCAAGCTCCTGGATTTCTTTCCGAGCGTAGCGCTGGCGACTTTTTCTTTTCCGGGGTTGAGCGTCGTGGCCACTGCCGTCGTCACCACTGCGATCTTGATGTTCGTCACCGGCGATGTTGAGTTCCATGGCTTCGATGTCGAATCTGATTCTAGAGAATTTGAGGTCTTTCAACGAACTCGTCACTCGGGGTTCTCTGTTCTCTTTTGTATACTCGCTCTTTCGATTTGTTGCCTCCTTTTCCTCGAAAGCTAGGTCTGTTCAGCGTTCTGTTTTTGAAACGACGGAACTGTTTACCTCCTGCTCATCTTTCCGACACGAAGGGGTAACCAAATCCTCCCGCGGCTTCTTCGATAGTAGCGCTCGCCTTTCACTTTTCCTCGATAGTCATGCCTGTTCAGCACTGTCTTCTCTTTTTAAGTGGCAGAGCTGTTCACTCGCCGCCCAGCTTTATGCGTGATGGAACAACACAATCCTTTCGCGGCTTCTTCGATAGTTGCGCTCGCCTTTCACTTTTCCTCAATAGTCATGCATGTTCAGCACTGTCTTCTCTTTTTAAGTGGCAGAGCTGTTCACTCGCCGCCCAGCTTCATGCGTGATGGAACAACACAATCCTTTCGCGGCTTCTTCGATAGTTGCGCTCGCCTTTCACTTTTCCTCAATAGTCATGCCTGTTCAGCACTGTCTTCTCTTTTTAAGTGGCAGAGCTGTTCACTCGCCGCCCAGCTTCATGCGTGATGGAACAACACAATCCTTTCGCGGCTTCTTCGATAGTTGCGCTCGCCTCCCTCCCAGCTTTAATAATGGCGAGACCGAATTTGTCAGGCCTGAAATTGCGGATCAGGACATGTCTGATGATTCACGGGAGGAGCAGCCCTCGCTTTACATTAATTAACCCGGCTCCACAAGCATTATTGCTGCAACTTTTCTCCACTCTCGAGACGCTATAAAATGCGGAGTTGGTGTTTGGGAGATTAACGCTCTCATATAATTTGCTTCCATCCTCTAATCGCTCCACTACACACATCTCCGTCGAAAATGGCTTCTTCCCAAGTTCACACTTTCTCAGCCGAAGCTTTGACTCGATGGAAAGAGTTCTATAACCTCTTGGGTCGAGGCTACGCTCACATAGCCGATCATCCCGAAACCGAGGATGAGATCAGAGTCATGTTCGGGGACCTGGACATCACCTCCCTCGAGGGTACCGCGTTGGGGAGGGAATACAATATTTTTCCAACGCTCTTTACGAACTCCTTGGAGGTCTACCGCGCTGCTCATCGGGGAGTTACCGTGGCTCGTGTCTTGCGAGCCCGTTATGAGGATCAGTCCGACCGCCTAGCGTTGGCTGACTACCTGGCCGATAGTCACAAAAAGGCTGTTGAGTTCGCCAAAGAGCGGGTTTCGACATTGCTACGCGAGAGGAGGAATCTGGTGGAGGACTTAGCTCTATCTCTGGCTACCTATGAGCGCGATCGACGTAATGCCCTGCTAAGGAATCGGAGCGAGTGGCTGGAAGAAAGGCTCAACGGCATAAACGAGGATATAACTCGTGAGAATGGACTTGTTCGGGACTTGGAAGCAGTCGCCGAAGATCACGAGACTCAGGTTGTTGCAGTCAATGATGAACGCAAACGCTTCCACCTCAGGCTTGCGGACCATGATACGCGGAGTGGTGCGTATAAACAAAGCATCCATAACCTGGAGGGCCAGCTGGGCTCCTTTGTGTCGTTGATTAGGGCTCACTTCTGCTTTACTTTTCCACCCCAATGAATTGTATGATCTGGTTTGGGCAAGAATGAATGAAAGCCCCTGTGTTTGTTTTAGCTTTTATATGATCCATTTCTTCGAGCATCCGGACATCTTAGACTTGGATGAGCCGATCCATAATAAGTCGAGTAGATGTGTTCTGATTTTCTAACTCACTCATGGTCAGATGAAAGAATAGCCTCAGACTTATCCAAGAAAAGATTTCTTTATGCTACTTGTTTTTCACCTGCAAATGAAAAGACCGAGTCAAAAGGAATAATCTGAAAAAGAAAGCATAGACCCCTTTCAATCTTATGCTTGCTCGTAATTAATAATGACAAGAACTTTTACAAGGGTTTTAATCTTGTGCGAAAAGTTTTTATCAATATTCCTCGAAAGAAAGCATACTATTGAAAGGAATGTAATTCACGATAATTGCTTTTGACCAATATTCAGAAGAGCGAATTAGTCAAAAATGCAAGGCATAACGACGTGTTTTTAAATTTAATTGAAGATACGGCATCCAAATCAAGGCCGTTTTGTTAAGAACGAGAGCAATTTGGACATCTATCTCGTCATTAAATTCGAAATAACGTCAATACTCTTGATCAATTATCGTGGATTACTTAGTGACGTATGACATGCATGGACCAATTCAAGTGTATAATTCCTTCTAGCGAAATTGGGGTTGGATTACCCTGTACGACCAAAAAGGTCGTGTAAGATTTTCAACTTTAGTTTCCTCTAAAGGAATTATAAACTTGACTTGAGAGTATTCGGATGATTAGAGAAAATGCCACTATCACATTCCCATGACCCGTCAAAAGAAATACAACCGAGTTCCATCTGAATGTATACACCAATAGATCCCTAATACAATCACTCTAAGGGGTGAGATAGAGAAAGCCTCGATAAAAATAAACCCTATACAAGAGGACTAGTAATGGAAAATGAAACCAAGGAATGTGATCCTAACGTTTAAGGATGCCCCAAGTTCGATCTGTGACTTCCGGATCACTTGCCCCAACTCGTCATCTTCATTGGACGATATCTCAATAATGTCCATAGTAGGCTCCTTTGTTGCTCACTCGGTGTTCGCCATGGGATATCATCCTCCTCGTCTTCTATCAAGGACGTTTGGGAAAAACACATGCATCTATCCTTGAAATGGCATTTAATCTAATCACCAGAATGCAATGAATGAAATGCCTATATTTATATGAACTGTAATAGTTTTGAGGGATAGAGAGTCTTACCAACCCAACTCGTCGACTTATGTGCGATTTTAGGTGTACCAACCGCCCAAAGACATGCGCATGAGACAAGTGATGGTGAACTTCTAAAAATCAGAGGGTTTGGCACCTAAGGTTAAGGTTCCCACCTCGAGTTCTAGAAAGAGCCGATTCCATTGCACAACTATCGTTGCATTGGGACTCAATCCATAGTTCGAAGCGAGCGGAATTGAGAAGTGGATTACCCCGTGTTTTTCCTCACGGAGATTCCATTTTCAATTCCTTCTATTGTGTTCCTAAAGGCGGCGCCTGGGGTTTTAGGCGCGGTTGTGTGTGTCCATGTGTCGTGATCATCACAATGCAAGTCATGCACAACAATTTATCAATCAGCACTTCAAATCATCCACACAACATACATTCCTACGCCACACCTGCGTAAAATAAAGTTAATCACAGACTACACCCCTTATTACTCCAATCTGCAAAAACATATAACACCTATCGTGAGCGGACTTACCTCACCTTCAAGAGCGCCTGTAGGGTTAGAAAAATCACTCAATTTTTATTACGGCCTAAGTCCACTTGAGGTCTAGAACCATAGTTTCTAGAACAAGTCCCCAGCGGAGTCGCCAGCTGTCGCGACCCATCCGGAAGCGGACGCGGCTAATGGATTACCGATCACGGGTCTTGGATCGGTGCGAGCCCTCCCAGGCCCATACCAAATCGCGGCGGAAGTATTTTTCAGGAGGATTCAACGATAAGAGTCGATCGCTTTCGACCTTAGTGTGGTCGTGGTGGCATGTGCAACTTGTGCATGCATTTGGAGTCGCCACCGGTCTTTCTTGGAGGGTAGACCGGAAACCTTACCGATCGATTGGGAGAGATCGATCAGTTCTACGGAACCAGAGATTTTGGGTTCGGGGACTTGGTTACGCTGGTGTCGTTACCAACGCCCTTTCGGTACCTAATGCGAGTGATTTTCCTAACTAGGATTTCATGCAGGCACAATTTTGGGTGAGGTAAGTCTGACTTTGCACATTAACCAGTTTAACATGCTCACGTAATCATAATAAATAAATAGATGTCAATCACATAAATATCTATCCTACGTGGTGATCATGGAATTATGATTTAATGGGTCTCGAGCCAATGAGACCACATATAATCATTTTAATATTTTAATAACGGAGAGCCGCTCTTCGCTTCTTCTTGGTTTCTTGAACTCTTCAAGAATTGGGCCCCAAAGAGCTCGCCGACTTAAAAGGCTCCTCCACGTAATCCTCGTAGCATTTACATCAACAATTGACTATGCTAAAAATAAAGATTACATGAAAAATAAAAGGAGTACGCAGCCTCCATTTAATAATTACAACCCCAAATATATAAATAATCATCATACATTCATATATACATCAATCACATTGATTAGGGATTTTTCCATGATCACCACCCTTTCACGTAAGTAATAAATTCACAATTTAAAACTTAGGAAGGCACAATAAAAATTCTACGTTGAATCATATTCAGAATTTTTACGTAAAATAAGATAGCCATAAATTTTCGATTCAAAATTGATTTAGTCTCAATTTTTGCTACGTTGATTAATTTATCATATAAAATAATCAATCTCCATTAGCCATGTAAGACGAACAATTCGTTAATACATATTGGCCATAGTATTGCAAAAATTGCAAAAAATCAATTAAATGCACGAAAACACCTAAGGATTGACTCTGATACCACTGTTGGGATCCACGTAACACGTAGCGGAAATAAATAACAACCCACACATGTATCTCCAGAGGCGTACTTCGTGTATTTCAATCGAAAAAAATCACAAAGTCTCAAAGGGAGTAAATAGATTACCTCTCGTAGCGTGCTTGAACAGAGGTGTCGGTTCGATGTTCTTCGATCTCAGCCTCCACAAGTGTTAGGCATCTAGTTCGGACGCACCACCAATTGACGAACGGGGAGACGACTAATAACTCCACAACAATTGTGCTAGCAATATGCGGAATCAATATTCCGAACTTAGTATATTTTGCTCGCTCAAGATTATGAGAATATAGAGAGTGTTTGTGTTCTTCTCTCTAAGCTCTCAAAAATTTGCACACTCTACAAAATGTCTCTCCCCTTCAACCTCAAAACTCTTGCCATCCTTTTATAGCCAAAAATACCTTCCAATAAATTGTATTTAAAAATAGCACTAACAATTATAAATTCTATCTAAAAATAGCACTCACAAATAAATGACATTTAAAAATAGCACTAACAATAGCACTCACAATTTATAATACAAAAATGCTATTTAAAAATAGCACTAACAATAGCACTCACAATTTATAATACAAAAATTCTATTTAAAAATAGCACTAACAATTATAAATTCTATCTAATAATAACACTCACAAATAAATGACATTTAAAAATAGCACTAACAATAGCACTCACAATTTATAATACAAAAATTCTATTTAAAAATAGCACTAACAATTATAAATTCTATCTAATAATAGCACTCACAATTTATGATAAATAAATGCCATTTAAAAATAGCACTAACAATAGCACTCACAATTTATGATAAATAAATGTCATTTAAAAATAGCACTAACAATAGCACTCACAATTTATAATACAAAAAATGCTATTTAAAAATAGCACTCACAATACAAAAATGCTAAAAAAGGCACTAACAAAGGTGTTAAAAATAATAACCATTATTATTATTACAAGAGTTAAAGAGGTTACCAAACAATACAAATATGCATAACGTATAAATACGTATGATGTATAAATACGTAGAGCATACGTATACATCCGTGAAACCGGGGACTAATTGAAAGAAAAATGTGCAATTAAGCCATTTTGGTAAAAATTGATTAAATTGGAGGGCAAATTGACCTAATTGCACTTTAAGACTTTAGAATCCAATGTCATAGCTTATAAAAAGTGAGAATTGAAAACTAAAAGACTCGAAGATGATTTTTTTTTAGGCTCGGTTCGGGTTTATGTTTGTGAAGGAACATAGTGACCCGAGCCGAATTTTTGAGATTTAAAGTGACACACTTGAAGAGGAAATTAAAACAAAATTATCGAATATTTTTGGGTATTTTTCTGACCACGAATGGTATTTTTCTGATTTTTTGGGTATTTTTATAATTAAATAAACTCGAAAAATATTAAAAATACCGAAAAATATTTTTTGTTCAAAATTGGTTCCTAAGGTTAAACCAAGGCTTCCAAAGTTGATTTTGTGATTTTATGACCTTTTTTGATATTTTTAATTAATTTTAAAGAATAAAAATCACAATAATAAATGGTAAAAAAAATCAGGTGTCAACAGCTTGCACCTCCAAAAGAACTTGAAACCCGGAGAGTTTGTCTTAACATTGAGAATACCGATGAACACTTCCATAATAATAGTAAAGAGGTAAGGAAAGATGGGATCCCCTTGCCGAATACCACTGCTACTAGCAAAGAAACCATGGAGCTCACCATTAATTGCCATCAAGAATTTAGGTGATGAAACACACACCATAATCAACTTGATAAACATGGTCGGAAAACCAAATGCTTACAAGACCAATTCTAGGAAGCCCCAGTCAATCGTGTCATATGCCTTTTTGAAATCCACTTTAATGGTACATTTTGGAAGAAAAGGCTCATGGTGGAAACCGGCATACAATTCTTGAGCAATCATGATGTTACTAATTCTTCGGCCCCTAACAAAAGCATTTTGAGTATGGCTAATGATAGAGGGTAATACACATGTAATCCGGCTGGCCAAAATCTTGGTGATGCATTTATAAATCGTGTTACAACACGCAATAGGCCGAAAGTCATTCATGGTCGAGGCATTGGGTACCTTTGGCACTAAAGTGAGAATGGTGGTATTGGTCTCTTTGAGTAGGAAGCCAGTCTCAAAGAACTCATTAATAGCCAGAGTGACTGAAGGACCAATAATCTCCCAAGAAGCTTTAAAGAAATCAACATTGAAACCATCAGGGCCGGGGACCTTACCTTTAGCAAGAGAGAACACGGTATTGCGTATTTCCTCATCCGTCACTTGCCGAGAGAGAATATGCATTTGGTCCTCATCCAAAGCATGTCCAATAAAAGCACAGATCTCCTGGACTTCTGGCCAAATAGTGAGAGAATCACCATTAAGCAAATCTTGAAAATGTCCAACAATGTGATGTCGAACTAGAAGTGGTTCGGTAATAATAGTCCCATCCGAATAAGAAACTGAGAAGATGCGATTGTAGAGGTGTCTCTTGTTGACGAAGTGGTGGAAGTACTTAGTATTGAGGTCCCCTTCCTTGAGCCACCAAATCCTGTTCTTTTGTCTATAGAAGGACTCATCTTGGAGTCTAAGGTCCGAGAATACCCAAAGCTGGCCCTTCTCACGGATCGCAAGAGCCTGGTTTAAAGGATCTAAAACAAGAGCATCATGTGTAGAGATAAGAGCTAACCTGACTTGCTCGGTGCGAGAGGAGACATCAGAACGAGCTCCTATTGAGTTGTTTGAGGTGCACTTTGAGAAGCTTGAGTCTAGAGCAAACCATATACATAGGTGTCCCCACCAACCACGCGTCCTAAACCTGAGCAACAATGTCCTTGAATGATGGGTGCGATATCCAATAGTTACAGAACTTGAATTGCTTACTAGACAAAGGAGGAGGCACAATTTTGACAACCATGGGGTGTGATCAGAAACCCTAGGAGCCAAAAAAGTAGCCTCAGAGAAAGAGAAATCTTGGCTCCAGTGATCATTGATGAGGACTCGATCAATTTGTCATTGCTTACGAGAATCACCAGAAGAAGTAGACCAAGTAAATCTGTGTACCACATATCTGAGATCATCCAGTCCTGCCTAAGCTAGACAATTGGCAAATTCATCAAAAGCAGGAATCCAAGCATTAAAGCTACATGTCCTATCAGATTGATCTAGAATGGCATTGAAATCCGCCGCAACAAGCCACGGCTCCTCACAAGAACCAGTCTGAATAAAGTCGGACCAGAGAGCTCTCCGAGATACAAAGGTGTGGTCACCATACACCACCGAGAAGAGGCAAGATTTATTCATGGAAAGCAATCTCAGTTGGCCGTGAATAACCTGAGAAGAAGAAGAAAGAACCACCAAATTGATGGCTTTGGGGTCCCAACCAATCCATATTCTACCACGAGGGGAGAATTCATAGTTGAAAGTCCACGCCAACCTCGTAATAAGCCCATAGAAATATCCGCAAAGAGAGACGCACTAACCTTCGTATCCAAAATACCAACACAAGAAAAACATCTAGTTCTAACAAAAGAACGAATTTTAGCTTGTTTGAGGGGGTGACTAAGACCCCGAATATTCCAAACACCAAATTTTTTATTTAAGATAATTTGAAAAGTAAGCTGAAAAATACATAAAAAAACTAATTTTTTTAAAAAATGAAGGGGGGGGAGAATAAATGGCAAGGGATGTAACCCCGCTGCTAAGCTATCTCTTTTTTTGCTAATTTTTTCGGTTTATTTCAATGAATTTTTAATAATGTTTTAATTTTGAAAAAAAATTCCTTTAATTTTTATTTTTTAAAATCTAATTTTATTTTTTTATTTTTTTTATTTTGAAGTCCATGTGGGCTTCATTTTCTTTTAAAAAAACCAATTAAAATTCAAAAATTAATTAAAAATGTCACATATTGAGAATGGCCGAAATTTTTTGCCGGAGGCACGAAAGTGGTCATTTTGTCTCCGACTTGGCACTTAAGTGATCCGGCGAAAATTTTTGACACCAAAGTGATCTCCGTACATAATTTTTGGCACTAAAAGTGTCATTTGCCTGTGTTTTCACCTCTTTAGATTTTAGAAATTCACTTTCCTAATTTTATGCATGAATTTTACGCTACCTGGAAAGTGTCTTCCAATGACGAAGTCATTTTCGGCGAATTAAACAATAAATGTCCGAAAAACTAGTTTCTAGAAAGTACTTTCACTCAAACAAACGCATCCCAAGACTTCGTTTATTTCGCAAAAAAATGTGACATTTCTAAAAAATATTTTCAAAAGAAGTCATTTTCAAGAAAATGATAGTATCTTTCGGTATTTGGCTAAAACCTAAAAGTGAACTGAAAAATATTTTTCGTGGTTTGGTATAGAACGTCTAATTTGATTTTCCTAAATAAACATGAACTATTCGAGTGCTAATAAGTTGCGCATGGGAAACCAAGAAATCGGGTACGGCACCAAAGTCTCAAGTTCGGCCTCGATGGACCCCGCCTCATGCGCCAAGGATCTTGGCATGGGCACCTGGGTCCTAGGCTTGACCTTAATGGACTGGGGCACAAGCACAGGGTATCGAGCCAAGCCTCGTTGGACCCGAGCATGGGCACCAAGATCCTGAGCCCGAACTCGATGAACCCAAACATAGGCACCGAGGTCTCGGGCCTCGGCCTCGATAGAACCTAGCCTGAGCATCGGGACCCAAGCCCGAGAGCTAGGGACCTAAGCACGACCTTTGCAAACACAAGCTTGAGTGCTTAGAACCCTAGCATGGCCTTTGTGGACCCAATCTCAAGTGTTAGGGATTCGATCTTAGGTAATGTTATCCCACATTCAGCCTTTGTGGACCTAGGTCCAGGTGCCGGGGAATCCAGCACTACGACTTTGAATCTAGCCTCTATGGACATGGACATGGGCACCGGGGTCCTAAGTTCAACCTTTATGGATTCAGGCGCTGATGCTGGGGACCCCGGCATGGACACCAAGGTCATTGGCCCGACGTCGACGAAAGCCTGGGTGCAAGGGACTTGGTTCTAGACACTGGAACCCAAGAACCAGCATTGGAGTTTCCATGTCCAAGTGTACAATTTCAAGTCCAAGCATCGATGCATAGTCATGTTTAACGAAATGATTTTTGATTTTTTAAAAAGGAAATAATTTCTTAATTTTAAGTATAGTTTTTTCGTTGAACAATTTCCATTAACTCAATTTCCTAAGCAAACCAAATATTGAAAAATGAGGAAACTGGCATCCCGTTCTAAGTATGAAATCACTTTTTCTATATCACCAAACAAATGAAAACTAATTATTTTCCTAGAAAACGATTTTCCTGGAACATGTTTCTATATTCATTTCAGAAAACTCTTAACCTCTCAATTTAAACTTTCGGGTTAGAATTTCTCGTACGGTATCAAAGCTAGGTTTCATCAGGGTTTATTTTCCGTATGAGGATTCCCCATTCATAGCAATCCCACGTGCTATTCTCGGTCCGGGCTGCACGTAAGAGGAGGCGCTAAAGTATCTGCATCTGTTGTCCATGGAGCTTGAATAGGTATTATATTCATTTCGATGCCTTTTCACGTGTCGGTGTCATTTTTTTGTTGGACTTTCAAAGCGGTGGATCAATTAAAGGGTTCCCGAACAAGAAATAATGATCCCTGACCTTTTAACCCAATATGAAATGTGATCCATAAACTTTTAATTTGTTTGTTGTTGTCCATAAACGTTGGTCTAATGTGCAATGACATCCCTTAATTTTTATATTGTTCAAAGTAATCTATAAACTTTTGGTACATGTTCATTTAATTTCTAAACTATATGAAAATGTCGGCTTAAGTACACCCCAAGTGCCATAAGTTGTGTACGGTGCTCACTTTAGTACCAAAACTTTCAAATCGATCACTTTAGTGCTAAGTTTTTATAACTTCGATCAATTAAGTGCCAATTTCTTTTAAAAATGACCACTTTAATGCCAACTCCGATTTAAGCTGACGTGGCTTGCCGAAAATCCGATACGTGTATTTTTTATTATTATTTGAGCTGACGTGGCTCATCGGACTTGGCACTAAAGTGATCGTTTTTAAAAGAAGTTGGCCCTTAAGTGATCAAAGTTACAAAAACTTAGCACTAAAGTGATCGGGTTGAAAGTTTTGACACTGAAGTAATCGAAGTTACAAAACTTAGCACTAAAGTGATCGATTTGAAAGTTTTGGCACTAAAGTGAGCGCCGTACACAACTTATGGCACTTGAGGTGTACTTAACCCTGAAAATGTCCTTTTGGCCAAATATCAAAATAATTGAGGACTAAATTGGTAAATGGCCCTTACCAAAAAACAATTGGTAAATGTTCAAAAAGTGTAGGACTAAGTTAACACAAAGAAGTGATTAGAACTATATTGGCAAATCATCAGAAAGTTTATGACTAAATTGGCATAATTGAAAGATTCAGAATTGAATTGACTAGCGTATAATAAATTTACGATTTTTTGAACAAAATGTGACATCATAAGTGTTAACATATGTCCCGAGTTTGATTTCGCGAACGAAGCCTCGATCCGAAATGAATTATAAATTGTCGACATCGAAATATATGCCATTGATGTTGATATTCTTTGTTTGGGGTTAAAGTCGAAAGTTAGATGTAGACTTTGAGTTTGCGCAGAGGTCGGACAGCAAGTTAAAAAAAGAAAAAAAGGAAGAAAGTCCAAAGCGGGACTTGGATTCACCGAAGATTGGCTATGCATAAGATAAGGATTTTCTAATGCTTCCATGCAAGAAAAGGAACGTTGGCTATGCAAGATAAGGAAAGTTGGCTATGCATAAAATATAGGCAAAATGACACAAACAGTCCCTAACCTTTGACAGAATATGCAATATGATCCCTAAACTTTTAATTTGTTCAATTTAATCCCTGAACTTTGGCAGAATGTGCAATTTGATCACTAAACTTTTGACTTGTTCAATTCAGTCCGTGAACTTTTAGTAAATGTTCAATCTAGTCCCTGCATTATAGGAAACTATTCAATATAGTCCTTTTGTTAATTTAAGATCAGGGATAACGTTGAACATTTTCATATAGGTCAGGGACTAAATTGAACATTTACTAAAAGTTCAAGGACTGAATTGAATAAGTCAAAAGTTTAGGGACCAAATTGCACATTCTACTAAAGTGTAGGGACTAAATTGAACAAATTAAAAGTTCAGGGACCAGATTGCACATTCTGCCAAAGTTCAAGGACCATTTATGTAATTATCCCTAAAATATATTTTCCTTATCTCCAGTAGGTGTCACGATCAAAAGAGGAAAAGTACTATGACCAAAAAAAAAAAGGAAAAGTCCAAGTGTGCTTTATTCTTTGACCAATCTAGGATTCCTTTGTGCAGAGGGTTTCGTGATATATATTGTGGGTTATATGACTCTTCAAGGAGTGACGCAGAGGGTTTTTTTTTTTTTGGTCGAAACGAGCTAACTTCATTTCATCGGAAGAAAGTAGTACATAGCTTCAGATACATGAAAATCCTACGAAGCAAGTAAAATAAATCTGAAAAGTGAATCAACTTGCTACAATTTATAGATATTGGCTTCTTCCTCGGAGACGAATCTGTTGCGGTATCAAAGCTCGTACGGCGGCCAATCACCAAATCTCGCATCTTCGATGATAGGCACACACCAAGAAATTCCTCTTCGGTAACAAAGGTGTCAAAGTTTGGCGTCCCCAGCACCATCACCGTGTAGATAACATAACAACCCCAATAGGTCGAAGGAAAACAGAAAACGTCTTGAAAATCCCATATCTATCTCTAGATCGAGATAGAGGAGCACCCAAATCTAAATCTAACTCTAGATTAGGAGAGAAAAGCTATAAAATATATAGCAGTTGATGACAAAATCACTATCAGAGGGTTAAGAAGCGCCAGTTTACGTGAGTGCTTGGACACGTTGAAATACATGCAGACATTGAAGCGTCGTTTCTAAGAGTGCTTGGTTGTGGACGACTTCGTGGAATTGCGTCAATAACTTCAGTGTCGAAGCCGATTAAATTTTGAGGTTAGATTTGTGTTTTAATTCTTTTGCGAGATTGAGAAATTATTTCGCTAGGAATTTGATGCTAAACACTATATGCGTTCTTGAATGTAATTGGGGCTGGGAAACACCAAGAGTGTGTTTGTATAACTCGAGTGGTTTGTAATCTCCGTGTATCGCTCGTTCTATAGTGAAATTCGTTACTGCTCTCCCCGTGGACGTAGGTCGCTACGACCAAACCACGTACATCTGGTTCAATTTACTTGTTTTGTCCATTTATTTAATCGATCGCTTGTTCCGCCAACAATAAGGATGTCATATTTATTTTTAGGTGTCATTTTTATCACTCCATAGTTTAGTTTATGGACAACCATCAGGGGCATATCGTAGTCGTCCTCCGGCAACATGATAGATCACCTCGAACGTCTTTTGCTGCATGTTTCCGTAGATGAAGATGTCGGTGCGAACGAGAGGTAGACCTACGAATCGCTTATGATGTACAAAATGCGGCTATGATCCAAGTACATGAATGCGCCTCCACTGATGGTGAATCTTACCTTCGGGACTGTTGCGCGGAACAAGCGATCGATCGATAAAATAGACAGAATGAGTAAAGTAAATCGAACACCTGATGTACGTGGTTCGGTCGTAAAGATCTACGTTCATGGGGAGAGCAGTAACGAATTCCACTATAGAACGAGCGATACACGGAGATTACAATCCACTCAAGTTACACAAACACATTCTTGGTGTTTCCCGGCCCCAATTACATCCAAGAACGCACATAGTGTTTAGCCCCCAATTCCTAGCGAAATAATCTCTCAATCTCGCAAAGAAATTAAACACAAATCTAATAACAAGATTTACCCGGCTTCGACACTTGAATTCTTGATGTAATTTCGCGAACAAAAAGAGGTTCCAATGCCAAGCACTCGCTTGAGAAACGGCGCTTCAAGACTCCCTCCCGTCAAACCACAAGCACTCACAAAAGGTGGTGCTACAAAACTGGAGTTGTCTTCTTCGTTCTTTTTCTCTTTTTTTACATTGACTTATGCGTGCATATATATAGCCAAAAGAAAGAAACTTCAAGACGTGGGCCCCAAGGTGAAAAGTAATCTTGTACATATTCTGTCATATCATCTCCCCTTTTTCAAAACACAACAGAAGACTTCTTTCCTTTACTTTTCCTTCAAGTCTTCTCACGTTCAACCTACATACGCCAGGATCAAAGAAGGTAATCCCACGGTAGTCAACTAAACCCTAGTTGACCGAAACATGATGACTTTCTTATTCTGCCTTTTTGCTTGTCGACTACAGGAACGTGATTTCGTATATATCGAAATCCACATCCAACAGAATCTCTTTACACCAAAGAAAGAAATCTTATTTTCGAAATTCATATTTTCGCTTCGGCTAAAACTCGAGACATATTTTAACAATCTCCACCTTTGCTCAACGTTTGAGCCATATCACAATCGCTTCGCTAAAATCCAAACTTCATCTGCTACTCTCCCAACAGCCCCCAATGGGCTCAACCGCCACAGATATCATCCAAGTCCAAGCCAAGCTTGAACTTCGCCATAACTGAGGACCGCATCAGAATACCAACTGCACATGCACTTTTAACTGCTCCACAAGAACTATCTGACACAAGCTCCTTAATCACAGATAAAGAAAAACCATCGTTGCATCCATATTTGTTAGGAGATCGAATACGTACCTTGGCAATATCAGCAGTTACAGTAACTGTTGGCTCTATAGGCTCCATCTCGCTACAAGCACCATCTGTGTCGATTACCATACTAATATCCGCTACCTCAGGAGTTTCTGGTTGCAACTTCACCTCAAGCTGAACACCGTCCAAATCCGTATTAACACGGCCACAATCACTCCTAACCAGAAGTACTGGAGACTCGTCAAAGGTAACTTCTCTGCTGCAAACAGGTGAATTTATATCTGGGCACCACAACTGATAGCCCCGCTCACCTCGTGCATAGCCATGGAATATGCACATTGCCTCCACATCGAGCTTACCATCACTTACTCGATAATAACACGGGCAATTAAACATTCTAAAATTAGAATAATCAGCAACATTACCTGACCACACTTCTTCGGGAGTCTGATATCCGATCGCAGTCGATGGGGATCTATTCACCAGGTAGCTCGCCATACTAAGCGCATCCGCTGGAATTTTTCTAGCCATACCAGCACTAGAGATCTTTTCACGGGCCGTCTCTAGTATTGCTCTGCTCATCAATCCTGCAAATTGTTGTGGTTTACTAGCACTAGTGTGGTGTTTCACTATGCCCTTTTCATGCAGAATTTATTTACCAGCTTCGAGCAGGACTCCATGCTACTATCAGTTCGCACATGCTTGATCAACTTACCAGTCTCCGCTCCGATCAAAGCTCTCGACCGCGTATTCCTGACAACAGCATCAAACTTGTGCATCGGCACAATCACCCAAGCCTTCCTCGAGTAGCCATTAGACTCTCGGACAGATGTCGACGTCTTAGGAGCGAAAATTATCAATGTCTCACCTTGAAGTTCATACAAGCCACCATGCTTGATTCCTTTCATTATCACCGGGGCACCTCGAACAATCTTTAGAACTCCACCTCGTGAAGAATACCTGCATCCAGCTGAATCTAGAGCACCCAAGGAAATTAAGTTCTTTTTCAATTCTGGAACGTGCCGTACTCTAGTCAATGTCCTCACAATACCATCATGCATTCTGATTTTAATAACACCAATACCCACAACATCGCATTCAGCGTTGTTTCCCAACTGCACTTTACTACTATCCATGTATTGATAAAAAGTAAACCAGTTCCTGTTTGGTGTAGCATGAAAAGAACAACCAAAATCCATAATCCATTCGTCAAACGACGAATTCTCAGTGACAGACAAGACACAATTGACACCATCAGAATTTTCAGCTACAGCTGCAACATCATCCGCAGATTCAACTCCAATTCCCTTAGCCCTTTCGTTTTTCAGCTTAAAATAATTTCTTCTAAGATGCCCTCTCTTGCCACAGTTCCAACAGACATCACCGCCAGTCCTAGACTGACTGCGTCTATTCATGTTCATACTACTTCTGCTAACACGAGTACTAGCTCTTCCTCTTTCACCTACTAAAGCAGTAGATACAGATTCGTCAGATTCTCTTTTACGGATATCCTCACTCAGAATTAAATCTCGAATCCCATCAAATGTCAAACTAGTTGACCCAGAAGAATTACTAACAGCAGTAACAGTAGTATTCCAACTATCAGGCAATGAGGATAATAGAATCAAAGTACGTACCTCATCTTCAAAGTCAATCTCAACTGAACTCAATTGACTAACAATCACATTGAATTCATTGATATGATTAGTAACTGATGTACCTTCACTCATCTTTAAGTTAAACAGACGTCGCATCAAATAGGCCTTGTTGATTGCAAAGGGCTTCTCGTACATGTTCGACAAGGCTTTCATCAAACCCGCAGTGGTCTTCTCCTTGACGATATTAAACGCGACGTTACGAGCCAACGTCAGCCGAATAACACCCATCGCTCGTCTATCCAGCAATTTCCAATCGGGTTACTTCATCGTTTCTGGTTTCTTCCCAGACAAGGGCTCGTGCAGCTTCATCTAATATAAATAATCTTCTATCTGTATCTTCCAGAAACCAAAGTCCTTCCCCTCAAATCTGTCAATTTTCCTTTTAGCTTCCTCTGTGGCCATCGATACGCTTCAACTCAAGCAAGCCTAGC
The DNA here is from genome assembly GCA_021437785.1 of Rhodomyrtus psidioides. Classification (NCBI taxonomy): domain Eukaryota; kingdom Viridiplantae; phylum Streptophyta; class Magnoliopsida; order Myrtales; family Myrtaceae; genus Rhodomyrtus; species Rhodomyrtus psidioides. Next base: position 3,279,593 of record JAILYB010000073.1, read on the forward strand.
TCTGATACCAATTGTTGCGCGGAACAAGCGATCGATCGATAAAATAGACAGAATGAGTAAAGTAAATCGAACACCAGATGTACGTGGTTCGATCGTAAAGACCTACGTCCATGGGGAGCAGTAACGAATTCCACTATAGAACGAGCGATACACGGAGATTACAATCCACTCGAGTTACACAAACACACTCTTGGTGTTTCCCGACCCCAATTACATCCAAGAACGCACAAGTGTTTAGCCCCCAATTCCTAGCGAAATAATCTCTCAATCTCGCAAAGAAATTAAACACAAATCTAATAACAAGATTTACCTGGCTTCGACACTTGAATTCTTGATGTAATTCCGCGAACAAAACGAGGTTCCAATGCCAAGCACTCGCTTGAGAAACGGCGCTTCAAGACTCCCTCCCGTCAAACCACAAGCACTCACAAAAGGTGGTGCTACAAAACTGGAGTCGTCTTCTTCGTTCTTTTTCTCTTTTTTTACATTGACTTATGCGTGCATATATATATATATAGCCAAAAGAAAGAAACTTCAAGACGTGGGCCTCAAGGTGAAAAGTAATCTTGTACATATTCTGTCATATCATCTTCCCTTTTTCAAAACACAACAGAAGACTTCTTTCCTTTACTTTTCCTTCAAGTCTTCTCACGTTCAACCTACATACGCCAGGATCAAAGCAGGTAATCCCACGGTAGTCAACTAAACCCTAGTTGATCGAAACATGATGACTTTCTTATTCTGCCTTTTTGCTTGTCGACTACAGGAACGTGATTTCGTATATATCGAAATCCACATCTAACAGAATCTCTTTACACCAAACAAAGAAATCTTATTTTTGAAATTCATATTTTCGCTTCGGCTAAAACTCGAGACATATTTTAACAGGGACAACAACCGATTTTTTGTTACAGAGATTATAGCGCGCCATCTAGTTCCGGAAAGCCCTACTCATTGCATTGTAAGCCGTCAGGGGGCAGTCGAGTGACGACGGTCCCGGAGTCAATGAGGGCCTCCGTCTTTGAGAAGATTGTCGACGTGATTTGCAATTTAGTCCCTGCTACCGCAATTTCCACTATGTTTTTACCATACAACAATGAGCGAATTTAAGAAATAAGTTAAGAGTCTGTTTTATGATGTTTTCTTTGTGTTGAATTGCGGCTGTCCAGAATGGAAGTAATTATGTGGTTATCTTCTATACCTAGTGGAGCTTCCTTGTGCTCCTTTGTTCAAGAGGAGACATATTGAAGATCCTTCCTTCACTATAAACTTTACTCTGGCTTTCTGATTCTTCATGCAAATTTCTTACAAAATCTCAGTTTATGTGAGCCAAACTCGCAAGTGTCATCGTAACAGGCGGGAACCCTCATGATTAGATGTTGAATGTGAATTTAGCTTGCATGAATGGGACCACGCATGCAATAATTGCTCATTTTAACAGTGGGAACAACAAGAAGAAAAGGCTAAAAGCCGCGTCAATGGAAAGCCTAATAGGATGAAGCTAGCACAACACGTGATAATCGAAGAACTAATCAGTAACATGCAGTTATAAGAATTCTAATGTACACGGAGTTCACAGAGTGATTTTGGATAAAATGAGCTTGTTTGTTGGATTCGACAAGTTCCAAAAATAGGAACTTATTCAGGTTCCTGGTTCAAATCTCCCAACTCGCGCACCGTGACTTAAGTGGGGGTCGTGGCTAGTGGTTGTCGTGCTAGTCCTTCCGAGGAATAGTCGAGGTGCGCGCAAGCTGGCCCGGACACCTCGGTCATTAAAAAAAAAAGGAACTTGAATATCATACAAGTGACAAAAACAAGAACACAAACGTAATTAAATTCCCTGACCTAGTACTCCCCCACGCATGTGGTGAACTTCACTAATGATTTTAGCTAACACCCATGACCACATATCTTGATAACTTCTCATTATAATCTTCCTCGTAAGAGATGGGGACCGAGGGCTTGGCAGAAAGATGAGACAGATATTTTCATCAATGGTTGAAGCGCAGTGACAATTAGTTTACATCAACGTATAGTAGACAGATATTTTCATCTGCGTGTATGAAGGGGTGGTTTGGCTGAGAGAGTCAAGCTCACGTATGACCATGAGCTTTTTTATTATATCGTATTCCTGATTTAATTCCAATTAAATGATGTTAGAGGAATCATTCATCTTTCAACGCCTACTTTGGAATCCTTTCCTTTGAATTCCTGGGGACCATGCAATCATGCATGGCTCGATACTTTGTATCGGCCGTCAAGTGTCAACAGCTTACTAAGGAGACCAAATGCAACAATCTCATTCTTTCTCTGTCAACAAAGTTAAACCCCGTCACAAGAATGGAGTTACATAGATGGCTTAACTTTGATAAGTCCAATGCCGTTTCTCTTCCCACATGCAGGAAGTGCAAGACTAAAGAACGTTGTTTAATTTGCTCTATGAATCGAAGCAAGCACACGTGAAAATAATTGGTCATTTTCACTATCGGAGCGACAAAAAGAAAAGGCTAAAAGCCGCGTCTTCCCCGAATTCGTTTTGGGTTTAAACAAATGGAATTCCCGATAGGATGAAGCTAACACCATGCATCTGATAATCAAAGAAAGAATCAATCATATGCAGTAACAAGAAAGTTTAGAGTATATTGAGTTCACAGAGTAGTTTTTGAACACATGAGCTTGTTTATCGGATAAGAAACTGCAATATCGTACAAGAGACAGATACAAAGACACCAACATAATTAAGATTCCCCAACCGAATACTCCCCCAAGCACACACGCATTTGATAACTACTTATCACGATCTCCATCGTACGAGAAGGGGACACGGGGCTCAGCAATCATGATCAAGGGATTCTTCTTCTTACAAGTGACCCCAAAAGTCTCAGACATGTCCAGGTCCTGTGCCTTAATCCCATCAGCCAGGGACCAGTCGAAGTGGTACAGGAGCTGGGCCAAGGGCAGCTCGACATTCGCAAGCCCGAAATTGATCCCGGGACAGATCCTCCTCCCGCCGCCAAAGGGTATGTACTCAAAGCTCGACCCTTTGAAATCGACCGATGAGTTCAGGAACCTCTCAGGCACAAATGACTCCGGATCTGTCCAGAACTCGGGGTCCCTCCCCACAGCACATAAGTTGATCACAATCTTGGTCTTCTTGGGGATCTCATAGCCGTTGATCACGCACGGCTCGCGCGACTCTCGGGTAATGAGCATGGCCGGCGGGTGCATCCTCAGGGTCTCCTTGACCACGAGCTTCAGGTACTCGAGGCCCTGGATGTCCTGCTCGCGGACCTGGGTCTTGCCCTTCAGGACGGCTCGGACCTCAGCCTGCGCCTTTTCCATCACTCGGGGGTTCCTCAGCATCTCCGAGAAGGCCCACTCTATGGTCGTCGAGGATGTGTCTGTCCCAGCAGAAAATATTTCCTACACAGAAAGTAACAAAAGGAGCAGATTGATTTTAGATTTTCAGAACGATGTCCTTAAAAAGTACATTAAGGTTTGTCAAATTTTGGACATCACCGAGTTTATAGAAACTGTAATTTTCTGAGCAAAACTATATACAGAGACCACTTTTTGAATCTTACGGAAACTTTTATACAAATTCTTGATTTGGAAATAGTACAAGAATAACAAGGGGATAAGTCTTTGATCCACCGTGTAATATGTTCTTGTGATATATCTTGAGAAATATTGGGGTTTCATGGATGCAATTATCATTTTTTTTTTACCATGAATACATCTTACACGATCCATTTTGCCGTTGAAATTCTTGTACGCCGACTCTATACTGATTAGTAAGGGCTCTTTTTGGTAATTAAAATAGGCAATTCAATGACTCTTTTTTTGGTAGAAGGCAATTCAATGACTCAAATGGAACATTTCGCAACAAGTGTGAAGTCCCTCTCATAATGCCCGGAAGAATTGCTAACTGGCAGCTCCATGGCCGCTTCCCATCCTGTTCATCTATAAAAACAGAAGTAGAAAATCTATAGTACATAGTCTTTGTATCTTTAAAATTGCAGGCAGTAAGAAAGCTCATTAGTAAGTAAGATAGAAGCAAAGTATATATTTAGTGAATTTAACATGAAATAAGCCTTACCATGATAACATTTTTTATGACATGTGGCTTGATGAAGTAGTTAATTTCGCTACTCTTCTGGAGATTCAAGAGCACATCCACCAGATCTTCTCTTGCATCCTTGTCCTCCTCGTCATTCCCGCCGTTCCCCTTCAATTTCTCCTTGTGCTCTTCAACGATGTGATCGAGAATCAAATCGATCTTCTTGTGCATTCTATCCCAAGCTGATTTCATCCTCGACAGATAACGCAAGAACCAGATCGAAGGGAAGAGATCCGGAAGCTCAAACCCGCTACCAAGCCTCGTCACTTCCTCGAGGAAAGAAAGGAATTCGTCTCTGTATTTGCATCTCTCACCAAACGCAGCAATAGAGGTGACGTCATTAATCAGGTGCAATACCATCTTGGTCAGGTCCAAAGGCTTCCCTTGAGATGACTGTATCGCTTTCATCACGTTCCAGCACTCTTGCTCTCTTATGGATCGGAAGGAGAGGACCTTCTTCATGCTCAGGAGCTCCAACACGCAAATCTTGCGCATCTGCTTCCAGTACTCACCATAGGGCGAGAACACGAAGCTTGAATTCTCATAGGACATGACCTCATGGGCCGCGATCTCGGGCCTCTGGGCGAAGGTGAGCTCGTTCTTGCCGAGGATCTCCTTGACCATGTCCGCCGACGAGATGACGATGGTCAGGATCTCCCCCAGCTGGAGGCGCATGATCGGTCCGTGCCTCCTGGCCAAGCCCCTGAGCGAGTGGTGAGGGAGTGACCCCGTCATCTGGTGAAGGTTTCCCAGAAGAGGGAGCATCTTCGGCCCCGGTGGCAATTTCGAAGGAGGGTCTTTCTTGGCACCATTGGATTTTTTCCATTGCTTTAGAATGAGGAAGAGGAAGAGGAGGAAAGCGAAGAGGACAGAAGGAGAAGGCAACTGGTTGGCCATTGAAGAGAACATTGTCATTCCTGTGGAGGAAGATGGTATGTTTACAGGCAAGGTTTTAGATGTGGTATAAGCTCTTGTTGTGCCCTGACTTATATAGATAAAGGATGTTAATAAACTAATGATGTTGTTTACACTTATGTTTGACATTTTAGGTTAAGATGCGTTCATTAATGGAACGGTCTCTCTTCTGGAAAAAAATCAAAATCAAAATCTTATCTGGCGTACTAAAACCGGCAGCCAGAATTGCATATACCCAATTCTTCTTGTTGATGCATGAATTAAAGCTTCATCTTGGAATTCCAGACGAACAAATAGAGATTGGATCATTAAATTTGTGTGCCGCAACAAAACCTCCGTAGTTTTCGGAGTTTGATCCATAACGCCATTTATTTAATTCAAGTATGGCATGTTAAGATTCATAAATTTCTCTTTTTCTCTTTCAAAATTAAAGCGCGGTTCGGATGGAGCGAAAATCCGAGGCAAAAGTACACTTTTAGTGCCAAAAGTTGTGTACGGGGATCATTTTAGTGCCAAAAGTTTCAAACGAATCACTTTAGTGTTAACTTTTTTTAAAAACGATCACTTAAGTGCCAACTTCTTTTAAAAACGATCACTTCAGTACTAAAGCTAACGTGGCTCTCCGAAAATTCGACACGGGCATTTTTATTAATATTTGAGCTGACGTGACACATCAGAGTTGACACTAAAATGATTCTTTTCTAAAGAAGTTAGTACTTAAGTGATCATTTTTAAAAAAAAAATAGCAATAAAGTGATCCGTTTGAAACTTTTGGTATTAAAGTAATTTTTTTATATAACTTTTGGCACTAAAATGATATGTTTTAAACTTTTGATACTAAAATGGTCTTCATACATAATTTTTGACACTAAAAATATATTTTTTTCAAAATTCAACATGTTGCTTGGACAACATGCGAAAAAGTTTCGGGTCAAATCATAGATAGGCATGTACAACTTTAAGCCGAATGAATGTCAGTGTACCAAACCCATCACATCATCCGATCTTGGTTTTCTTATACGCACTGAGAATCACGTGTATCCATCAAAATGAAAGGACAAAGTTCATGGAGACACCTCTTGAAAACTTTTCAGAGTTTGACCGTGGACCATTGACAACATTGACAATTTCAACTTATAAAGAACGAGGGATTTGTCTTAGCTTACCCCAAAAAAAAAAAACCGTGGGATTTGTCTTGTCGGAGAATAGTGTTTACAATTAGCCAATTCGAGTTCAAGGAAGCAATATGAATGTGAGATTAACAGCATACTGTGAATCATAAAAAAAAATCATTAATTATTATTATGAGATCCATTCTTTCAAGAATTTGCGGCCCATAGCATGCTAATATTCTCACGGTCACCAAAAAATTGTTATGCTAGTAAAGTTCTTTAAGAAATATGTATAAAATACCTAATCATTTATGGCGTTCTAATTCATTTTTTTCTCTAGATTACTAATTTGGGAAATGAAATGAGCACGATGACTGAACAAATAATGGTAAGAGCGCGAATGATAACCATTCAGTTTTTTAGAGCTATTTTCGGCCAGAAATAGATTTTTATCTTTCTATTCCCAAGACGAGTTTCTTATTAGAGAAACACATTTGATAACTACACAAAATTTATGTTCCAACAATAGAAATTCGTTTGATAACAATGTAAAATTTCCACGATTGTCGGCCACGGGGCCTCGATTGGCAGAAAAAAAAACCAATGACGAGGGACGCGAGAAAGAAGGAATAAGTGATGAGAAGAATTCTTATTTCCGGTTCTATTCCAAATATAGAAAAGTAGGAAATTTCTATTTCTCATTTTTGTTCCAAAACATATTTCTAGGCTAAAAGTTAGTCTTGAAAATAGACAAACGAAATTATTTTACCAAACGAATTTATGTTCTAAACATGTACTCGGGAACATGAAAATAGAAAACAAGATAAGCGTGATGGTTATCATTTGCACCCTAAAGATATATTGAGATCGATTTATTAATCTAATTTATGAAATCACTTTTTCCACATCACTTAATAGAAAAATCGAATATGTAACACAATTTCTTACTCCTCTAGAAGCAACCACTCCATAAAAATAAATGATATTAGAAAGATCAAATAGGGTTTAACGAAAAGTCATTCTGGACCTACCCGTTGTGCTCTCAAATCGACGTGGGTCAGCAATTTCTGCTAACTGCTTGGAAAGGTTGGCGGCAGTTTAATAATACAAAAATGCATTGGCTGATTTATATGATTTTAAAATGAATTTTCAACTATAAATCGTCCAACTTCGTCATTATTTTCGTCTAGATGGAATAATTGCTCAATCAATCCTAAATTTATTGTCCAAATGTCAATTCAGTTCTAAACTTTTTGATTTTGCCAATTTAGTCTCAAACTATTGCTCGAAATTCCAATATGAATTGGCATCCGCAAGCAACAATTACCAAAACTTATAACACTTCTGTCAATTCAGTCTTAAATCTTTTAATTAAACCAATTTAACTCTAGACCTTTTCACGTTTCCTCAATTAAGTCCATCTGGACAATTGTAGCTGGAAATCGCTGATGTGGACGTCGGTAGTCTCAGGTGAAATAATCGACGCTGACATGGATATTTTTAAATAAGTTTAATACCACAGAAAACTCCAAACTAATACACATCTGACAAATTTACCTTAAACTATTTTTTTAACCACAAAAAATCTCAAACTGTACACTTGTGACAATTTTATCCCAAACTAGTGCATCTATGACAAATTTACCCTCCGTTAGTTTTCATTAAATCTAACAATTAAGGGGCTAAGTTTGTGACATGTGGCAATTGATGGGTGTACCAGCTTGGAATTTTTACCCTATGTTTGTCACATGTGTATTAATTTGAATTTTTCATGCTATTAATACAATTTAACGGAGGGTAAATTTGTCATGGGTATACCAATTTGGGATTCTTCGTGGTCAAAAAAATTAATTTAGGATAAATCTGTCATAGATGTATCAGTTTATGATTTTTTGTGGTAAAAAAATAGTTTTGGGTAAATTTGTCAAAACTGAACCAGTTTAGGGTCTTTTGTGGTCAAAAAAATAATTTATGATAAATTAATCATAGGTGTACCCGTTTGGGGATTTTCATGGTATTAACCCTTTTTAAATAATACTCTAATAATTTCTTTAATTTTTTATTTTTTTATTTATTTCTCTTTATTTTTATTTTATATTTTTTGCTAAAGGCCAGCGACCCTCACCCAGTGCGAGTGAGCCTTACTGGACCACCCCCCCCAAAAAAAAATAATAAAAGAAGAGAGAAGAAAGCAAAAAAATAAAAATAAAATCAAAAAATAATTAAAACATCGTTAAAATGTCCAAGTCAGCACTGGCGACCCCTTTTATTAGAGTGTGTTTGTCTATATATATTAGGGATCTATAATCAGATGAAGTAGAAGCGAGAACTAGATTGGATCGCCCAAAAAATAAGTCTGGTTCCCGATTTCAAAGTGAACAAGTCTGATTCTCGGTTCCCAGTGAAGAGCCACCAGAGAACTAAAGCTGTTTTCGAACCGATTCTTAGTTACAGTAAAACAACATAATTTATCTAAGTTGAGTCTAACTTTGTCTCGCCTGATTTGCTTCTTCTCCATTCTTTATCCCCACTCTCTATTCTTTGGAGCAATATTTTTATGAATGAATAGAGAATGGAATTTAAAAATTTATTGTGATGAATGAGGAACTTAGTTTTATAATTTATGTTTTCCATCACGTGTTTGAAATTTTTATTTTTTTATAATTGTACTTGACTACGTGTTTGAACTTTTTATCGTTTATAGTTGTACGTGACCATTTGTTTGGCAGATAGAGATCTATGTTGATTATCTTTTATTTTGAGCAGTTTTGTTGCTTATATTATTTTTCTATAAAAAATAAAATCAAAAACAAGAAAAGAAACAAGTTCTCAAGTAGACCCTGAATCAGATCCAAAAAATAGGGTAGGTTCCATATTTTAAAAACTGAGAACCGATTATAACAGGGTAGGCTCCATGTTTGAAACAAACCTACACTGAAATCTATTACCTTTAATATATATATATATATATATATATATATATATATATATATAGAGAGAGAGAGAGAGAGAGAGAGAGAGAGAGAGAGAGGAGTGCTCCCTAAAATGTTTAATATGATGCAGTGCAACAAATACATCTTATCAACAAAGTAATTGTGTGTTGTAAGATTGTTAGGAATTTCATTCCCAGATCATCAAACATTAATTTTAAGACACACACAACAACATTGTCTACGTTGATTTCAGAACACCCGAACTTTCATGTCTAAAATGTGCAAGGCCTATTTACCAATCTAATTATCAAGTTATAACGAGGTGATATCAAAGACATATCAGTCGCGCGACATCCTCTGGGTCATAATGCCATTGTAGGCAATCTCGGCCGTGTCGCAACTAGTATTACCGATATTGTCCGTTCTACTAATTGCTCATAGGCATTACTAGTATGAGGCCATACACTTATCTACTGGTGCAGGGGAAAATTACCAAAAAATGCTAAACATATTGCAATTGTGCCAATTCAGTCCTAAACTTTTTGCAATTGTGCCAATTCAATCCATCCAGTGAATTTTTGCTGGCCGGCGCTAATGTGGACATCGGCCAACCGGTGACATAATATTTTAATATATTTTTTTCTTTTTTTTCCCCTTCCCTCTTCTTCCTCTAGCTGGTCGTCGAATCTCGGCGACCCGCCAGAGGGACAACCGGCGAGGATCAATGGGAGGAAGAAGGGGGAAGGGGAAGAAAAAAAAGAGTTTTTTTTTTCAAAAATACTAAAATATTATGTCGCTAACCGACCAGCGTCCACGTTAGCGCTGGCTAGTTAAAATTCGTCGAAAGCAATTGCAGAAGTTTTATGACTGAATCAGCAAAAAATATAGTTTAAGACTGAATTAGCATAATTACTATAGATTTTAAAAAAGTTTCCCACTAGTGCAACAATGCAAGTAAATGAACGTATCCGACCCCGAACTGGTTGGTGGAACCCAAACAAACTTCAGAAAACGAAAGAGAAAAAGAAGAATGAAGTCGCCATCCCCATGTTACGTGGAACGAAATCCGACATGTCCTTGCCCCCGAATTGTCAAAGCTACAACGTGGGTTTGAATGATGGAAGGACCGTCCCTCCGTTGAATCCGAGAATTTTTTGGGCTTTTATGGCGTCGCATTGACTATTCTTCTCATTTTCGTTTTGCATATGAAGTCAAAGATTCAGATTTTTATAGCCAGGGATGAGTAACTGATCACACCAACTCCTGTGCACTAAGGCGGCTGTGTATAGTAACGCTTCACAACGTTTATGGTAAAAAAATGTTCCCAAAATATGAAAGGTGCGCTCTTGTGTCTTGAGGAGCAACATAATTTAGTATACAAGAAAAGTCAAAGCCCGTACCCAAAAGAGTAAATTCAAGTTATTGCGCCAAAATTGACCTAAAATATCACTTTCGATGACATAAAAGATATCATTGTCTAGAAACGAGCCCAAAAGAAAGCCATTGCATCTTTGATTGCAAAGTCCCTTGCATCTAATCTATTTCCTTGCGCATTTCGTCACTTTGTCATCTCCATCCTTTCATTTCCATCTCTTTAAGCGAGTCATAAGGCAACACTTGACCACCGAATGAATACCACCCTTTACAACACTTGCCCTATGAATATACTACATTTAGTTCTTTATTTTATTTTAACAAATTCACTATAGTCAAGCAAGTGATGAACCATTCAATGGCTGACTATTCTTTAGGTTTGACTTCGATCCCTCAGTGGGATTTAGAGGTGTCAAATAAGTGGTTTGGATCGCGTCGAATATTGCCCGACCCATATTGATCTGTCTAACCCGTTATAACCCATATTTGATGACCCATACACAACCGGCAACTGACCCATACTCGACCTGACCCGTTTTGACCTATATTAACAAAACACACTAATATTTTAGGAAAATCTATACAACTCATTTAACCTATTTTAAACTCTTTACATGTATATGTTACCTGGATAAAAACTTAACATCAGATAAAAAAATTAAATAATAAAATATTAGTAAATAAAATAAAATATATATTACTAAAATACTTTCTCGCAATAAAAATTTAGCGAATTCTTTTTCATAATTTTTTAATTTTCTTTTAAAAAAAAATCTTATTCACGGTCATGGGCTTTTAAATGGCACAATCTAAAAGCACCGAGCCCAACGATGAATCCCACAAGCCATGAACATGATGATTACTCAGCTCCACTCGGTAAGAGTTGCTCTCACTTTCCCTCCGAATTTCTCGCAGGATTTTGCTTCGGAGACCTGACCTAACCTTTTGATAATCCTTTTTGGACCCATCAGATTTAGTTTCAATTTATTGGACCCAATTTTACTAAACCCTTTAAAGGCTAACAACCCATATAGAACCAATTTACGCAAAATATGAGTCAAAATGGGTCAGGGACACATATTGACAGTTCTAGTGGGGTTCATCCTTCAATGTCTGATCTTATTACAGTGAATCTCTAAAATTCATTCGAGCACAACAGTTCTTGGTCAAATTCTCATGCTGAAAAACCAGTTGAATCTTTCAATTTGGGGGGCTAATGGACACCGATCACCAAATATGTGGAGTCAAAGAGGAGGTACATTTATTCAATTGCTAATCAATATAGGTGGGTGGAAATGTATATGAACCTACAAAGAAAGTGGCAATTCACAGAAAGCAATTGTCGCCACAGTCCTGAATGAAGGCAAGAATCTAAAATGTCCAGAGCATGCAGCCTCCTACTGGTCACTTTCAAAGACTCAAATGCTTTTTTTTTTTTTTCTAGAACTTATACCCGGAAATCGATCAGTACGACTAGTTGTAAGCATCTGGAAAATTAGTCCAATTAAAATATTCATGAGTCCACAATGTAAAGCAATTGGGACCACAATGTTGGATGAAGGGCAACGATCTTTCATTTCCATGGCGTGCTCTTTGACTGGTAACTCCAAGAAAAATGCTTTTTTCTGCAGTTGAACTCATCAATGGGGGACAAAATCCTGACAATAGCAAGATGGTCAGACTTGTTGGAATTGGCAAATACTTCAAAGATCCTTGTTTCTCACACCGGGTACACTCACGTGAGCTTAAAAAAACTGAAGTATAATCCGATGACATGTGACCTCTAGACACAGTATGCGGGGGTTCGAGGGCAGCGCCTCCGTAACGGGTGTCCCGCTGATCAGTCAGTGGGCGGGGCTTTCTCTCTCCCGTAAGCGGACGGCTACCCCGTTCATCGGTCAGGGGGTGGGTATTCGGGGGCAATGCCCCCGAAACAACAATAGGTTTGGGTTTTTGTTTAGATTGGCACGTTTGTTGTGGAATCAAAGGGGTTTCAAATATGTTTAGATTTTGGGACCATTTTAAGTCATATATATTATGTTCGTTTGATAGATTAATGTAACTAGTTATGTGACTGTAAACTAAAAACATAGTGAATTTTTTTTTTTAGGACGTAGCCCTATTTTGGGTGAACCTAGGTAAACCATTCATCGTCTATTTTTTTTCTATTATTTGTGTGATCGTTTTGAATAGGTTTGCGATACATTTCTTCTTACTAAGCAAGTTTGATTATAGTAATCTCTTGCCAGCACAATCAAGGAAAGAATTCACATCACATGCCCCCGGCAATATACCCTATATTGTGTGAGAGGGATCAAGTTACTCGTTTTTAATGATTAATTAATCGAGTCTCTTTCAGTCCGATTCATTTCATATTGGGTTTTTTCTAATAATAATTCTTGCATTAAGTATTTCAAAATACATGTTTTCCTTACCTTCACAAACAAATTATCCAAAAAAATCCTAAATATATGGTACTTTAGCCATTTAGTCCTAAATTTTTCAATTTTGCCAATTGAATCCTAAACATTTTCACATTTTGCCAATTGAATCTATCTGATCAATTTTAAGTGAAAATCGCTTACATGGACATCGATCATCCTACGTGACATGGCTGGCGCTAATGCCGACAATTTTTATAATTTTTCTTTTCTCTTTCTTTTTTTCTTTTTATTTCCTTTATTTCCTACCAAGTCCGGGGATCTTTGTTGGCCACTGGACGAGGGCCGCAAAGGCCTCGCCTATCTCGTCCAGTGGTCGACGAGGGTTGGTAGGCCCTCGCATATGACCGGGGAGGGTTGGCCAACGACCCTTGCTAGGCTTGGAAGGAAACAAATAAAAATAAAATAACTTAAAAAAAATTATCCACGTTAGCGTCAGATGTGCCAAGTAGGACGACCGGCCTTTTTATGTCAACAATGTTCAGCTAAAATTTGCCCGATGGGCTCAATTGGCAAAATGTGTAGGAAAAAATTGAAGGATTTAATACTGAATTGACCAAAGGGTTATATTCTCCAAGAGAAAGACTTACAGCATGTCAGGAAAGGGAGTAGACCGTCATGGTAATGGTAAAGCTTACATCAACCTTGTGTGAGGAAATTAATGAAAAGAAAAGCTAACTGGTGGATGTTTTTGGAAAGAACAAGCCCCTAGTGAAAATTCACACTAAAGAATTATGCATTAGATAGCTCTACAGACTCTCATAGCGACGTCATGATGTAGGTGGTATCTGGGAACTATCGCTAGAAGTAGTGCATAAGCACGGTCCATACTCTCTGCACAGTCGAGCCAAGCCAAACACGCTCAACCACACGAAAACCCTGGTCGAGGACCAATCAAGGGTCGATTCGATTCAATCTTGATCCCAACGAGCAGTAGCAACAACACCAACAAAGGAGACGGCTTAGGAAGCTCTAAGGCCACTGTCCCGGCCAAGCTCGCCATCCCATTCGACTCACTCGAGTACAGTGTGAACTTTGGCCTTGGCTCGTCACGGTGGAAGCTCACTCTTATCTTCGACACCAGCAGTGACCTCACTTGGACTCAATGTGAACCATGTTCATTCTGCTACCCTCATTCCGAGCCGATCTTCGGCCCATCTCACTCCTCATCTTACCCTTATACACCGTGTACCTCGCCCACGCACAGGGGATCCGGATCAGATATATATCGGTTCAAGTACGTATAGTTCTCTCTATTTTATTTTTTTTTCTAAAGGATTGTGACTGGAAAGATTATGATTTTATTCAATGCAAGCAGGTATTTCGACAAGCTGCTCCCACTCAACATGCAGTCACCAAGCAATGTACGAAGACCTATCTCATTCGTATGGGAACCTCGCGACTGATACATTGACATTGTCGTCCACAGATGGTTCGGTTGCGGCAGAGTGAATTTTGGTTCCTTTGGCAAAACGACTGGCTTGCTTGGCCTCGCCAAGGATGGTTTGTCGATCGTCGGACAAACCGCGAGCAAGTACGACCAATATTTCTCCTATTGCTTGCCCTCATCTTCCGGCTCGAAGGGGTATCTAACATTTGGGAAGACTAGGGAGACGCCTAAGTCATTAACCTTCACACTGATTGCCACAATTCAAGAAAGCTCATTGTTCTATGGCAGAACATATTGGAGATCGCGGTAGCAAGGACTAAATTACAAATGCCGTCGAGAATCTTCTCGAAGGTGGAGACCCTCATCGACCCCGAGACCGTCGTCACGCGACTGCCCCCGACGGCGTACAATGCTATTAGTAGGGCTTTCTGAAACGAGATGGTGCGCTATAAGAGGGAAAAGAGTTTTGAAATTCTCGACACTTGCTATGATCTCCACAACACAAAATCGGTTGTTGTCCCGAAGACAAGATTCACCTTCAGTGGAGGCACATTCATGGACTTAGATCATAGCGGCATTTTGTACGCCATAAGCGATTCGCAGTTCGCATCGAACATAGATGACAACAGAATCGTCATCTATGGAATCGTGCAGCAAAAGACGTTCGAGGTGATCTATGATGTTGCCAGAGGACGTCTAGGATTTGCCCCTAATGGTTGTCCATAAACTAAACTACGGAGCGACAAAAATAACATCCAAAAATAAATATGTCATCCTTATGATGTCGCATTTTGGATCCTATAGAAGTGTGTATGGGAAAATTATCAAAAAAGTTCTAAACATATTGCACTTTTGTCAATTCAGTTCTAAATTTTTTTTTTGTGTAAATTTAGTCATAAACTTTTTACATTTGTGCCAATTCAATTCATCAGGAAAACTTTGGCCGACCAGCGCTGACATGTCGATTTTTTTATTAATATTTTTTAAAATTTTCTTTTCTTTTTTTCTCTTTTTTTATTTTTCTTTTTTGTTTTGGGTCATCTCCTTCAGCCAGCCATTGCCCATGGTGTCGCCAACCAGTGGAGGACATAGCCGGAGGGCCATGTGGCGCCAGCGCCGCAGCAGCTGGGCGAGGCTCGGCCTCATCTAGGGGTGTTCGTGTGTGTCCCCGTCCGTCCAGAGAGATTTTTGGGTGAGCTTCGAGTAGACCCGTTCGCATCCACAAACCTCTCTTTCCCATTTCTCTCGCTTCCTCTCGTGAAGCGCCATTGCGTTGAAGCTTCCCGAGTCCTCCAATGCAGTGATGGTGAAGAATTTGTACCTGTCGTGCGACCCCTACCCCTCCTTCGTCGATTCCTTGGTCCTCGCTTCCTCTCGTGATTGCGTTCGTGTTTGTGTGGATTCGGATTCTCGGTCTGAAAGATTTCTAGTTTTCGATCGGGATGGGAAGTGAAGTGAGGAGGAACAAGCATGGACCTAACCACCTCTTGACATTGTAAAGCAGCAGAAAGATTTGAGGACTGCAATACGATCAACAATTTCACGGACACTAACTTTACAGAGTGGTTGAAGATTGGACTCATGGAACCAGGGACGAAGGAATCGACGAACTCGCCCAGATCGAAAACCCAAGAATCTCCCAGAACCCGAATCCACATAAAACGCGAACACGCCCAGATCTGGAGAGGCCGAGCCTCGCCCAGCCAACGTATAATAGAGGGCTATATAAGCGCGTTTTGGGTGAGAGATTCAAGCTCACATATGACCATGAGCTTTTTTGTTATATCATATTCCTGATTGAATTCCAACGCCTACTTTGGAAACCTTTCCTTTGAATTCCTGGGGACCGTCCAGTGTCAACAGCTTACGAAGGAGACCAAAAGCAACAATCTCATTTTTTCTCTGTCAACAAAGTTAAACCCCGTCACAAGAATGGAGTTACATACATGGCTTAACTTTGATAAGTCCAATGCCGTTTCTCTGCCCACATGCGGGAAGTGCAAAGACTAAAGAACGTTGTTTTGCTCTATGAATCGAAGCAAGCACACTGAAAATAATTGCTCATTTTCACAGTCGAAACGATGAAAAGAAAAGGCTAAAGGCCGCGTCTTCCCCGAATTCGTTTCGGGTTTAAACAAACGGAATTCCCGACAGGACGAAGCTAACACCATGCATCTGATAATCAAAGAAAGAATCAATCATATGCAGTAACAAGAAAGTTTAGAGTATATGGAGTTCACAGAGTAGTTTTTGAACACACGAGTTTGTTTATTGGATAAGGAACTGCAATATCAGACAAGAGACAGATACAAAGACACCAACATAATTAAGATTCCCCAACCTAGTACTCCCCCAAACACACACACATTTGATAACTACTTATCATGATCTCCATCGTACGAGAAGGGGACACGGGGCTCAGCAATCAAGATCAAGGGACTCTTCCTCCTGCAAGTGACCCCAAAATTCTCAGACATGTCCAGGTCCTGTGCCTTAATCCCGTCAGCCAGGGACCAGTCGAAGTGGTACAGGAGCTGGGCCAAGGGAAGCTCCACGTTCGCAAGCCCGAAATTGATCCCGGGACAGATCCTCCTCCCGCCGCCAAAGGGTATGTACTCAAAGCTCGACCCTCCGAAATCGACCGATGAGTTCAGGAACCTCTCAGGCACAAATGACTCCGGGTCTGTCCAGAACTTCGGGTCCCTCCCCACTGCATATGAGTTGATCAAAATCTTGGTCTTCCTGGGGATCTCGTAGCCGTTGATCACGCACGCCTCGCGCGACTCTCGGGTAATGAGCGTGGCCGGCGGGTGCATCCTCAGGGACTCCTTGACCACGAGCTTCAGGTACTCGAGGCCCTGGATGTCCTGCTCGCGGACCTGGGTCTTGCCCTTCAGGACGGCTCGAACCTCAGCCTGCGCCTTCTCCATCACTCGGGGGTTCCTCAGCATCTCCGAGAAGGCCCAATCTATGGTCATCGAGGATGGGTCTGTCCCAGCAGCAAATATTTCCTACCCACAAAGGAACAAAAGGAGCAGATTGATTTTAGATTTCAGAACGATGTCCTTAAAAAGTACATGAAAGATTAATTGTCAAATTTTGGACAACACAAAGTCTATAGAGACTTTAATTTTCTGAGCAAAACTATACATGGAGGCCACTTTGAATCTCACGGAAACTTCGATACAAACTCTTGATTTGGAAATGGTACAAGAATAACAAGGGGATAACTCTTTAATCCACCGTGTGATATGTTCTTGTGATATATCTTGAGAAATATTAGGGTTTCATGGATGCGATTATCATTTTTTTTTATACCATGAATACATCTTACATAATCCATTTTGCCATTGAAATTCTTGTGCGCCGATTCTATACTGATGAGTAAGGGCTCTTTTTGGTAATTAAAAAAGGCAATTCAATGACTCGAATGGAACATTTCGTAACGAGTGTGAAGTCCTCAAACGCCTGGAAGAATTGTTAACTAGCGGCTGCATGGCCGCTCCCCATCCTATTCATCTATAAAAACAGGAGGAGAAAATCGATAGTACATAGTCTATGTATATTTAAAATTTCAGGCAGTAAGATAGAAGTCCACACCCAAAAAAAAAAAAAGTAAGATAGAAGCAAAGTATATATTTAGTGAATTTAACAAGAAATCAGCCTTACCATGACAACAGTTTTTATGACATTTGGCTTGATGAAGTAGTTAATTTCGCTACTCTTCTGGAGCTTCAAGAGCACATCCACCAGATCTTCTCTTGCATCTTTGTCCTCCTCGTCGTTCCCGCCGTTCCCCTTCAATTTCTTCTTGTGTTCTTCGATGATGTGATCGAGAATCAAATCGATCTTCTTGTGCAATTTCTCCCAAGCCGGTTTATTCCTCGACAGATAACGCAAGAACCGGATCGAAGGGAAGAGATCCGGAAGCTCGAACCCACCACTAATTTTCAACGCTCCCTCGAGGAAAGAAAGGAACTCTTCTCTGTATTTGCATCTCTCGCCAAACGCAGCCCTAGAGGTGACGTCATTAATCAGGCGCAATACCATCTTGGTCAGGTTCACAGGCTTCCCTTGAGATGACTGTATCGCTTTCATCACGTTCCAGCTCTCTTGCTCTCTTATGGATCGGAAGGAGAGGACCTTCTTCATGCTCAGGAGCTCCAACACGCAAATCTTGCGCATCTGCTTCCAGTACTCGCCGTAGGGCGAGAACACGAAGCTTGAGTTCTCATAAGACATGACCTCATGGGCCGCGATCTCGGGCCTCTGGGCGAAGGCGAGCTCGTTGTTGCCGAGGATCTCCTTGACCGTGTCCGCCGACGAGATGACAATGGTGCGGATCTCCCCCAGCTGGAGGCACATGATCGGCCCGTACCTCCTGGCCAAGTCCCGGAGCGAGTGGTGAGGGATGGACCCCATCATCTGGTGAAGGTTTCCCAGAAGAGGGAGCATCTTCGGCCCTGGCAGCAATTTCGAAGGAGGGTCTTTCTTGGCACCATTGGATTTTTTCCATAGCTTTATAATGAGGAAGAGGAAGAGGAGGGAAGCGAAGAGGACAGAAGGAGAAGGCAACTGGATGGCCTTTGAAGAGAACATTGTCATTGCTGTGGAGGAAGATGGTATGTTTACAGGCAAGGTTTTAGATGTGGTATAAGCTCTTATTGTGCACTGACTTATATAGATAATGGATGTTAATAAATTATGGAACAGTCTCTCTTCTGAAAAAAAAAATCTTATTTAGCTTACTAAAATCAGCAGCCAAGAATTGCATATACCCAATTCTTCTTGTTGATGCATGAATTAAAGCTTCATCTTGGAATTCCAGGCTATGTTACACCGACACGCACTTTGAAATTTTTTTGCCGTGTCCGACTCCCTTTTTTTTTTTTGCTCCGGACACTAAAAATATTGAAAAAACCTAATTTTTGACCTAATTTCTAACTCCTCCCTCTGGCGACCTTTGTTTTTCCATTTTCCTCGACTCTATTGATACTGTGGTTGGTAATAATTGAAGTTTTATGGTTCCGAAATCGTGTATATATAAAAATGTACATATAATATATACAACATATCCCAGCATGTTGGAATTCTTTATTTTTTTAGAACTGCCGTGTCAGCGTATCGTGTCGTGTTGTGTTATAAGTCGTGTCCTGTGTCCGTGTGACATAAATTTCAGGACGAACAAATAGAGATTGGATCATTAAATTTGCGTGCCACAACAAAACTTCCGTGCGTTTTCGAAGTTTGATCAATAACACCATTTATTTAATTCAAGTATGGCATGTTAGAATTCATAAATTTCTCTTTTCCTCTTTCAAAATTAAAGTGTGGTTCAGATGGCGCGAAGGCTGGACTTGTTGCTTGGATAACAACATGCCAAAAAGGTTTCGGGTCATATCATAAGACTATAAGGGAACTGGATTTCCTACCATTAAAAATTTCCTATCATTTCCTATCATGATCGATCTGAGTCGATCAATTCAAAATGAACGGTCCAGATCAGTCCACATCATTTCCCACTAAAAAACTGTTGATTGATCTGAGCCATCCATTTTAAATTGGACGACCCAAATTTAATGACACATTTAAATTTATGTCACTAAATCCTTTCCCGACTATAAGAGGCTTGTACAACTTTAAGCCGAATGAATGTTAGTGACCCATCACATCATCCGATCTTGGTTTTCTGATACTCACGGAGAATCACGGGTATCCATCAAAATGAAAGGAGAAAGTTCATGGAGAAACCTCTTGAAAACTCAACGTATTTCAGAGTTTGACCGTGGACCATTCACAATATTGACAATTTTACCTTATAAAGAATGTGGGATTTGTCGGAGAATAGTGTTTACAATTGGCCAATCAGAGTTCAAGAAAGGAATATATATGAACCACAAAAAATAAATAATAAATCATTAACTATTATTATGAGGTCCACTCTTTCAAGAATTTGTGACCTATTGATATTCTCATGTCACCAAAAAATTATTATGCTAGCAAAATATGTATAAAATGCCTAATCATTTATTGGGTTCTAATTCATTTTTTTCCGTCTAGATTACTAATTTGGGAAATGGAACGAGCTCGATGACTGAACAAATAATGGTAAGGCGCGAATGATAACCATTTAGTTTTTGAGAGCTATTTTCAGCTAGAAATAGATTTTTATCTTTCAATTCCCAAGACGAGTTTCTTATCAAAGAAACACTTTTGATAACTACACAATCAAAGAATATAAATTCGTTTGATAACAGTGTAAAATTTCTACCATTGTCGGTCATGAGGCCTCGGTTGGCAGACAGCAAACAATGACGAGGGATGCGAGAGAGAAAGAATAAGCGATGAGAAGAATTCTTATTTCCGTTTCTATTCCAAAATAGAAAAGTAGGAAATTTATACTTCTCAATTCTGTTCCAAAACATATTTCTAGGCTAAAAATTTATCTTGAAAATAGACAAATGAAATTGTTTTACCAAACGGATTTTTGTTCCAAACATGTTCTCGGGAAAATGAAAATAGAAAAACAAAGAAGCATGATGGTTATCATTCGCGCCCTAAAGATATACTGAGATCGATTTATTAATCTAATTTATGAAATCACTTTTGCCACATCACTTAATAGAAAAATCAAATATGTAACACAATTTCTAACTCCTCTAGAAGCAACCACTCCATACAAACAGATGATATTAGAAAGATCAAATACGGTTTAACGAAAAATCAATCTGGACCTACCCACAGTGCCCTCAAATCGACGTGGGTCAGCAATTTCTGCTGCCTGCTGGGAAGGTTGGCGGCGGCTTATGATACAAAAATACATTAGCAGATTTATATGTTTTTGGAATGAATTTTCAACTGTAAATCGTCCAACTTCGTCATTATTCTCGTCTAGATGGAATAATTACTCAATCAATCTTAAATTTATTGTCCAAATGTCAATTCAGTTCTAAACTTTTCGATTTTGTCAATTTAGTCACAAACTATTGCTCAAAATTCCAATATGAATTGGCATCCACAAGCAACAATTACCAAAACTTATAACATTTGTGTCAATTCAGTCTTAAACCTTTTAATTAAATCAATTTAACCCTAGACATTTTCACGTTTGGCCAATTGAGTCCATCCAGACAATTATGGCCAGAATTGCTAAGGTGGATGTCGGTAGTCTTACGTTGAATAATCGACGCTGACATGAATATTTTTAAATAATACTCTAATAATTTCTTTAATTTTTTTTATTTCTCTTTATTTATATTTTATATTTTTTGCTAAAGGCCAGTGACCCTTACTGCAGCCCCCCCCAACAAATAAAAATAAAAATAAAAGAAGAGAGAAGAAAATAAAAAACAAAAATAAAATCAAACAATAATTAAAACATCATTAAAATGTCCAAGTCAGCGCCGGCCACCATATATAGGACATCTCGCATCTACATCAGCAATTTTTAGTCAAATTGATCAAATGAACTCAATTGGTAATTTATGAAAAGGTTTATGACTAAATTTGCACAATCGAAATGTTTATAATTGAATTGACAAAAATGTAATAAATTTATGACTTTTTTGTAATTTTTCCGCATCCGTATAATATGTTTAGGACTGATTGGACAATTCTCATTATTGTTACTCATATGCCAGAGAGAGAGAGAGAGAGAGAGAGAGAGAGAGAGAGAGAGAGAGAGAGAGAGAGAGAGAGAGAGAGAGAGAGAGAGAGAGAGAGAGAGAGAGAGAGAGAGAGAGAGAGAGTGTGTGTGTGTGTGTGTGTGTGTGTGTGTGTTAGGGGTCTGCAATCGGACCGTGTAGAACTGAGAACGGGATTGGATCGCCCAAAAAATAAGTCTGGTTTCCAATTTCAAAGTGAACAGGTCCGACTTTTAGTTCCAAGTGAAGAGCCACCAGAGAACTAGATCGGTTTTGGAACCAATTCTTATTTACAGTAAAAACAACATAATTTATCTAAGCTGAATCTAACCCTGTCTCACCTGATTTGCTTCTTCTCCACTCTTTATCGCATCTCTCTATTCTTTGGAGCAATATTTTTTATGAATGAATAGAGAACGGAATTTAAAAATTTATTGTGATGAATGGGGAACTGAGTTTTATAATTTATGTTTTCCATCATGTGTACTGGGAGCGCACGGCGGAAGTCTGATATTTTTCACTTGGAGAGATCGCCAAGAGGGAGCCAAATCCGAGCCCGTTAACATATCCAGTCAAACTCACCTTAACTCAAAAGCTTAAGCGAATGAGTTATGGGCCAACTTGGATATATTAACTGCTCAATACCACATCAATTCTCCTATGTGGGACTTCTCTAACACAACTCACACATGCATCCTAACAATCCCCCCCTCATGTGTGAGCTCCAGTGTTAGGTTTGCTCCCCCTTAATCCAAATATCCTAACGCACCAACATATCTCATCTTGAATCTCCATCAATGCCCAGCGGGCCCGTTGCTACACCACAACGTCCACCGGCCCGGAAACCGCGTTGGCTCCATCTCAATCTGAATCTCCATCAACGCCCATCGGGCCTGCACTGCTACACCACAGCGTCTGCCAGCCCGAAAATCGCGTTGGCACCAGATTCTTTCTTGAGACGCGATCACTAAATTCCTTCTTGAGATATTCGCCGGAACAGATCGGAGGCCCACCAATCAACCATCGACTCTGATACCATTTGTTAGGAGCGCACGGCGGAAGTCCGATGTTTTTCACCTGGGGAGATCGCCAAGAGGGAGCCCAAATCCGAGCCCGTTAACATATCCAGTCAAACTCACCTTAACTCAAAAGCTTAAGCTAATGAGTAATGGGCCAACTTGGATATATTAACTGCTCAACACCACATCAATTCTCTTATGTGGGACTTCTCTAACACAACTCACACATACATCCTAACAATGTGTTTGAACTTTTTATTTTTTATAATTGTACGTGACTACGTGTTTGAAATTTTTATCGTTTATAGTTGTACGTGATCATTTGTTTGGCGGATAGAGATTTATGTTGATCATCCTTTATTTTGAGTGGTTTTGTTGATTACATTTTTTTGCTATAAAAATTAAAATCAAAAACAGGAAAAGAAACGGGTTCTCGAGTAGACCCTGAACTGGATCCAAAAAATAGGAAAGGTTCCATATTTCAAAAACTGAGAACCTGTTATAACAGGGTAGGCTCCAGGTTTGAAACAAACCCACTCAGAAATCGATTACCCCTATTATATGTAGAGAGGAGCACCCCCTCAAATTTTTAATATGATGTAGTGCAACAAATACATCTTATCAACAAAGTAGTTGTGTGTTGTAAGGTTATTAGGAATTTAATTCCTAGATCATCAAACGTTAATTTTAAGACACACACAATGACATTGTCTACGTTGATTTCAGAACACCCGAACTTTCATGTCTGAAATGTGCAAGACGTATTTACTATCAAGTTATAACGATGTGAGATCAAAGATATATCAATCGTGCAACATCCTCTGGGTCATAATGCCATTGTAGGCAATCTCGGCCGTGTCCGCAACTACTACTACCAATATTGTCCGCTCTACTACTGGTTCATAGGCATTACTAGTGTGAGGCTACACACTTATCTACTGGTGCAGGGGAAAATTACCAAAAAATGCTAAACATATTGCAATTGTGTCAATTCAGTCCTAAACTCTATTTTTTTGCCGATTCAATCATAAACCTTTTGCAATTGTGTCAATTCACTTCATCCAGTAAATTTTTTGCCAGCCGGCGCTAACGTGGACACCGGCCAACCAAAGACGTAATTATTTTAATATATATTTTTATTTTTATTTCTTTTTCCCTTCCCTCTTCTTCCTCTAGCAGGTCGTCGGACCTCGGCGACCCGCTAGAGGGACAACCAGCGAGGCTCGTTTGGAGGAAGAAGACGGAAGGGGAAGAAAATAAAAAGAAAATAAAATTATTCATAAATATTAAAATATTATGTCGCCGATCGACCGGTCCACATCAGCGTTGGCTAATTAATATTCGTCGAATGGAATGAATTGATACAATTGCAAAAGATTTATAGTTAAATCGGCAAAAAAACAAGTAGAGTTTATGACTGAATTGGCACAATTACTACAGATTTTAAAAAAGTTTCCCACTAGTGCAACAATGCAAGTAAATGAACGTATTCGACCCCGAACTGGTTGGTGGAACCCAAACAAACTTCAGAAAACGAAAGAGAAAGAAGAATGAAGTCGCCATCCACATGTTACGTGGAACGAAATCCGACATGTCCTTGTCCCCGAGTTGTCAAAGCTACAACGTGGGTTTGAATGATGGAAGGACCGTCCCTCCGTTGAATCCGAGAAATTTTTGGGCTTTTATGGCGTCGAATTGACTATTCTTCTGAATTTCGTTTTCGCATATCAAGTCAAAGATTCTGATTTTTATGGCCGGGGATAAGTAACTCCTCTCTCCAGTGAAGCTTCTAGATCTTCCATGACATCTCGCCGTGCTCAGCTTCATTATTTTTTTTAGGCAAACCCACAACAATTCACTATCACACGGGTATGCATGGTCCGAGCCGGTTCAGTCCTGACATGAAACCCAGTAGTCTCGGTCCCCATATTTTCGGGACCACGGACCAAACTAGGACCGGACGTCTGGGCCGATCCTGGTCCGGGCCTGTCCCGATCCGGGCCCAATAGGACCGCTAACTCTAACTGCTTATAAAAATCTAGCCCTTAGAAATTATAATACAATGTTAATTTACAATCTATAATCAACTTACGATGGCAAGACAACCACGTAAATGCTAAGGCCACCCAACGTGTTCGATCTGGCCTTGAAGGCTTCACGTGATCTTTTCTCCTCGTAATCGACGCTCACATGTGGCCCGCTGAACTTAGGTGGGCGATGGAACAGAACTCGGATTTTATTTATTTCTTTTTTATTTTTGGTTGTGAAAAAAAAAAATTCTCAAATCTGCATAATGACTCGAGTTTCTGTCCTCGTGCACGTGCGTGCTTATTCTTCGTGCACGTGCCCATCATAAGGAACAGATCTTATCATCAATTAAGACCTGATTTTGTCCCAAAGTAATACCAAAACCCATATTGCTAAATAATACGTACAATAACACCACTAAACTCAAGAGGCGTGAGATGAGATTCACGAGATTTCTCAAAATGTTAAAATTAGGTTAACTCTAGATATAGATTAATTTAAAAAAAAATCGGCGCTCCGGGCCGGGCCGGTCCTGTCCGAAACCATGGAACCGGGGACCGGACCGCCCAGTCACCAGTCCCATTTATTGGGACCAAGGACCGGACCGCCAACCTCAAGGACCGGACCAACCCGGCAGGTCCGGGCAGGTCATAGGCCGGTCCAGGCCGATCCGGTCCAGTTTGCACACCCCTAGTTACAGAGCCACATTTATTACATTCCACAGCAAAGTTTTCAAACTGCCACTGCTCCAAAAACCCGAGAAATTAATGTCATATTCTAAGGTGAATTTCCTGTAAGGTAAGACTCCATTTATTTCGTAATAAATAGATGATTTGAAAATAATCTACTTGAAAATGACCACTTATATCACTTAAAATAATTAGTCAATAAAAAAATATTTTTTATTATCGATACAATTTATATTCAAATATATCCGTGAACAATAATAAAATATTTTGTTCATTCATATCTATAAGTGAATATTTTTAGAAAAATAATTTTCAAATCATTCATTTTTTGCGAAACAAACAAAGTCTGAATAATAAATTGATTTTCTACCTATAATGACCGGAAGCACTTCTCGCGACCCTCTCGCTAGTCCAAGCGAGAGCAAGGGCGAGGGCGAGGGCTAATGGGTCATCCCTTCTAGTCGAACGCGGGTATCTTCCAAGGCCCATTACCCTAATCGCAACGGGGAATAAAATCGGGTCGACCTTTTAGTGTGGTCTAGTGGCATGTGTTACGTGTGCATGCTTTGGAGTCGCCACCAATTATTTTTTGGAGGGTATGATTAGACTACCCTATCGAATAGTTGAGAGGTTCTATTCAATTATGCGAGAACCAGAGAAATGGGATCGATGACTTAGTTACGCCAATCGTCTTGATTAATGCCCTTTCGGTACCTGAGTTAACTGAATTTTTTTACCTAAGATTTTATACAAATGAGTGGGGTACGGACCCTAAATCTAAGAATTCATGTAGGTGGAAAATAACTACCCTAGCAATCATAATCAATAAAGGAATGTGCGCAAAACACGGAATCAAAACATGCAGATAAAACCCATCAAATCAGCATGGCATCCCTAGTAGGGCCCTATAGCCTAGAGAAATATCAATCACAGCTCAAGAGTGATTTAGAAATGATTTGCCCATGAGTGGCAAAATCGTAATTTCGAAGAAATTTGGGGACGATTTGTCAATGACAAGCCGAAAATTTGATACTAGAGGAGGATAATTTTTTTAATATAATATGTCTTAGTTTTTACGGAAAAATTTTCCTCTTATTAAGGAGAAATTCTTAACTTGGGAGCGGGGCCACAACTAGCTCTAAGGAGGTGAATGACAACGACAATCATTCTGTTCTAGAAATAGATTTCTGGTAAGAAATATTTTTTTCTATTTTTGTTTTCTGAATGAGTTTTTGAGCAAAAAAATGTGTTTGACAACAGCATAATATTTTTTTTATCCCGGAACAGAAGTTCGTTTGACAATAATTGAAAATTTATAATTTTAAAATTTATTGTTTGCTATTTAAAAATAAAAAATTATTATTTATTTTTACTCTGGCGGCAGCAACCGACGACTAGCGAAGGTCACAACGATGAGCAGCGGCGGCAACGATGGTGGGCGGAAGACGCCAGCAGGTGGTGGCCGACAGTGGGCAACGGTGGTAGGCTGATGAGCGGCGGTGGAGGTTGCTGGCGGGTAGCCACTAGTGGTGGGCAGTGGTAGCGGCCAACGGTGGCGAGCAGCGGAGGCCGGTGTTGGGTGACAGCTGCCGGTGGAGTTCGTCGGTGGGCGGCGGTGGCCGGCGAAGATCATGGTGGTGAGTGACGGTGGCGGTCGGCGATGACCGGCGAAGGTCGCCTGTGGGTGGAGGGTGGCAGTGGCGGTGGCGGCCAACGGTGAGGCGAGGGGCAACAGCGAGCGGCAACGAGTACTTGAGAAGAAGTTAGGGGTAAAAAAATTTATGTTTCTCATTTCTCCTCAAATCTATTTATGAAATAATTTTTTGTTCCAGAAATAGAAAAATATAATTACGCTACCAAACGAGTTTCTATTCTAAACCCGTTCCAAAAATAAGTTTGGAACATAAACAAAAAAGTTGAATGGCTATCATGCGCGCCCAGTCTTGCCATGCTCAAGCGAAGGCAAGAGTGTCAAAAGTTACTTTGGGATCGAACTCTTAGGGGGTGCATGATTCAACTTCTCTTCCAGGACTTCATTTCTGGCAAGAAATAGGTTTTCCATTTCTATTTCCTAGACGAGTTTCTCAACCAAAAATCGCGTTTGATAACGATATAATTTTTCTATTTCCGAAACAGAAATTCGTTTGATAATAGCATAAAATTTCTCTTCCCTAACCCTATTTCCGACGGCGGCCGCGGCGGCGGGCGGTCGGCGGCGGCCGGCGACCGGCGGCGGCGCCCGGCTACCGGCGACCGGCGGCGGCGCTCGGCGGCCGCGACCGGCGACCGGTGGCCGGCGGCGGCGGCCTGCGACGATAAGAGAGGAGCGACGAAAAATGAGAAAATTATTTCGAGTTTTTATTTCTGAAACAAAAAAGTAGCTTTTTTAACTTCTCATTTCTCGTCCAAAACCTATTTCTAAGCCAAAAGTTTGGCCGGGGAATAGAAAAATATAAATGCGTTGTCAAACGAATTTCTTGTCCAAAGCTATTTCCTGGAACAAAAAAACTAAAAAACAGGGAAATAGAAGTTGAATCATGCACCCCCTTATAACCATATTGATGGTGCTTCCTCAAACATTGACTAGTAATATTAGGCTTAAAATATTTGAATAGTTGTTATAGTACGTTTTTATAATTCATCATTCCGTACACACACATATATATATAAGTAGGTAAGTCGAAAAAAAAAAAACAAGTATTGGTAAAAATATTTATCAGTCACCTGATGCTGACAGTTTTATGAAATTACCATTCCTTTTTCATATTTTGCAAATTTGCAACTTTTTTTAACTACGTTTTTTTTTCTTTCTTACCTAAATTATGTTTGCCTACTCTCACTTGAACTGACCGAATCTTTATTTGAATGATTACCAACTTCTTTGATGATTAACTTGCCATCTCGTTTTGGGTTACAAGCTCTCAGTTAAGTTATTCACCAAATTTTATCTGGCTTTTTTGTTTATAGATTTTTATTATCATTTACCAATTTTTATTTTTCTTTCTTACCAGCACATTCAATATATCAACCCCTTACGCGAACGTATGAATTTTTATTTGTATGATTTATCATTTTGTGTCCATTAATTTGTCAACTAATTTTGATTTGCCAACTCTCGGTTGACTTGCTTATTGATACTTTTTCCTAAATTTACCAACTTTTCTATTAAGTTACCACTGGCACTTGCTTTACTTAAGTTCTAGTTCAATTTACCAATTTGAATAAGTTACCCACTTTAGTTAGAACGGTTACCAACTTTTCTTTCATTAAGTTCCAAATACTTTTGCATTGTTAACTCTTATTTGAGTTAATTACCAAGGTTTAGGGGATAATTGCATAAATGGTCCCTGAACTTTGACAGAATGTGCAATCTAGTCCATGAACTTTTAATTTGTTCAATTTAGTCCCTGAACTTTGGCAGAATGTGCAATTTGATCCATAAACTTTTAACTTGTTCAATTTAGTCCCTGAACTTTTAGTAAATGTTCAATCTAGTCCCTAAATTATAGGAAAATGTTCAATATAGTCTTTTTTGTTAATTTAAGATCATGAATAACGTTGAACATTTTCATATAGTCCAATGACTAAATTAAACATTTACTAAAAGTTCAGAGATTGAATTGAACAAGTCAAAAGTTCAGGAATTTTTTCAAACTACTAACTTTTTTTATCTTTTGACCAAAAAAACAACTTTTTTATCCGAAATTTAAAAAAAAAAATCTCTACTCAGCATTTTTGCAGTATAATATTTAAGGTCAGTGACATTGTCGGTTGCCACTCCATACGTTGTTGGAACTCACAAATTATATTTAAAGTATGGAGGATGCATGCGCTCTTGAGTCTTGATTCCTCATTCAATATTCAGAAGGGCAACATAATTTAGTATCCAAGAAAAGTCAAAGCTCGTACCCAAAATAGTAAATTCAAAGTTATTGCACCAAAATTGACCTAAAATATCACTTTCGATAACACTAAAAATGAATTTGATATCATTGTCCAGAAACAAGTAAGCCCAAAAGAAAGCCACAGCATCTTTGATTGCAAAGTCCCTTTGCATCTAATCTATTTCCTCGCGCATTTCGTCACTTTGTCATCTCCATCCTTTCATTTCCATCTCGTTAAGCGACTCCTAAGGCAACACTTGACCCCAAATGAATACCACCTTGTACAATTATACTGGATATTCCTTTCGACTTTTGAGCGCTCCGCTTTCTAGAATACACTATATTTATTTTGATGCAAATTGCATGATTTATCACATGATGGTCAAAATCGAATGAGGCATTGCAAATGACACTGCCCAACGAATATACTATATTTATTTTTATTTTATTTTAACAAATCTACTATTGTCAAGCAAGTGATGAACCATTCAATGGCCGAAAAAATCTTCTACTCTTTAGGTTTGACTTCGATCCCTCAATGGGATTTAGAAGTGTCAAATAGGTAGGTTGGGTCGGATTGAATATTGCACGACACATATTAACCCGTCTAACCCATTTTGACCCATATTTGATGACTCATACCCAACCCGACCCGCTTTGACCCATATTAACAAAGCACACTAATATTTTAGGAAAACCTATATAACTCATTTAACTTATTTTAAGATTTTTACATTTACATGTTACCTAGATAAAAACTTAACATCATATTAAAAAAAATAGTAAATAAAATAAAAAAGATATTACTAAAATACTTTCTTGCAATAAAAAATTAGTGAATTCTTTTTCAGATTTTTTAATTTTCTTATTTTTTTTTAAATTACGATCAATGGGCTCTTATATGACACAATCTGACAGCCACGAAATCCAACGATGAATCCCACGAGCCATGAGCATAATTATTACTCAGCTCCACTCAGAAAGAGTTGCTCTCTCACTCACTTCTCCTCACATTTCCTCCAACTTTCTCGTAGGATTTTCTTTCGCAGACCTGACCTAACTTTTTGATGGGTCCAAAATGAGTTTTACGTGGATTTATATATAACCCATTTTTGACCCATCAATTCTAGTTTCAATTTATTGGATCCATTTTTACTAGATCTTCTAAAAGCTAACAATCCATATAAAACCCATTTACGCAAAATATAAGTCAAAAATGGATTAGTGGGGTTCAGCCTTCAATATCTGATCTTATTATAGCAAATCTCTAAAATTCATTAGAGCACAACAGTTCTTGGTCAAATTCTCATGCTGAAAATTCGGTTGAATCTTTCAATTGTGGGGACTAATGGACACCGATCACCAAATATGTGGAATCAAAGAGGAGGTACATTTATTCAATTGCTGATCAATATAAGTGTGTGGAAATATATATGAACCTACAAAGAAAGTGGCAATTCACAGAGCAATTGTGGCCACAATCCTGAATGAAGGCAGGAATCTAAAATTTCCAGGGCATGCAATCTCTTACTGGTCAATTTCAAAGTTTTTTTTTTTTTTTGGGGGTCGAAACTTTCAAAGACTCAAATGCCTTTTTTTTTTTTCCAGCACTTAAACGAGGAAAGCCATCAGTGCGACTAGTCGTAAGGAACTGGAAACTTCGTCCAATTGAAATGTTAACGAGTCCACCATATGCGAGGAAAGCAATTGAGACCCCTATGTTGGATGCTCTGACTGGTAACTCCAAGACAAATGCTTTTTTCTGCAGTTGAACTCGTCAATGGGGCTAAAATCCTGACAACAGCAAGATGGTCAGGCTAAGCAAATTTGATTATAGTGATCTCTTGCCGCCAAAATCAATGAAAGAATTCGCGTCACATGCCCCCGGCAGTATACCCTATATTAGGGGTGTCAATGGGCCGGGTCGGGCCGGGTCTCGGCCCAGCCCGAGTCGGCCCGAAATGAAACAGTACCTAATTTGGCCCGGCCCGACCCGGCCTGAGTCCGAAATACATATGCCTCAACTCTTCGGGCCGGGCCGGGCCGGCGCCCTTTTTTTTTTTTTTGAATCGAACTCCAACAAAGCGGACTTGTTTTGCTCCCATGTCGATTAAAAGAATCGACTTCTACTCCTTCTTCTTCGTCTCGTTCTTCAGCGTGTCCCAAGCAAGCCAGAAATGGCCCAAGCCGAGCTTGCTTTGAACGACGTATCGGTCGCCCTTGAAGGCGTCTCCGATCTACACCGCGTGGTAACCCCGCGCCTGTAGATCTCCATCCTTTTGTCGTCCGAAGTGTAGCAGTCGTCGCTGCGCTCGTAGCTCCGGTCCTCCGCCTCCTCCTCCTGCCGCTGCTGCTCCTGCTTCTCCACCATTCCCCCCCCCTCCCTCCAAAGACCCTCCTCATCAATCTATTCCCTCAACCCCCCTCATCTTCTCCGCAAACAACACCACGATTTCACAGCAACAACGCCAAAAATGGAGAAGATGCCATGAAAGCAGAAGCTCCAAGCCCTGACCCACCTCCCCAACCACCACTCCTCGACAGCTCAAACGGAGGCCCTGATTCGGCGAAAACGAAGAAGAACAAGAAGGCGAGGCAAAAAGTTTAAAGGTGTGAGTTGCAGGTTTCTTGTCGCCAAGTGAAGTAATTGGGGTTTACGTCAATTCACCTTGTTATTCGTGCCTTCTTCAGATTTTTCATTCAACTATAACACAACAAAAAAAAGGAAGGGTTTCACTTACCGTCTCAGTGCACTGCACGATGGCCTGTCAGAGTGCACAAGTCTTGTCTCGAAACGGTACGGCCCATAATTGAAACAGTTTCGGTACTGTACTAAAACAGTACCGGTACCGGCCCGAAAATTTTCTAATTTTTTAGGCCGGGCCGGGCTGGGCCGGGCCGACGCGGGCCCATTTGACAGCCCTACCCTATATAGTATAATGTATGAGAGGCATCAAGTCAGTCGGTTTTAATGATTAATTAATCGAGTCTCTTTCAATCCGATTTATTTCATATTGAATTTTGCCTTGTAATAATTCATGCAACAAGTATTTCAAAATACATGTTTTCCTTACCTTCGCAAAAAAAAAAAAAATTTATCCAAAAAATCCTAAACCTATGGTACTTTAGCCACTTAGTCCTAAACTTTTCAATTTTGCCTATTAAACCCTAAATCTTTTTAAATTTTGCTAATTGAGTTCATCTGATTGTTTTTAAGTGAAAATCGCTTACATGGACGTCGGTCGTCCTACATGACACACGGTCCAGAATTCCTTTCTATCAAATTTTTAAAATTTTGTCTCGAGACTTTGCATCAAAATATCCTTACTGTACCTTTGCCGTTTGCCCTTAGTCAAACTAGTTGTCGTAAGCAATCGTTTTTCATTTGACCTTCTAGTTGCTAGCCGTTTTCTTATTCTTCTCTTCCATGTTTGAAAGTAATACTTGCTTATCTCAGGTATCCGTGACTTTTGAATGTGGTGGTTGTCGTCATTTTCACGACAATAGTAGCATTTGAAATTTAGTGAGAATTTTCCTATTTTCACGTGAGCTACATCGAGGTACTTTTCATTTGCTCTGACCTTCGAAACTCTGTTGCCCCTATACTAAGTAGAACTGGTAGCAACACTTCAAGACACGGCACGCCTACACGTTATTTCTTAAAAAATAGAGAATTTCGGCATGTTGGGACTCATTACATATTGAATATAGATTTATCGTTTATATATAAAATTTTCAGCAATGAGTTTTTGTTTTCTTCTTCTTCTTTTGTTAGAGATTCATGATTAGATTATTTTTGGGCTGCCTAGGTATATTAATTTTGAGATGATTAGGTATATGACTTAAGTATGTATATTTTTAATATATTTACATTTTTACCTCTAATTTGTCAAAAAATATTTAAAATAACTCGTGCGTGCCGGAATGGCTTGTTGGCTATGAAGCACCAACACGCCAATCTCCTCGGCGTGTCGGTGTCGGGCACGGACACGCGGTCAACGCATGTCGGAGGTCTGACGCGTAGTCAATGCCGGCGACACACGAGTCGATAAGGAAGGAGGTTGGAGAAAGCGTAAATCTGAAACTATGGGATCAGGGAAGGATAGGGGGAGGAGGACGTCTGCGTCTTGCTATGAGAGAGATGAGGGAGAGTGCAGCAATGGTGAGGAAGGAGGGTGGAAAAACCGCCGATCCGGAGGAGAAGACGGAGTGCACAGTTGCCGGCGAAAGTCCGAGCAGTGTATGGGTTTTGTGTACGCCGGAGGACAGAGCACGATAGGGCCAGAGGAGAAACGAGGCAGCTAAAATCACGGTGGTTGTCTTGCTTCGTTCACTTGGAGAGAGAGAGAGAGAGAGAGAGAGAGAGAGAGAGGGGGGGGGGGGGGGGGGGCGGGGGAGGTGCGTGTTCAAAAGAAAAGAGAGAGAGAGAGAGGGAAGAGAGCCTGGGGAAAATGCAAGATAAGAGAAGAGAGAGAGAGAGAGAGACCAAAAAGTAAATAGAGAGAGGAGAGAGCAAGGGAAAGACACAAGATGGAGGACAGGAGGATGGAGAAAAGAGGGCGTGGGACAGGTCTAGTCAAAGCAATCAATTCACGTGATTTATTTTTTTGATTTTTATTTATTTTTTCCTAGCCTGGCTTATGTTAAATTACGGGAGTTTTTATGGTAATAAAATTTATTGTTTATTACAAAGGCAATTTTTGTTAATTCTCTGTTTTGCAAAAAAAAAAAAAAAACCTACAGAAATAATAATTTATTTTATATAAAAAAATATATATTTAATACAACGTATCCTAACTTCTAATGTGTCGAAAATCTCTATTTTTTACAAATAATTTGTCGGCGTATCGTATCGTATCATGTCGCGTGTCAGTGTTGGTGCTACTTAACTTGTTGGGATGTTGGACTCGCGTGTCGCTGACGTGTCCGAAACGCTGACCACATATCGGTCATGTGTCGGTGTTCGATACGACATGGAGGGTCCCATAGAGTGTATGTCCATCCTAGCTCATACAGTCAAGTGTCATAAAACAACCAAGCAAATAAAGGAAACTTAAGATGCAAATACAAGAGTTTATCTTCGAGTACACAGAATTATCGAATAAATTAAGCATTTCCTCGTTACAAGTTATGTGCAACTATCACTAATTGAACAAGCGCAAAGAAAATACCAACCAAATGGGATATTAGTAAATCCCATATCGACATATCACGCAAAACAAACATTAATATACTCTCTCGAAGAATGAAAGGAATCGTGGGACCAAATGGTATTCTCCGAAAACAACATTTCGTCATTTCTAAGCGTGTTTCATTTAACATGCATGTCTAAGATCCGAGAGCAACATCTGATAGAGTATGATCATTCTCTCTAAGTTCGCAACACAAACATGCATAAGAGACATTTTTCGTAAAGTCACGTACTTGTCGAGGTGCTAAAGGGTTCGCATCAAACAGATGAGCTCTATTTGTTCCGCGAAAAGAAAACGAATGTTTTTAAGAAATTCATGTCTTAAAAAAATTATGCTCACAATAATCAGCCAGTGGAAAATGTTTTCATTATGGACAACAGTTCATGTTTAAATATTTTCGTGGACGATGAAAATATACTTCGTTCATTCATTTATATGCAGGCAATTATTTCTCGGATAATATTTTTCTAACTCATTGAACAAACACATCCTTGTATTCAATATTTCATATTGATGCCTCTTCGCCAATCAGTCTTAACTTGTGGTTGGGCTTTCTAGACAATTGATCAAAATTCAAAGGTACCCGAATAAAGGAAGGTGGTTTAAGAAAGGGACAGTATCAAAGGAGCTACACAACGTGGGCAGGCTGCCGGCCCATTTCATTGCTGCTGCAATCAAGCCCAATTGATGCACATAATATTCTCACCAGTCTACGGAAATATTTAAACAATAGTTGCATATTTCACTTAGGGTGCGTATGGTAACGTTTCTGTTCCCGGAACAACTTTTGGAACAGAAACACTTTTTTTTTGCTTCTGTTCTCGGCTACGATTTTTGGGAACAGAAAGGCGTTTGGTAACTGCAAAAAAATTCTGTTCTCGAAACCAAAAAAGAACAGAAACACGTACGGTAACTGCAAAAAAAAAAATATGTTCCATTTTTTTCATTTAATTAAGGCGACTATATATATATATATATATATATATATATATTAAAATTAAATTAAATCTCATCAATTTAGTAAATCAAATTTTATGCACGGTTTATAATTACAATATGGACAAGATCAGCTATAAAAAAAATTAATCACTTATAATGAAAGCGCAATCAAGTACATAAATGAACCATGTCAACGCACATCAATTCACAATAAGGGTCTCCTAACATAGCCCTAGGGGTTTAGAGAACCCGTGATTAAAGGCTAGGGGTAAAATGGGAAGATTTGGGGACGATTTGCCCAAAAGGACGAAATCATCATTTTTTGGAAGGTTTGGATATCAAATTACCCAAAATATTCCATGGCTAGCTGATTGTGGTCATTTCCCATTTTTGAGAATTTTTTCGAAATTTCTTGATTTTCTTCAATTTTTGGGAGACAATTTGTCGAAAGGGCGAAATCATCATTTTTAAGAAAGATCGGGGATCAAAATATCGGAATAGGTCTTGGCCAGTTGATCGTAGCCATTTCCTATTTTTTGGGATTTTTGTGATTTTTTATGAATTTTTTGGGGGAAGGTTGCCAGAGGGACAAAACTGTCATTTCTGGAAAGATCGAGGGTCGAAAGGCCTAAAACAGGTCATAGCCAGTTGATTGTGGCCATTTTTTATTTTTTAAAAAAATTAAAAAAATTTAGAATTTTCCATTTTTTTGACAAAAGTGTTCCAAAACCTTTTCTAAAAAGTGTTCCGGGAACACAAAAACAAGTACTTGTTGTTCATCAATTATGCTTCAAAAGTGTTCTTTTTTCTGAAAAGTGTTCCCGGAACATTTTGAGAACATTTTTTTACCGTACGCGTTTCTGTTCCCAAAGTGTTCCAGAAACACTTTGGGAACAGAAACACTTTTTCTGGAGCATTACCATACGCACCCTTACTGACCATTTCAAGCGATCAAATTTAGGAAAAATGTTTTCAAAATCATTCATTTTCTGCGAATCAAACGAAGCCTTCAATTCGACCTTAAGATTTTCCGTGTTTCTAGTTCAACGTATTAATTTCATCGTATTGTACAATTGATTAATTAAATTAATTAAGGCTCTGTTTGGCAATGTTTCTGTTTCTTGTTTCTGTTCTCGTGTTTCTGTTCCCGGATGATTTTTGAGAATCAGAACACGTTTGGTAACTGCTAAAATTTTTGTTCCCAATTTCCATTTAAATTAAATAATTAAATAATTATATTTGATGACAAAGAAAAGAGAAAATAATTAAATCGAATAGTGATTAAGAAAAAGAAACGAATAAATAAAAAAGAGTTGCGTAAAAGAAAGTTAATCTTTTTTAGATTTAAAAATACTATCTTGAAGAGGAAATTGAAATAAAAATATCAACTATATTTGTGTATTTTTCTGACCACGGATGATATTTTTCTAATTTTTTGGGTATTTTATAATTAAATAGATTTTAAAAATTAAAAAAAATATGAAAACTATTTTTAATTCAAAATTGGTTCCTAAGGCTCAGCCAAGACTTTCAAAGTTGATTTTGCAATTTTTATGATTTTTAAATTAATTTTTAAAATAATTATAATTATAATTATAAATCATGTTTCAACAAGAACTGAAAGTATAGAGGAAAATTTCGTAGAAGTATATCGTGGAAAACAGTGATTTGCAAAAGTGTTTCGGAACACAAAAATCAACTTTTTTTTTGTTTTGAAAAGTGGTCTAAAAGTGTTCCGGAACACATAATCATAATTATTTGCATTACCAAATATATTTCTGTTCTTTACTGTTCCCGAGAACAGAAACAGAGAAACGGAAACAATGCCAAACGGACCCTAAACCAATGAACTACGTGGATCTATTTTCTCTCAACCTCCAAATTTCTAAGGGTGCGTACGGTAACGATCCATAAAAAGTGTTTCTGTTCCCAAAGTGTTCCGGGAACACTTTGGGAACAGAAACGCGTACGGTAAAAAAATGTTCTCAAAATGTTCCGGGAACACTTTTCAGAAAAAAAAAAACACTTTTGAAGCACAATTGGGAAACAACAAATACTTGTTTCTGTGTTCCCGGAACACTTTTTAGAAAAGGTTTTGGAACACTTTTGTCAAAAAAATGAAAAATTCTAAAAAATTCTAAAAAACTTCAAAAAATAGGAAATGGTTACAATCAACTGGCCATGACCTGTTTCGAGTCTTTCGACCCCCTATATTTCCAGAAATGACAGTTTTGCCCTTCCGGCAAATCGTACCCCAAAAAATTCATAAAAAATCAAAAAAATCCCAAAAAAATAGGAAATGACTAGAATCAACTGGCCAAGACCTATTCCGATATTTTGATCCCTGATCTTTCTTAAAAATTACGATTTCGCCCATTTCGACAAATTGTCTCCCAAAAATTGAAGAAAATCAAGAAATTCTGAAAAAAATTCTCAAAAATGGGAAATGGCCACAATCAGCTGACCATGGAATATTTTTGGTAATTCGATATCCAAACCTTCCAAAAAATGATGATTTCACCCTTTGGGCAAATCGTCCTCAAATCTTCCAATTTTACCTCTAGCCTTTAATCACGGGTTCTCTAAACCCCTAGGGCTACGTTAGGAGACCCTTATTGTGAATTGATGTGCGTTGACATGGTTCATTTATGTACTTGATTGCGCTTTCATTATACATGGTTAATTTTTTTATAGCTGATCATTTTTTTATAGCTAATCTTGTCCATATTGTAACTATAAACCGTGCATAAAATTTGATTTACTAAATTGAATGAGATTTAATTTAATTTTAATATATATATATATAGTTGCCTTAATTAAATGAAAAAATTGGAACATATTTTTTTTGCGGTTACCATACGCGTTTCTGTTCTTTTTTTGTTCCGAGAACAGAATTTTTTTACAGTTACCAAACGCGTTTCTGTTCCCAAAAATCGTAGCCGAAAACAGAAACACAAAAAAGTGTTTCTGTTCCAAAAGTTGTTCCGGGAATAAAAACGTTATCATACGCACCCTAAGTGACCCCTTCAATTCTATTTTCGCTCAGCCCTCATCGGTTCCCATTCCCTTCCTTGAAGGGAAAAATGAAAAATATTCTAAATATCATTGGTCAAACCTTGCTTTGATACAAAGAAGTGCACTTTAAGAGCCTTTATTTGAAAAAATGATGGGATTTCGAATTCTTATTTGGAATTTTCTTTTCATTCAAAGGCTTTTATGTACTCAACTCATCTGATCTCTTATACAAAAATGATACAATTTTATATTTATTTTACTTTGCCTTTTAGCTTTATTAATCAGGGTCATTTCCTCTATTAACTGTGGTTAAACCTGAAGTGGGTAACCACAGAGTGAGAGTGAGAGTAGAGTTGCCTGCATAATCGGAACGAAACAAAAGAAATCGAAACCCTACGACCAGGACTCTCTCTCTCCCTCTCTCTCTCTCTCTCTCTCTGGTTGACGAACGAGGAAGAAGAAGAAGAAGAAGGCGATCATGGCGTTCACATCTCGCATCTTCTCCAAGTCTCGGCAGGTGAGGACCCCCCCAGATCTACGCGTCTTCTGTTCGCGCTTTCTCTCTCTCTGTTCTTCAAATGCAGTCGCAATTTCCGGTCGATTGTGCTTTTTGTTCGCACTCGAGAAAACCGGAATTTTTAATTCTTGGGTTCTTCGATCCGGAGCTAGCAATTCAGCTAGGGTTGAGCGATTTCGAGGTTTTATTCTCCAGGAAATGCAGTTTCCGGGGCGAAACACACTCGATTTTGTCAGTGGGGAAATCGGTATACCGTTGGTGCTCTACATTGGATGTAGAGATCGGACTTTTGTGTTCTGCAAGTCGCCATTTTCATTCGGGCGATCATTGTTGATCTGTGCCGTTATAGAGTACCTCTGTCTGTTGCTTTTCATTGCGGGCGATTTGCTTTGGCAATTATGTTTCTGTGCACTTGAAGAGAACTGTGCGTGACTAGTAGTAATTGACGAATTTTTTTTGTTTTTAGTTTCTTCCTAGATGTTCCTTTTGATTGCTCACGAACTTCAGAGCACATGACTAGCATCAGGAGTTTTTTCTACTCTACTTAGTTAAAAACAGTGCCTTCAATTTCATCGTGCCTACTTTAGATGGAAAGGACTGTCGTATTACGGTCCATTAGCGGCAGCCTACTGCACATTTCACAGCACTGTTTAGTTTCTTAATAGATTTGTCAGTTTCTTTGGTGACATTGATTAATTTGACATGCTTATGCTTTTATTCGCTCAGTTGTGTGGTACTCAGACAATTTTACTGCGGGACCATGCTGTCCCTGTCCGTTTCTTTGCCAAAGGAGCTGATCCTCCTGCCCTCAAGGGAGATGGTGAGTCGTCATAAACTTTTGTCTGTCCTGCTGCATTTTTAGTGAAAATCAGTGTCTTTCATGAACATTAAGTTAGTTATCATCGCTTTGCAGAAAAATGCTGCATCTTTTTAAGGTTAAAAGATAGAACATGCTTCTTATATTCTTAAGCTACTCTTCCACTCTGTAAAGTATGATGCATGTAACCTTACCCAAGTTCTTGCTGATGCAACTGATATAATTGCTACATGAGCGAAATTTTCCGCAATGGTAGCTGTGGAACATCATTAGTTTGACTGAGGACATGTCTTGACACTTCCCTGTGGGAATTCACCAGGTGAAGATAGCTGTAAAACTGAAGTAAAATTAACTTTGGATGTACTTTCACGTTTCTATGATTGACGTAGAGAATTCCCAGCACCAAGGCTTATCACTAACTGAGTACTGACATGGTCATTGTTAAAAAAGAGATGTTGAAGGGTATCTTTCTGGAGGTCAAGAAGAAGTTTGAGACCGCCATAGGAGTTCTGAGGAAGGAAAAAATTACCATTGCCCCTGAAGATCCAGCTGCAGTGGCTCAGTACGCGAAGGTCATGAAGACAGTAAGAGAGAAGTAATCTTTCTGCTTCCTTTTCAGCTTACCCTTGCAACGGCTTTCTCTTGCATCATGTTTCAAGCATTGTCCTTTGTTCTATTTCCTCGGAAGTAAGAGGTTTTTGCATTAGTGTGTATTTTGCGTCTTGGATAAGATTGTAGATGCTCCTACTATTTCTGAATTTGTCTTATATGTTTATCGATGTTTGAAATGGAGATGGAGCAGGTGCATAGCGGTGGAACTTTTTAATGTCACTTTGACATATCAAAGAAAATTACTCATGTGTCTATTACTTTTAGGTTGAGGATCTAATAAATGCCATCTCTGGAGTAATTACTCGGTTTATGAGTGCTAGATACGAGTTATGGTCCAGGCTCATGTGTCTATCAATATGCCTCCATGTGTGGCCATTTCCTAATTTGTAAGCTAACTTAAACTTTGGGGATTGGCAGGATGAATTTGAGTATGTCTCTGTTTGTTAAGGAGCAAATAGGATAAGTTATCTGATCTCTTAATTGGTTGTGTAATGAACTGATTAGTCCTGGTCTTCTATCCCACAGGGCAGACTTGTTCTCAGAATCGCAAAGGATACAGTACACAATTCAGACACGTACGCAGGACATACAAGATGCTCGTACATATCTTTTGACTTTGAAGGAGATTCGAATCAAGTATGTTTACTCTGATACGTAATGCTTGCTTCTATATTTGTAACTTTGTAAAACCAGTGCCTAAACCAGTGCCTAGCTTCTTTCTAATGGTCCAGAATTTTATGCATGAACTACTTTACTATACTATTTTTTTGTTCTGGATTTGTATGAAATGCTATGATAATGTCTGCTCGTATCATATGCTTGTACATTAAGTGAAAACGATTTCTTTCTGTACTTAATTTTGTTGAGTACTTAAACCTAATGTGTTTTGCAGGAGAGGTCTTACTGATGACCTTGGTGCAGAGGCAATGATGATGGATGCATTGGAAAAAGTTGAAAAAGAAATTAAGAAGCCCCTTATGAGAAATGACAAGAAAGGAATGGCTCTTCTCATGGCAGAGTTTGATAAGGTCAATAAGAAGTAAGTGCTTGTGCTCTTATTTCTGGGTTTTATTGTATAATGTGGCACGTTCCCGCTAGTTTTCAATTTAACTATTTTTTTAAAACCCTTATTTGTTGATTTAAATTTTATTGTGTGTATAAATATCACATAGGGATATGGTTGTTCGGAATTAAACTAATCTCAATGGTGGATTAACAAATGATAATGGAGATTTATTTGGTTGTGTGTCGGATGAGAATAGCATCACATTCTACATTTACTGATATATGAGCCAAACTGAAGGTATACCGAAGTATTACTTGTTTAAGGTAGTTGAAGCGCTACTCTGTTAGCATTAGAGACTGAATCATTTGTTACGCTAGATTTAGCACTTTTCACTTGGAAGGTGTAGAAGCATGTCTCCTGGAGACAATTTACGTCTCTTCTGTAAGTGCACTTGCCGGAGTCAAAGTGCTAGTTGATAGCATGGGTGCTAGATTCTTATTCTGCCGTTTGATTTTGACTCAATTCTGACTCTGGTTGGATGAGAAACTTTGATAATTTTTTGTTGAGCTGGGTTTTCCACAATCATTCAATGCTTTCCTTTTTTGCTCTGCTTATGTGTAGCTTCTTTAGCTTGATGTGCTGCTTATGACATTTTTTTTCGTCATGATGTTCTACTTGTGACATTATTTTATGTCATTTGTTACGCTAGGCTTGGAATTCGCAAGGAAGATCTGCCAAAGTATGAGGAGCAGTTGGAACTTAAAATTGCCAAAGCACAATTGGAGGAATTGAAGAAAAATGCTCTTGAAGCTATGGAAACTCAGAAGAAGAGGCAAGTATTTCTGTACTTCCATCATCGAGGGGAATCAGTTTGTCTCGTTATGTGTAGATGGTGCAGTTTTTATTTGTGTAGATGAACTTATATTGACCCATCCTTATGTTACTTGAGAACATTGTGCATGTGCTTGAAATGTCCAATTTCTTCTGTTGTTTGCTGAAGATAAGAGTATATGGAAATCATCATTATACTTAGGCTCCGTCTGTTTCGTGGAAAATGAATTGTTTGGAAACTATTTTCCTAAACACGATTCGCTTATATCGCTAAAAAAAATGAATGAACCAAAATATTTTTACCGTAAAAAACAATCTAGAATTAAATTATTGCCAATAATAAAAGCATTTTTATTGGCTAGTTATTTTAGGCGATACAAGCGATTATTTTCAGGAAAATATTTTTCAAATCGTTCCTTCTCCGTGAAATCAAACGAATCATTAAATCGTGAAGAGATTCATTGGAAGCAAATAGAAAAACAAAATGCTGAAAGAAATCCGTTCTTAATTTATCTGGAAACCATCATTGTCTACAGCAATTTCTTTTAAACGATAGTCATATTTTGTAAGTAGACATTTGTTTGACCGATAGTCCGTGCTGAGGAGAAGTATGAATTAGGTGCAAATGCTTTTGACTATTTGTTTTTTAACAACTTTTAGCTATGTTTCGTTTCAGGGAAGAATTTAAGGATGAGGAAATGGTTGATGTGAAGTCCTTGGATATCAGAAACTTCATCTGAGGCAAGATTCTGTTCAAAGGGTTGATCAATTGTTGAAAGAACGGAGAAGGAAAGTTAGTTTGACAATGCTTTTGCTTCTCCTTGTTTTCTTCAATAAAGTAACTGAATGGAAAATGCTATCCCGTGACTGAGACATTATATGCTGTTTTTAAATCATAAAATCACATACGGCAATGTCACTAGGAGAGGGCATTTCTTATTTTGTTAATGCACTTTTAGACTTGATGGAGGTTTTTCCTCTTTGAGTCTGGCTTGCATTAGATTGGAAGGCTGCTAATGTTGACGGATAATGCCGGCTATATTTGTGCTGAGTTCATAAAAATAGTGGCTCCTTGATATGTCATTGTTGGGCACATCGGCCATTCTGCTTTGAGTTATTGGATCTTCGGATCATGTCTTATTTGCAGAACAGAAAATAAATAATGATATGATCTAAGTGCTGAGATGGCACTGTGTTCTGCATCAGCGCAGCTCCGGATTTTTTTTTACCCTTGAAATGGTACTCGAGCAGGCGAGATCACATTTGACAGTCCTTAGTATTGTCTTGCAGAGTATCTTACATGGCAGTGGACTCTTCCATGGGTCATCTTTCGTGGTTAATGGTTATTTACTGGTCAGGACATCGTCAGTTTACTTACTTGATTCTCATTGGTGCTTTGCTCTAAAACTCATTTGAAAATCCTCTTCCAGTTTTTCCTTGAATGGGCAACAAGGTTTCCTTTTCGGGCTCATCTTTATGTGGATGTGAAAACTGGAGCTGTACCGCTTTATAAACCCAAAGTTCACCTTGTTCACCGGGATCATCGGGAGCAATGCAGCCGTACAATGTCAGCCAAGGACCCAATCACGGTGGCCACCGTTTGGGTATGGTGGGCACATAACATTTAACCAAACAAGGGAAAATTTCAAATTAGGACTTGAAATTTTTTTATTCTCAAATAAAGTTAACATTGCTTTAAATAAAAGCTTGAAGTGGATGTTTCGTTTAAGGAGCCTGAATTGATCATAGAGTTTCAAATAAAGGACATAACCTAAAGGGCAATTTCATCATTTCTCATTTTAATTTTTCTATTTTTCTTTTAAAAATCAACAGACAAGTGGCCGCTAGCCCACCGCTAGTGGGGGTTGGCGAGAATGATGAGGGCAGCAAAGGCAACGCTTTGGTGAGGGTGGCAACCCCACTGACTAGAGGTCCTCGCCAAAATCAGGAAAGGGTCGAGCCTTCTTTCGGATCTGAGCGAGGGCCGATGACCCCTGCCCAGGGTCGAGCCCCTCCAGAATTTGGATGAGGCCCGACGACCCCCAAGGTCATCGACCCGTCACCCAAGATTGAGGGTCACCAACCTTCTCCCTCATCACCATAGTCCGATCCTCGCTCCTTTCCCTACAGGCCCTCACCTTTGGTCAGTGGGGTCGTCGACCCTCGCCAAGGCGCCGACCTCGACCTTCGCCACCCCGCCCCCTCCCCCTCCCCTCCCCTCCCCTCCCCCCACGGTGGGGCGACACCCATAGACAGGAAGGGCAACCCTCACACCTTTGTACGTTGTCTCTTTTTAAAATTTTAAAAAAAAAATTGTTAATTTTTAAAAGAAAAGTATAATAAAAAGAAAAAAATCAATTAAACAAAAGACGAAGACATTCTTGAAATCAAGCCTTTTTTTTGAGATTTCGTGGCTTATTCGAAACAACGATCACTTCGGACACTTACTTGAGAAACGAGGACACTACACTTCGGGCCCTTATTTGAAACAAAATTC
Source organism: Rhodomyrtus psidioides (assembly GCA_021437785.1). Lineage (NCBI taxonomy): Eukaryota > Viridiplantae > Streptophyta > Magnoliopsida > Myrtales > Myrtaceae > Rhodomyrtus > Rhodomyrtus psidioides. Next base: position 3,324,567 of record JAILYB010000073.1, read on the forward strand.
ACTTAAAGCCCTTATTTGAGAAAATGAGAGGAGCCTTTTCTTGGAATTTTCCCACTGAACAAAGCTAGTTGCATGTATACAACAACAAAGATTCTACCCAAATGGTTCTTCCACCCATAAACAAATGACTGCAGTCGGTCCCTTGATACACTAAGAAAATTGTGCGCTGCTAGCAATATCACTGATTAACAACACGAATATAGGCTTAGGACTTCCTTTTCTTGCCGGAGTTGGAGCCAGGGTTGTTCCTGTCTCGCTTTTTCCCACTCTCTTGATTCTCTTTGTGCTTTTTATGTTTCTCCATTTTCTCTCTACTAGATTTGACACTGATAACGCCACCTGAGGCTATCTTACCTCCATTTTGCAGAGCACCCTCGAAATCAGTTTCTCTGCCAACAATGGCATACTGTTGAAGAAATTCAGGGTTTAGGAAACCCTCTGTTTTGGTCTTCATCTCGTCCTAGCATGGTTAAGTCAAAGTTAGTGCAAGGAAAAGTAACAAATGACAAGGGCATTGACCAATATCAACAGTACCTCAACTTTCTTCGCTGCCTCATTCAGATCTTCGTCCACAGATACACTGTGTGGTTCCATGGTGACCTGAAATTGGAGATCGAAAAATTAATAACACTGGTACATCCGCTCATGTGATTTATGCGGTTGTTACTAGTTTGATTTCCATTGCAGAGGGTATTACCCAACTTCTTATCGTCATCGATGACAGTCATCAAGCACAAGGAACTATTTCGTAGTGCTACAAATTTCTATCTCAAAGCTCATCCTAGAAGACCCTTCAATATAGGAAAAGTTTTCTGAAGAGGAGGGCAACAAAATCTCGCCATGAGAATATAATTGAAAACACATCATGACAAACGACAAGTTTGTTAAGTTACCTCTTTCAAGCGAGGTAGGGCAGAGTCTATCTCTTTTGCTGCAATAGCATATAGATGTTTGTAGAACTTCTTCATAACTTTTATGAACAAAGACAAAACTTGCTGCCTCTCTAACTTCATTTGCCCCTGTAAAATACAATTCCAATATAAAATCCACCATCCAAGTGAGTGGCAAGGAAATCCTCTGATAACGAGCTCACAAAACACCAGAACACCATATAGGTGCCTCACATTGTCCCAGAAAAAGTGACCTTATAAGCAGAAAAGGGAAAAATCATGCATCATGATGCTGGTGCAGTAGGCCCAGTAACCATAGCATCCAGTCATCAAATGGCGAAAGCGACTTTTTGCTAATAAGACTAGATGATATCTAAATTAGCAAAAATAAAGAGCAGACATTTGAGAATCAAAGTAACCCCAGTTAAAATGTAAAATGATTCACATTCCGGTGAGCTTGCACTTCCCTCTCAGACAACAACACTATGTTAAAATGTAAAATGATTCACATTCCAGTGAGCTTGCACTTCCCTCTCAGACAACAACACTATGTCAAAAGCTAGACATCTCTAGACAGGCACCATCAGATTAAGTGCATTGTAGCACTAGTTTAGACACAGCGCAGACTGCAAATCCACCTTACAATTCTATTCTAGCTTGCAAAGCACCAAAAGCAAATGACAAACCCAAACTCAAGTTCAAAGTTGAATAATGTGCACAAAGGTACCTAGCATGAGGGTACATGAACAAGGGCACAGACCTCAACATAACTGATGTCATGATGTTGCAATCCAATGCACAGCAAGACTGATGCCTGAGCATATGATAAAGAAACTGGAAGCTTCTCCTGGAAGTATGTATGCGAAAGAATTGGCACAGTATCCAGAATCTGTAAATTATTAAGGGTGCATCAGAAAACATTACAGCTTGTCAAATAAAGAATCTAATGCGAAGTATGTCGGATGACACTTCGATTGTGCTTATAAGTTGACTGGGGGCAAATGCCATATAATGACAAGATATTATAGCGACTCCTTAGTATTGCAAATAAGCCACCTCCTTTGATAGTTTTTAACAAAACAGCTTGCTGGATTCTTAATTCAGCGTGAGGAATATTGCGCCACAGACGGAAAGAAAGGGCTTACATAGCAAATCCCAGTCCAAGTACTCTAAGAAATGAGTTCAATGTCTTTTCTAGGAACGATCTCAGATAACAAATCCAACTTTTGCATATACACGTGACACGGGCCGGGTGTTCTGTGTCCCAGATGGGCAAGTTCTCCCGTACTCGGATCCCTTTGTGGGTGGAGCTTGGGGTATCATCATGGAGAAAGTGTTGAAGAGGGGAAAAGACAATTGGGTCAGTGGGAGTTGTGTCGGGACGGGTTTGTACTAGGAGTTCTAGGTTAAATAGAATATACCAAGAGGAGCTTTGAAGGCGGGGTTGGCCTCCCGTGTACAAACTGGTCGGAAGCTGATGCCGCTCTCCTGATGAGGCCATGGAAGGCCGAAACCAGTTGTTGTGTGTAAAGGGATTCTACTCGTCTTACTCGATGTAATGGATGCCCAAGCTAAGCTGTGCGAGGTATGATCCAATATGGGAAAGCTACTCGCCCAAGTGTTCTATGGAACAACTATATGGGGAAGGCTGGCTTGGCGTGGCTTGCCAACCGCCGCACGGGCTAATTCGCGATTGAAATTTGTCCGTCCGTGACACATGCATCATGCTTTCCATCATTATTATGTCTCACACTTTTTCTAACATAAACTACTGCTGTCCAAGCATGTCTGAGGTCAAATGGTTCTGAAATCGGAATGAAAATAACAGACCTCAAAATACTACAGAAGATCGTCTTTGTTCTTACCATATGATAATCAGCCAGATTATTAGTATAAGCTTCAAGTCGTTTCATATCATGTGGTGCTAAAATTTGGCTGAGATACCCTGAAATTCCTTCTGAGGTTGATGGGTTAATTTCCTCATCATCAAAGTTGATCTTCGGATCCAATATGCTACAAGAAGCAAATTCATTGAGACAAAAAGCATTTCAAGCGAGACTGATTGAAAAGAATGTAAGCAGAGTGCAGAATAAATTAACTTACCTCATAGCAAGTTTATATTCCATATTATGAAAACTATAGCTCAAAAGCCTTGCAAACCTTTGCTTGAAATCTGGCATTTTCAACAAAATTAAAGGATTTTAGAGAAGATCAACACATGGGGACCATAGGAAGCAATTAAAGCATCATCTTGAGACGCAAGAATTACCTTTATAAAATGGACTAAAAAACCCCCACCGATCAGATCCAGAAACATCGATATCATCATTTTTTAAAGGTTTCAAAACCATACAGGTGTGCTCACCCGTCACAGTATTCTGTGATGAAGAAGAAAGGTCAAAACACTGCCCAATCAGGGAAAAAAGGTCACATATTCAATGTGCTTCAGAGAAGTCATCTTAACTGGAATCTGGCCAATATAAAATGGGACAAACTTATGTTTCCTCCAGAAGCGAAAAAGGTCCAGAGTAAGACCAAAGGAGACGCCTATATAGTGGAGCTTTTCAGGCCGTCTTTCACGAAGATGTACTAGCAAAGGTGGAAGATTAGCTCTGGGTTTTATATTCTCTTCCAGCAAAGATGCCTGAAATCACGTCTGATGTGAGAAAAGAATCAATCAACAATTAACGTTAAAACCAAGGGACAGCTTAAGTACAACGAATTTGTACTGTTGTGGTAAAGACAAGTAACAGAATCAACATAATCGAAATACCAGAGAAGAATTTTTTTTTCCTGACTATCTCTTAAAATGACCAAAATAATTCTAAATCTGAAATGGATTTGGATCTAATCATACATAGATAATGCAGTTCTGGTCTTAAAGTCCAAGGTCACTCGGTGCTTCTTGCAGAACTTAGTGAGGAAAAAGATAAAACTAAAAGATACAGCTCTACTCGCTTCATGGAGTCACTTCTATGCTGCTCATAAGACATCGAACGCCCACGTTAAAAGACTGGGTATAGATCCAATAAAAAGGAGAAGGCAAAGGGTTGCAAACTTGCTTGTAACATGGAAATGCACTCGCAGAATGTTTTACTTGTGACTTCATATTATCTCAATGACTTGTCTTCTAAAAGCTTGTGGATTGTCAAATCTAGAGCTATACAAAATACATTTCAACTTGCAAATGAGGAACAAAAGGAACATGCATATGTTTAATTCTTCTGTCGAACATTCTAGAATGCTAATAACCAACTTAAACTAAGTCAATACTCAATAATTGACAGTGTTCAGCAACAGTCAATAACTTAACATATTCAACTGCCCCTCGTCAGTCACAGTTTGGGAAAAGGCACTCCTCAAATCTTGTCAACATAACACCTCCAGTGCCTAATCATAAGAATCAACTGCATAAGTTCAAAAATCAATGCACCTTCTGTGCTGCTTCTGTCACCCTGACTGGTGGCTCCTCTTCCATATTTTCAATCTCTGCTTCTGAAATATTTGTCAACTGTCCTTCAAAGTATCTGTGTGAAAATTAGAAATGCATAAGTCAATACATTTAGGACAAGTAACTTTTAATAACTATTATCCCAGTTAAGGAGTATTGTTTATTAACATCTACTAACTTGACTTCTACTGGAGCAGGCATGGAGCTTCAGTAGTTTTAGTAGATATTATGTTCACTGGGTTATCTATAGCTGTATCAACTGCATCCTCTAGAAAGATTACCCTTTCTCAATGTTTCATCATAGATAAGAGGGGGCAGAAGAACACTACAAGTGTCAATATTTGTGTACGACGCTCACTTTAGTGCCAATTTTTTTCACCGGCTCATTTAAGTGTTAATATTTGTATCCGGCGATCACTTTAGTGCCAATTCCGGCAAAAAACAATTAGTTAAGTGTCAATTCCGGCCAAATAATATACGTGGCATTTTTTTATTAATTTTTTTGTCCAGATAGCATCCACATGGCAATTTTTATAAAAACTTAGTCTAGGTGGCGTCCACGTGGCATTCACGAACTTAGTCTAGGTGGGGTTCACGTAAATGCCACGTGGACGTTTCACTATTAAAAATAAAATAAAACTAAAAATAGCCAAAAAAAAAAATGAAAAAAAAATGAAAGTCAAAAAAAAAAAACACAGGGGACAAAAATCTTAATTCAATCCGCCAATAAAAATCTCCCGAAACTTGACGATGATCTGGGCGATGATCATTTTTTTTAATGGCGATGATCATTTTTAAAAGTAGTTGATCTGGGCGATGATCCCTCTTCTTCTTCTTCATCCTAATTCAATCCGCCACAAAAATCTTTTCCCGATTCCAAACAAGAAATCAAAACAATTTTCAATATTCGGTTTTGGTTGAAATCGAATTCCCAATTGCAGAATCGCATCTTCTTCTTCTTCCTCGCCTCTTCCTCTTCTGCGAAACCCTAGAAAGATGAAGGCTTCCCAATTTGCAGTCCTCGAATTGGATCGGGAAGTCGGGGTTTGGGTACGGTGCCGTCACGGACGACGAGCGAGAAAAGGTTGAAGGAGTCGTGGAGGAACCTACAGCTAATGCCGTTCTTGCAGAATCCTCTCGCGAAGTACAGGCACGACCTCCACCCAAACCCGGAAAGACCCGGCTTGTGAGCCGTCGGGGGTCGGCGAGCTCGATCGTGGCTGGCCGAGGCCTCGCGGCCCCACGGCGAGGCCGACCTCGCCCAGATCTGGGGGAGGTCGAGCCTCGCCATGGCTGGGCGAGGCCGGAATCGCCCAACCCCAACCACGACGAGCGGTGGCTGGGCAATTCCTGCCCCGCCCAGCCACGGCGAGGTTCGACCTTGCCCAAATCTGGGCGGTTCCGGAATCGCTTCCGTGAGTCTGATTTGGGAAAATTGGTTGCGAAAGAGGAGAAGAGGATCTTCATCAGCGGAAATCAGGGTTTGGCGCTTTTGCTCACCGGACATTAATTTGATGCCCGGGTCTGTTACATCAGCAGCCAGATCTCCAACAAAAATTGTACAGTCAGGACCTTCATCTTGACGCCTTAGCTGAAAATTCTGGTCAGAGCTTGGCATCAAAGTTGACAGATGAAGGTCCAGTTTAGCCGAAAATTCTCCCTAGGACCTTCATCTTGACGCCTCTCCCCAGAATGGCTGTTGCTGGGCGAGAACAGCCCAGCCCTGCCACGGCGAGGCGACCTCGCCCAGATCTGGGCAAGGTCGATCTCGCCTTAGGTCTTCGAGGCCTTTGCGAGGTCGCCGGCGCTCGGCGCCCCCCACCCCCAACCATCATCCCCCACCTTTCGTGCCACGGAGAGCTTTCTCTGCTTTTTGTAATTTATTTTTTGCTTTTTTTACTGTTTTAACTTTTTTTAGTTTCTGGCTTATTATGTGAAATTTTTTATTAATTTTTGGATTTTTGTTATTGCTGACTAGATCTCCGGCAAGCCACGTCGAGCCACGTGGGACTTGGCACTGAAATAACAATTTTTCAAAAAAATTGGCACTTAAGTGATCCAAAAAAAAAATTTGACACTAAAGTGAGCGCCGTACACAAATATTGACACTTCTAGTGTTCTTCTGCCGATAAGAGGGTATTTACTTATTCCTTTTCAGTTGCAGTAGCTCACCCAATGCATATTCCTATGGTTCTGTGATTGTAGTCTACATTTACTTTCTAGGACATGGGAGTTACAACGACAAGTAGCAATACATAAGTAGACAATATGAATGAGCACTCAACTAACCTCGTTAAGAGTTCCACAGCGGTTGAGCCATAACCAAGCTACAGTGTGTCAAGTGAAAGAGTAAGTAAACAAAAGAAGCATCATTAAGTAGATAGAAAGCTTTAAGGGAAATAGTTACCCTCATTGCACTAGGATGTGTGGCAATTCGCACGATCCTAGCACCAGATAGACTAGGGAAAACCGTGTCCTGGAACTGCTCAGAGAACTTCCATGGAATTTGATCTCCAGAGGGTTGATGCCCGTCGCTTAGACTTTTAATCACAGATCTACGAGATATTTGTCCTTCAAGACAGACCTAGAAAGGGGAAATTTAAATGTTGCAAATACAACAGAATATCCCATCCAATGGAATTTTATAATCGTATCCTTTACTTTCCTTAAAAGATTTGATCGACGCATACGACCATAATTAACAATCTCATTTTCGTCAAATATCAAAATGGTGTAAATGGAGATTCCTTCCATCCCCCACTCTACCGGGCAACAGTGCACAAGCACACATGTAAGCGAGAGAGAGAGAGAGAGATATATATATATATTACCTGTAGGACGCACAAGATGTCTGGCAGTTGATTCCTGGACTCATCAACAGGTCCTGCAAATACTATGTGAGGATCAAGGGGTACTAAAGGAAACACATTAAGCAAATCATATGGAATGAGCATACCAAGCAACACAAACAAGTGGTGTGCTGGAGCATCAGCCATTAATTGTAAATCATTCGGCGAGTTTTTGTAGTGAGATGCAACATATAAGGCCATCATCCTCTGCATATAGAGAAGCGAGTAAGGACCAATAATCCACATGCGATGATTTTGCACTCTGAAATCACATCAGATGAAACATAATACCTGTAAAAACAACTCGCTGTCCTTATGATAGGAAAAAAGCGTATCTCTATTTACATAGTAGAGATCACACTCACTGCGAGAGGGTAACCTACAAGGGAAAAAAAACAGAATTGTTATAGCTAAATATCTAAGAACTAAGTAGCTTCAGTCCGAAGGACACTGTAACAATAGTGTCTAACCTGGTAATATTAGGGACATAATTGGCAACATCAAGGCAAAGCAACGAATTGAGCCAGGATTCAATTGGATCACCAGAAGCATATCTGATAGATTCGGCCAGTTCAATCTTCTTGAAGAGACGACCTACATTCGTAGGAATTTAAAAACCAAGAAACTTACATGTGGACCAAAAGAAAAAAGATTTCGGTACTTCTTAGCCATATTCAAATATGTAACTTCCCTAACAACAAGCAATCTTTTTAAATTTTCATGTCCTTTATATTTTCAGTGCCTGATCCAGTCTGAAACTCGGACAGATCTTGAATAAGGAGGAATTAATATTAAACATAAAGATATTGAATAAGGAGGAATTAATATTAAACATAGCATAATGACATCAAAGAATCCATGTTGCTTGTCTTTGTTTGATTTGTTTTTTAGTGCTCTAGGATTTGTTGCTGTACAAAAAAAGTGCTCCTTATTTGGAGCCATATATGACTTTATCAGCTGGAGAAGATGTCCCAAAAGTTCGCCAATGAAAACAATTAATTTTGACCAAAATAAACACTTACTCAACCCATTTCCAGTTTCCGCAATTGGATCTTTGATCATCAACTGGTGAAGGGCAAAAGCTAAACACAACCAAATAATCATCACCCATAGTCCTAACTCCCATGCTTTCAGAGTTTAGTGTTTCAAAATTGGACCAGAATAGCCGGTTCAACTGGTTAAACCAGGAGAGAATCTTAGGTCCGGTCAGGTATTAGAGGTAATTTTTTTCCTCATTAAAAACCAAACGAAACTAGATTTATCTCAAATCGAAACATCAAAGCAGTGAACATCCAGTGACGGACAGATCTGGACAACTATAAATAGTTTTAAATGCTGGAGTGGAATTGAAAGGAACCTTGTCACCTCTGGGTCAGCCACTCACAACTGCACTCAGCCACGTGCCCTCTTCATCTATTTTATGCCAGAATTTGTTTATTGTAACTTAAGCTTGAGTTCCCAAGATTCAAAAGAAAAAGAAATATTGGTAATGACCGAAATTCAAACTGCCAATCATGTATTACCATCCGAGTTGGCAGACCTGTAATACTATCATATGGTTTATCCATACAAAATTGCTATATCATACGACAATCTTCATCTTAAATCCAAACTGGAGGTTCAACCAGTTGAACTATCAATAGTTAATCAGTTCTTTGACCAGTCCAGTTTTCAAGCATTCTAAGAATCCAGATATGTGACCTCAAATCTAAGAGAGAAAACTGACGTACAAACTATTCCAAGTTTAGGACCATTTTTTGTACAGACTACACTCAATAAGGATCTATCCAAGAGCATCGAGATATTGAAATCAACAGCTCTGAAGACCTAAATAACTGAGGCATCAAGAGAGTTTTCTTTAATGGATAGGCATCATCAATGACATCAACAGAATGAACCACATAAAAGTCTGCAACTAGGCAGATGAAGGTCTGGCAAATATTGAACCCATTATCTATGATCTCTAACCTTTACCAGAATTTAACTTTATGAACTAGCACAGACCAGCTTTTTGATAGACATAATGCTGAATTTTTAAATTGCATCCATATGGGCAATAAAATACCAACGAGGACGAACATTCCCTGTGTTTTATTTGAATATTACAGAAAAAAATAAAATGTCAAAATTACCAGTATGAGCTGCCTCAGCACCATTAACTGTTGCACGACTTTGCTCTTCCAATTGCTGTAGAAGTTTCAGTGATAAAGACCGCCCAGTACCTTCATAGCTGTTGATAGGAAGAACGTTATCAGTAGACGAAATTGTACCATATGTTCTGAATTACTACAACCCTTGTGCAAAAGTGTGTGCTATAAGCTGACAGTTCTTAAGCATATACTCACTGTAGAGTTGGTCTCAGTAAAACTGCCTTTAAAGCCCTCATCTCTTTTGTAAAATTGGTTATTAAGAAAAAGGACAAAAGGATACTTGTAGAAAGTCCATTGATTTATGTGCCTAACTTTTCAAAAAATATAATTTTTAAGTAGTTAAACTGCGAAAAAGGAAGAACATCACAGCAAGGAGGATGTTGTATCCTTAAGAGTGCTTAAGGAGTTGAAACAACGAACATTCAAGGAAAACTGTAATTCAGCTGTGCCACTCGATGAAATTCATCTCTCGCTTCTAAAATTATCAAAAGATGAGCACAACAGAACATACCCATTTACTGTGGATGAGAGGAACACCAGATATGGACCAAGCAATGATTTAACAACTGGCAGTGGAATTGCAGCTGCTTCATCAACAACCAACAATTCAACTTGGGAAAGCTTCTCATGCTCATGTGGTTGTATGTACTGCAAGATGCATTACCAGGACAACTCACGAGTAGAACCACAAAATAAGGGGAAAGAGAGAAGGGGGGAGGGGCAGAGAGAGAGATAGAAAGGGAGAGGGGTACTTGGAGCTCTATATGCTCAGAAAAAGCCATTAACAATAGATCTCGGAGTAGAACCAATGGTTCTACAAGACCATGATTGACCTAATTTGACAATCCACACTGATCATCTCCCCAGTCCAACAACTCATATTCCTATCAATCCAGATAAAAGCCGTAGAAACAATCCAATCTGATAGAGGATTGGATTTTTTAATGACTAATGATCTTATCAGACGTCTGCATTAAGCCGCTCAATGAGTACATGGCCAACAAGTATCTAGATAAAAAATGATGGACTTGCACACAATCTCCACAGAATGTACAATGCCTATTGACAAAAGGCAACACATAAAGAACAACATTCTGGACTTGTGCACAATCTCCACACAATGTGCAATGTGGATTGACATAAAGTAACATAGCATAAAATACAACATTCTTGGGTTCAACTATTCTCTCCCACCAACCTGAATTGTTTGTCTGTGCTGCTTGTATACATTAATTCTCACTATCGCCTTTTTAAACTCTGGATTGGCACTTCTCACCACATCATAATCAATATGTTCCTGATGCAGAATGTAGCAGGATTCAGCTGAAAGTTGAATATATAAAAAATCAAAAGTGCATGGATCTCATACGCAGTAGAACCTTGTCCAACAATAAATGTGGCTTGAGTATTAAACAATATCGAAAACTTGATTTCTAACGTATGTATTGTATCTACTTTAAATGCTACTTTTGTTTGGTTACCAAGTTATAATGTATATTTTTAAATCCTTTCAGCAATCTTGCACATTGAAGAGGCGAGAAAATGCATTGCAACATGAGTTTTAATAATTGCACATTAAATGACACCATCCATTCAAACGAAAATTAAGAAACTTGTGCTATTTATCCACAACTTCTTAGGGGTTACCAAGAATCTTTTCAAATCAATTAAACTGACAAACAATGATTAAAAATTCTTGAATTGTCACTCCATTTTGGAAACAATACATGCAGAAAAAACAGCAAACCCGAACCAGAAACCAATCATCCAGTCAGTACTCAAAGGTATTTTGGAAACAATACATGCAGAAAAAACAGCAAACCCAAACCAGAAACCAATCATCCAGTCAGTACTCAAAGGTATGGTTCCAATTTATCAGCACCAATCTGATACGTCCAATAGAATAGTTAACCACACTGGTCAATCTTCAGTTTTAACTCAGATGCAGGTCAAAGTGAATAATGGAGAACCCGACCATGGGAATTATCTCTTGACTATGATTGGAGATTTAGCCAATTTGGTTGTAATGTCACTAACAAGCACTACTAAATCTCGCATCACCTCTTGATTGTTAGATATGACTATCATGTGAACAATAACCCAAACTCAGACTGGGCGCAAACTGTGATCCTCTTGCAAAGCTAAGAAATTTTGGGAACCCACACAGTGAGATAAAGATTAATTGAACATACTAAGGAAACGGAAAAATATAATACATTACTAAGGTTAATCCATCCACAAGAGTATTCATTTGACTTTAATTGATTTGGGGGAAAAGCACAAGAAATCAATATTCTGACAGGAAATAACAGAATCCCCAGTTCATCGTTACCTTGCCTGGAACGGAGAGAGAGAATGGTCAACCATCACAACAACAATGACAATCAAAGCCCTTCAACCAAAACTTTATGGATTTTCAATGGAGCAAACAATTAATGCCAAAAAACCTCACTTCTCACAACAAAAGCTGACAGCTCAATTTAAACTTAATACAAGTGTTTGACCCATGACCTACTAAATTTAACAGGTGGGTTTCTTATTTTTTCCATATAGAGCAAGCATGTTCCATTCAACATATTAAAGTGGAGAGAAGCTGTTGACTCTGAGTTATCAATCATTCTAACTAGCAATAGAGAAAATAAGGGGGAAAGAGAAATGAGTGGAAATAAATGTACCTTGTATTCAAGTGAATAAAATCCCTTGCAAACAAATTCAAATAAAGTTTTCAAGTTCTCTGGACTTGGTGCAGTCACAAAGATATTTGAATACCTAGTACAAGAAAAAAAAACAAAACAAAAACCTTATTTTATCAGAATGATGGAAACGTGGAAGTGACAAAAAAAAAACTACGATAAAAATGAACAAATAATTACCCAGCAGCAATAGCACCAGCAATTGCTAAACCAAGGGCAGCAGATTTACCACGACCCCGAGAAGCAAGTAAAGAAATTGTATTACGTAGAGTCTTATCCAAAATTGCTTCAAGAAATGTAATGACAGCTTTCCCCTGTCCAAAGAGATTGATTGTACTATAAGCCACTGAAGACAGATGAAAGATTTATTCTAAGATGCACAGCAAATTGAAATTCAGAATATCCACCTGATCTAGAGTGCAGCATTTCCTTATCAATGGTCCGACAGGAAAATCATCATCCAGTTGCTCTTTTAAATCTTGTAGATCCCTCTCTGCTTCTGATAGCCCTTCAGAGTCCTTAAACCACCAATTAGAAGGCAGACAATCAAATACCATCCTATGATAGTCGTAACAGGAAATGCAGAAGGAAGAGCAGTACAATGTGTTGCGTTGGGCAGACCCAGTAACAGAGCTTACACTTACTACTTAGAGAATTTCCTATGCCAGAGTAAAGAGAAAATCCATTATCACCTCTTTTGCCGGAACTGGAGTAATTGATCTGATGTGAGAAGATATTGGTAAAACATTGAGCTCATCATCCATAACGACACATGATTTGCACGAAGCGAGTGATAATAAGAATCTTTCATTAAAGCGTCCAGTAGCCTCAGAATGGGATTCAGTACGGAACCTCTCGTGAACATCCTGTAATCACCGTATTATGTCAGGGCCAAACCACAAGATATTTCCATGAGGCCAATACCATACATCATAATGACGGTGTACAAAAACTACTCAATGAAGTGAGAGAAAGAGTACCAAACCATGAGATATTACAAGAAGAGTATACAACGTACCATAACCATGGTATAAAGACTAGTCAATGAGGATAGATTCCGGAGCAGCAACACAATCAACCCACCACCCTCCACTGTTTCGATTGTTCTGGCAAGTAGATTTGGGGTCAAAGCTTCAAAATCCTAAAAGAGTGTCAAATGTATTTAAGCATGCAATAGAAAGTTAAATGTTGCAAATTACTATGATTAGGGGATTGTTACTAGAACTGCATGCGGGGGCAAACTGGAAAAAAGAACCACCTGAAGTATGCACATTCCAAAAGTGTTTCCGAGAATTCTTTCAGAATCCTTGTACAGGCAATATGTCAACCCTCCACTTTCCACAAAGAGCGAAAAAGGGTCAACCTTCTCTGGATCCAAGAGCCCCCTCTGCATCAACTTTTTTACTTGCTTTGCCCGTTTCTTCTTGTGACTGCACATAGAATCGGAATCATACCAGTGACAACAAACATGTCAGCAGGTATTTCCATAATTAATAGAATGTACAAGTGATTATCAAGATAAGAGTGTACGACCGAGGACGACAGAATTTGGATGATGCCACTACCCTAACTTCATATAAGGACAATGATTTCTAATGACACCTGAAATATGACGAGGAGATGCAGTGTGGAGGTCTAATGCATTTGGAGTGTTCGGAAAGATGACAACCTGCTGAGTTCAAGCTTATCCTTGTAGCACCACAAGACAGTCGGCCTGGACTTGATCACGGCCTTGCTCAGCATATAGTGAAGATTCACAATCTGTCAAAGCAACAAAGTTCTCAACTTCTGCAATACAGTTCAAGAAAAAGGCCAACCCAGTTGGGTTGGCAAAGAGCAGGCCACGAAATTTGACCCAGTTCAAGACTTATGGAAAGTTGGCATAACAAAGAAATCGCAAAAGTTCACGAATTTAACCGCTCTTCCTAAACGCAGTGAACTAGCTCAGACTGGCAGGAGTGAATCAATACATAATCGAGCTCAAACATAATAGATTCCGGGTGAAGGTGAGTACCTGGTCACGGGACTTGTCGCCGACGATGACGAACACGGACCGGTGACGCGTCTTGACGCCGTTCTCGATGAGCGTCCTGATCCGTTCGTCCACCTTCTTCCTCATTGTCGATCGTTTTCGCTGGTTATTCCTCCCGGAAGTATCAGCAAGACGTGCAAGTACGTCTGAAATGCTCCCCAAAAGGCAGTGCAAGGGTTTAACAAGCCGGTGGAGTAGGGTTTTAGAGGTCGGGGAGAGGGGTTTTGCGTGAAGATGATGAGTACTGAATGGGAAGCGTCACGGGTCGGATCCGGTTCGGATCTGGAGTGACCCGTATGGTGCCCCATCAATGGTCGGGCCGAACGGGCCCTAAGAAGGTCTAGACGGGCCTAGCCGCTAGGCCCATGTACCTCTACTCTATCCTTTCAACCCATGTTATTATTTAAGATATTCATCTCTTAAGTAGGTCGAGCTCAGGATGATAAAAATTATATTTGTTATTTTATTTGGCTTTTGACAACGGGCCTGTTTGGTTCAGCATTTGAGATGAGCATTGGGGCTCTAAAGTCCCTTGGCCAAATGCAAATGCTGTTTGGTTCATTTTTTGGCTCACTTTAGACAGATGCAATTGCATCTCAAATGCTCTCTAGAGGCCTTTAGGCCAAAGTACCTTTGGAGGTACTTTGGGAAGTTGCATCTCAAATGCAACTAATTTTTTTTTAAACTTTATCACATTCACTTGCCGCCTTCGACCGCCACCGTTCATCGCCGATCGCCGTCACCGCCTCCCGTCGCTGGTGGTCGGCCTCGCCACCTGTCGCCGGACTCCGCCGCCGCCGGACGTCGATCGCCGGACGCCGGCCGTCGCTGCCACCGGTCACCGGACGCCAATCGACGGACGCCGGCCTTGGCCGGACGCCTGCCGCCGGACGTAGCCGGACGCCGCCGGACGCCGGCTGCCGCCGCCGGTCGCCGGACGCCTCCGCCGCCAGCCGCCGCCGGTCGCCGGACGCCGTCGCCGCCGGACGCCGCCGCCGCCGCCGGTCACAGCCACCGCCGGTCACCGGACGCCGCCGCCAGACGCCTCCGCCGCCGGATCCCGGACGCAGCCGCCGCCGCCGGACGCCGGACGCCACCGCCGCCCCGGACGCCGCCGCCGGTCGCCGGATGCCACCGCCGCCCCGGACGCCGCCGCCGGTCGCCAAACGTCGGTGCCGGACGTCGATCATCGGACGTCGGCCGTCGCCGCCGTTGATCGCCGGACGCCGGCCGCCATTCGCCAGCCTCCGTCGATCGCCGGACGACGGTCGCCGGACGTCGGACGTCGCCACCTTCGCCGCCGTCGTCATCGAAGGTCACTGGTCGCCGCCGCCGCCGCCACTTTTTTTTTTTATAAAAAATGTAAAAATATTTTACAAAGTATATTTGTCACCAAACGGCATTTACGCCAAAGTTGCTTTGAAATGCATTTCTAAAAAATATTTTGCCAAACACTACTTGCATTTTGGAAAAGATCTTTAGCCTAAAGGTATTTGCATTTTCTCAAAGTCCCTTGGCCAAATGCTGAACCAAACAGGCCCAACATATTTTGAACGGGATAAATTCAGATACCTCAGGATAAAAAGCTGAATAATCTATTCTCTCTTTTATGTACACATATGTGGATGCTCAAAAATCACGTGAATCAAATTTCAAACCCGATACTCTCCAGCTCACCCTTTTCAATATCTTTACCAGGAGGATCGCATGCAGGCATCTACCCCATATTAAAAGAATGAGATTATCCCACTCAATTTGATTAGATAATTGTAAAAAAAAAAAAAAAATAAGCGAACGAATATAAACAATGATCTAGCTATGTTGCCATGATGCTATTTGCGACCATCGCTTAGTAGTCGCATAAGAGTTTTTGCTATCCGTTGCAAGTACGGTGGCCGGTGCCACCAATGTGGTCACATTGTTTTAGTGACCAATTGTGGCAATCCCATTTTAAGGGACGGCGTCCGCGGCATAATGTTGTCGTCGCCCACGGATCATCCCATGAGCCAGATCTAATCCTTATCGCAAAGGTCGTAAAAATAAGGGTATAGAAATGGGGGCGGCGATTGCTCTATATGCCAAGTGGATTAATTTTTTTTTTCCTTTTTTCAAAAGTTATCCATCTATTTACATATTATTTTATAAAATCATGGTCTAGACTAAATCCAATCATCTGCCCCATTAAAATTGTATAGTACACAAAATCTCTAACTATTCTAAATTCTATCTCAATTCCAATCATGACCACCAAATGCGGTCTAAGGACATTAATTTTGTTATAAACAAAAAAAAAATACAAAACTTTAATATGTAATATCTCTTGGAAAGTTCAGAAACATATACGTTAGCTCTAGACAACGAACAATCAATCAAAGATGTTGGAACTTTAGATTGCGTATGATAGCGTTTCTGTTCCTACGAGCATTTTTTGAACGGAAATACTTTTTTGTGTTTCTGTTGTCGGCTACGATTTTTGGGAACAAAAACGCGTTTGGTAAGTAAAAAAAAACGCTTCTTCCGCCGCCGTCGGTCGGCGGCGGCAGGCCGCGACAGACGGCGGCGGCCGGCGACCAACGGCGGCGGTGGCGGGCGGCAGCGGGCGGCCGGTGACTGGTGGCGATATCGGGCGACGGCTAACGAGTGGTGGCCTCGTCGGCGGCGATGGATGATGATTCCAAAAGTGTTCCAAAAAATGTTCTAAAATTCAGAAGTAAATTTTTTTTGTTTCTTGAAAAGTGTTCCTTGGCATAAAAGTGTTTCGCGAAATATTTTTGGAATATTTTTGAACCATACGCATTTCTATTTTAAAAGTGTTGGAACAGGAATACTTTCCTGGCTATAATGCATACGCTGCCTTAGTATATACAAATAAAAATATTCTCTCTGCCCCCCATGTCTTTTCAAAGCCCTCCCAAAACCCAGCCACAGCGTACCCCTCCGCGTTTGCATCAATGGCCGATTGCTGGGCGGGCATGAGTCATCTCCGTCTCAACACCACTTCTCTCCCTCTCCGTTGGCCGAACTCTCATGCCGATCATCTCATCCCCAGGAGATGCAGTTCGCTCATCCACCCACCTCTCTCGCACCACCACCCTCGGTCGCTCAGATCCCGACCCAAAAGACTCCACATTTCGCCCAAAGCCGCCGACTTCAACTTGGCCCTAATCCCCTCAGATGACGACAAGCATGAACCCCACGCCTCCCTCTCGCCCAACGCGAAGTTCCTTCGATTCTTCTCTGAGAAGTTGGTGATTTGTCTTCTGGGGTCGTTCATTTTCGTGGGGTTTGTTCATCTGAAGCCGAGTTTCGCGCTGTCTTCTCCAGCGAGCGCCTCGAGTCCCCAAGCGGGTGGTGCCCAGGAGGAGGGAAGTGACGAGGAGGAGATGAGTGAGCGGCTCTTGGAGATGGACCCGATGAATGTGGAGGCATTGAAGGTGGTCTTGTATGGGAAGATGAGGAGGGGGCAGACCGAGGAAGCTGTGAAGTATGTGCAGAGATTGGTGGATGTGGAGCCGGAAGAGGTTGAGTGGAGGCTTTTGCTTGCTCTGTGTCATGAGACAATGGGTCAGCTGGGCACCGCGAAGAGGCTTTTCAGAGAAATCTTGAAAGAGAAGCCTCTTCTGCTCAGAGCCTTGCATGTATGATCTTTCCTTCGGACTCATGCTTCTGTTATAATTATTGGCTCATTTTATTATCTATATTGCACAGAAGATTCCACGATTTTTACTCGAAGTGGTATTAAGCGTATGGCCATTTAGAAATCTTGCATAGCTAAACTTAAGTTGATGGTTAGTGAAAAGAATGAACTTTGCACATATGAGAAAGTGGAGGAAGGTGATTTGAATCGGGCATTTCCATGATTCTAAACTTTGGCAGTTCTATTAAGGAGTTGGTGGGAGTTCTATGAGGGAGTTGGATGTAATTGGATGGTGAGACAAGCGCATAAAAGGATCTGAACTGCAACTACTGGGCCCTTCATTAGAAACCTCATTAGCTGATATAAAGAAAATCCACCATGGGATAAAGACTGAACAGATGATGCGGGTTTCCAGTACAATGAAGTGTTTCTTAAGGAAAAACAAAAACAAAAGGAAAAAAATGAGAGAGTGGTCAGACTAAACGCTAGAAATGTGGAGTTGGGGTTGGGGATATGGTTTAGTGAACAATCACTGATTTATTTGACAATAATGTGTTATTGGTATCGTATTGTAGAATTTTTGTTGAAACTTATGCTCTTTGTTTAATTCAGGGTCTGGCCATGGTGATGCATAAGAACCAAGAAGGGCCGGCTGTCTTTGAGATGCTAAATAAGGCTCTTGAATTAGCCCGCCGTGAGAAAAGAGTCACTGAAGAGCGAAACATCAGGATTTTAATTGCTCAAATGCATGTCATAGAGGTAGTTCATCTCTCCTGCTTGCTACCATTACACTGTTAGTACATTGCTATCCATACGTGCACTTTTGGCTATGTCAAGCTAAACAGTCCGGTTGGATTCACTGCCATGTTCTCGGTATTTTTCTCGATTACAAAAGCCAGATGACGGAAGGGAAGACCTTAACTCGCTGAAACAAAAATGGTGTTTCTACCTGCTTGTTGCAAGACTAGATGATAACTATGAGCAAGTAAAAGGAGGCGAATTCGACCCAAAAAAAAAGGAGGAGAAGAAAATATTGTACTAGCAAAGCTTGCCACCTTTTTTAAAGGCGATTTATATTTGTGTTTGCAGGGGGACCTGAATGCGGGGTTGAAAGATTTTCAAGATCTAGTTAATGACAATCCTCGAGATTTTCGGCCTTATCTTTGTCAGGTATGTAGCTTGCTCTCAGCAAATTGAAATCAAATCCTTACTTTGGTTCTCCTATATGCGGGTTTACCATTCCAGAGAGTATTCAGAGATACAAGCATTCTGCTTCCTTGATCCATACAATCACACCTCTGGTTTCACGTAGCTACTAAAAAAAATTTCATACCGACTACAAGTACAGATTATGATGGAAATACAGATCGATGTGACTAAATTATACTAAAATGGGCTTGGTAAATCCAACTATATTTTAGCCTCTTGACCCTCAAGTTTATTCCCAACATATGCAGGGGATAATATATAGTCTCTTGGACAAGAAGAAAGAAGCCCAAGAACAATTTGAGGCATATCGCAGCCTTGTACCTGAGGAGTTTCCGCAAAGAGGATTTCTTGACGATGTCGTTTTGGCAGCAAAATCAAAAACCCGGGAACAACTTCAGAAAGAGTTCAAAGCTGAATTTAGGAAGTGAACGGGTAGGATTCAACATTATCATCATATATATTAAGTTACAAACATCAAACAGAATTAAAATTAGCTTCCTTAGGGCAACGTATGGAATTAGTCCACATCCAACTAAAATGGCCAGAATTACATTAGCAGTGGAAGCTAGGTTTCTCTTTTTCACCAAAAAAAGAAATGAAAAATGAAAAGGCGGATTGGAAAAAGCTGGTCATTGTAGTCTTCTGTCAAAATTCCGCGCATTGCCACAATGGCTTTTGTGGATGGAATACTACAGATTCCTCATTTTTTAAGGTCATGGACAATCAGAAGTTCGTCATGATCATGAGATGCAATCTTAGAGGTCGGAAGTTACTTTACTAGCTTCACCTTTGGTATGACAGGAAGGTAATCGCAAATTGGTTTGCCATATATAGTAACCATAGGTTTAAGATTACCATGTTTGGACAAGTGACGACTAGAGTCTAGACTCTATATCAAAGTGCTTTATCACTCATTTACAAGAAACACACCACACAAAAGCATCATACAAAAATGACTTGTAGACATATCAAATGTTACATAGAACTTATTAAGGTGGCTTATACTAGAAACCCTGAAACTTAGACATCGCCTTTAATGGAATTACTGTATCCGCTTTGATCATCATAGTACTTGGACCAGAGCATGACACCTCCATATTTTGCGGAACCTTTGATGGCTGGTAGTACTTTTGATGTGAGATCTGTTACCGGTATGAAACCGCTTCCGGCTGCATCGGACGAAGCGGGTAAACCTAGGAAGATCTTAGTGGCGTGGATACTTGATGTCCATTGCTTCCATGCGTCTTCCAGATTGCCGATGTCTCCCGAGGAGTATTGACATGGAGGGTTGTTGTAGAATTGGACCCAGACATAATCAAATAGACCGGTTTTGAGGGCCCCGCCGACCGATGCATCGGGGAAAGGGCATTGAGGAGCAGCAGTCAAGTAAACCTTCTTCCCACGCTTGCTGTAACTCGAAAGATACCTGGCAAGGTCATCCCAGTAAAGGCCGGTCCCGCCTTCAATGTCGAAGTCGATGCCATCCAAGACCGCATTTCCCAATGGTCGAGAAGACGAGCTTCCCCCCAAGAAGTTGTTCCAGAGGTAGGTCGCCACTTGTCGTGCATCATCAGAGGATGCGAGAGAGTAGCTACCAGCCCCGCCTCCGATCGAGAGCATCACTTTGATTCCCTTAGCCTGGCATGATTTGATGTCGGCGCTCAATGCGGTACAAGGGTGACTGTATGGATCATGACTGTAAGGATCACAATGGCCAGCAAGGTTTATCATCGGGTTCCGACCGGCGCCGAAAGTAGCCAAGAAGGCTACATTCACGAACTCATACTTTCCCGTGGCACACGTGTCCGCCAATGTTCCTTCGTTCCCGTTTTGACCCCAATAGATAGAGATGCCTCCAGCATCTGACTCTGCCGCTAGAGCGAGCACTACCGCTAATATGAGCGGAAATAGTACTACTATGCGGTATTCCATTCTCGGTTAATTAGCTTGATTGCTCGTTGTCTCACTACTGAGAAATCAATTTGAGATTTGTAATCTTAATTTTCATGCCGAAAATCAGTTGAAGAATCATGGTTCTTATACTGGAAGTATAGCTCCAATGTGAAAGGAGTAGTTTGGCTTTTGGTGTTGGATATTCAGAGCGTGCTTTGCCGGTCACTCGGACCTCCATTTTTATCATTCTTTCGGATTGAAAGGCAAACCATCCAACATGATCTTGTCCGAGTGTTCTCATGTCGCTTAGCGTTTGTCTATGGCTTCCGGGTCCGGAAGAGCAAGAAAATAGCGTGCGATCTCTGGTGATTCTTGTCTTTTGGCGAGAGTGAGGGACATTGTGGTTATATTGTACTGAGTCCATCGTTTTCTTTTGTGCGTGCCTTGATGGTCATTTAAAAAGATTTAGAAGTCCGTTGGGCTACAATCAATAAGTGAATTTGGATACTTGATGATGACCATATTGGACACAAGGTGTATTTTACAAAGGAAATCTAATTGTGAATCATAATTAATAGCAGCGAAGTGTAAAACCGGGGTCCTAATCAAATCCGCGCTCAGCTTAGTGTTTGTGAAGATTCATGGAGAGGCTTGTGGGCACCGGAAATTACGAGTACGCAATTGTTCTTTTTTATGTGTAGTGGTTTGGCTGATTGATAAGATCATTGCATGGCATTCGCCGGAAGAATAGTAAATGTTTAAGAATTGCGTTAGACTAATGTAATTGCGGAGTCAAGTAATGTGAGCTCGTAACCCAATGAGATACTAAAATGATGAAATGTCGATAATGAACTATATCAATAAATGGGCCAAGGCCCTGAATTGTCCATCTCCATACTAGTTCTATGTGGCCCGCCTTGGTAATTGAGACCCAAAAATGTAATGTAATTTTTAGCATGTGATAATGTGAATATAGGCTTGGGAGATAACCCATCCTAGCACCTGTTGGTCTTTAGCCTACATCAACACACCATTAGCTTCTGCCTCAGTATTTCCAGTCCAGGTATTATACATACCTCATCATGTTAGCTTTTTATTGGAATCGATCAGTTGAATCTTGATAAATGTAAAACAAAATTTCATAACTGAGAATTAAGTGATAATCTCACAGGAGAAAAACTGGTAAATCACTTAGAATGATTATTGATAATTTCGTATAAGAGTTGTCACATCACTAAACTGGTACGTTACGTCAACAAAAATGGGAAAAAGGACGATATCAATGCCAAAAGTTGTGTACGAAAATCATTTTAGTGTTAAAAGTTTTCGTCGGATCATTTGAGTGCCAAATCGAAGACAAAAGGACCATTTTGATGCTTCCGGCGAGAAATTCCGGCCAAAAGTAATATGTGGCATTTTCAATTAAATTTTAATATTAATTGGTATTTTAGAAAAAGTCCACATGGACTTCTAAATTTAAAAAAAAATAAAATAAATTTAAAAAATAGCTTAATTTTTTTTAAAAAAAAAAAAGCAAAAAAGAACGATGTCCCTCGCCCAGGTCTGGCCAAAGGCCACCATTGGATGCCAAGCCCCACTGGTGTTGGTCGCCGGTTAGACCTAGGTGAGGGCCTATAGGCTACAACCCCCACCCTTGCCAGCCATTTCTAGCGAGGGTGGGTGACAATAGCGAGGGTTGTGCAAGCCCTCGCTGACCATGCCCCACACTCACTGGCCATTTTCGACGAGGGTGGGCGACGACGGCAAGGGTTGTGCAAGCCCTCGCCGCCTAATGTTGCAGAATTTTTTTGGGTAATGTTTTTCAAATTATTTTAAATAAAAAAATTTGAATTTTTAGCTTTTTCATATTTGTAAACTAATTAAGTTTTTTTTTCCACAAAACTAATGAAGTTTGTATTTTGTAATTTTTAATTCTTTTTTCAAATTTTAGTACTTTTTATTGCTGACTGGACCTCCAGCGAGCCAAGTCAGCTTGATGTATTAATAAAAAAAAATGTCACGTCAACGGACTTAGCATCTAAGTGATCATTTTTAAAAAAAAAATTGACACTAAAGTGATCCTTAAAAAAAATTTGGCACAAAAACGATCTCCGTACATAATTTTTGAACTGATATAGTCCTTTCCCAGATAAAAATTGGCACTTCTTTTTCTAACTTTGGTATTTTGAACACACACACACACACATATATATATATATATAAGAACATTTAACTGACTAGCAAGTCACAAAAGATATTTACTAAAATTTTTGGCATTTTTTCCCAAACTAAATGATAGAATTTTCCTTCCACTATATAGCATATTACCTACGAAAAATACACTTTGCTCCTTCAGTTTTGCACGTTCAAGTTCACACAGTCGATTGACCCTCCTCTATCCCTTTACAGCCCACATTAGCTTTCTCCCAAATGTAGCTACACATTAGCATATGATTAGTAAAGAGAAGGAGAGTGGAGATAGCCATCATCATCAAGCAATTTTGTGGACACCCACAACCTAATTCATTCCAACAAAGTTGTATTGATTGCGAAGATGTGGGTCAATTTGACACGGGTTATAAAAGTGTACAGACAAAGTGAGAAAATTAATTTCAAGAACCTACACTTGGAACTTCTTTTAGCGCTCACTCTGTCATTAGCCAGAATAAAGTGGCAAGACATCCTGCAGTTGTGAACCACCTTGTACCTTTAGGTTCAGCCAAGAACATGAATTCTTAATATAAACTCACTCACAAATCACAATTGTTGATTGTAAATGAAAGAATACTTCATTGTCAACCCCCTTCAGAAAGTACCTAATATGCCTAAATGCAGCAAATACTGATTGTGCATAGAGGAAAAAAGTTACACAGATGCCCCCCCTCCCCCTCCCCCCCCCCAAGAAAAAGAAAGAAAATGCAGTGAAGGTTCAAAGAAATATGTCAGAAAGAAAAAAAGGAGCTTCTCAAATTCTGCTGGACTTTGATATGAAAGAACATTAGCACAATATGCTTGGATGCTCTTTCCAGAAGCTATCTTCAATGATATTGGAGTGACTCAAAATTATTTTCTCGTTGACTTCTTCAAATGTGTCATTCTCGGGCATTGCATAGTGTTCTCCCTGCACATCAGCCAATGTATAATTTTTGGGCAACGGTTCTCGATGAAAATCCAAAGTTTAGCGGCAGTTAGAAAGTTAAACTTCGTCCAAGTACAAGTCTCATTCAACACTTGACATTGGTTGTGAAAGAGTTCAAATCTTTTCAATAAAGAAAGAAATTTGCAGTGATGAACAATGTCAAGAGAGGCATGCTTCAAATATATGAGATCAAGCTAGCTCTTACAGCCAGCATTTGTCACCAATTCTTGTTTCATCGGTTTGGCAGAGATAAAATTATATGTGATAACATACAAGAACAACCAACCTTTATACGAAATACGGAGGAACCCCGGCGGAACATTATGGGTAGTGTGTCGTAGTCAATGTTGAACTGTTTGATTAGAAGTTCATTCTTCTCTCTTGTCTGTGTGCCCTGAAAGGAAAAAAAAACACAGGATAAAAAAAATGCTAAAATATAATAAAAATCCTCTCACAACAAAATGAATTTATCAGCATCATAGTAGCTGAAAAAACGTTGAGCTTGAAAATGCTTCTGATTGTACTGTCTTTTGGGAGAGGGGGCCTGGGTAGAGAGTAATTATTACATGCTTCTGGAGCATTGCTCCTGATGCATTTCAACCAATGGATCTACGGAAAGACATTCAACGCATAATAGTCTCATAGATCCAACAGCTGAGATGTACTACAACTCTATGAGCAATGCTCCTGAAGCACCCAATAAAAATTTCCTCGGCAGAAAAGAGAAATGGAGACTGGAAAATGGACCCAGACTCTTAATAGAATGTCGGGAAGCAAGTAGACATGAAAACTGAATTCACATCAAATAAAATCCAAGAAAGTTGAATGAAGAACGGTTCCATTCTCCTTACCAAAAAAAAAAAAAAAAAGAACGGTTCCATTCTTTTGGCTTGTCAAGTACCAGAAGAAGAGATAAACTTACGAGATGTTCAGGTAGTTGATAAAGATGCAACCCCATACTTGGTATTTTTGGTACTTCCCAAAACACAAATACTTCTCTAGCTCAAAAAAAATCCAGATCAAAGAAGCCGAAACAGCAATAATAGAATGATAAAAAGTTTGCATGCGGTCATTCTAATAAATATTAGCATGGATAGGCACAACATGTGGTTGTAAGAGCGAGGACTGGAGAGTGCGTGTCTGCTGGTACATGGGCAGTGTGAGCAAGAAAAAGGGAGATTATGGGGACAATGAAAATAACACATCTACAGGTAGAAGAGCACTCAACTATACTGCAATTTCATACAAATAGTACGTTTTTCTGTATCATAACACGCCGAAACTATATATGGATTTTCTTTTGTGATAACCACCACCAGTTCTCTTAATTAGCAGTACATGTTCGCGAATCTACATTATTAAAAAAGAAAAAAAAGATGCAAACATTAGATTGCATATACATGGCAAACCAAGCTCTTCGCACCAAAAGTACACGATATGCACCAAGTTGAAGATAAACTAGACATGTGGACAAAAAGAAGAGCACCACTAAGATGGCATAGGCTAGTGACATTATGTTGAGAGAAAAAATTGAACTGAATGCTTGGTTAGGTCAATGTGACCCCAAGCTATATATTTATAATAAAGCCAAAAGGCCAAAAATTACAATATTGCCCTTATTGCTACTATTCAGAAAATAATAAAGAAAATAGACAAATATGCCCCTATCGGCTCAATACTCTCAACACTCCCCCTCAAGTTGGAGCATAAATATCACACATGCCCAACTTGACTAAAGCAGGATGAAACGATTTACTCCCTAGTCCTTTAGTGAACACATCAGCAAGTTGATTGATCACCAGACTGAACAAAGGGCATACAAATTAATCCACTCTCCAACTTCTCCTTGATAAAGTGTCTGTCAATCTCTACATGTTTTGTACGGTCATGTTGTACAGGATTGTGAGCAATACTAATGGCTGCCTTATTATCACAATATAACATCATAGGAAGATGAACGGATACTCCAAGATCTTCAAGTAATCCTTTAAGCCATAACAGTTCACAAACTCCTTGTGCCATTGCACGAAACTCTGCTTCGGCACTAGATCGAGAAACCACATTCTGCTTTTTGCTACGCCAAGTCACAAGATTCCCTCCTAAGAAAGTACAATATCCAGAAACAGACTTCCGATCTGGAGATCCAGCCCAATCGGCATCTGTATAAGCTTCAACCTTCAAGCCATCATGAGGAGATAAAAGAATCCCTTTCCCAGGAGCAGATTTCAAATAACGAAGGATCCGAAGAACAACATTCATATGAGTAGAGTACGGATCATGCATAAACTGACTCACCAGGCTCACAGCAAAAGCAATATCAGGTCGGGTGTGGGATAAGTAAATCAATTTGCCCACTAACCGTTGATATCAACTTTTATCCACTGGATCACCATCTTTTTCTTGAAGACGTGTATTAGCCTCAATAGGCGTATCAGAGGGGTGACATCCCAATAGCCCAACTTCTGACAAAAGATCAAGAACATACTTCCTTTGGGATAGAAAGACACCCTTTGAGGATCGAGCAACTTCAATCCCAAGAAAGTATCGAAGTTTTCCAAGATCTTTTATCTCGAACTGACTAATCTCATCACTATCATTCCCTGTGACAACAATGTCATCTACATAGACAATGAGAATAGTAATTTTAGCACCTGATTTCTTCACAAACAAAGTATGATCAGCATTGCTCTGTTTATACCCAACAGAGACCATAGCTCTCTGAAACCTACCAAACCAGGCTCGAGGTGACTGCTTTAAACCATAAAGTGCACGTTTCAGCTTGCACACTTTACCTTGTGTTTTGTCACAAGAAAAACCTGGAGGGATCTCCATATACACCTCCTCTTCTAACTCTCCATGAAGAAAGGCATTCTTCACATCTAACTGCTGAAGATCCCATCCCTAGTTAACAGCACATGAAAGTAGTACTCGAACAGTATTCAACTTAGCAACAGGAGCAAAGGTTTCTTGATAGTCAATCCCAAAAGTCTGAGTAAATCCCTTTGCCACTAATCGTGCTTTATATCTGTCCACAGTACCATCCATCTTTTGTTTAACCACAAACACCCACTTGCATCCTACCGGTTGTTTCCCAGGAGGAAGAACGACAAGATCCCACGTGTCATTTTTCTTCAAAGCATACATCTCCTCCACCATTGCTGCCTTCCACTTCTCATCTGCAAAAGCTTCCTTCCAATTTTGTGGAATAGAAACAGAAGATAGAGAAGATACAAAAGTACGATAAGAGCTAGACAACGAGTCATAAGAGACAAACTGGGATATAGGGTGGTGTGTACAAGTTCTAGTGCCCTTTCGAAGTGCAATAGGAAGATCAGAAGAAGAATCCATACCAGGAATAGTAGAATCCGGATCCGGAGGTGATGATTGAACAGGCAATGTATCAGTGGTCTTAACCTGCTTGTTGGTAATGGGCTCTCTACGCCGATATATCTTCAATGTCTTGCTACTATCGATAATTTTCCTAACAGGAGTGAGAGTAGACTCCCCCTGAAGTGGTTGCTTTGTTATCTCCCCTTGAGATACTGTCCTATCCTCTTGTATTGCATTGTTCTCCTCTAGGGAAGGAGGAGAACCTGTGGAAGAAGAAGAACACTCTTGGGAAGGAGGGGGACCATCAAAGACTATTGGAGAAGAATGACCATCAGAGACTATCGGCATAGAAGGGTAAGTAATATCTATAGGAACATCCAGATTAGGGAACACATCTGCACTAGGACACTCCCCCTGAAGAGGTGGAGCCGAATAATAAGAATTAGACTCGTGGAAAAACACATCCATGGATACAATGGTGCGCCTAGAAGGAGGATGATAACACTTATAACCCTTTTGAGTAGGTGAATACCCAAGAAAAATGCAGCGGAGACTACGGGGTTCCAACTTACTCTTGGAGGTTGTGTTGCGAGTATAACAAACACAACAAAAAATTTTTGGGGTAAGAATAAAAGTCGATGATCCCTGTAAAACATCAATAGGTGTGCGAAAATCAAGAATTCTCGTAGGCATCCGATTTATCAAATAGGTAGCAGTTAAGATAGCATCACTCCAATACCGAGTTGGGACATGACGGGCAAACATAAGAGACCTAGCAACCTCTAACAAACGTCGGTTTTTTCTTTCGGCAACACCATTTTGTGCACGGGTATCAACACAACTAGTCTGATGAATAATGCCATGATCAAAGAGATACCGTTGAAACTGACCCTCAGTATATTCAGTGTCATTGTCACTGCGAAGAATTTTCAAAGTGGCATTGAACTGGGTCTGGATCATTTTGTGAAAATTTTGAAAACAGTGAAAAACATCTCTTATGTTTCAGCAAATAAACCCAAGTGGTACGGGAATGACAATCAATAAAAGTGACAAACCATCAGTGACCGGAAATAGAAGTATGTCGGAAAGGACCCCACACATCAGTATGAATCACATGAAAAGGGAAACGACTTTTATTATTTGAAGATGAATATGTTGAACGAGTTTGTTTAGCCAAAACACAGGCTTCACAAAAAAACTCATCTTTATTACAAGCTGAAACGAGACTAGGAAAAACTTTTGCTAAAGTTCCTAAAGGAGGATGACCTAATCTGCAATGCCATTGATGAAGATCTGTCAATGCCGAATTAGCTCGATGAGGAATGGAAGACAAAGTTGAAGTAGAAACCCCACTACCCTCGAGCAAATAAAGACCACCATCTAATCTACCATGTCCAATCTCCTTCTCCGTTACCAGATCCTGGAAAACACAATAAGTAGGAAAAAAGGTCACTTTACAATTTAAGTCTCGAGTCAGAGTACTGATAGAAAGGAGATTAGTGGAGAATGATGGAATATGTAAAACAGAGGACAAAGGAAGAGTGGAGGAACAATTGATAACCCCTTTTTCCAGCAATGGAAGAGAGGGTTCCATCAGCTACGCGAACTTTGTCTCTACCAGAAGTAGGGGTATATTGATGAAATAGATTATAAGAACCTGTCATGTGATCTGTAGCCCCTGTATCAATGATCCATGGGCTGGAAACAGATGTATTAAACCCCCCACATAATATACCTGAAGTGGCTAGGTTTGAAGCAAAAGGAGAAGGCGAATTGGCAACCGTGGAGGAGGCAGCAGCAGTAGAAGCTTTCAGTAGACGTCGAAATGCTTGAAGTTCTTCCTGAGATAAACCGATATCAGTAGTAGATGCAGCAGGAACAATTTCAATATGATTTGCCTTGTTTTTTGCCTTTCTTTGTGCCCTTTTTGCCTCAAAATCTGCAGGTTTCCCATGTAATTTCCAGCATGTAGCCTTAGTATGATACGGCCTATGACAATGTTCACACTTGACCACTTCCTTAGACATATCATCAGAATGAAAGGACGAACCAAATTTGGCAATATTGCCAGCACTAGTTTGTAGAGCAAATCGATCAATAGAGGGATGAAGCATTGCTGTCCTCCGACTTTCTTCAGAGTGAACTAAGGCATATGACTGCTCCAGAGTAGGGAATGGAGACCGGCTAAGGACTTGAACACGAATCTGATCATATTCAACATTTAATCCTGCCAAGAAATCATAAACTCTGATCTTGTCCACATGCCTCTTGTAGGTAGCAACGTCTGCATCATTGGTTGGGTGATAATCGGCATAATGATCTAGCTCTTGCCACAAACTCCGAAGCTCAGCGTAATATTGAGATATAGTCATCTCCTTCTGAGTGGTGTCATGAACCTTTTTTCGAAGTTCATACACTTGCGCATCATTCCCAAGTTGACCATAAGTATCTCTTGCAGCCATCCAAATTTGTGCCGCAGTGTCAAGAAGCAAATATCCTTTTGCAATATGTGGCTGCATCGAGTTAAGTAAAAAGGACATTATCAAAGAGTCATTCGAGATCCACTTTTCCTGAGTAGTACCTAATGTAGTCGGCATCGTAGAAGTCCCGTTAATATGCCCTGTAAGCCCACGGCCTGCAATGGTCAAGAATGTTGATCGAGACCATATCAAATAATTTGTGCCGTCAAGCTTCACCTGGATCGCAGCAAAAGTAATATAATCTGTACGACCATCTCCAGTAGGTGTAGCGCCAGAACCCTCAGAAATTGTGTCTTAGAAGTCGACTCTTGATCAAACCACAAAAAAATCCCAAAAAAGGCCAAAACTTGGATTCTCCAGTAGGTGTAGCGCCAGAACCCTCAGACATTGTGTCTTAGAAGTCGACTCTTGATCAAACCACAAAAAAATCCCAAAAAAGGCCAAAACTTGGAACGAAATCCTCTGGTAGTAGTCTGAATTTGTACTTCAAAAATCAGCCAAGCCAGATCAAGGGAAGGCAAAAAAACCAAATTTTCCAGGACTTTCGAAAACCTGAAAAAAATCGATAATTCTGAATTTTCCCACAGAATCTGAGAAAAAAAATATGGTAGTTCACGAACTGCAGTACTTTGGTCTTCACAACAAGATAATTGTGGGCCGGCGGCGGCGGCAAGGCAAAAAACAATCTCAAATAAGAAGATCCAAAAAATCGCAGAAGAGGGTGAACCACCAAACTGCAAAGAAGCTTCAATTTATCTCATAGAGGTGAGATTTAGGGCAGACACTAGATTCAAAGAATCACCTCATAAGTGTTGCCCTGTGTTGTGAAGGAGAGCAAAGAAGAAGGTGAGAAGGAACTGCGGTGGGAGAGGGTGAAGGCGAGGAGAGAGAGAGAGAGAAAAGAACGCTTGCGTAGATGAAAGATTAGGGTTAGGATTTCAGTTCAGCCCTAGCTCTGATACCATGTTGAGAGAAAAAACTGAACTGAATGCTTGGTTAGGTCAATGTGACCCCAAGCTATATATTTATAATAAAGCCAAAAGGCCAAAAATTACAATATTGCCCTTATTGCTACTATTCAGAAAATAATAAAGAAAATAGACAAATATGCCCCTATCGGCTCAATACTCTCAACACATTAATACACATAAACAGATGGATTTCTGTTGTCCAAGGGCCAGAGATATTAAGATACAGTGGATGAAAGGGTAGTGAAAGAGAACAAGAATATTAAAGTCTATCAATGCTGAGGCCTCGATATTCAGATAAGAGGTGGTTCAAAAGCATCAATTATGTTTTTTGAAAATAATTTGGTACCTTTAGATAACTTTGAGCTTCACTTTTACTTTTTCCTGACTTGACAAGCATCCAAAAACAGGTGTTGTACTGATTGTTGATGTGGCCTACAAATTTGCAAAATACATTCACCATCTTCTCTAATTAAGTAAATAAGATCGACTTAATGTATTGACTGTACAAAGTTCAAAACTCTCTCTTCTTAGCCCAATACTCACAATCAACTTGTCTCCACGCCAGATAATCTTGAAGTATTTCAGTGGAAGGATAGCATACAGCGCGTCCATCAAAAGAGGGAGGATACTTCAGCTCTTTAAATGGGAAAATGTCTTTCCATTTCATCACATAAGCTGAAGAGAAAAATGACACAATGACAGAAACTATTTGGCTGCAAACAAACGGAAGTGTATGAGGCAACATTTGAATGAAATACACAGCACAAAGCCAATATTTTGCTAGCAAAGATCCATCAATTAACATTATGACGTCAAAATCTGGCACATTTTTGAAGTTATAACTTCTTGCCACCTATTATGGCAGTTATCAATCCATTTGATGACCAACATCATAGTATGAAAGGGTCTAAAATTCACATTATAAAGGGAACAAACAGGTAAGAACTTTCGATGAGTCACATAGTACAGTCCCCTTGAACGGAGATGCTGTTCTCAGTTATTTGCCAATATCTTTAGCATAGGGCATCTTTCTTCAACTAACCATTAGAATCAGCAGTTCTCTGAAATGATTTGCAAAGAGAAAAGGAGGAATTCTGAGAATAGTCCACCTCTCAAGAAAATCCACCAGTAAATCATACGTCTATTACTTGAAAGATATATAACATTCTACTTCTGTGATCTAGGCATGTTTAGCTGAATGTAATCCGTACTTTGCAGTATAGATGAGAAACATGCCTAATATGTCTTCCAGATGTTATTTCAGGTCTCATATATTCCTCTAATATTCAAAGTTCCAACAAATAGTGGCGGAATCAACAAAGAGCGAGGGTAAATTTTGAAGAGGTACCTGGCCTGTCGCTGGTAAAATTTAGAATCCCTACTCAAAACAAAGCTGGAGTATGTAACCCAAAGTGTCAGTACACCATCGAACGGTGCACTAAAAAATGAAGTGGAATATGAAAAAGTAAGATACCTATACTCATCACTGACACCATAAGAGAAGACAATATCTTTAAACTCTTCCAGAACTGCCACTGCACATGAATTCATAAGGTCCAAAGCTTGCCGATCATTTGGCTTCTCAAACTCATGAACTTCTGAAAATCTACCAAAACCAAACCGAGAAAATTTCAACTAAAAAGCATAATCATAAGATGCCTCAGTTGTAACTTTGCACTTACAATATCTTGAAATCATAAGTTTATAGATGAGCTAAGCATCCAGAGACAAAGTTATTGACAACAACAACATCAACAATTGACAAAGTAATTGACAAAGCAATTGACAAAGACAACTTAATCTATCCTAAAAGCCAATTCTATCAGAATAAAAGTCCTATCCTTTTTATGTCCCCTCTTACAATCTGGACGTCCCCATTGTGTGCCTACCATTGTACCAAATGCCAAGATCTTCTCCTACCCAAAATTTAATTAAGATCCTCTAGTTTGTGAGAATCAGTGGACACAGAGAGGAGCTCTAAATCTAGAATAATCTAGAATGTCGAACAGATATCCTCTGTCGCATGCTTGCTTCAAAGAGGACACAAGATCAAATAAAGGGAAAGGAAGTGCCAATCCCTCAGAAAATGAGCATTAAAATAACAACCTTTACTTAAGCAATAAACGTGTTCTGAAGTGCACTAATGATTACAAATTTCTCCTGTGACCATTTGACAGTCCTATGAGGGGATCCTAGATGAGCTAAGCATAGAAACAAATAATCTAATCTTGATGTGAAAGGTCAAGGAGGTACTAGCTGCAACTACTATTACCTGTGGAAGTGGCAACCATCAATTCTTATCACAATCCAAGTGGATGGCATCAACTTGTTTTCAAACAGAAAGGATTTGACATATTCTGCTTTTATCTTCTTTATCTCATTGTCAAAGGGACCTAGTTGCATCAAGAGATATTGCTGTCCATTCCAAAAGTTTTGCCCAGCTATATGTTCATTGTGGATCATCCTAGGCTTTCGCCGCATTCTTTTGATGGGAATTCCATGCTCATTGTGCTTCACTACATCTTCTGCCTGAGCAATTTACACGAAGAATAGCAATGTGACAATTTTTTCCCTTTTGCTAAGTTCAATTGACAAGTTAGAAGTACTGTGAACCAAAGAGCCAAAATCTAAAAAGTAGAACACTCTGAATCCTATCAAATAGCGATTCACAACACTATAGACAGATTAACGGGTATTTCGAGCAAACATAACCGAACAAAAGTATAACTGGTCAGGTAAATCCAAAAATCCTAATATTATTTCATCCACATACAATGATATAGCCTCCGGAAAACTCTGTGGTACCAAAAATGATACAGGATACAGAGTTGTTAAACCCTGAGCTGACTGGCCGATTGAACCAGGAATAGGACCATGGTTGGTTCCACTTTTCATCTAATAATTAGTATGGTTAAGAACCGGTCATATTCGGCATTGACCCAGTTTAAAAGTCAAACCTGGAGAATCAGTCAGCAATTTGACTGGATCTTGGACCAGGTCCTCAGCTTTAAAAAACATTGAGCAGAAGGCAACAAGGGGAATTGAATCCCTCACCACGAGAATGCATATCTACTGCCAAAGCTGACTGAGATGTCATTAACCCGGTGGTTCAACCGGTTGACCCTTGCACTGGAAGAGACACCGGTTCTTAACCAGTCTGAGTTTAAAAACATCGCATACATATGATTTCCCATAAGGCGACTTCCCAATTACACTGAATTTTTTTCCCATGTGCACAGCAGGAGATGCAGTATCTCTTTGCAATATAAAAAATTAATGTTTCTAAGAGGAAAAATTTTTGCTCATGAGGATGATATGAAAATTAATGTTTCTAAGGGGAAAAATTGCTCATGTGCTGGATCTTGACGATCACAAAAGTTGCATAATCTTTGGACTTTCAAAAAATTTCTACACGGCAATTCTAAAACTTCTTACAAGATCACTCAGACAGAATGAGATGTCCTAATCTAAGAGGATACAACCGAGAGGAACGAACCTGTGTCATAAAGATGCATGACCCTTGACGAAATATTTCAGGAAGCATTCTGTAGTTGATCCCGAACTGCTGAAAAAGAAGCTCATTTTTCTCTTGCTTTTGGGTACCCTGAAAATATGGCAGCTGAATTTAGGCAAATGAAAAGAGGAACTATTCTTGTTATAGTTACACAAAGAACATAGACACAGTAAGACTGTGCTATGTAAGTTATATAAGAGTAGAATTTTCACGAGTTTCAAATCAAGAACTAAAGGAAAATAATTAGATTAAGATGGTATCCAACAGATCAAGAGATAAAAGCATCATAGTTCTCCATTCAACATCCTTGTTCATGTATAAGAATAGCGATCCCACTCTAAATAACAATCCCAACGGCAAACCAGCTCTATTCTAAAAGAGAAACACAAACAACAAAAACCTCCAAAACTTCCACTGCTTCCCTGGCTGATTTTCCACTTTTAAGTAGCATCCAGAGACAAGTATTGTAAAGGTTACGTATATGACCTGCAGAAAGACGAAACCAGGCAATGACTTATCTGTGCCACTAACTCACTAGTTTCCCTTCAATTATATTGCAATTGCTCAGATTTTTCATATACAGAATCTATAAGAATTGCGTCAGAGATTTTACAAATAGAAGTATAATATAAAACCATCTTTTAAAAATTTTGGTTATTAGATTTTCCATATAGAATAACATAGGGCCCATATACTTACATTCACTTTGTCTCCATGCAAGATATGCTTGAAGAACCTCCAATGAGGCACAACAAACGACACGTGCAAGAAAGGAAAGCGGACACTTCATTTTCTTAAGGGGAAAGAACTCTTTCCATTTTGTGGCATAAACAGAAGAGAAGAAAGACACAATCAGCGACATCATTTTGCTGCAACCAAATACACAACATTCAGGAAAAAAGAAGCAACTGAAACCTCAATATCATGTTGTGTATGTAGCAAGTTAGTTACATACACAACATTCAGGAAAAAGAAACAATTGAAACCTCAATATCTGTGAAAACAACTCTTTATCCCCAAACACATGTCATGAAGTCTTAAATTTCAATAATATATTCTTCATTCCATTCAATATGCCAGGTTACTGAAATGTTTTCTTAAATTGCTGATTCAACACAGAAATGAGTTTGGCACTATCCCAGTATTCCAACAATTGCATCTAGTGACAACCAAAAAGAACTTCCATCGAATAAGAATTGAGTTTTCCACTTGAATCACTGAACTATTCTATTCCGAATCACTTCATCCTTTGAGGTCCGCTAAGTTAATACTCTTTTCTAAATTGTCCTTGCTCTATAATGCAGCTCCACATAGTAGCCATCACTTTTGCAGCAATAGAATCAGCTCGATCAATCAAACATATATCACTGTACTCAAAGAAGTAAGAAGAGAATATTAGTTCCTTCCAGTTACTTTTTTTGTGTCCTTAACCCCCACGTACTTGAAATTGACATGGAGTCTCAGAAAGTACCTGGCTCGCCTTTGATAGAACTTTGTCTTCCTCTTGAAAACAAAACTACAAGCCATGTGAAACACAAATACATCTAGTTTTACAACACTAGTAACAACAATACAGAGATATAGCCAAAAAATGAAAGATAGAAGGGAACATATTAGGGTACCTGTACTCATCATTAAATCCATAAGAAAAAACTATATCAGGATATTCCTCCAACACAGCAGCAGCACATGAGTTCATCAGAGCCAGTGCTTTCTCATCGTTAGGTTTTTCAAGATCATGAATATCAGAAAACCTAATGTTGAAAAGGTCAAAACGCATGAGTCGCTAAGCAGGATTAAGGCAAAACAATCACCAACGGCCTTCATTTTGAAGAGTTAGTAAGTGCTAGGCTCGGCTTCTGGCTTTCGAGGCTTTAGTTTTTACTTTTAATGTTAAAAGTGTGACCCTTTTCACATTAAACACCAAAATCTTAGAAAACTATAAATTTGAATTATTTAGGTCGATATATACCTCTCAAAATTGCACCCCTCAATTCGCACAATAATCAAATTTGGCTGCATCACCTCATCCTCCATTTCGAACGACTTCACGTACTCGTATTTGCTGTTTGCCATTCTCGCAAACAAGGAATTCTTCTCCACTGCTCACGAAGAACAATGAGCAAGCACCTGGTGGGCATAAATAAGATAAGGCAATTCACCACTGGCCGTACCCCGAGAAGAACCCAAGATCAAAACTTGACCCACGAGCAACCCACATTGCCCTCATCAATTCTCGACCGAATCGTCCATGTGCGATGCCTTATGAATTATAATGTTTTCACAATAAAAAAGTTGAAAATAATCGTTCACACCATACACGCTGAGACATCAGAGATGTAATTCTACCACTTCAGTAGAGCACTAACATCCACACAACCTTAGAGCGAAGCAGGAGCGACCCACAAACCCAACAACAGCAGTGAACAAAGTTACAGAAGAAAGGACAAAAGAGAACATAGAGGTGCTGAACTTTCACTTGAGAGTTCGATTAAGAATTGAGAGATACCTGGCAGACTGTCGAACCGCAACACGCAAAGCCAGCAAATTCCATTCACATGCGATTACACAATTTCTGGGACTTCATACTGGAGGTTCGAGAGCGGAATAAAACGTAAGACGCTATGAATTGCACCAGGAAAACAGAGAAGTGTTTAATCACAAGGTCAACTTCATCGCAGGCAGAAATTATCTCCTCCGATGTCGATGAGTTCACGATAATTACGAGCTAACATGTCGTGTCATTGCGAGTAACTTATTTTTTGTGAATTTTATCATTAATGTTATGATTTTCTATTTTTCAGGTGCTTTTGTTTAATATTTAACTTCAGAATTTTTTATAAACTTACACATTGAGCATTCAAATTTTCAGAACTGATGGTTTATTAATTTTTTTTTATCTGGGCAAATAACATTATTTGGATATCATTTTGCTTCCAAAAGCCATTTTTTAAAGCCAATTTTAAAGTTTCAAAATAGAAAGTAAAATCTGTCATTTAATTTGTATAGATAGATCCATCTGTCCAACCAAAACTCAGAACCGATAAAATAAAACTCAATCAAATCGCTAAAAAGTTTTGAAAACTTGATTGCAATATCAGTTGCTTGATTATAGATCCAATACATCTTTAGGACGGCTAATTCGTATTCTTCAAGTATGAATAAATACAAGATCACTTCCACATTGAATTGAATGAGCCGAGATAAGAATTACGAGACAGAAAATTAAGAAATTGACGCATGGAATTTGAAAATATGTATCTACAAAAGTTGAATTATCACGACTCACCACCCCCAAGTATTTCATTACAAACAACAATAACAAAGTTATCATCTCAATTTTGTTTTTGAGAAGTTGCGATCATTGAAATGAGAAAAATCATGATTATTTTAAGCCCTAAATTGCTTCTATCCCGTTCGGGAGTAGTGCATTGTTCTGAAGTAGAGATGTCAAATGGGTGGGTCGGGTCGGGTCGGGTTTGGGTCGGGTCGAATATGGTCCGACCCATATTGACCCATCTGACCCATATTGACCCATATTTAATGACCCATACCCGACCCAACCCGTTTTGACCCATATTATCAAAACAACACCTTTTTCCCAACCTAGTTGGGGTCATCGATCGATGAACCCAAAAATAAATAAAATAAAAGCAAGACCGATTAAGGTGAAAAGAAAGAATTATAAATATATATATATATATATATATATATATATATATATATATATATATACACACTTTTTTATAGCTATCATCAAGACTGCTAATGAAAAATTCTCTACATTCCAGGGTTATGGTATGGTTATTCACCGAGACTTCTAGTCAAAAGTATTCTCTACTTATTTGATATTCCAGGAGCATAGCGATGGAATCGATTGCACAAAATAATGTACTTATATTTTGATCGAATTTCATGTGTCATTTCATTTTCCTTTAGAGTTTTCTCTTCAGCCACAAGTATCAACTAATAGATACAGCAAAATCACATCCACACTTTACCAAGGGAACAAAGAAATATTACCAAATCCTAATTTCCATAACATTCTGTATCAACAGGTCAGAACTGAAGGTGCACAGCAATCAGAACTCAAAATTGAAATCACGAAATGTGAAAGAAGCAGATGAAGAAATGCTAACAGAAATGTTTCTATTATTTCACAAAACATCGTGAAATTTTTTTTGACATGTTTCTTCAAATTTCTCACCTGCATGATGTCTAGCTCTCTTTCCTGAGGGCGCTGACAGGTCACCTTCAGCAAGGCCTTAATCTGCCTCTCATTCAGCCTTTTCGAGTACCTCTGACCCTCCACGATCTTGCATACCTGAATTAGAAATGGTAAAATCAGATGACAGACAACAAAGCGACAACAAAATAACAAGAATATAAGTTAAAAGTAGAGCAAAGACCTCCATTGGCAAGTAATTTGGTCTATTTTGATTTCCCACTTGTAAACAAGGCCATTGGGTGTGTTGGATAGCAAAACCATAAGTCTCAGAAAAGTGGAAAAGAAAAGAGAGAATAAACCAAACATGCTATAGAATTAGAAGCAAATCAATCAAAATGACCACATGCAGGTTGGACTTTCCAAAAATTATCCTCTATCTATAAGATAACCCCTATTTCCCTTCCCTACAAAATACTGGAAATAATGCAGCTCCAACCACATGCAGTTTGGAAAGTTTAGCTGTATTATTATCAAGTTGCATACCATTTCCAAATAACTAAAGTAATTTCAATTCCATATGCATATCGTGATCATCTCAAATTGCCCAGAAGTAATTATGAACTAAGGTTCCTCTTCCATCTGTGGCGTAGAGCAATTGGAGCATAAATTGTGACAAAACTACCTTCACACAGGCTGCAGACTCTGTTGAAACTTCAGTGCTCACTGCAGGAAACACAAAAAAATCATTTAAGTGGTGGATCGTGGTTCTCTGACAGAAGACAAACTAACTTTCAGGGATGGCTACATGGATCCTATTTCTCACCATGAATATTTGTGCTCTCGATGTATCATTGCTCGAGATATCTCTTCCTAGTATCTGCCTACCAACTTAACACTTCCCGCAACACGAGTAATAATTGCTTAAATTTCATATCCATCTACAAGGTCTTGTTCAAAAGGACATGGTGAGGCCATTGTTAACAAGCAAGTCTAAGAATTAACTCATCGGAACATCGGTCGCCTGCTGCAGATGGCAATTTGAACCAGGAGAACAGCATTAAAACTAGACAAAGCAAACCAAGCAGCACTGGAGCGGATTGACAATCATTGTAGGAAAGGAAAGAAGCTTGCAAAATAGCACACCACGCATGCTATTAAATCAGGTTCCAGTAACAGTAATGCACTACATGACTAAAGAAAGGTGTATCATCCACTTAGCCTGAAACTACGCAATCTGAATCGAAATCGCACAATCTGTGTTTCACCCAAGTAAGCCAAGAAGCAGACGGATCAACGCGATTACATTCTAGCATTTCCCCACTCAGCAAAGGGGTCGACGAATTCTTCCAAAAAAAATGACGTCTAAAATAGGACGATGGCCCTTACCCCAAAAAAAAAAAAAATAGGACGATGGCTTACCTTTGGCGAGTCCAGAAGGGGAGGCATCGGGAAAGAGAAGGTGATTCGAGGGTTGACGATGGTGGCGATCGAACGTGAATGGGGAAGGAGAGAACAAGGAGCTGAGGGAGGGGGAGAGAGACACGACCGGAGGCGGGCGCGATGAAGGCGGGTGACGGAGGCACGACGGAGGCCGCGACGGAGGCGCACGATGGAGGCACGACGGAAGCCGCGACGGAGGCGGGTGACGGCTGCTTGCGACTTTGCAAGATGCCAGGGCAAGAAATGCTCGTGAAAAGTGAAAACTGAGCAGAGCAGGTCACGCCTTGGCCCTTGATGTTGCTCTGATGGGTTGAAAGTGGGTCTAAAATGGGTTGAGAGTGGGTTGAAGGGTGGACCATTTTCAACGCATCAAGTTTTTTTGATATTTTATTAGACTCATATTTAGTGGTTTCTCTGAAAATAACAATCCATATGTGACTTATTTTATGTAAAATATGGGCCAAAAACAGGGTCCTTGACCCATATTGACGGCTCTATTCTGAAGTCGTATGATTTTGCTATGGTTTAGATTTTTCTTCAAGAAATAAAATTTGTTCAAAGTTTGTAAACATAATTCTTCATTAATACACACATGTTCTAAAAAAATTAAGTTAAATTGTGAAAGTGCTTGAAAAGAAAAAGTGAAATCTTTTTCATAAATTCTAATGACAGATATAGAATAAAAGAAAGGTTAATACCACCAAAAAATCCAAACAAATATATTTATGATAAATTTACTAAAAATTATTTTTTCGACATAAAAAATTTCAAGCTGGTACATCTGTGATAAATTTACCCCAACCTAATTATTTTGACTATAAAAAATCTTAAATTGGTACATATGTGACAAATTTACCCTCCATAAAATTGGATTAATGCCACGAAAAATTTCAAATTGATACAAGCCCCAAGCATATATATCCATCAATTATCACGTATCATCAAACTCAGCAATTTAACGATATAATTTAATAGAAACTAATGTAGAGTAAATTAGTCACGGATGTATCCATTTTGGGTAAATTTGTCAAATATGTATCAGTTTAGGGATTTTGGTGATCAAAAAAATAATTTAGAATAAATTTATTAGTATCAGTTTGAGGTTTTTCGTGGTATTAACCTTAATAGAAAATAATGATAACATATAAGAGTAATTTTCTATGTCTTGCTTCTAATTCGCGGTCACGTCAATGGGGGGGTTTGATGGGCATCATACGCAAAGTGTACCGTGCACGGTCATCCACCTGATAAAATCCGAGGGAAATTTAAAAAGAGAGAGAGGGGAATTTCCCGAAAAAGGAAATAAAAAAATTGGAATTTTCCCTTTTTAAAGGAAATATAAGAATTAGTTTCACCACTATATCCTCATTTCTCCTCTTCTTCTTCTTCTTCTTCTAGAGATCAGACGACTCTCTGCGTCTCTCTCCTCTCTGTCGTAAGCTCGAAGCGTTCGCCATGGCCGGATCCTCCAGATCTGCGGTGCGTTCCTCATGAGGTGATTTCTCTTTTCATGCGATTCCTT
The DNA here is from genome assembly GCA_021437785.1 of Rhodomyrtus psidioides. NCBI lineage: Eukaryota > Viridiplantae > Streptophyta > Magnoliopsida > Myrtales > Myrtaceae > Rhodomyrtus > Rhodomyrtus psidioides. The sequence goes on from JAILYB010000073.1 coordinate 3,365,935, forward strand.
TTGTACAGTTCATGTCATCTTTGTGAATCCGATCGCTCTCCAGGTGTGGAATTTAAAATTCTCGGCTCGTTAGGATCAAAGTTCGTTCTTTTCATAGTGATCGGAATTCCGAGTCTGTTGTGAGTCCAATTTAGTCGCGAATTCGATTCGGGCCCGATTGGTTTGGTTCTCGGGTGGGGGGTTTCGGCTCGGGTGGTTTGAAAATATGGATGAACAATCGCAAAAGAGGAAGCTTCGGGACGTTGATTGCGAGCAGTCTTCTTCGAACGATCCGGTTCTCTGCGCGAATAATTGCGGTTTCTTCGGGAACCCTAGTACCAATAACCTGTGCTCTAGATGTTACTATGAGTATCTGCTGAAGCAACCGAAGGATGCTATGGATTCGTCGCCTGTGTCGGATGGAGCTGGCAGTGGCAATGTTGTGGATGGTTCTAGTTGTGTCAAGGAGGCACCAGTTGAAGCTGTAGCTAATTGGGCGGAGGCAGCAGCTGCTTCGGAGAATCAGGAGACAAGGCCTGCGGATCATTCCGGTCAGCCTTCTTCGAGCAATCCGGTTCTTTGCGCAAATAATTGTGGCTTCTTCGGGAATCCTACCACCAGTAGCCTTTGCTCCAAATGTTACTGTGAGTATCTTTTGAAGCAATCAAAGGAGGCTAGTGGTTCTGCTGCTGCAGCAGAAGACGCCAAGGATGATGGGGCTGTGGATGGTTCTAGTTATGCTGAGGAGGCACCGGTGGAAGCCGTGGCTAATCGAGTGGAAGAGGTGGCGGCAGCAGAGAATCAGGAGACAAGGCCTGTGAATCGTTGCGGTTTCTGTAGGAAGCGGGTTGGCCTGACGGGTTTCAAGTGCAAGTGTGGGGAAACATTTTGCTCTGTGCATCGATATTCCGATAAGCATGACTGTGTGTTTAATTACAAGACTGCAGGAAGAGATGCTATCGCTAAGGCGAACCCCGTTGTGAAGGCAGATAAGATTGAGAAGATATGACGGGCATAGCAAGGTATTGAGTGCAACATAGTTGCTGCTTCCCGTATTAGTTGAAGTCAATTTAGTTAACAGATTAGGAATTGAAGTCTATTTAATTTATGCATTAGGAAATAAGATATTATGTTCGTGAGTATTTTCATGTCTTATGTATAGTTTGGTTTATTTTCGTGATGTCATAATGTATCTGCTGGATAATTTCATTCCAAGTTTATGTGGTGCTGTTCTTTTCCTAATTTTAGCTCATGGCTTGCCAGGTTGTGAGTCTGCAAATTTTTTTGATACAAGCTTTTGAGGAGATTTAGATTTGTTATGATACATTTAGTGGAACCTTGGGAAGGAATGGGGGAGGTTGTAGGATTCTTGAATTAACTGAAGTGTGTATGACCATTTGACTAAACCATATTTCTTTAGCTAACAGCAGCTTGCTAAATGTACTTCTCCATACTTTTTCTTCTTTTCCATGAAGTCCGCCAAAGTTATGTGATTGCAATGTATGTCTTTTTTTCCGAGAAACATATTGTGGTTCACATTCTGAGGAAGCTGGTGCTTTTAATTCTGTTGTCTCTAGAGTAAATATAAGCATGCTTTAAACAGAATATATATTTAGCTATTAAAGGTCAGTTGTAACTAAAAGGATTGGGCTAGTAGTTTAGACGTTTTTGCTGCTCAAGCGGTGAAAGATTATTGAATTGCAGAAGAAGTTGATTTGCTGGGGCATATGATCCTACTCCTCCTTATCTGGCCTTCACATGGTAGTAGCTTCTTATTTGGTCTTAGTTTGGGTTGAGTGAGTCACCTGCAGGGTTTCGCTGACTGCGGGATATCATTCTTTATTCTTATTACCTTTCCATTTCAACGGTAGGTTGTGCATGCTAGATTGATTTGTTTTTTGTATGTGCTTACCTAGCTTGTCTCAACTGTGTTCGGAAACCAAGGTGAATGTAGGAAACAGGGATCTTGATTCAGGGTCCTTACATGATCAGTAGAATGGCTTCTTCCAGCAGTGACTTGGATTTGCACTCTTGTTATGGTTAAAAGGACCTCTCTTCTAGATTTCCGATTATATTCTTTGAGTGTGGTCGTGTGCGAGTTTTGGGAAAATAATCCTCCTCAAGATGTTCAGTTCTTATTTACTGTACTTCCTGCATTGAAAAAAGGTCATGATCATTGTGCAAGGACCAGAAATCAGGAGCCTGAGTCGGTGGGTGCAAGTTGGAGGACGATAATTTGTTGCCTGCCTTTTTGGTTAGAACCCCCTAAAGGGGACCTTTTTCAAGTGTTTCTTACAGATTATTAGTAGGAAACGTGGAATCATGCTATATAAGTCATAGTGATTGAACGTTCAATGTTTTATTAGTCTCCAAATATCAACTAGGTAGAGTTAGGACAGAAGTGGTTGAACTGCAAATGTTGAATATTGCGGTGAAGAATGAGGTTCAATTGATTTAAATGTCATTAACGAAGCTGTTTGAATGTCTCTTTTAGAGGTTTAGACGAAAACCAAACCAACTTATGATGATTTGGAAGGAGACTTGTCTGTGGTGCCTCTTTTAGAGGTTTAGACGAAAACCAAACCAACTCATGATGATTTGGAACACAGATTGTCTGTGGTGCTCGTAGTCAGCTTTAAATTGTGGAAAACCAGTTTGAGTTTGTTTACCAGAGTTCGTTTAGTGCTCTTCAATAACCAAGCGCATCGTGGTTTAGGCAGTGTCTTGGATCTAAATTTACATTAGATTTGCGACTAGACTGAAACTACTCTAATGTAGTATGTGCAATTCAACATTCTTTGTTGGTTCAAGACAAAGGTAGTAGCATCTATGATGGATTGGCAATGAGAAACACCATATCCGGTGGCATTATAAGCTTTTCTCGTGTCTAAGTTCTGATTAATTCCTAGCCCCTGGTAGCGACCGTTAATGCTTGGCTTCTAACGTGAGGTGTTCGGTCATCTGCATTAACGAAAGTTAAGATAGAATTGGCCGAGAAATCCTCAAGATCTTTCACGCCTTGTCGGAAAAATCCACTTAGGTTATAGACCCATGCCCAGAATAAAATGGTGGTTGCTCAAACTTCACGTTGACGTATTGGAATCTGGAACAATGTGAAAGATGGCAGACAATTAAAATTGCCTAGCTCATCGACGTCCATCAACCATAATCAACACTTTCGGCAGCACATTATTTACGTCCCTCTTAGCCAACCATGTTACATTTCTGTGACCGAGGACTTACACAGATATGCGAGTAGTGGTTCAAGGCAAATTAGTAAAAATCCATACTAGATTGGCAAATGGACCATAGGAAGAGAGAACAATTAACGTAAACAAGCTATTCATCAGTCAAGAAACGTTCTTTTTTTCCTTTTTCCCTGTTGCTATTCGCTACTTGGTAAAGCTAAAGCATTCATTGTCAAAACCCGCATAAGCGACCTAAGGCATTAAGCAGTACAACTTTCCCTTAACACTTCTCCATCTTCCACTACAAGCTAGTTAATGCAGATTTGTGGGCAAACTTCTGTGTGGATACCAAAGCATGAAGACCACAACTGTTCAAACATGAACGATTTAGTGCCAACCCGACTTTCAACTAGTTGGATCTTTCTTGGGATGTGGAGGTGGCAGAGGATGTCTTTGAGAAAGGAACCGCTTAGTGCTCTCTAGGACGCCAAAGAATATCGACCCACCAATGCCGATCCATAGGACCCTCGGCTCGATTCCCTGAAAATACAGAACTCAGAAAGGAGTGAACAAGGAAAAAGCAAAAGGTTATACGAAAAACCTTCAAAATACCACGCCGGCAGTTCATGAGATAACAACGTTGACAACTACAACAGCGATCAAGTTTTTTCCTGCTAAGTAAACTCTACTACCTGGCTGCTCGTATGAGGCTATGCCATTGTGCTATGTTGTACTAAATCCTGACATTGAACTCTTTCTTCAAATTATCTGCCAACATCATAAGCATATCCATCATAGTGTCACATCTACTATTATCTTATCCTCATGCGAAGCCACGCAAACTTTTCCTCAGTGATTCTATGTCTTCTTAAGGGTCAGCAAATTCATTGGAGCATTCATCACTACAACATTTGTTTCCAAACAACTCCGCTCCGGCAAAAACATTCAAGCCGTAAATACATTGTGCTACAAGTGCCGTGGAGTAGAAAGTTTGGCGCAAGATACTTGTGAAACTTGAAGCAGGTTTCTCAGTGTACAGGGTTGTTTTTATCAAGGAAGTGTTTGCACGTACTACATTTACAACTCGGCAAAAAGTCAACATATTGTGATTATGCACTAGTTGCACTATTTATAAGTCTTCCTCTTACTCGACGTCTAGCTCAAAAGTGTGGGTGCACGTGTGTGTGTGTGTGTGAGAGAGAGAGAGAGAGAGAGAGAGAGAGAGAGAGAGACCTTGAGAAAAGCTGAGGGACCCTCCTCCCTCACAATAGTTTGAACACAATCAAATATCCCTCGGTACTGGTTTGCTGGTCCCTGCATGGATCAAGAGTGAACCACTCAATAATCACCAACAAATATGAACTTCATGTAGCCACTAATGGCCTATGCTCATAAGAGGAAGAAAACTAAGAAGATTATGACTAAGGTGGATGTTAGAGGCAGCTTCTTAGAACCTGAGTCATTAGCCGCGTCTTGATTACATCAAGTGGAGTGGTTATTGCTCCGGTCAGTGCTCCTGCAAAACACAAGATCCGCCTAAAGATTGATATAGATCATTTTCATGCATAGTTGAGCAGTTCATTCACTCCAACAAGGCATGAACTTTATTAATCTTGGACAAGAACCCAACTCTTTCAGGATTTTCGGAGTTTTGGAACTACGCATCGGGAAAAAAATCTAGGGCCTCTAAATTCAACAAATTTAAATCATTTTCACAGTTTGAAATTGGTGAACACCTACAATATATTGTTCAAAGAAGTTTAGGGGTGAAATAATATCAACAACAAATACCATTAGATTAAGCTGCCCCAGAGAGGCAAGCAAACGTGAATCGACTAAAGAAAGGAAGTGAAAGCTCAGGAACAGTACTAGGCAGATAAAGGAAAAGGCGTCAACTTTAGCTACTTTAGTGGCTTAGCAATTGACTTGAGATTTGCGACTGTTCTAAAAGCAGCATAACAGTATAAACCACCAACTTCAACTCATGAGAGGGGTCAGCTATAGCCTATATGCATATGAAGGAAAAATCTGTATTTCCTTACATAAACTTGAGTAATTACAAGGTCAATATATATACAAGAGAAAGGAGACCCTATTAGGCAAGAAACCTAATTTAGGTATTGACTCACCTAAGTTAGGTATAGACTCACCTAAGTTAGGTATAGACTTACCTAAGTTAGGTATAGACTCACCTAAGTTAGGTATAGACTTACAAAGTTTCAAACAACTTTACAACTTTTCAACACCCCCCCTCAAGTTGGTGCGTAAATATCTATCATGCCCAACTTGCCGATGAGATGCTCGAAGTTAGGTCTGAACAGTCCCTTTGTAAGAATGTCAGCTGTTTGTTGCGTTGTTGGCACAAATGGCATACAAATAGCTCCTGCATCAATCTTCTCTTTGATAAAGTGTCTATCGATCTCAACATGCTTAGTTCTGTCATGTTGTACTGGATTATGTGCAATATTGATTGCAGCCTTGTTGTCACAGTACAGCTTCATAGGCAGTTTCACTGGTACTCGAAGTTCTTCTAGCACTCGTGTTAGCCACAACATCTCACAAACTCCATGGGCCATTGCTCGATACTCAGCTTCTGCACTACTTCGGGCTACCACATTCTGCTTTTTACTTCGCCAAGTAACTAAGTTCCCCCAGACATAAGTACAATATCCTGAAGTCGACCTTCTGTCAGTAATTGACCCTGCCCAGTCTGCATCTGTGTATGCTTCAATTTCTTCTTGAGTAGACTTTTTGAATAGCAGGCCTTTTCCAGGTGTGCTCTTTAAGTATCTCAAGATCCTATACACAGCCTCAAGATGTCTTTCATAGGGAGAATGCATAAATTGGCTTACCATACTCACAGCAAAGGCAATATCTGGCCGAGTATGCGACAAATAGATTAGTTTTCCTACAAGTTTATGGTATCTCGATGTATCAACAGGAACCTCATCTTTGTCGTCTCCAAATTTCTGATTTGGATCTATTGGAGTATCTGCTGGTCTACAACCACTCATTCCAGTCTCCTGTAGAAGATCCAGGACATATTTCCTTTGTGAAACTACAATTCCCTTCTTTGATCGAGCCACCTCCATTCCAAGGAAATACCTTAGAGTTCCCAGGTCCTTGATCTCAAATTCAGAAGCAAGACATTTTTTCAACCTGTTCATCTCGGCAATATCATTCCCAGTGAGAATAATGTCATCAACATATACTATCAGAATTGCAACCTTCCCATCACGAGAATGCTTCACAAACATGGTATGATCAGCATGTCCTTGATCATACCCTTGTTTCTTCACAGACTGAGTGAACTTCTCAAACCAGGCCCTTGGTGACTGTTTCAGTCCATATAGTGACTTCTTCAATTTACAAACCTTTGACCCAAACTTTTTGTCAAAGCCTGGGGGGAAGTCCATGTATACTTCTTCCTCCAAATCTCCGTTCAAAAATGTATTCTTCACATCTAGTTGTTGCAGAGGCCAATCAAGATTGGCTGCAAGTGATAGGAGCACTCTGATAGTGTTTAGCTTAGCAACTGGAGCGAAAGTCTCAAAGTAATCGATGCCATAAGTCTGCGTGAATCCTTTGGCAACCAGACGAGCTTTATACCTTTCAAGAGACCCATCAGCCCTATGCTTGGTTGTGAATACCCATTTGCATCTAACCGTGGACTTTCCTTTGGGTAGATCCACCATATCCCATGTTCCATTTTTTTCAAGAGCTTTCATCTCTTCAAGAATTGCTTCCTTCCACTCAGAAACTTGTAGAGCATCCTGCACAGTTTTGGGAATCTCCACACAAGACAAGGTTGAGGTAAAAGCACGAAAATTGGGTGAGAGATTTTCGTAAGACACATAATGAGACATAGGATGTTTGGTACAAGACCTAACTTCTTTCCGAATAGCAATAGGTATGTCAAGTTCATCAGTAGGCTCATCATTTTGTTGACTATCAGGTTGAACAGATTGATTTGGAGCATTACCTGATGATTGTATGGAGTTTTGGTCATGTCCTGGTTCGGACTCATGGCACCCTAAAGGAGCAGAAGACTCATTTCTTTGAGTTTTGTTTCTTCTCGTGTAGACTTGAGCATAAGATGGAAGTTCAGCATTCTTGGTACTAGTTTCGCACCTATTACTCTCACAAGTAGGATGAGATGCCAAAATAGGTAGACCCGAACTTCCATTATTTGGTTCAAAATTAGGTATAAGAGTTGCTGGAAGAGGATTTTCAGATTCTGCAAGACGAAAAGACTCAATAATGGAGTTGTGCGAATTGTGCGAATCTACACTTTCTTTCCCCCCCTGAAGATGAGCTCCAAAAAAAGGTGTTAATTCGAAAAAGGTGACATCCATGGTGACAAACATTTTTTTGGAAATTGGATCAAAGCATTTATACCCTTTTTGGTTCGGTGCATAACCAACAAACACACATTTTTTTGCTCTAGGATCAAGTTTGCCCCGATTTCTATCATGGATGTGTACAAAAGAGGTACAACCAAATAGTTTTAAAGGCAAGGCTGTAGTAAGTCTAGAGGTTGGATAGGTCCTTTGAAGGACTTTCAGGGGTGTTTGGAACTTTAGCACTCTAGAGGGCATTCTATTGATAAGGTATGTAGATGTAAGAAGAGCTTCACCCCATAGGTATGTGGGAACTTTAGTGGTGAAGAGTAGAGCTCTAGTTACTTCTAAAAGGTGTTTATTCTTCCTCTCTGCCACCCCATTTTGCTGAGGCGTGTTATGACAAGAACTTTGATGCATAATTCCTTTTTCCAAGAAAAAATGTCCCAGAATTTTATTGAAGTATTCTCTCCCATTGTCACTCCTGAAAATCTGGATTTGCACTTGAAATTGTGTTTGTATCATGGTGTAAAAGTTTTTAAAAACAGATTCTACATCAGATTTCTCTTTTAACAAGTACACCCAACTTGCTCTCGTATGATCATCAATAAATGTGACGAACCATTTCTTTCCTGAGGGTGTAGGAATCCGAGATGGTCCCCAAACATCACTATGAATTAAAGAGAATGGTTTAGACGACTTGTAGATTTGAGAGGGAAAATTTGTTCGATGATGTTTGGCTAATTCACAGAATTCACACTGAAATGAAGATGGACTTTTATTCAAAAACAACCTTGGGAACAAGAATTTCAAATATTGAAAATTCGGATGACCAAGCCTATAATGCCATAACATGATATCATCATCCTTATAAATAGTAACAGATTCGAAACAACTACCCTGAACTTGTCTAGCCGAGCTTGTTCCATCTTCAAAGAAATAGAGTCCTCCACTCTCTCTAGCACTGCCAATCGTCCTCCCCGAGGTCAAGTCCTGAAACTCACAATGAGATGAGAAAAAATTAGCTCGACACTTTTGATCAGAAGTTATTTTACTGATGGACAGCAAGTTACAAGATAGCTTTGGAACATGAAGGACATTATGAAGCGTGAGGGCAGAGGACAGCTTGATGGATCCTAATCCAGCTATAGCCGAAAGGGAACCATCTGCAATAGTTATTTTTTTATTCCCTGCACATGGATTATAGGTGGAAAAAAGCTTTGAACAACCTGTCATGTGATCGGTTGCTCCAGAATCAAGAATCCATGGAGTTTTTTTATGTGGATTTTCTATGAGGAAAGCAGTAGAAAAATGATTACCTTGATGGGCTACAGAACAAGAGGGATTTAAAGAAGGTTGTGGAGGTTGAAGAAGTTTGTACAGATGCTTTAATTGTTCCTTTGTGAATGGAACCAAATCTGATTTCATTTGCTCTTCCTCATTTGTCGCCTGGAACGCGCGACCATTACTGCTCCTTTTTTTCCAGCCTTCTTTTTTCCAATTCTGCGGTTTCCCATGAATTTTCCAGCAAGTTTCTTTGGTATGCCATGGTTTCTTGCAATGTTCACACCATGGTTTCTTCCTCCTCTCTTCTTCAGAATCAAACCCCTGAGCTACAAGTGCAGATTTCTCGGATAGAGGGTTCTCATTTGTTTCTGAATCACGTAGCATGATTCGCCTCCGAGATTCCTCCCTTCTAACTTCAGAGAACGCCTCACGGATGGATGGTAGAGGTTTCTGACCGAGAATTCTACCTCTCACCTCATCCAAGTTTCGATTAAGGCCCGCTAGAAACATATACACTCTATCATTCTCTTCTCTCTTCATTTGTCTCTTGCAATCAGCCGGACTCTCCCATGTATCATCATAGCATTGGTCTAATTCCTGCCATAAAGTAACCATTTGATTGAAGTAAATAGTTACCTCATGGTCTCCTTGCCTTGATTGCCATAGCTTTGTCTTCAATTCAAAGATCTGGGAAGAGTTCTCCAAATCAGAATATGTTTCTCTCACAACGTCCCACACATCTTTAGCGGTCGGAAGGAATAGATGCGGCTTTCCAATTGCTGGCTCCATAGAGTTGATCAGCCAGGCAATCACTAAGGAGTTTTCCGATCTCCAAGCCTTCCATCTCGGATCGCTTTTTTCTGGTTTTTTTTCCTCGCCTGTCAAGTGGCCGAGCTTGCCTCTTCCATCGATTGCTAGCTTCACCGATTGAGCCCACTCCAAATAATTTCGACCGTTCAATCGGTGAACTGTTAATAGCATGCTGGAATTGTGGGAGAATTGCTCTCCACCATTGCCCGATTGGCCAGAGAAATCAGTTGAAATTTTCTCTGGCTCGACACCTAAATTGGTGTCCTTACGAGCACCGGTCATCGCCGTTTTCACTATAGTGGGAGCTAGATTCAAAAACTCAGCTCTGATACCATGAAGGAAAAATTTGTATTTCCTTACATAAACTTGAGTAATTACAAGGTCAATATATATACAAGAGAAAGGAGACCCTAGTTAGGCAAGAAACCTAATTTAGGTATTGACTCACCTAAGTTAGGTATAGACTCACCTAAGTTAGGTATAGACTTACCTAAGTTAGGTATAGACTCACCTAAGTTAGGTATAGACTTACAAAGTTTCAAACAACTTTACAACTTTTCAACAGCATACACTAAGCCTTATTCCTAATGCAGCAGATGCAGCAAAACTGTTTGCCTGTTTAGACCCACGTTAGAAAACTCTAGGAAAACAATAAACATCTATCAAATGCAACGCAGGACTTATTGGGCAATTAATGGAACAATTCTCTTCAAGTTTGATGGAACCATTTGTTGCAGTGTGCCACAAGATTTCATGAAACACAACCCCATCCGATTGTATATTTGTAATTGGCAAATTCCCCCAATTGAGAGCCTTTGAAGACAAAATGTATGTGAAAAGAAACGCAAAATCTCACCTGTATGCCAATTTAAGAAGTACAGTCTGGATCCAAAATATTCACCGACCTTTATGCCATGACAAATCACGCGTCTAATAACTGTCGTATTATCTCCATTATTTAAAGTTGAGGTTACGGGTCACAGATAAGTTAGCGAGCAGTTGCTCTTGAGTCTATACTATGGACTTAGTGAACTAACTAAAGGCAAGTCTATACTATGGACTTAGTGAACTAACTAAAGGCAAAACCATTGCCGGCAATCGGATCTTTTTGGTGAAACTTCACCTATGAATGGAAATTGAAATAAAGTAGTGTACACCACACCTCTTCAGTCTTCGGCAGTTACTGGTTCCTTGAACTTAACTTTCCTATTTTATATGAATGGAGCAGCTGAGAAAAAACTTACCGATGCAGTACAGAATCAATGAACCACACTCATCAGAATTAACAGCAACGAATAAATAGTTAGAAGCAAATGTTGCACCAACATCTGCAAAAGCACCAAAAAGTACCTGCACAAGCTCCAATCACAGCATTCTCTGGATCATTCAGTTCTCTACGTGCCTGTTTGGGAAACAATGAAAGAATCGTTAATCTCTTTTGATAGGCCAGAACGGCTAAAGCAAGCACACATGACGACGTGACCTTGCAAAAATGCTTCCTCCGGACAGTACAATAACCATATTTAATCAGTTCAAAAGGTGGTTCCATAGTGGAAAAATTCTCCTGAAGAAAGCAAATTCTATACTTGTTAAAAAGACATCAATATAGATGCTTACTGCCGCTTTATAACCAAGCCGAAGCTGCTCATAGATGCAGAATTGGATTGCATCAAATGGCAAATCCCGCAACAGAAACGATCCGTATCCCTAGGAAGAATGAGATCAAACATATGCTGAGTGAACGTGATGTTACAGAAAGCGCCGATACGTAGGTTCTTTCGGCGGCAGTGCTTATATCAATGTGAAATAAAAGCAAACAACGTCTAATACTCATAAAAAGAAGATTCTAGCATTAAACTTAATCATAAAATAGCAATTCTTTTTGTTTTCTGTTTTTCCCCATACCGCATAAAGACCTTTAAAACCTTCTTTAGAGACAATAAGGCGGACAGCATCTGGGGCGGAATTAAACTGCCTTGTCTGCATTCTTTGCTTAACAACCTGGAAAGTGTTCAGATACAAAGCAAGTTGGTTTTCTTAGGATGAAAGGAAAGGAAATGAAAAGGAAAAATTTGTGCTGATAGAACAACTCGACCTCTGTCGGAACACGAATAAGAGAAGCAGCCACTCCTCCTAAGGCACCAGCAGTCTACAAAATGCTCAATAAACTTCAAGAAAGTCAATATTCTTAAAAATTTCGACCAAAAAAAAATTACTTAAAATGCAGCAGATTTGGACAAGCAGCCCGAGTTATATATGATTCCTATCACATAGCAAGAACAAGAGGAAAGAAAATCATGATATAAACGGTATGCCTACTTGAGACATAATCCTACTCATGATAGTAATGACCCAACTATGCCATCAGAGTAGCCATCCATAGCTAAACTTGACCTTATCTTGACCGAAAACTTTACCACTGAGCTACGTTATTTGACTTTTGATTATGAAGGTGATCACACAGCATCTTAGTTGTTAATTTGCTCCACCTGTTGGATCCATCGATCCTCAATCCAGTATGATGATGATTTTAAAGACCCAACACATCCTGCTCAGGAGCTTATTTTGAAGAACCCTTAATGCTAGTTGGATAAAGGATTTATTCAAATCATGATTTGTAACAACTATGTCGACTAGATTTAGCTACATCACCATCTCTTTTCAATCAAATACAAGTAAACCAGTTGTTCAGTTTAATTCAGGCGTTGCTTTACCAGAGAAAGCATTCACCAGAGGAAATACTTGAGGATTCCTTACCAAATGAGCAAGAGCGCTGAGATTCTCAGGAAACTTCCTTAGCAGTTTTTGCTTCGCAGGCTCATAAACACCAACAAATAGAGCAGAAGCCCTGAGAGGAAAGTGACCCTTGTCATGCAATTAATAGGATCATTCGTCGTTTTAGGAAGAAAACCATATAGAAGAAGTGATCCACAAAGAACATGACAGATGCATAATTTATCCCAGGTATTTCTATCTGGGTATAATGTCCCACTTGTCTTACATGCTCTCCTGCACCACAAGGACTGTGAGCACAAAACATTTTGGAGATACCAGTAGGATGATTCACCTCAATGGGTGCTTCTACCTCACTTCGAAAAGAAAAAAGTAAGAAAAATGAATTTCAATCAAGAAATGAGCAAGACAGGTTATCGTATCAAAACTTCATAAACCTCAAAGTTCATAGGGAGAAAAGAGAATTTTTGGAGGTCCTTACAGTCATTATTCCTAGCATTGAATATACTAGGTATTCACCTCATCAATATCTTAAATCAAGGATGGGTTCTATTTAGTGCTTAGATGAAATGGGCACCCAAATCAAGCTGAAAACCTTTTGTTAGGCTATTGTTTTCTTGTTTTGTTCCCTAAACCTTACACAGGATCAGCGGAGAGCCTTTCTGACGACCCGATCCTATCTCACAAAGCCAACCTTAGACTTAGTTGTTCAAGCGATTTTAGTAAAAATCCAAATATAACACCTGGGGTAAGGGTCAAGTTGGTAATTTTTCTTATATCTCCCCCTCCCGGAGCCCGGGTATCATATGTGCCTCCAAATAAAGAGCTTTGAATACTAGAAGAAAAGCATCTATACCTAACAAGCAATCTCCTCTTATAGATAAAGTAAAAAAATCGAATAGAGTTCATTTTTTTGTATCAGTTCACCCCACAAGGAAATGGGAAATTCTATAGGGTAAAACAACAGAATAGCTAACAGTTTCAAGATCCTTTGACCTAGCAGACTAACCTAAAGCAGCACTGGGGAATAGTTGATTCACACATAATTTCTAGCCAATAAGTTTTGCATTTTAAAAAGGAGCTTACGGTAATACGCCAGCAAGATTTCCTGCCAATCCAGAATATAAGCCTTGAAAATTAATTTTTCCTCCACCACGAGCTGCCTACAGTGAATCAAAAGGCAAATTCAGCAACTTCATGATGAAAATTGAGCAAAATAGGAAAGATTCACTCATTGACGAAAGATGGATGTTTGCTAAGAACATAATTATTCAGTTTCATGCAGTTTATCTATGGCGTCAGTGGCTTCTCTCTTGATGCTGTTTTGGCTTTTAATGGATTGATCTTAACATAGAAGGATGACCACCCACCAGTCCATGGGTACTTCAACAACTAAAAGACTGATAAGGGCTTACTGAACAATTGTGCCAATGGAAGATGGTTATCTCATTAATCAGGCTTCAATACTACCTAAGAGAACTGAAAAAGCTCATTGCTGGATGAGAAAGAACTTCAGCGACTTCAACATATAAATTATCAGAGAGAAAGATGCAATTTGGCAATTACCATCAGCACAGGTGGGGGAAAATCTCTTGACGATAGTTTTGAATAGACCAAAAAGATCAAAAACGAGGGAGTAAAGAACGGGTGATCAGATGATCCAAGATACACAAATTGAGAAATTGCAGTTCCTATGTGTTAACGTCCAAAGCAGGAAACAATAGCTGATTTTGAACGAAAGTATTATCAAAGTATGCAAATATGCTTCCCTTCGTGTCTCTCGAGGAAAAAGGTTTTTAAAGGCTTGTGAAGGAATATCAGCAACATGCTCGACATAGTTGGAGAACAGTGCTCTATAGTATTAAACTCTTTCTTTCATATTTATTTTATGCAAGAAGATTTGTTATGCTTATATTCCTGACCATTTCCATCTACTTTTTCTTCTCAAACTTGTTTTGAAATCAGTGTATAAGAAAACAGCAGATATCGGTTACTGCTGTATAAACAGTACCAATTTTTATAGGTAACCTGCCTGCAGCCTCGTCTTTATTGTGTCAATGGGGTATAAGGCTGTTTCAACAACAACACCAGCAGTGCCTCCTGCAATAACTCCATCTGCAGATAGCAGCAAACATAGGAGAATAAATTATATGATGTAACATCACATGCAAAATCAGCAGAGGTCCCATGTAGAACAAGTTCTGTAACAAAAGGGAAAAAGTAGTGTCTCCAAGAATCAAACAGAATAAACAAAAACCGGTTCCCAAAAGTCTGAGAATGAACAATGACATTGTAACTATATCGGATGTAACTATATCGGATGACTCATCTTTTCATATCCTTTCCCAGCCAAGTATCGGCATGATTGTTTCCCATTCGCTTGACCCAGACTATGGAAAGATGATAACCACCAATGATGGACCTCCCCTCCCTCCCCTCCCTCCCCTTATGCTTAATGCTAGTCTTTCGTCAATATACCTCAATGCTTTTGTGGATTCTGTGTTCTATACATAGACTTTGCTTCAGATGCAAATGATCTCTGAATTGCATATAACTTGGAGACAAGATAATTACTAAGTCAACTCAAGTAGATGGAGCTCAGAAATGTAAGTCACTGAATGATAACCCAATGAACAGTCATTGGAAGCATACTCAGCTTTATATTTTTCAACTTACCAAAAAAAGTACCAAAAAAGTCGAAGGGCTTTTCTTCTCCTGTGCTAACTGAAGCAAAGAACTTTGTTGCATCCAGCTGCAAGTTCTGAGGTTTCATCATGAGCATGTCTGCGGAGAACGTCAATTCTTTCACAAGATAATCAACAGAACACGTACAGAAACATAGAATACATATCGCCACATTGACTGGGACACTACTAGAAAACAAGATCACATTCTTTTCTTAATCAGCATCAGCAACCACAACATTTTAAGAGCAAAAAATGGTTACACGTATGCATCCACCAACAACAAGCTATTAATAAATTCCTCCTCAACACAGTCAACCAACCACAATCAAATACGCAGAAGAGTGGAAGCACAATTTTGAGTCCTCTTTGTTCTTTAATTTCTTCAACAAAGATATATATGAATTGGGATCCAAATGGTTTCATCCTTGGTATCCAGTCGACAACCTATCTCATGATACAGAAGCTAAAACAAGTTCTTTTCTTTTGGGTGATTCTCTGCATTTCCATGTACTGATATCAAAGAAAGCAAGTGCAAAAACCACCAAATACCCAAAAAGCGAAAAACAAAAGAGAGGAATTTACCTAAAGGAGCTTGCGAAGCTCTCTTCGTGTCGAATGCTAGTGCTATAGGACCCATCATTCACTGACTACAGATCGACTGCACAAAAAAATCACCCATCAGTCACCTAAGCATTATCCTGAAAATTACAAAGCACACCAAGCTGATTCCACGTAGCAATTCATTACAATTCAAGTTCAAGAAAACTACGGACGAGAGGTTGCGACCTCGGAAAGAGGGGAATTCACTTTTTATATTGCGAGAAGCGGAAGAGAAATGCCGAAATGGAATGCGCGATGCGTGAACATGAGCGTACAACGTTGTTGTCGAAAGTAGAGAGAGAGAGAGAGAGCGCGCGAAGTCGAAGCGTGTCGTCTTCGGAGTCGTCGAGGCAAGAGATAGATCGTTTCTTGTCCGGACTCTGTGCGGGACCGGTTGCAGTGGCATAGAGATGGCGGCACTTCAGTGATGAGCTTGAGAGGTATGGCATTTTGGTTATTATTACATGCCATTTATATTATATATTTCTTTTATTGTTATCTTTGGCATGCCCTTTTCTAGTTTTGTTAAGGAACAATAAGGCTGCGCTTGGTGGTCCGAATTTAAGCTCAAATAGAATAGAATAAGGTTGGATTATAAATCATCGGGATTGTCTTTTGGATTTTGTAAAATCCCATCATATATTTGGTAGATGTCCGGATATGATAGGATATTCACATTGTTGTAAGGCCGATGCTGAGTCCGGGGCTGCTGCAGTAGTGGTAGTGGAGGAACCAAGGTCGTGGAATATGAGGATGAGGAGGGCGGCGTGCAAGGCACCAATCAGCGGCGGCAGCGGAATCGAGGTGATGATGAATGCCGTTCATTAGTGTCTTGTCAGCATAAGAGTTGAGCTACATCTCTTCGTGAATCTCACTGGATCGAGACCAATGGAACTAGCAACACACGCAGACTCCAGCTCGACGGAAACTAGAAACAATAATCGGAGAAGAAAATGCAATCGAACATGCGATTACAAGTTGAATAAAATCATAACGGAATCAAGGGCAGTTCCTCGTACCTTGAGATGAATTTCACCGAAAGGCTTACGCCGAAGCTGCGATTAGCCATGGGAAGTCCTAGAGACCCTCCTCATCGATTCTTCACCTTTAACCTTCGATCCCCTCTTCGTTGCCTGGTTAACCACGATTTTATCAGGTCCATGTATTTTGTAATACGACAACACCCCGTCCTGCAAGACAAACCACCTCGGCCCCCAGCCTTTACTGTAATTCACCCCACTTGTACAGCATTCCCGATATGCCGTTCCCCACGATGCCGTCCCTCCTCGTCTGAATCGTCGTCGGAGTCGTCACTGGCCCCTCCGTCGCGGGCAAAGATGCTCTTGAGGTTGTCGTTGGAGGTCAGGGCGCCATCCTGGGTGTCGGCGGAGATGGACGAGGGAGGAAAGCGCGAGGCATGGTTGTCGAGAGTTCGTTATTTTTTATCCAATCCGGGTGTATCCTACCCCCTCCCCCGGATTTCTTATACGGTGTTTTATCCGGGTATATTCGAGTTCATCCGGTCTGGATAACATTGCCAAACATCGGATAGGATAATTTGTTATCCTATCCGGGCCCAAATCCGGACCACCAAACGCAGCATAAGGGTAAAGATTAAATTTGGAGCCACACCGGCGAAAATTTTCAGGGATTGAAGGATAAGCTTCAGTTTTCAAAAATTAGGAAATCCGTTGTTCTATATTCTAGCGCGATCAGGCAATATTCTATGATATCTGATAGTGAATGTATAATCCGAAATTACTAGTCCGAGCTTCGATTTACGACCATTTTTGTTAACACCTTTTTTTATATATATTTTTCATATGTCTAAGTATGAGTTATGGTTAATAAATTATAAAAGCAAGTGATAGTTGTCGCGACCCTCTTGTGGTTCGCCGTGAGCTAATGGGCCGACCAGTCTGGTCGGACGCAGGCCTCTCCCAAGGCCCATTACCCAAATCGCGGCGGGAGTATTTTTTTAATGGGTTCGACGATAAGAGTCAATCGCTTTCGACCTTCAGTGTTGTCGTGGTGGCATGTGCAACTTGTGCATGCATTTGCAGTTGTCACCGGTCTTTCTTGGATGGTAGACCGGAAACCTTACTGACCGATTGGGAGAGATCGATCAGTTCAGCGGAACCAGAGATTTTGGGTTCGGGGACATGGTTACGCTGGTGTCATTACCAACGCCCTTTCGGTACCTAACGCGAGTGATTTTCCTAGCTAAGAGTTCATGCAAGCGCAATTTTGGGTGAGGTAGGCTTGATTCAGGGTTTCATGTAGATTGAAAGACTATTCCTATCAATCACAATCAATTTAAATGAAAGCGCAATCAAGTGCATAAATAAATCACATCGATGCACATCAATTCAAATCAATGGCTTCCTAGTATAGCCATAAGGGCTTAGGGAAGGTGTGATTTCGAACCGGGGGTAAAATGGGAAGATTTGGAGGCGATTAGCCCGAAGGGCAAAATCGTCATTTTTTTGGATGGTTTGGATACCGAATCACCCAAAATATTCCATAGCCAGTTGATTGTGGCCATTTCCTACTCTTGGGAATTTTTTTGGAATTTCTTGATTTTTCTTCAATTTTTGGAAGACGATTCGCCCAAAGGGTGAAATCGTCATTTTAAGAAGGGTCGGGGTTCAAAACACCTGGAATGAGCCTTGGCCAGTTGATTGTGGCCATTTCCTATTTTTTGGGATTTTCCTGGATTTTTTGGATTTTTGTTTTTTTGGAAGACGGTTTGCCGGAAGGGCAAAACCGTCATTTCTGGAAAGACTGGGGGTCGAAGGACCCGAAACAGGTCGTGGCCAGTTGAATGTGGCCATTTCCTATTTTCTGGAATTTTTTAAAATTTTTCTGAATTTTCCGAATTTTTTGAATTTTTTTATGACTTTCCATTTTTTATTGAATTTTTGAATTTTTATTAATTTTTTTATTTTTTTGAATTTTTTGAATTATTTAAAAATATTTTCCGGGCCGGGTTGGACCCGGCCCACGCTTCGCGGGCGCCCGGCCCAACCCTTTGGGTCGGCACCGGCCTAAAACAACGTCGTTTTTTTTTTTTTTTAAGGTTTTTCTATTTTTAAACATTTTTTATTATTTTCTTTATTATTTCCGAAAATCTTATGAAACAGACGCCCCAGATTGTGCCACGTGGCTACTCCTGGTGCGTCCGATCTCAGACAAGATCGGACGCTCCACAGAGAGCCACTTGGCCAGATCTAAACCGTTCGATTAATTTTATTTTATTTTTTTGAAAATCATTTATTAATTTGAAAAGGCCGAGATCGCGACACGTGGCCTCGCCACGGCCGTCCGATCTGTTTTATTTTTATTTATTTTTTGAGCCGGCCCCACCCGGTGACGTGGCTGCCGACGTGGCATGCCACGTCATCGTTGACCGCCGACGATAGTCGCCGGAGAAGACAATGAACAGTAAATATTCTGGCGACTATCGCCGGAATCATCGCCGGACGACCCAAAACAACGTAAAAACGATGGCGTCGAGTCCCGATTTTCTCACCAAAATAACCTCCATCAGACCCCGACCAACATATGTTCAATTCATGGCAAAAATAACGCCGGGAACTACCTCGAAAGCACGGCGACCGAACCGGCTCCGGCGAAGCATTTGCAATTTTTTTTTTTTTTTTAGCTTTAAATTCGATGTTAATCATTCAAGGAGCATCCATGAAGGGTTGGGAAACTTACCTGAGGTCGCTTGAACCTCGGCGACCGCCGGAACTCCTCCAGCGAGCTCCCGATCCGAATGCAATCCGACGAGGCTCCGGGCCGAGTTTTCGTCGTGTTTTAATGCAAATAAACGAATAAGCCAGGCTTAGGGATAATTCTAGGGAAGGTTCGAAGCCAGAATCGCGCGAAAAGGGACCGGGAAGGACACGGCCGAGAGGCACAAATTGAAATACTCACTGAGGCATTTCGTCGAACACTTACTGTACACCGAAAAAAAATGGAGGTCGGGGAAATACCGACTTGGTTTGGGCTCGTCGACGACGGCTGGAGCTCCGGCGATGCTTTTCTGAAGGTTGGGGATGTACGTCGTGCCTCGCTCTCACTTCCTACTTGCCCGAACTCCCCTCTCTCCCTCTGCCCGAGCTCCTTGTATCCACCGAGGTTCCTCCCTCCTTTTCTTCTTTTTTTTTTTAACCCCATGGCCGACCGCCTTTTGATAGTGGAACGCCCACCATCGACCACCATCGATCGACATTCCCCCACGTCTTCTTTTGCAAAAAAAATGCCGCGGCGGGCCTCCTCTTGTTTCGCTTTTCTTTGCTGCCTGCAGCGTGCATGGGTCTGCAACTGAGTTACAGACCCGATCGGACCGGGTCGGGTCGGGTCTGACCCGACCGGCCCGGTTCGACCAATTTACCCAAATTAGGTCCCAAATTGACTTTTTTTCTTGAAATTTATGGCAAAATCGGACTCATTGACATGTTTTCTATCAAATATGGGTATTTTCGTGAATCAATTGATTGAAATTTAGTGAAAACCCCAAATTGCCCTTAGGATCCGAAAATGATTTCCACTCAATCGAGGGCCTAAACGGGCCACCAATGGATTCAGCATGATGAAAAATATAGGGTAGAGGTGTTTAATTTGAATGGGTATGCCCGCACGAAATTTAATTTCAAAAATTGTGAAACCGGGACTAAATTGAAAGAAAATTATGCAATTAAGCCATTTTGTTTAAAATTGATCAAATTGGAGGGCAAATTGACCCAATTGCGCTTTGAGACTTTAGAATCCAATGTCATAGCTTATAAAAAGTGAGAATTGAAAATTAAAAGACTCGAAAAGGATTTTTTTTTGGTTCGGTTCGGGTTTATGTTTGTGAAGGAACATATTGACCCGAGCCGAATTTTCAAGATTTAAAGTGACAGACTTGAAGAGGAAATTAAAAAAAAATTATTAAATATTTTTGGGTATTTTGCTGACCACGAATGGTATTTTTCTGATTTTTTGGGTATTTTAATAATTAAATAAATTCGAAAAATTATTAAAAATTACGAAAAATATTTTTTGTTCAAAATTGGTTCCTGAGGCTAGGCTAAGGCTTCCAAAGTTGATTTTGTGATTTTATGACCTTTTTTGATATTTTTAATTAATTTTTAAAAATAAAAAAATAAAAATCGCAATAATATATGGTCAAAAATCAGGTGTCAACAGCTACCCTTCTTTGAGAGTGAGCTCGCAGAGGTTACTTTCAAAGACAAAATTGCACCTGATTCCTAACTGACTCGATTTGGAAAAGGAAAAAAAATGCTATGACATTGGATTCTCAAAACTCTTGATAAAAGCTCAAATTAATCCCCGGTCCACTTTAACAATTTGAACACGGGCTGGAGTGAGAGAGGCTTACCTGAAGCTCACCTGTCGATGCTGCCGGTTGCGATGACTTTCAAGAAGATACCTAGGACTCGCCATTTGGATATCCTAGGGAGATTTAGGTTCTGACCCGTATGGTAGGTCAACCCACAATAGAACTCCCAACAAAAGGGGTTCTATGAAACGACAAATCCCATCTTGTGGGGATTCACGCTGCGATGAACTTCAAAAAGATACCTAGGAATTGCCACAGAATATCCTACGGAGATTAAGCTCTGACCTGTATGGTTGGCCATACCATTATGGAATTCCTAACTGGTAGGAACCTAAGGAAGGCGCATCCCACGCTTTGGGATTTACCAAGGATTTTGATCCGTATGGTGGATCGGACCTTTGTGTTGATCCTTATGGCGGTATTTACCAATGAGTTGACCCTTATGGCGGGTTTCTACCATCATGTTGACCCTTCAGGCGGTTTCTACCTTATTTGACCCTTCAGGCGGTATCTACCGTCAATTTGACCTTTCAGGCGGTTTCTACCTTGAGTTGACCCTTCAGGCGGTTTCTACCTTGGTTTGACTCCAAACTGATAGGAATCTAAGGCTAACCTACCCTGTCTGGTTGGGACTAGTCAGAGACTCGATCGCTCTGCGGATCGATCTAGGAAAAGGCTTGCCTATTAAAAGGCTTTACCTAAAGGTTATTATAGGATTCATGGGTTACCTGAAATCTCGCAGAAGCTGAATTGTCCTTTCGACATGCGAGGTACCTTTCTGGGATCTGGGGACTCCAATTATCCTGCAGAAAGCTGAAACCTGCATACTCCACTTCATAGAATAAAACATTCATCTAGGATTCGGGGTTACCGAAAATCCTGCAGAGATATCAAATGTAAGTACTCACTTTCACGGGGCATAGGTTCTTTTGGGATTTGGGGTTTCCAAAGATCCTGCAAAAGTTTAAACCTGAAAGATTTTTCTTCACCAAGAAAATGTTAGTAATTTTTGGGAAGACAACCATTGTCCAATTGACAAAATTTTATGACTTAAGTTTTAGTTATGAAATGTGCATTTTGATGCTGGAGGTCATCCAAAACATTCTTGCAACATACAGATGTGATCACAAATTCCTTGCGCGACAAATCTGGATCAAACAATTTGAAATTTCCAAAAAGAGTTTGTTCAAAACGTCTATTGGAGAATTTCTCATCCAAGAGGGCTCCTCACCGCTCTGTGATAATGGTCTTTTGTAAGGAATGCGCTCAACTTCCTGCTAACATGTGCCTAGGTTTTAGGATCATTCGCAGCGTATACATTTCGATCGATCGGGAGGTCTTCCACGGGACCGTAATGTCAGGCTTGGGTATTGGTTTTCAAGGGGAGCCCGCCTTGTAGTCGAGGCCATTGAATGAAAGTCTTCACCATCTGCTCCGGGTTTACAAGTCAAGAACCCTGCAAAATGAGAAAGAAATAGTCTTGCTCGTACCTCTTCGAGCTAAGCTATATGTTAACCCAAGTGTCTTAGTCAGAGAAGACTGTTTCAGGGTTGTAACATTGGTAGGATTGGGGACCGAAAAAGGCTTGTTTTTGGCCCAGAATTCGTGACGAGTTTGACATTGGTGGTCATTGCTGATTTGCCACCTGTCCTTCCCTTTCTGTATCTTTAGTCTTTGAGGTGCGTAACCGATTTTGAGATGTGCACCAGCTCTTTAGAGAGCGTCTCTTGTTGCATTCAGAGACCGACTCTCTCTATGTCTTTGTTCTGTGCTTGATAGCATTCGGGGAGCAGCCTTTTGGATTTGGCTCATTCAGGGATTTCCTCTTTTCCCGTCCAAGCTTCATTATGGATCAATCAAACAACTTACGCGAGCATCGGCCTTGCTTTTACCGGGCACTTTGCTTTTTCTTGATGCTAGGGATTATTATTATTTTTTTCTTTGAAATCCCGATTCTTCTCGTCCTTGATGGGATCATGTTAGACATATGTCTGAAAGTTCAAAATGCTTTAAATATCAGCCCGGGAATCCTCTTCGTAATCCCTGAGTCTTGAACTCTTCCATTTTTAAAGTGGTGCTGCCTCTGTCTTGGAATGATCACTAATGGGTTCATGAAATGAATTTGCAGGCTCAAGTTGGCTGTGCAAAGGATTCGGTGTGTGGGATAGAGAAATGAACGCTTCTCGTCATCCTGTGGCACTTGGATTACTATATAAACAACACACAAAGATTAATGTTAGTCCGAGCAATAAAATTTCTAACCATTTCTCCTGATGCTGTTGGACCTACTTCTATTCTGCCCCGATGTGGGGTGGTTCTCGACAGGGCTGATAATGAAAACCTCCGTTCAAAGGGGTTATCAATGGTTACCTGTAGTATTTGGGAATATGAAACGAACGCCTCCGTCGTCCCAATCCATGTAATCGCTGCGAATGGCCCCTACCTCCGTAGGTTTAGATTTTGCTATCCGATTCGCTCCACTCATCTCTCAAGTGTATGTAGGATGTGTTTGGACTGGGCTCGCCTCTCTTTTGAGGAAACTTCCTTTTGAATGGTTTGAAAAATAATCTTATTTGGAAAAATTCATTTCCTTTTCTCCAAAATTTATCCATCGAGGGGATTTTGTGATGTATCATGCATGTTTTATTCATGCTTTAGGTAACCTCCCGATTTAAATCATGAATATCGATGCATTGGAAAATCTTTATCCTTTTTAGACATGACGGTTGAAAGGATTCTGACATTTTTTTTTTTACCTCCAGTTAACTGGGAAAAGGGATACTTACCTGCCCGTCGCGGCTGGAGCTCCTTGGAAATGTAAAAGAAGCATGTCATCGTATGTTCACGAATTTTTCAAAAATCGAAACGATACATCCTACCCTTGCTCATGTACTCTAACGAGTAGTACATGGGATGTAAAAACTTGTTCGTCTCCAAGGCGACTCCCCTGTCAAGGATAAACAATAAGTGTCAATTCATATTCCCAAATTTAAGACAAATTGGGACGATACAACTTTACTCTTGATTTTCATCCCATTCTGATGTTGCGTATTGATATGAACAACATCTATCAAATCCGCCTATCCATGCTTGGAGTGTTTGCAACATCAATGATTCATCTGCCCTCAGTTGGGCAACGTCTGTTCTGTTATTTGAATGCATGACTCCTTGAGTGCTTTATCCATATTTATCGTCTGAGAAGGAAAAGAAAGGAGACATTACTGTCGCGACCCGTCTGAAAGCGGACGCGGCTAATGGATTACCGATCGCGGGCCCTTTGATCGGCGCGGGCCCTCCCAGGCCCATACCAAATCGCGGCGGGAGTATTTTTCAGAAGGATTCGACGATAAGAGTCGATCGCTTTCGACCTTCAGTGTGATCGTGGTGGCATGTGCAACTTGTGCATGCATTTGGAGTCGCCACCGGTCTTTCTTGGAGGGTAGACCGGAAACCTTACTGACCGATTGGGAGAGATCGATCAGTTCTGCGGAACCAGAGATTTTGGGTTCGGGGACTTGGTTACGCTGGTGTCATTACCAACGCCCTTTCGGTACCTAACGCGAGTGATTTTCCTGGCTAAGAGTTCATGCAGGCGCAATTTTGGGTGAGGTAGGTTTGATTCAGGGTTTCATGCAGACTTGAAGACTATTCCTATCAATCACAATCAATTTAAATGAAAGCGCAATCAAATGCATACATAAATCACATCAATGCACGTCAATTCACATCACATGGCCTCCTAGTATAGCCATAAGGGCTTAGGGAAGGCGTGATTTAGGACCGAGGTAAAATGGGAAGATTTGGAGGCGATTTAGCCCGGAGGGCAAAATCATCAATTTTTGGAAGACGATTCGCCCAAAGGGCGAAATCGTCATTTTTAAGAATGATCGGGTTCAAAACACCCGGGATGAGCCTTGGCCAGTTGTTTGTGTCCATTTCCTACTTTTTTGGGATTTTCCTGGATTTTTTTAGAATTTTTTTATGATTTTCTATTTGGAAGACGGTTTGCCGGAAGGGCAAAACCGTCATTTTTGGAAAGACCGGGGGTCGAAAGACCCGGAACAGGTCATGGCCAGTTGAATGTGGCCATTTCCTGTTTTCTGGAAATTTTTTAGAATTTTTTATGATTTTCTATTTTTTATTGATTTTTTTGATTTTTTATTAATAATATTTAATCATAGTTTAATAATAATTATTATTTATTATTTAAGGAGGGGCTGGGTCTGGGTCGGATCCCTACCCGGGTCCGAATCGGGCCCGGGAGATTGCACCAGAACCGGGCCTGGTTGTACCGCACAGAACCAGGCCCAAAAAGCCCAAATGCTCAGTCTTCAATCCAACTGCTCAGCCCTCAATCCAACTCTTTTGGCCCAAACTTCTTTTCTCTCCGCCGGCCCAGCTTTTCTTTCTTCTCAGCCGGTCCAACCTTTTTTCTCCGCCAGCCCAACGTAGCCCACACGACCCAACGGCTCCTGTTCATCTTCTTCCTCGCGACGCCCATGCATGGAGCCAGAGACGAGCTCCAGCCCGCAGCCGCGTCGCCGTTGGCTTCTCTAACCCGCCGCCTGATCAGCATGAGGTCTCCCGTGGACCTCCCCGTCACCAACGCCGAGTCGGCTCGCCTCCCCGGACGATGACGCTGGGAAGTCGCCACGCCCCCACCTGTGGCCGTCGCCCTTTGGCTTCGTCGACTGCCACTACTCCCGGCGCCAACGACTGACGCTAGGACTCTGGACTCACTTCGTCGGAAACGTCGGGCCTGCGGTAAGCCATGGCCGTCGGGATGCGTGAGCCGCGCCCGCCAGACCCTATCGCCACCGAAGACTCAGGTCTGCTTGAAGTAGCAAGACCTCGACGTCGAGCAGCCACGCCAAAACCTCCGGTGTCTCATACGACCATCCCGAGGACCAACGACCATCAACAACGGGCTCGGCTGAAATTTGAGATCACCGCCGCCACTCCACCTCGTCCGACTGAACTTCCGAAAGGTTGTTCACTCGAAAGAATATCCGTGGTTCGAAACCAACCGGGGCAACAAGCGAACGAGCAAAACGAGTGGGAAGGGCACATGACGAGGCAAGAAGAAGGGGGAGGGAAAAGCCGGGCGACCAGAGATGGATATTCCATCAAAGCACGTCAATAACCCAACAAAAGGATCTACAGCGCCAAGAATACCATAGAAACCTGTTTCGAGACTCGCCGAACCGAGGAACCGAAGCTCTCGTACAGGTGAGTGTCGTGACCGAATGACGCGACTGAACTCGAGAGAGAGAAAAACTAACCTCTTCCAACAGAGTCGATGATAAACGGAACTAAGGCAACCTGTGAGTTTCTCCCCTTCCTTCGCTCTCGTCCGAAACTCGACCGACGGCCATCATGCACCACATGATGGCTCCCTTTGCATGAAACGAGCTCCGTTGCTCCGCTACCCACGTCGACGTTGCAGTCTGTTGCGAGGCCGGGTACGACGACGACAACCGAAGCTTAGTCCCCCCCCCCTTTTTGGTCCGCGTTTCTTCTCGGCTCCGGGGAAATGACTCCCTCCAACTCTCTTCTTTTCTTTTCTCTCCCTGTCTCGCGCTCCTGCCAGCCCCGCCTCCACCGAGAATCCTCTTTTCTTTAGAAACCGAGCACCACCTTGTGCCGTGGCCGACCAGCCGTCCACCACATTCGGTCGTCGCCCTTTTTTTTTATTCCACAAAAAAAATCGGTCCACCACGCTCATTTTTTTAAACCTCTGTTCTGCTCTGCTTTCGGCGCCAAGGTGGGTCTGCAAGTGCAGACCCGGTCGGACCGGGCCGGGTCGGGCCTGACCCGACCGGCCCGGTTCGACTTAATCCGTTCAATTGGGCCCCCAAATCGTCCTATTTTCATGAATTTGATGGCAAAATCGGACTCCTTGACATGTTTTCTATCAAATATGGGTATTTTCGTGAATCAATTGATTGAAATTAAATGAAAACCCCAAATTACCCTTAGGATCCGAAAATGATTTTCGTCAAATTGAGGGCCTAAATGACCAAATTAGTCAAAATTGAGGCCACCAATGGATCCCTCATGATGAAAACTATCGGGTAGAGGTGTTTAATTCCAATGGGTATGCCCGTATGAAATTTAATTTCGAAAATTGTGAAACCGGGGATCAAATTGAAAGAAATTTGTGCAATTAGGCCCTTTTGTTCAAAATTGATCAAATTGGAGGGCAAATTGACCCAATTGCACTTCAAGACTTTAGTATCCAATGTCATAGTTTATAAAAAGTGGGAATTAAAAATTAAAAGACTCGAAAAGGATTTTTTTATGCCCGATTCGGGTTTATGTTTGTGAAGAAACATAGTGACCCGAGCCTAATTTTCAAGATTTAAGGTGACACACTTGAAGAGGAAATTAAAACAAAATTATTGAATATTTTTGTGTAATTTTCTGACCACGAATGGTATTTTTCTGATTTTTTTGGTATTTTTAATAATTAAATAAATTCAAAAAAATATTAAAAATTACGAAAAATATTTTTTGTTCAAAATTGGCTCTTGAGACTAGGCCAAGGCTTCCAAAGTTGATTTTGTGATTTTATGACCTTTTTTGATATTTTTAATTAATTTTAAAGAATAAAAATCACAATAATAAATGGTCAAAAATCAGGTGTCAACAGCTGCCCCTCTTTGAGAGGAATCTCGTTAGAGGTTTCTCTCAAAGATAAGGTGGCACCTGATTTCTAACCGACTCAACTGGGAAAATGAGAGAAGAAAGGCTACGACATTGGATCGCTTGAGGCCCTTTGATGAAAGCTCAAATTAATCCCCAGTTTGCTTTAACAATTTGAACATGGGCCGGAGTGAGAGAGGCTTACCTGAAGCTCACCTGTCAGATGCTGCCGGTTGCGACAACTTTCAAGCAGATACCTAGGACTCGTCATTCAGAATATCCTAGGGAAATTAAGCTCTGACCTGTATGGTAGGTCATACCATTATTGGATTCCTAACTGACAGGAACCTAAGGAAGGCGCATTCCCACGCTTTGGGATTTGCCAGAGGTTTTAATCCGTATGGTGGATCAGACCTTCGTGTTGATCCTTACGGCGGTATTTACCAATGAGTTGACCCTTGTGGCGGTTTCTACCATATTTGACCCTTTAGGCGGTATCTACCTTCAAGTTTAGTTTGACCCTTATGGCGGTTTCTACCATTGGTTTGACCCTTTAGGCGGTATCTACCATGAGTTGACCCTTTAGGCGGTTTCTACCTTTGGTTTTGACCCTTCAGGCGGTATCTACCTTGGTTTGACCCTTCAGGCGGTTTCTACCATGTTTTGACCCTTCAGGCGGTATCTACCTTGGTTTGACCCTTCAGGCGGTTTCTACCTTTGATTGACCCTTCAGGCGGTATCTACCTTTTGTTTTGACCCTTCAGGCGGTTTCTACCTTTGTTTTGCTTTGAAAATGGGTCTCATGACGAGGGTTCTCCACGTCCGATGAGACTGTTTGATATTTTTGAAAATGGGTCCTAGGACGAGGGTTCTCCACGTCATGCTAGGACTTGGGTCTGTTGAGGCGACATTCTGGGAGCTGGGTTCTCCAGGTATCCTGCAGAAAGTTCAAACCTGAAAGATTTTTCTTCACCAAGAAAGTGTTAATAATCTTTGGGAAGACAATAATTGTCCAATTGACAAAATTTTATGACCTAAGTTTTAGTCATGAAATGTGCATTTTGATGCTGGAGGTTATCCAAAGCATTCTTGCAACATGCAAATGTGATCACAAATCCCTTGCACGGAAAATCTGGATCAAACAAATTGAAATTTCCAAAGAGAGTTTGTTCAAAACATCTATTGGAGAATTTCTCATCCAAGAGGGCTCCTCACCGCTCTGTGATAATGGTCTTTTGTAAGGAATGCGCTCAACTTCCTACTAACCTGTGCCTAGGTTTTAGGATCATTCGCAGCGCATACATTTTGATCGATCGGGAGGTCTTCCACGGGACCGTAATGTTAGGTTTGGATATTGGTTTTCAAGGGGGACCCGCTTTGGAGTCGAGGCCATCGAATGAAAGTCTTCACCATCTGCTCCGGGTTTACAAGTCAAGAACCCTGCAAAATGAGAAAGAAATAGTCTTGCTCGTACTTCTTCGAGCTAAGCTATATGTTAACCCAAGTGTCTTAGTCGGAGAAGACTGTTTCGGGGTTGTAACATTGGTAGGATTGGGGACCGAAAAAGGCTTGTTTTTGGCCCAGAATTCGTGACGGGTTTGACATTGGTGATCATTGCTGATTTGCCTCCTGTCATTTCCTTTCTGCATCTTCAATTTTTGAGGCATGCAACCGCTTTTGACAATTCTGTCTGCGTCTTCCACGCCTGACATCATTTGGAGGAGTAGTCTTTTCGATCTGACTCCATTAGGGATTTCCTCTTTTCCCATCCGGCTTCATTGGGGATCAATCAAACAGTTTTCACGAGCATCGGCCTTGCTTTTACCAGGCACTTTGCTTTTTCTTGATGCTGGGATTTTTTCTTTGTTGAAATCCCGCCCTTTCTTTTCCTTTGGAACTACGATGTTCAGAAAATTGTGCTAGATATGCAACTTGAATCATAGCACATTTAAACGCCGATATGAAATTTTTCTATAAATCTCATCTCTTGATTTCTTCCGTCCTTGGAGTGATGCAGTTTCTATCTTGAAACATGCCATGATCACCAACAGGGGTTTATGAAATGAATTTGCAGGCTCAAGTTGGCTGTGCAAAGGATTCGGTGTGTGTGATAGAGAATGAATGCTTCTCGTCATCCTATGGCACTTGGATTACCATATAAACAACACACAAAGATTAATGTTAGTCCGAGTAAGAAAATTTCTAACCATTTTCTCCTGGCGCTGCTGGACTTACTTCCTTTTTGCCCCGGTATGGGGTGGCTCTTGTCAGGGTTAGGAATGAAAACCGCCGTTCAAATGGGTTGTCAACGGTCACCTGTAGTGTGTATGATATGAAACGAACGCCTCTGTCGTCCCAATCCATGTAATCGCTGCGAATGGTCCCTACCTCCGTAGGTCCAGATTTTACTATCTGATTCGCTCCACTCACCTCTCAAGTGTATGTAGGATGTGTTTGGATTTGAGCTTGCCTCTCTTTTGAGGAAACATCCTTTTGAATGGTTTGAAAAATAATCATATTTGGAAAAATTCATTTTCTTTTCTCCAAAATTTATCCGTCGAGGGGATTTTGTGATGTATCGTGCATGTTTTATTCATGCTTTGGGCGACCTCCCGATTTAAAAACATGAAAGCCAATGAATTTTGAATTCTATGTCTTTTATAGACATTAGATTATGAAAGCTTTTCTTTCATTCTCAGTTTTTATTCAACATCTTTAATGGATCGGGGAAAGGGATACTTACCTGTCCCCCGCGGCTGGAGATCCCTGAAAATATGGAAGAAACATGTTATTGTACGTTCACGCATTTTTCAAAAAATTAGAACGATACACCTTACCCTTGGTCGTGTGCCCCTACAAGTGCACACAGGTTGTGAAAATCTGTCCTCCTTGATGGTGAGTCCCTATCAAGGATAAATAACAAGTGTTAACTCATATTCCCAAATTGAAGACAAATTGGGACGATACAACTTTACTCTTGGTTCTCATCCCGTTCTGACGTCGTGTATTGATATGAACCACGTCTATCAAATCCTCTTATCCATGCTTGGAATATTTGCAATATCAATGGTTCAGCTGCCCCTGGTTGGGCAACGTTTGTTTTGTTATTTGAACAGATGGCTCCTTGAGTGATTTATCCACGTTTATCACCTGAGAAGGGAAAGGAATGAGACATTACTTTGGTATTCGGTTGAAGATCGTTTAGGAACGATACATCGTTTTACCAAATGGGAGGCTTCGTGACCAAACGTATTTCGTGCTGAATGGGGGTAGATCCCATTATGCTCCGCGGGTCATAGTCATCGTTCATGGAATTTGCTCCACGGATTAAGTGATTAATCCATGGCCCTTGGCTCGAAGACGTTCAAAGGGTAATGTTGACACTCAGAGCGGTTAGTTTTCAGCGTTAATTAAAATGTTCCCGCGGGAACTTTACAACGAGATCCGTAACACATTCATTCGACGTATTCACCTCTCACTCTCCTGAGCCTTCTAATGATTTAGCACACGAGCTTCGAACCAGATGTCCGGTCGCCGGTACCGGTCACGACTGCGAAGATGCACTTGTTCCAAAATGCTTGACCCATAGGCTGAGTTGCTCATTCAGGAGATCGTCCGACCGCTCGAGTCGTCCAAGTTGAGCATCCTTAATTGCTGGTGACGGACTTCTCCCATTTTCGGCATGAACAACCTGGTTCCTCGGTTTATGCGTGATCCACACGCCGAGTTGCTCACTGAGGGACTCGCTTGAAATTTCAAGCCATTGACGCCCAAGTCGGGCACCCTCAACCGTTGGCGATGGGTTCCTCACACTACTTTCGACATGAACAACCTCACTTCTCGAGTTGGTACTTTCATCGTTGTCCAGTAGGTTTGTACCCAATGCTGGATTAACACTAACGATCGGTTGGTGCTCAAATTGGGGAGTCCATACCTGCTGAAATTGTTGTATATACTCTTGAGGAGTACCAGGGTAACTCAGGGGGGAATTTAGCCGATCGAACCAAGAATAGATGTTTTCAAGGAGATCGTCTGAACCATCGAGCGACTGACATTCAGGTTGAGTATTGTCGACTACTGGAGAAGGAATCTTTTCGCCATTTTCGTCATGGACCACCTGATTCTTCGAGCCGGAATCTCCGTAATCGTCTCGCAAGATTGTACGTGCATCTCCTGCCAATGTTAGATCCGCTGTAGGACTAGCATTAACGGCCAGTCGGTGCTCAGACTGGGGAGTCCCGATTTGCTGAAATTTGCGGTACATACTCCTGAGGAGTACTAGGATAACCCAGGGGAGTACTCTGATTGATGCCTGAACAATCGACCGTGTAATTGTCAGTCCCATCGGTGTTAAGAGGTGATTGGATGCTTCCTGCTGCATGAGGATTGCGATCACAGCCATGCTCATCGTTTAAACTTGAACTGCCTCTATCTTGGTCTAGTGCCACTCGTCCATCTCTCAGTAGTCTTTTGTAGCACCAAAGGTGGTTCCTGACTTTATTTCTATCCAGTTCCGGCATGTTCATGATCTTGAGTATGCGCGATGGGCGAGCCAAACTGATCCCTAACTGTTGAACTGCATCAACAAATTTGCTATGAAGCTCCGAGGTCCAATAAAACCTTGTTTTCTTGCTAGCCGAAGTAGGGTTGGCAACTCGGCGGCTACTCTTCGCGGAATCTGGTCGTGTTGAACCGCCTCTATCTTGATCTAGCGACGCTCGTCCATCTCTCAGTAGTTTCTTGTAGCGCCAAAGGTGATTCTTGACCATATTTTTAGTCAGTCCCGACACGTTCATGATTTCGAGTATGCGCAATGGGCAAGCAAAACTGATCCCTAACTGTTGAACTGCAACAACAAATTTGCTATGAAACTCCGGGGTCCAACGAAATCTTATTTTCTTGCTAGCCGAAGTGGTGTCAGCAACTTGGCGGTTACTCTTCTCGGAATCTGGTCGTGTCGGAGGTTGCTCTGGAGGGGATTTAGTGGTCTCAGATCGGCTGGTCATGATGGTGAGTTCATCATTGAGCGGACCCGACTTGTCATGACGCATGTTCCCTTCCACAATGGGCGTCGACTTTGACCTTATAGCACTAGTTTCCTCTTGTAGATCCTCGGCGGTACCCGCCTGTTCCGAAAGATGTTGCGAAGGGCATTGCAACAAATGAGCATTATAAACCCCCAGATCTGGCTCTTCAGTGAATACTCCGTCCGTGGGAACAGGGTTACCGCACTCAAGGCAAATAGCGATGCTTAGAGCTTTTTTGTACTGAATGTTTTTTATTCGAAGCTTTTCATTTTCCTCCCTTACAATCGCTAACTCGTGCCGATCGCGTTGCTGCTTCAGCCGGGTTCGTTTGTTTTCAAACCAGCACTTGACCTTCCGAGGCTCCCACCCTATCTCCTGGCCCATTTTGATTTTCTGTTCCATGTCCGGATAGGGGTATTCCCTGAAAAACAATTCGAGTTTATGGACTTGACCTGAAGTGTTGCGTTGGAGATATTCCCCTTTCTGACGCTGATTACCGTCGCGGGTACTGTTCTCGTTAACCAAGCCGCGGGTTTCATCATTAGAAGGATCGGTCTCCATGGCCCTCGTGTCAGGTTCGGTCCTGAGATCTTCAAACTCTTCCAGCAACTCAAGCTCGGAGACCTCCAAGTCTGGCGCTTCCAGTAAATGACAGAATCCCTTGAACATTTTGACCAGAATATCACTGTTTGATTTTCCGTTAACTCAGCTTTCTTTGTTCCTCCTTGGATCTTCACTTCCTCTGCAAATTCTGAGAGGTTAAAGGAGCCGGATCACCGTTCTTCGATCAAAGGTGATGGCTACCCGACGAGCGCTCTTCTCAATGTTTCGAGATTCCCACTTCGTCCTTTTGTGATGGCTACCTGACGAGCGCTCTTCTCAAGGCTTCGTAATTCCCACTTTGTCCTTTTTTGCTCTTTTCTACGTGAACGGAGCCTGAAGATCTCTTGCGTTGATTTCGCTTTGTCGAGCACTACGCTTGTCCCCCTGGCCCAGTCTCTAGAGTAACAAGCCTGCCCACCTTTCGGCGCCATTATGTCTCGTAAAACCCGAGATCACAGGACGGTGGTGGATTCGTGACTCATCGGGGATGCATTAACGAAACCCGCTTGGCTCTACTGCACATAAAATATTATTACCACTTCCCCATGTTTACTCGAGCATTTATAAGGTGATAGATTGATGTCAAGAAGATTAACACTTTAGCCTTATCAGACTCAGCCTCTCAAACACTCTTCACATTCTCACTCTCCTCTCCGTCATTCCATCGCATATGGATTCCTCCTCTGTGCCTGCTGCCTTAACTGAAACTTCGACCCAATGGGAGATATTTTACCATCTCTTGGGTAGAGGTTATGGCTACATAAACAATCATCCTGAAGCTGCGGTTGAAGTTCGTACTCTGATTCCGGCCCTGGATACTGTGTGTATTGAAGGTACGAAACTGCAAAGGGAGTTTGTGATCTTCCCAACTCTCTTCAACAATTTCCTGCAGGCTTATGAAGTTGCTAGCCGGGAGGTCACTTTGGCTGGTATCGTGCGGGCCCGTTATCAGGACCGAGCTGAGTCCCTGATGTTGGCCGTGCTGACGGCCGATAACCATAAAAGGGCTGTTGAATACGCCCACGCCCAGGTTTCGATGTTGGTCCGTGAGAGGGACAACTTGGTGGAGCGTCTGGCTCTTTTTGACACCGCCTTTGAGCAAGACCAGCACAACTTCGTGCTGAGGTTCCAGTGTGCCTGGTTGGAGGAAATGATTGAAGACCTGAGCATGGATATAGCTCGCGGGAGGGTGCTGGCTCATGACTTAGAGCTTGAGTTCGAGTACTATGACACCAAGGTGAACGAACTTAAGGAGAAATGTCGTCTCCTTTTCTTCAAGCTTGTAGACCTCGATTCCCGGAGTGTGGGTTGTAAGCAAGGCATGGATAGCATGGAGAGTCAGTTAAGCTTTTTTGTGATGCTTGTCAGAACTCATTTTGGGTTTACTGCTCCCCCTCAATGATCCACTTGTAAACTTTCCTGCTGAATGAAATAAATGCGAGTTTGTTTATATATGCTCTTTCATTCTGCATTGTTGACTAGCCAAGAAAGGTTTTTGCTTTCGGATCTACGCGACTCCTTTTTCGCCTGTGTCAACAGATTGACTACGCATCATTCTCACAGCCCGACGCTTTATATTTGATTGACTTGAATGCCTCGTGAGAAATAGATTTGTAGTTGCTCGAAACTTAAAGATTGCCCCTGATTTTGCGGTCATTGCGTTTGGGGCCGCTAGTAATCTTTCACTTTCGAGCTCGATCCCATTCTGCTAGTAACTCATGCTATCAATTCTGCCTTCACGCGTCGGGGCTGATTTTACCTTGAACTTAATAACAAGGAATTACCGTATACACACGAGATGACGTTTGCGAAAAACATTATGCAAAATCAACTCTAGCTATTGAAGAAACAAACGCATGCACCGATGAGAACTTTACAATAGGAGATACATCCTTCTCGCGTACATCCCCTTCTTTCTTTGGGCATGTCCAATGACTAACCAGTCTGGCCTCAGCTTAGGTGTGCCATTACCAACTGCAGATCATGGTTGCCAACCTTTAATAGCTTCCAACTGATCGAACCAGGTATCAAGTCCTTCATCGAAGAAATCACCCGACCCCTCGAACGATTGATGTGTAGGTTGAGCTGCATCGCCCGACGGGTTCTTCGAACTGGAACCTCCATCTTTGTCTGGGATTATAAGAGGAGATTTGATCGATTGACTACCACAAGCATCTCCCACTTGGGGATTAGGGAAATAAGAATGCTCCAAGCATTCTCCCATTAGATCATCTGAAGCCACATGCTCTGATTGGGCAAACCCTTGAGCACTGTGCGTGGTGGGCTGATCTGCAACAGGATGAACACTGACTAGCTGCTGCTCGGACGGAGGAGTGCTTACTCGTTGCACTTGTGATGCGTGTTCTTGAGGAATATTGAAATGACTTGCGAGGATATCCTGATCAAATCCCCAATAGTCGTCCAGATTCGACCGGGCCTCATTTGTCATAAGGGTGCTGGGTTCGCAGCCGAGTCTATTGCTCGGATTCAGTTCTGCATAACGCTGTCCTAACGCCCTTCTGTAGCAACCAAGGTGATTCGCGACTAATTGCTTGGTAAGTCCCGGTACGTTCATGACCCTAAGTATGTTTGTCGGACCTATGAAGTCGAGTCCTATCTGTCGAACTGCGTCCAAGAACTTGAGATGAAGCTCCGGGGGCCAAGTGAATTTCTTCTTCTCGTCGTCCAGAGTGGCGTAGATAGCCTGCCGACTAACCTCTAACTCCTCTTGAACCGTATCTGATCTTACCGGAAGCTGTTGTGGAGGAGATTCATGGGCTTCGATGAGGTGACTCCGATCATAACGACACGTATCTTCTTCCTCCGAAGACACTGGTATAATTTCTGTAGGATCGATCTGCTCATGCGTGCCATTAGCAGGATCTGATTGTACCGGAGATGGCTCAAGGGAGCAGGGGGATAAATGAGCACCTTCCATCTTCGTAGAAGGCTTACCGGGGAACAATTTACTAAGGGAGGTAGGGCCACCGCAGTCAGGGCAGGTAATAGTACTGAGGATTTTCTCATACCACATGTTTTCCATTTGAAGGTTTTGGTTCTGCTCTTTTAGGGCCGTGATCTCCTTACGCCTGTGTTGGACACCTAGTCTGAAACGTCTATTCTGAAACCAAAAATGGATTCTCATAGGATTCATTCCCAGCTTCCGGCCCAATTCAATCTTTTGTTCCTCGCCTGGGCAAGGGCATTCATCAAAGAAAGCTTCAAGCTCCTGGATTTCTTTCCGAGCGTAGCGCTGACGACTTTTTCTTTTCCGGGGTTGAGCGTCGTGGCCACTGCCGTCGTCACCACTGCGATCTTGATGTTCGTCACGGGCAATGTTGAGTTCCATGGCTTTGATGTCGAATTTGATTCTAGAGAATTTGAGGTCTTTCAACGAACTCGTCACTCGGGGTTCTCTGTTCTCTTTTGTATACTCGCTCTTTCGATTTGTTGCCTCCTTTTCCTCGAAAGCTAGGTCTGTTCAGCGTTCTGTTTTTGAAACGACGGAACTGTTTGCCTCTTGCTCAGCTTTCCGACACGAAGGGGTAACCAAATCCTTTCGCGGCTTCTTCGATAGTAGCGCTCGCCTTTCACTTTTCCTCAATAGTAATGCCTGTTCAGCACTGTCTTCTCTTTTTAAGTGGCAGAGCTGTTCACTCGCCGCCCAGCTTTATGCGTAAAGGAACAACACAATCCTTTCGCGGCTTCTTCGATAGTTGCGCTCGCCTTTCACTTTTCCTCAATAGTCATGCCTGTTCAGCACTGTCTTCTCTTTTTAAGTGGCAGAGCTGTTCACTCGCCGCCCAGCTTTATGCGTAAAGGAACAACACAATCCTTTCGCGGCTTCTTCGATAGTTGCGCTCGCCTCCCTCCCAGCTTTAATAATGGCGAGACCGAATTTGTCAGGCCTGAAATTGCGGACCAGGACGTGTCTGATGACTCACGGGAGGAGCAGCCCTCGCTTTACATTAACCCGGGAGGAGCAGCCCTCACTTTTCTCCACTCTCGAGACGCTATAAAATGCGGAGTTGGTGTTTGGGGGATTAATGCTCTCATATAATTTGCTTCCATCTTCAAATCGCTCCATTACACACCTCTCCGTCGAAAATGGCTTCTTCCCATGTTCCCACTTTCCCAGCCGAAGCTTTGGCTCGATGGGAAGAGTTCTATAACCTCTTGGGTCGAGGCTACGCTCACATATCTGATCATCCCGAAACCGAGGATGAAATCCGAGTCATGTTCGGGGACCTGGACATCATCTCCCTCGAGGGTACTGCGCTGGGGAGGGAATACAGAATTTTTCCAACGCTCTTTACAAACTCTTTGGAGGCCTACCGCGCTGCTCACCGGGGACTTACCGTGGCTCGTGTCCTGCGAGCCCGTTATGAGGATCAGTCCGACCGCCTAGCGCTGGCTGACTACCTGGTTGACAGCCACAAAAAGGCTGTTGAGTTCGCCAAAGAGCGGGTTTCGACATTGCTACGCGAGATGAGGAATCTGGTGGAGGACTTAGCCCTATCTCTGGCTACCTATGAGCGCGATCGACGTAACGCCCTGCTAAGGAACCGAAGCGAGTGGCTGGAAGAAAGGCTCAACGGCATAAATGAGGATATAACTCGTGAGAATGGACTTGTTCGGGACTTGGAAGCAGTCGCCGAAGATCACGAGACTCAGGTTGTTGTAGTCAATGATGAACGCAAACGCCTTCACCTCAGGCTTGCGGACCATGATACGCGGAGTGGTGCGTATAAACAAAGCATCCATAACCTGGAGGGCCAGCTGGGCTCCTTTGTGTCGTTGATTAGGGCTCACTTCTGCTTTACTTTTCCACCCCAATGAATTGTATGATCTGGCTTGGGCAAGAATGAATGAAAGCCCCCGTGTTTGTTTTAGCTTTTATATGATCCATTTCTTCGAGCATCCGGACATCTTAGACTTGGATGAGCTGGTCCATAATAAGTCGAGTAGATGTGTTCTGATTTTCTAACTCGCTCATGATCAGATGAAAGAATAGCCTCAGACTTATCCGGGAAAAGATTTCTCTCTATTACCTATTTTTTACCTGCAAATGAAACGACCGAATCAGAAGGAATAATTTGAAAAAGAAAGCATAAACCCCTTTCAATCCTATGCTTGCTCGTGATTAATAAAGACAAAAACTTTTACAAGGATAACCTTGTGCGAAAAGTTTTTATCAATATTCCTCGAAGGAAAGCATACTATTGAAAGGAATGTAATTCACGATAATCGCTTTTGACCAACGACGCGTTTTAAATTTAATTGAAGATACGGCATCCAAATCAAAGCCGTTTTGTTAAGAACGAGGGCAATTTGGACATCTATCTCGTCATTAAATTCGAAACAATGCCGGTACTCTTGATCAATTATCGTGGATTACCAGCGGCGTAACACATGCATGAACCGATTCAAGTGTATAATTCCTTCTAGCGAAATTGGGGTTGGATTACCCTATACGACCAAAAGGTCGTGCAAGACTTCCAATTAATTTCCTCTAAAGGAATTATAAACTTGACTTGGGAGTATTCGGATGATTAGAGAAAATGCCACTATCACATTCCCATGACCCGTCAAAAGAAATACAACCAAGCTCCATCTGAATGTATACACCAATAGATCCCTAATACAATCACTCTAAGGGGTGAGATAGAGAAAACTTCGATAAAAATAAACCCTATACAAGAGGATTAGTAATGGAAAATAAAACAAAGGAATGTGATCCTAACGTTCAAGGATGCCCCAAGCTCGATCTGTGACTTTCGGATCACTTGCCCCCACTCGTCATCTTCATTGGACGATATCTCAATAATGTCCATAGTAGGCTCCTTCGTTGCTCACTCGGTGTTTGCCATGGGATATCATCCTCCTCGTCTTCTATCAAGGACGTTTTGGAAAAACACACATATCTATCCTTGAAATGACATTTAATCTAATCACCAGAATGCAATGAATGAAATGCCTATATTTATATGAACTGTAATAGATTTGAGGGATAGAGAGTCTTACCAACCAAACTCATCGACTTATGTGCGGTTTTAGGTGTACCAACCGCCCAAAGACATGCGCATGAGACAAGTGATGGTAAACTTCTAAAAATCAGAGGGTTTGGCACCTAAGGTTAATGTTCCCACCTCGAGTTCTAGAAAGAGCCGATTCCATTGCACAGCTATCGTTGCATTGGGACTCGATCCTTAGTTCGAAGCGAGCGGAATTGAAAAGTGGATTACCCCGTGTTTTTCCTCACGGAGATTCCATTTTCAATTCCTTCTATTGTGTTCTTAAAGGCGGCGCCTGGGGTTTTAGGCGCGGTTGTGTGTGTCCATGTGTCGTGATCATCACAACGCAAGTCATGCGCAACAGTTTATCAATCAGCACTTCAAATCATCCACACAACATACATTCCTACGCCCAACCTGCATAAAACAAAGTTAATCACAGACTACCCCCCTTATTACTCCAATCTGCAAAAACATATAACACCTATCATAAGCGGACTTACCTCACCTTTGAAAGCGCCTGCATGGTTAGAAAAATCACTCAGCGTTTTAATTACGGCCTAAGTCCACTTGAGGTCTAGAACCATAGGTTCTAGAACAAGGTTCCCCAGTGGAGTCGCCAGCTGTCGCGACCCGTCCGAAAGCGGACGCGGCTAATGGATTACCGATCGCGGGCCCTTTGATCGGCGCGGGCCCTCCCAGGCCCATACCAAATCGCGGCGGGAGTATTTTTCAGAAGGATTCGACGATAAGAGTCGATCGCTTTCGACCTTCAGTGTGATCGTGGTGGCATGTGCAACTTGTGCATGCATTTGGAGTCGCCACCGGTCTTTCTTGGAGGGTAGACCGGAAACCTTACTGACCGATTGTGAGAGATCGATCAGTTCTGCGGAACCAGAGATTTTGGGTTCGGGGACTTGGTTACGCTGGTGTCATTACCAACGCCCTTTCGGTACCTAACGCGAGTGATTTTCCTGGCTAAGAGTTCATGCAGGCGCAATTTTGGGTGAGGTAGGTTTGATTCAGGGTTTCATGCAGACTTGAAGACTATTCCTATCAATCACAATCAATTTAAATGAAAGCGCAATCAAATGCATACATAAATCACATCAATGCACGTCAATTCACATCACATGGCCTCCTAGTATAGCCATAAGGGCTTAGGGAAGGCGTGATTTAGGACCGAGGTAAAATGGGAAGATTTGGAGGCGATTTAGCCCGGAGGGCAAAATCATCAATTTTTGGAAGACGATTCGCCCAAAGGGCGAAATCGTCATTTTTAAGAATGATCGGGTTCAAAACACCCGGGATGAGCCTTGGCCAGTTGTTTGTGTCCATTTCCTACTTTTTTGGGATTTTCCTGGATTTTTTTAGAATTTTTTTATGATTTTCTATTTGGAAGACGGTTTGCCGGAAGGGCAAAACCGTCATTTTTGGAAAGACCGGGGGTCGAAAGACCCGGAACAGGTCATGGCCAGTTGAATGTGGCCATTTCTTGTTTTCTGGAAATTTTTTAGAATTTTTTATGATTTTCTATTTTTTATTGATTTTTTTGATTTTTTATTAATAATATTTAATCATAGTTTAATAATAATTATTATTTATTATTTAAGGAGGGGCTGGGTCTGGGTCGGATCCCTACCCGGGTCCGAATCGGGCCCGGGAGATTGCACCAGAACCGGGCCTGGTTGTACCGCACAGAACCAGGCCCAAAAAGCCCAAATGCTCAGTCTTCAATCCAACTGCTCAGCCCTCAATCCAACTCTTTTGGCCCAAACTTCTTTTCTCTCCGCCGGCCCAGCTTTTCTTTCTTCTCAGCCGGTCCAACCTTTTTTCTCCGCCAGCCCAACGTAGCCCACACGACCCAACGGCTCCTGTTCATCTTCTTCCTCGCGACGCCCATGCATGGAGCCAGAGACGAGCTCCAGCCCGCAGCCGCGTCGCCGTTGGCTTCTCTAACCCGCCGCCTGATCAGCATGAGGTCTCCCGTGGACCTCCCCGTCACCAACGCCGAGTCGGCTCGCCTCCCCGGACGATGACGCTGGGAAGTCGCCACGCCCCCACCTGTGGCCGTCGCCCTCTGGCTTCGTCGACTGCCACTACTCCCGGCGCCAACGACTGACGCTAGGACTCTGGACTCACTTCGTCGGAAACGTCGGGCCTGCGGTAAGCCATGGCCGTCGGGATGCGTGAGCCGCGCCCGCCAGACCCTATCGCCACCGCAGACTCAGGTCTGCTTGAAGTAGCAAGACCTCGACGTCGAGCAGCCACGCCAAAACCTCCGGTGTCTCATACGACCATCCCGAGGACCAACGACCATCAACAACGGGCTCGGCTGAAATTTGAGATCACCGCCGCCACTCCACCTCGTCCGACTGAACTTCCGAAAGGTTGTTCACTCGAAAGAATATCCGTGGTTCGAAACCAACCGGGGCAACAAGCGAACGAGCAAAACGAGTGGGAAGGGCACATGACGAGGCAAGAAGAAGGGGGAGGGAAAAGCCGGGCGACCAGAGATGGATATTCCATCAAAGCACGTCAATAACCCAACAAAAGGATCTACAGCGCCAAGAATACCATAGAAACCTGTTTCGAGACTCGCCGAACCGAGGAACCGAAGCTCTCGTACAGGTGAGTGTCGTGACCGAATGACGCGACTGAACTCGAGAGAGAGAAAAACTAACCTCTTCCAACAGAGTCGATGATAAACGGAACTAAGGCAACCTGTGAGTTTCTCCCCTTCCTTCGCTCTCGTCCGAAACTCGACCGACGGCCATCATGCACCACATGATGGCTCCCTTTGCATGAAACGAGCTCCGTTGCTCCGCTACCCACGTCGACGTTGCAGTCTGTTGCGAGGCCGGGTACGACGACGACAACCGAAGCTTAGTCCCCCCCCCCTTTTTGGTCCGCGTTTCTTCTCGGCTCCGGGGAAATGACTCCCTCCAACTCTCTTCTTTTCTTTTCTCTCCCTGTCTCGCGCTCCTGCCAGCCCCGCCTCCACCGAGAATCCTCTTTTCTTTAGAAACCGAGCACCACCTTGTGCCGTGGCCGACCAGCCGTCCACCACATTCGGTCGTCGCCCTTTTTTTTTATTCCACAAAAAAAATCGGTCCACCACGCTCATTTTTTTAAACCTCTGTTCTGCTCTGCTTTCGGCGCCAAGGTGGGTCTGCAAGTGCAGACCCGGTCGGACCGGGCCGGGTCGGGCCTGACCCGACCGGCCCGGTTCGACTTAATCCGTTCAATTGGGCCCCCAAATCGTCCTATTTTCATGAATTTGATGGCAAAATCGGACTCCTTGACATGTTTTCTATCAAATATGGGTATTTTCGTGAATCAATTGATTGAAATTAAATGAAAACCCCAAATTACCCTTAGGATCCGAAAATGATTTTCGTCAAATTGAGGGCCTAAATGACCAAATTAGTCAAAATTGAGGCCACCAATGGATCCCTCATGATGAAAACTATCGGGTAGAGGTGTTTAATTCCAATGGGTATGCCCGTATGAAATTTAATTTCGAAAATTGTGAAACCGGGGATTAAATTGAAAGAAATTTGTGCAATTAGGCCCTTTTGTTCAAAATTGATCAAATTGGAGGGCAAATTGACCCAATTGCACTTCAAGACTTTAGTATCCAATGTCATAGTTTATAAAAAGTGGGAATTAAAAATTAAAAGACTCGAAAAGGATTTTTTTATGCCCGATTCGGGTTTATGTTTGTGAAGAAACATAGTGACCCGAGCCGAATTTTCAAGATTTAAGGTGACACACTTGAAGAGGAAATTAAAACAAAATTATTGAATATTTTTGTGTAATTTTCTGACCACGAATGGTATTTTTCTGATTTTTTTGGTATTTTTAATAATTAAATA
The DNA here is from genome assembly GCA_021437785.1 of Rhodomyrtus psidioides. Classification (NCBI taxonomy): domain Eukaryota; kingdom Viridiplantae; phylum Streptophyta; class Magnoliopsida; order Myrtales; family Myrtaceae; genus Rhodomyrtus; species Rhodomyrtus psidioides. The sequence goes on from JAILYB010000073.1 coordinate 3,409,076, forward strand.
AATTCAAAAAAATATTAAAAATTACGAAAAATATTTTTTGTTCAAAATTGGCTCTTGAGACTAGGCCAAGGCTTCCAAAGTTGATTTTGTGATTTTATGACCTTTTTTGATATTTTTAATTAATTTTAAAGAATAAAAATCACAATAATAAATGGTCAAAAATCAGGTGTCAACAATTACTTCCATATTTGATTGAAGATCGTTTAGGAACGATACATCGTTTTACCAAATGGGTGGCTTCGCGGCCAAACGTATTTCGTATTGAAGGGGTAGATCCCATTATGCTCCGCGGGTGATAGTCATTGTTCGGGGAACTTGCTCCACGGATCAAGCAACTAATCCACGGCCCTCGACTTGAAGATGTTTAAAGGGTAATGCTGACACTCAGAGCGATTAGTTCTAAGCGTTAATTAAAAATGTTCCCGTGGGAACTTTACAACGGGATCAGTAACACATTCATTTAAAGTATTCGCCTCTCATTCTCCTGAGCCTTTTAGTGATTTAGCACATGCGCCTCGAACTAGATGCATGGTTACCGGTATCGGTCACGGCTGCGAAGATGCACCTGTTCTAAAATGCTTGACCCATAGGCTGAGTTGCTCATTCAGGAAATCATCTGATTGTTCAAGCCATTGACGTTCAAGTCGGGCATCCTTAATCGCTGGTGATGGATTTCTCCCACTACTTTCGGCATGAATAACCCGATTCCTCGGGTTATGTTTGATCCATATGCTGAGTTACTCACTGAGGAGATCACCTGATTTTTCAAGCCATTGACGTTCAAGTCGGGCATCCTCAACCGCTGGCGATGGATTCCTCCCACTACCTTCGGCATAAACAACTTGACTCCTCGAGTTGGGATTTCCATCGTTGTCCAGTAAATTTGTATGTGTATCTCTTGCCAATGCCAGATTCGCCGTAGGAATAGCACTAACGATCGGTTGGTGCTCAAACTGGGGAGTCCCTATTTGCTGAAATTGCGGTACATACTCCTGAGGAGTACTGAGATAACTCAGGGGGGAATTCGGCCGATCGAACCAAGAATAGAGGTCATCAAGGAAATCGTCTGATCCCTTGAGCCACTGACACTCAGGTCGAGTATCGTCGGCTACTGGCGAAGGAATTTTTTTGCCATTTTCGCCATGAGCGACCTGATTCTTCGAGCCGGAATTTCCGTAGTCGTCTTGCAAGATTGTATGTGCATCTCCTGCCAATGCTAGATTCGCCGTAGGACTAGCACTGACGGTCAGTCGGTGCTCAAATTGGGGAGTCCCTATTTGTTGGAATTGCGGTACATACTCTTGAGGAGTACTGGGATGACCCAGGGGAGTACTCTGATTGATGCCTGAACAATCGCCCGCGTGATTGCCAGTCCCGTCGATGTTGAGATGTGATTGGGTGTTTCCTGCTTCATGAGGATTGCGGTCACAGCCATGCATATCATTTAAACTTGAATCGTCTCTATCCTGGTCTGGCGCCACTCGTCCATCTTTCAGCTGTCTCCTGTAGCGCCAAAGGCGATTCTTGACATTGCCTACAGCCAGTCCTGGCACGTTCATGATCTCGAGTATGCGCAGTGGGCAAGCCAAGTTGATCCCTAACTGTTGAACTGTATCGACAAATTTTCTATGAAGCTCCGGAGTCCAACGGAACCTTGTTTTCTTGCTAGCCGAAGTAGTGTTAGCAACTTGGCGGCTACTCTCAGTGGAATCTGGTCGTGTTGGAAGTTGCTCTGGGGGGAATCCGGTGGTCTCAGATCGGCTGGTTGTGATGGTGAGTTCATCGTTGAGCGGACCTGACTTGTCATAACACATGCCCCCTTCCACAATGGGCGTCGACTTTGACCTTGTAGCACTGATTTTCTCTTGCAAACCCTCGACGGTACCCGTCTGTTCCGAAAGATGTTGCGAAGGGCATTGCAACAGATGAGCATTATAAACACCCAGATCTGGCTCCTCGGTGAACACTTCGCCGGTGGGAACAGGGTTATCGCAATCAAGGCAGGTAGTGATGCTTAGAGCTTTTTTATACTGAGTGTTTTCTATTCGAAGCTTTTCATTTTCCTCCCTCAAAATCGCTAACTCTTGCCGATCGCGGTGTTGTTTCAGCCGGGTTCATTTGTTTTCAAACCAGCACTTGACCTTCCGAGGCTCCCACCCTAACTCCTGGCCCATTTTGACTCTCTGTTCCTTGTCTGGATAGGGGCATTCCCTGAAAAAAAAATTCAAACTTACGGACTGGACTTGAAGTGTGGCGTTGGAGGTGCTTCCCTTTCTGATGCCGATCACTGCCGAGGACACTGTTCTCGTTAACCAGGCTTCGGGTTTCATCATTGGAAGGGTCGACCTCCGTGGCCCTCGTGTCAGGTTCGGTCCTGGGATCTTTAAATTCTTCTAGAAGTCAAGCTCGGAGACCTCTAAGTCGGGCGTTTCCAACAAATGACAGTATCCTTTGAACATCTTTGACCGAAATATTGCTAACTGATTTTTCGTTAACCCGGCTTTCTCTATCCTTCCTTGGATCCTCACCTTCTCTGCAATGAAAGATTAAGTGAGTCCGACCACTGTTCTTTGATCAAATATGATGGTTACCTGGCGAGCGCTCTTCTTGAGACTTTGTAACTCTCACTCTGTCTTTTTACTCTTTTCTACGAGAATGGGGCCTGAAGATTTCTTGCGTTGATTTCGCTTTGTCGAGCACTATGCCTGTCCCCTTGGCCCAGTCTCTAAAGCAATAGGTCTGCCCACCTTTCGGCGCCATTATGTTTTGCTAAACCCAAGATCACAGGACAATGGTGGATCCGTGACTCATCGGGGACGCATTAATGAAACCCGCTTGGCCCTGCTGCACATAAATTATTATTATAACTTCCCCTTGCTCATTCGAGCGTTATAAGGTGAGAGATTGATACCAAGAAGATTAATATTTTAGCCTAATCAGATTCAGTCTCTCAAACACTCACCCAATACTCATTCTCTTCTCTACCGTTCAATCGCACATGGCTTCCTCCTCTGTACCTGCTGCCTTAGCTGAAGCTTCAACCCAATGGGAGAGATTTTATCACCTCATAGGTAGGGGTTATGGTTATATAAATAATCATCCTGAAGCCGAGGTTGAAATCCGTACTCTGATTCCGGCCTTGGACACCGTGTGTATTGAAGGTACGAAACTGCAAAGAGAGTTTGTGATCTTCCCAACTCTCTTCAACAATTTCCTGGAGGCTTACCATGTTGCTAGCCAGGATGTCACTTTGGCTTGCATCGTGCGAGCCCGCTATCAGGACAGGGCTGAGTCCCTAATGTTGGCCATGCTGACGGCCGATAACCATAAAAGGGGTGTTGAATACGCCTACGCCCAGGTCTCATTGCTGGTCCGTGAGATGGACAACTTGGTGGAGCGTCTGGCTCTCTATCAAACCGTCTTTGAGCAAGACCAGTACAATCTCGTGCTGAGGTTCCAATGCACCTGGCTGGAGGAAAGGCTTGAAGATCTGACCATGGATATAGCCCGCGGGAGAGCGCTGGCTCAGGACTTAGAGCATGAATCCAAGTACCATGAGAGCAAGGTGAACGAACTTAAGGAGAAATGCCGTCTTCTTTTCTTCAAGCTCGTAGACCTCGATTCTCGAAGCGTTGGCTGCAAGCAAGGCATGGATAACATGGAGAGTCAGTTAAGCTTCTTCGTGATGCTCATCAGAACTCATTTTGGGTTTACAGCTCCCCCTCAGTAACCCAATTGTAAACTCTCCTGCTGAGTGAAATAAATGCGAGTTTTTTTTTATATATGCTTGTTGACACCTGATTTTTGACCATTTATTATTGTGATTTTTATTCTTTAAAATTAATTAAAAATATCAAAAAAGGTCATAAAATCACAAAATCAACTTTGGAAGCCTTGGCCTAGCCTCGGGGACCAATGTTGAACAAAAAAATATTTTTTGGTATTTTATAATATTTTTCGAATTTATTTAATTATAAAAATACCCAAAAAAATCAGAAAAATACCATTCGTGGTCAGAAAAATACACAAAAATATTCAATAATTTTGTTTTAATTTCCTCTTCAAGTGTGTCACTTTAAATCTTGAAAATTCGGCTTGGGTCACTATGTTCCTTCACGAACATAAGCCCGAATCGGACTTAAAAAAAAATCATTTGAGTCTTTTAGTTTGAAAGTTTTTCATTTTGAGCCTTGACGTACAATTCTAGCGTCCCTTTTAGTTGTTGCTAATGCTTAACCTAATCAAAAAATGGGTATCGAACAGTTTGTTCACGGAAGGGCAGTGATTGAACCCCAAAATAAAAGGAGGATTGGATCCCTAAATGCCAAATGGAATGGAGCACCACCGAAAGGGAGAGAGCGGCGCCATTGCTTTCAAAAGAAAGGACATTGGAAGGGGACAAAAGAGAGTGGGATTATAAAAAAAGGGGAGAGAAGCTAGAGCTGGCCGCGAGGATCCAAATATTCATCCGCACGAGGAACTGAGCATGAGCTTTTGGGGGGACGTCCAACGCTAGCTTTAAAAGGGATAGAGAGGAGGACCACAAGGAGGACACCACGGTCTCATTCCAGCCACCTTTTATTTTGCTGAGTCATTGGAAAGCTTGGAAGCAGGCGCAGTCATCAAGGAATCGTCTTCCTTTGGAGCCGGACGAAAGCCCAGGCAATGACTCCGGTTCCCTTTTTTCTCCTCCCTGCCTGGACTCGGCATTCGACCGCCTGACTTGCATCCATTCCTTTCGTTCTCTCTCTTCTGCCCTCTTCCACTTCTACCCACTGGCCGGCCGCCTCGCCACCCTCAGCGGACCGACCCCCCCTTCTACACTGTCTTCGTCGACTGTATCGACAGCCCCAGGGCCCGGTTCATCCATGCGCCGCTCGACCTCACCGTGGCCGACATTCTCACCCCTTCGTATGTCCCGAAGGTCGTCCTGTCCTTCTTCGACCACAACCGGGCGATCAACCACGATGGCCGCTCCTTGTCCCTGCTGTCCGTTCAGGTCACTGAGCTCGCCGACGACGTCTTCATTGGTCTCTCCATGAACCATGCCCTCGGCGACGGCACCTCCTTCTGGTTCTTCTTCAATTCGTGGTCTGAGATCTTCCGAGCGCAAGAGAGAGGCGCCGTTGAGGTCGTTCGGCTATCGCGTCCCCCGGTCCTGACCAGGTGTTTCTCAGAGAACGACCCTGCCCCCGTAAGCCTGCCTTACACGGACGACCCTTCCTCGTTCCTCGTCCGCTTCGAAGCCCCAGAGCTGAGGGAGCGAGTCTTCCACTTCTCTGCCAACACCATTGCTGGGCTTAAGGCGGAGACGAACCGGCAATGTGGCGCCACCAAGGTCTCGTCGTTCCCGTCCCTGACTGCCTTTGTATGGCAGTGCATCACGCGCCCGCCATCCCGACGCCAAAACTGGAACTCCTGTTCGTGACCTGATGCCCTGATGTCCGAACTCTGCCCAACCTCATTGACGTTGCATGAAGGAGGTGATGAACAGTATAATGGGGTGGCAGCTTATCTGTCTTTTGTTTCGGACTTGTCGATGGGTTGGCGTAAATAAAAAAAGAGTGAAGATTGGTTGGGCTTGGTAGCTCTTTTCTTTTGGTGGGCTGATCCATTGATGAAGAGCAAATGATGGACGTTAGGAAGTTGGGCCAGAGGAATCATAAACCCAGCCCTATTCTGTTTTCTTTTGGGCTGACGCACATAGAGACGGTCACGTATAAGGGCTTAATGATTGAAGATCGGTGGCCGGTCAGGTATATTCTACGTACTCGATTCTTGCATCAGATTTATTTTTCTAAAATATTGCCTCTATAGACTTGATTCGCATGTATTTGTTTCAGTCTAGTGGTTAGCTTATTTATCTGGTTGAGTGTTATCTATTGTCAAAGACATGCTTTTTATTAAAAAATTCAGAAAATAATAATAAAAATTCAAAAATTCAATAAAAAAATGAAAAATCATAAAAAATTCAAAAAAAATTCAGAAAATTCAGAAATGGCCACAAACAACTGGCCATGGAATATTTTGGGTAATTCGGTATCTAAACCTTCCAAAATTGACGATTTTGCCCTTCGGGCTAATCGTCCCCAAATCTTCCCATTTTACCCCTAGTCCGAAATCACATCTTCCCTAAACCCTTATGGCTATATTAGGAAGCCATTAATTCGAATTGATGTGCACTGATGTGATTTATTTATGTACTTGATTGCGCTTTCATTTAAATTGGTTGTGATTGATAGGAACAGTCTTCCAATCTGCATGAAACCCTGAATCAAGCCTACCTCACCTAAAATTGCGCCTGCATGAATTCTTAGCTAGGAAAATCACTCGCGTTAGGTACCGAAAGGGCGTTGGTAAACACCGACGTAACCAAGTCCCCGAACCCAAAATCTCTGGTTCCGCAGAACTGATCGACCTCTCCCAATCGGTCAGTAAGGTTTCCGGTCTACCCTCCAATAAAGACCGGTGGCGACTCCAAATGCATGCATAAGTTGCACATGCCACCACGACCACACCGAAGGTGGAAAGCGATCGACTCTTATCGTCGAATCCTTCTGAAAAATACTCCCGCCGCGATTTGGTATGGGCCTGGGAGGGCCCGCGCCGATCAAAGACCCGCGATCGGTAATCCATTAGCCGCGTCCGCTTTCGGATGGGTCGCGACAGCTGTTGACTCCGCTGGGGACTTTGTTCTAGAACCTATGGTTCTAGACCTCAAGTGGACTTAGGCCGTAATTAAAACGCTGAGTGATTTTTCTAACCCTGCAGGCGCTCTTGAAGGTGAGGTAAGTCCGCTTATGATAGGTGTTATATGTTTTTGCAGATTGGAGAAATAAGGGGGGTAGTCTGTGATTAACATTGTCTTATGCAGGTTGGCGTAGGAATGTATGCTATTTGGATGATTTGAAGCGCTGATTGATAAACTGTTGTGCATGACTTACATTGTGATGATCACGACACATGGACACGCACAACCGCGCCTAAAACCCCGGGCGCCGCCTATAGGAAAACAATAGAAGGGATTGAAAATGGAATCTCCGTGAGGAAAAATACGGGGTAATCCACTTTTCAATTCCGCTCATTTTGAACTATGGATCGAGCCCCAATGCAACGATAGCTGTGCAATGGAATCGGCTCTTTCTAGAACTCGAGGTGAGAACCTTAACCTTAGGCGCCAAACCCTCTGATTTTTTTAGAAGTTTACCATCACTTGTCTCATGCGCATGTCTTTGGGCGGTTGGTACACCTAAAACCGCACATAAGTCGACGAGTTGGGTTGGTAAGACTCTCTATTCCCCCCAAATCTATCACTGCTCATATAAATATAGGCATCTCATTCATTGCATTCGGGTGATTAGATTAAATGCCATTTCTAGGATAGATATGTGTGTTTGTCCCCAACGTCCTTGATAGAAGACGAGGAAGGTGATATCCCACGACGAACACCGAGTGTACGATAAATGAGCCTACTATGAACATTTATTGAGGTATCACCCAATGAAGATGACAAGTTGGGGCAGGTGATCCTGAAGTCCCGTCTCAAAGATCGAAGCTGGGGCATCCTTAAACGTTAGGATCACATTCCTTTGATTTGTTTTTCACCTCTAGCCTTTTTGTATAGGATTCATTTTGCTGAGATCCTCTCTATCTTATCCCTTAGATTTATTGTATTAGGGATCTATTTGTGTTATGTATATCCGAGTTGAAATTTGCTGTATTTCTTTTGGTTTACCATTGGAATGTGGTAGTGGCATTTATACTAATCACTCGAATTCGCCAAAATCAATTTTATAATTCCACGGGAGGAAATTGAAATTGGAGGTCTGACACGACCTTTTTAGCCGTATAGGGCAATCCAATCCCAATTTCGCCAGAAGGAACTATAAACTTGAAATTGGCTCATGCGTGTTTTGCATCATTGGTAATCCATGATAATTGATCAGGATTATATCTTGTACTTTTGAACATTCCATTGATTTTCTTGGAATTGATCAAAAGCGATTATCGTGAATTACATTCCTTTCAATAGCATGCTTGTTGACACCTAATTTTTGACCATATATTATTGTGATTTTTATTCTTTAAAATTAATTAAAAATATCAAACAAAGGTCATAAAATCACAAAATCAACTTTGGAAGCCTTGGCCTAGCCTCGGGAACCAATTTTGAACAACTAGGCCAAGGCTTCCAAAGTTGATTTTGTGATTTTATGACCTTTGTTTGATATTTTTAATTAATTTTAAAGAATAAAAATCACAATAATATATGGTCAAAAATTAGGTGTCAACAGCTGCCCCTCTTTGAGAGAAATCTCGTTAGAGGTTTCTCTCAAAGATAAGATGACACCTGATTCCTAACCCACTCAATTGGAAAATGAAACGAGAAATGACATGACATCGGATCCTTAAGGCCCTATGAAATCTCAAATTAATCCCCGGTTCGCTCTAACAATTGGAACATGGGCCGGAGTGAGAGAGGTTTACCTGAAGCTCACTTGTCGGATGCTGCCGGTTGCGATAACTTTCCAGAAGATACCTAGGACTCATCATTTAGAAAATCCTAGGGAGATTAAGATCTGACCTGTATGGTAGGTCATACCATTATGGGATTCCTAACTGGTAGGAACCTAAGGAAGACACATCCCATGCTTTGGGATCTGCCAAGGATTTTGATATGTATGGTGGATCGGACCTTTGTGTTGATCCTTACGGCGGTATTTACCGATGAGTTGACCCTTATGGCGGTTTCTACCTTATTTGACCCTTATGGCGGTATCTACCGTCAAGTTTAGTTTGACCCTTATGGAGGTTTCTACTTTTGGCTGACCCTTCAGGCGGTTTCTACCTTGAGTTGACCCTTCAGGCGGTTTCTACCTTTGGTTGACCCTTCAGGCGGTTTCTACCTTGAGTTGACCCTTCAGGCGGTTTCTACATTTGGTTGACCCTTCAGGCGGTTTCTACCATTGATTTGACCATTGAGGCGGTTTCTACCTTTGATTTGACCCTTCAGGCGGTATCTACCTTTGTTTTGACCCTTCAGGCGGTATCTACCTTGAGTTGACCCTTCAGGCGGTATCTACCTTGAGTTGACCCTTTAGGCGGTTTCTACCTTTGTTTTGACCCTTCAGGCGGTTTCTACCTTTGTTTTGACCCTTCAGGCGGTTTCTACCTTGTTTTGACCCTTCAGGCGGTTTCTACCTTTGTTTTGACCCTTCAGGCGGTTTCTACCTTTGTTTTGCTTTGAAAAGGGGTCTCATGACGAGGGTTCTCCACGTCCGATGAGACTGTTTGATATTTTTGAAAAGGGATCCTAGGACGAGGGTTCTCCACGTCAAGCTAGGACTGCTTGATTTTTGAAAAGGGGTCTCATGACGAGGGTTCTCCACGTCCGATGAGACTTCCCTTAATTTTGAAAAGGGGTCTCATGACGAGGGTTCTCCACGTCCGATGAAGCTGTTTGATATTTTTGAAAAGGGATCCTAGGACGAGGGTTCTCCACGTCAAGCTAGGACTGCTTGATTTTTGAAAAGGGGTCTCATGACGAGGGTTCCCCACGTCCGATGAGACTGTTTGATATTTTTGAAAAGGGATCCTAGGACGAGGGTTCTCCACGTCAAACTAGGACTGCTTGATTTTTGAAAATGGGTCTCATGACGAGGGTTCTCCACGTCCGATGAGACTGCCCTTAATTTTGAAAAGCGGTCTCATGGCGAGGGTTCTCCACGTCCGATGAGGCTGTTTGATATTTTTGAAAAGGGGTCTCATGACGAGGGTTCTCCACGTCCGGTGAGACTGCCTAAATTTTGAAAAGGGGTCTCATGACGAGGGTTCTCCACGTCCGACGAGACTGCCTAAATTTTTGAAAAGGGGTCTCATGACGAGGGTTCTCCACATCCGACGAGACTGCCTAAATTTTTGAAAAGGGGTCACATCCTCACCCCTTCTTTTGAAAGATCCCGAAGTTTGTCGGGAATTCAGTTTTTTGAAGGAGTGAAAGACTTTATTTTGACAAAGCCTCGCTTTAGTCTGTTGAGGTGACATTCTGGGAGCTGGGTTCTCCAGGTATCCTGCAGAAAATTCAAACCCGTGTGCTCCACTCCATAGAGCAAATATTTTTCTGGGATTCGGGGTTTCCAAGAATCCTGCAGAAGTTTGAGCTTGAAAGATTTTTCTTCACCAAGAAAACGTTAGTAATCTTTGGGAAGACCACGGCTGTCCATTTGACAAAAACCGTATGACTTAAGTTTTAATTGTGAAATGTGCATTTTGATGCTGGAGGTTATCCAAAGCATTCTTGTAACACACATATGTGATCACAAATTCCTTGTGCGGAAAATCTGGATCAAACAATTTGAAATTTCCAAAAAGAGTTTGTTCAAAACATCTATTGGAATATTTCTCGACGAGGAGGTCTTTTCACCTGTTTTGGAGATAGTGGTCTTTATAGGGGATGCACTCAATTCCCTACTAACCTGTGCCTAGGTTTTAGGCTCATTCGCAGCGCATACTTTTTGATCGGTCGGGAGGTCTTCCACGGGACCGTAATGTTGGGCTTGGATATTGATTTTCAAGGGGGACCCGCTTTGGAGTCGAGGCAATTGAACGAAAGTTTTCGCCATCTGTTCCGGGTTTACAAGTCAAGAACCCTGCAAAATGAGAAAGAAATAGTCTTGCTCGTACTTCTTCGAGCTAAGCTATATGTTAACCCAAGTGTCTTAGTCAGAGAAGACTGTTTCAGGGTTGTAACATTGGTGGGATTGGGGACCGATAAAAAGCTTGTTTTTGGCCCAGAATTCGTGACGGGTTTGACATTGGTGATCATTGCTGATTTACCACCTGTCCTTTCCTTTCTGCATCTTTAGTTTTTGAGGTGTACAACCGATTTTGAGGTGTGCACCAGCTCTTTAGAGAGCGTCTCTTGTTGCATTCAGAGACCGACTCTCTCCATTTCTTTGTTCTGTGCTTGCCAGCATTTGGGGAGCATCTTTTTTTGATTTGGTTCCTTTAGGGATTTCCTCTTTTCCCATTCAGGCTTCATTGTGGATCAATCAAAGAACTTACATGAGCATCAGCCTTGCTCTTACCAGGCACTTTGCTTTTTCTTGATGCTAGGGATTATTATTTTTTCTTTGAAATCCCGGTTCTTCTCATCCTCGATGGGATCATGTCAGACATATGTCTGAAAGTCTAAACATGCCTTAAATATCAGCCCCGGAATCTTCTTCGTAATCCCTGAGTCTTGAACTCCTCCATTTTTGAGGTGGTCCTGCATCCGTCTTGGAATGATCACCAATGGGTTCATGAAATGAATTTGCAGGCTCAAGTTGGCTGTGCAAAGGATTCGGTGTGTGTGATAGAGAATGAATGCTTCTCGTCATCCTATGGTACTTGGATTACCATATAAACAACACACAAAGATTAATGTTAGTCCGAGCAAGAAAATTTCTAACCATTTTCTCCTGACGCTGCTGGACTTACTTCCTTTTTGCCCCGGTGTGGGGTGGCTCTTGACAGGGTTAAGAATGAAAAACGCCGTTCAAAGGGGTTTATCAACGGTTACCTGTAGTGTTTGGGGATATGAAACGAATGCCTCCGTCGTCCCAACCCATGTAATCGCTGCAAATGGCCCCTACCTCCGTAGACCCAGATTTTGCTATCTGCCCACTCCACTCATCTCTTAAGTGTGTGTTGGACATGTTTGGATTAGGTTTCGCCTCTCGTCTGAGAAAACGTCCTTTTGAGAGTTTTGAACAACATTTGATTGGAAAAATCTCTTTCGTTTTCCCAAAAAATTTACCCGTCAAGAGGATTTTATGGTGCACAATGCATGTTCAGACAACCTCATGTTTCAAAACATGAATGCCAATGAAGTTAGAATTCTATGTATTTTCTAGACATCAGATTCTGAAAGCTTTTTCTTTTCTCTCTGTTTTTTTTTTTGTTTAATATTTTCAATGGATTGGGGAAAGGGATACCTACCTGTCCACCGTGGCTGGAGATCCCTGAAAATGTAAAAGAAATATGTTATTGTATGTTCATGAATTTTTCAAAAAAATTGGAACGATACATCTTACCCTTGGTCATGTGTTCCAATGGGTAATACATGGGATGTGAAAACCTGTTTCGCCTTGATGGCGAGCCCCTGTCAAAGACGGGAATTAGGTGTTAGTTTACGTTCCAAATTCAAGGGAAATTGGAACGATACAGCCTTGTTCTTGCTTTGTGTTTCAATTTGAACACAAACGCGCGGCTTGCATAATTTGGCCCTCTATCTTGTGTCCTTGATCTCCCATCTGGTTGGGCGACGAATCCTTCTCAAGAGTTTGCCCCAGAGAAGATCCATTTGTGTTTTTGGGCGCACTCCAGCGCCATTCTTCAAGGTTCCTTTTATTCAAGGAAAAAAAGACGATTTTATCAAAATGCATGTCAAAGCATGTGACGTAGGAGCGATACTTTTTACCATCCACTAGGTCTTATAATCAAAGACCATCTCCTGGAATCCTGACTTCTAATGCCAATGATTCTATTCGCCTCCCTGTTAGCGTGCTCTTTTCATTTGAGGCTTTCAGCGCCAACGACTTCCTGTAAAATGAGTAAAAACTCATGTTAGGCATGTGGTCTTGGAAGACCAAATTGGAACGATACAAGGTTACCGTTCACCCAAATTCGTATCTTGGGGTTTGATTCTGATGCGGACGACTCTGTTATTGCGTCCATTGACTTTGTCAGAGGAGAAACGTCCTGCGTACAAATCATTCACTTGCCCCAGTTAGGCATGGTTTTGCTGTTTGTCATCTCTGGATTCGATGACCCTGGTCTGATGCGCTTTCATGGGGGATCATGAGAGTTTGCCCCCGGTTTGGCTCCTCAAAGCAAATGGGGGGAACCTGCTCCCATTGATTTTTGCAGATTCTGATCATCCATCTCGATTGTCAGAGTCCTTGATCAATTTTATCTGTCTCAAGACAGCTTGATATTCTTGGGATTCGTCATGTGGCGGTTTGGTGATTCTCTCGATCACAGTCGCCATTTGGGGTATTTGATGTTCCCTGTTTGTTATTTGAAAGCATTACATCCTGCGTCCTCTGCTCTTGATCATCATCTGAGAGGAAAAAGAAAGGAAGCATTATTCCCATATCAAGAAAATAATCATTTTGGAATGATACGTCCTTTTACACTAGATTTGCACTCCGTTTTGATGTTGCATATTGATATGAACAACATCTATCAAATTCCTCCATCCGTGCTTGAAGGTATTTGCAACGCCTACGGTTCATTTGCCCCAGCTGGGCGACGTCTGTTTTGTCACTTGAATGCATGAGCTTTTGGGTGCATTGTCTCTTTTATCACCTGAGATAAAAAAAAAATGGAGAAAAACTTATCCCCAGATCTGATTAAAAATCAATTAGGAACGATACGTCCTTTCACCAAACGAGTGGCTCTGCGGCCAAATGTATTTTGCACTGAAGGGACGAATTCCACTATGCTCCACGGGTTTGGGGAATTTGCCCCCATTTTCGATAGAAATGAGCCTTATCAAGATGTATACAATACAAATAGATCCCTAATACAATCAATCTAAGGGACGAGATATAGAGGATCTCACCAAAATTAATCTTATACAAGAGAACTAAGAATGTCAAATCAATCAAAGGAATGTGGTCCGAACACTTGGAGATGCCCCAGTTCCAGTCTTCGAGATGTGACTCCAGGATCATCGATTTTTTTTTTTTTAGGTGGTTTTAGATATACCAACCATCTAAAGACATGCACATGAGACAAGTGAGGATAAAACTTCTAAAAATCAAAGGATTTGGCACCTAAGGTCAAGGTTCCCACCTCGAGTTCTAGAAAGAGCAGATTCCATTGCACAACTATCGTTGCATTGGGGCTCGATCCATAGTTCGAAATGAGCGGAATTGAAAAGTGGATTACCCCGTGTCTTTCCTCACGGAGATTCCATTTTCAATCCCTTCTATTGTTTTCCTATAGGCGGCGCCCGGGGTTTTAGGCGCGGTTGTGTGTATTTTCGGTGTCGTGCTAAAGCGATAAACATGCATCTTATTTAACAATCACCACTTCAATATAAAACATACACACAATCATTCATTCCTACGCCAACCTGCATAAGACAATGTTAATCACAGACTACCCCCCTTATCACTCCAATCTGCAAAAACATATAACACCTATCATAAGCGGACTTACCTCACCTTCACGAGCGCCTGCATGGTTAGAAAAATCACTCAGCGTTTTAATTACGGCCTAAGTCCACTTGAGGTCTAGAATCACATGTTCTAGAGCAAGGTCCCCAGTGGAGTCGCCAGCTGTCGCGACCCGTCCGGAAGCGGACGCGGCTAATGGATTACCGATCGCGGGTCTTGGCTCGGCGCGGGCCCTCCCAGGCCCATACCAAATCGCGACAGGAGTATTTTTCAAAGAGATTCGGCGATAAGAGCCGATCGATTTCGACCTTAGTGTGGTCGTGGTGGCATGTGCAACTTGTGCATGCATTTGGAGCCGCCACCGGTCTTTCTTGGAGGGTAGACCGGAAACCTTACTGACCGATTGGGAGAGATCGATCAGTTCTGCGGAACCAGAGATTTTGGGTTCGGGGACTTGGTTACGCTGGTGTCATTACCAACGCCCTTTCGGTACCTAACGCGAGTGATTTTCCTAACTAAGAGTTCATGCAGGCGCAGTTTTGGGTGGGGGAGTTTTGATTCAGGGTTTCATGCAGATTGGAAGACTATTCCTATCAATCACAATCCATTTTAATGAAAGCACAATCAAGTGCATAAATAAATCACATCGATGCACATCAATTCAAATCAATGGCTTCCTAGTATAGCCATAAGGGCTTAAGGAAGGTGTGATTTCGGACCGGGGGTAAAATGGGAAGATTTGAAGGCGATTTAGCCCGAAGGGCAAAATCGTCAATTTTTGGAAGATTTGGACACCGAATTACCCAAAATATTCCATGGCCAGTTGATTGTGGCCATTTCCCATTTTTGAGAATTTTTTGGAATTTCTTGATTTTTCTTCAATTTTTGGAAGACAATTCGCCCAAAGGGCGAAATTGTCATTTTAAGAAGGGCCGGGGTTCAAAACACCCGGAATGAGTCTTGGCCAGTTGTTTGTGGCCATTTCCTATTTTTTTGGATTTTCCTGAATTTTTTAGAATTTTTTTGGAAGACGGTTTGCCGAAAGGGCAAAACCGTCATTTCTGGAAAGATCGGGGGTCAAATGACCCGAAACAGGTCGTGGCCAGTTGAATGTGGCCATTTCCTATTTTTTGGAATTTTTTAGTATTTTTCTGAATTTTTCAAATTTTTTTGAATATTTTTATGATTTTTCAATTTTTTTTTTGAATTTTTAATGATTTTCTATTTTTTATTGATTTTTGAATTTTTTTTATTTTTTTTATTATTAAAATAATAATAATAATAATAATAATAATAATGATAATATATTATTTGGACCGGGTCGGATGACCCGACCCACGACCCAGACCCGCGCACCCACGGCCAGCACGACGCCGTTTTGATTTTGTAAGGGCTTTTCCCTTTTCTTTTCTTTTTTTAATCAATTTTTTATATTATCCGAAAATCCTCATAATCGGACGATCACTATTGTGCCACGTGGCCCCCTCTGACGCGTCCGATCCTGGGTCAGATCAGACGGTCCTCCGAGGGCCACTTGGCACAACGCCAACCGTCGGATGAAAACGTTTTTATTATTCGACAAAACTCGGACCGGCCCCACAGAGCTGACGTGGCTGCCGACGTGGCATGCCACGTCGGCATTGACCGGTCAACTGGGACAAAGCTACCGGAGAAGACCACCGGCGCTTCGCCGGAACAGTGATTATTCCGGCGAAGTCGCCGGAATCCTCACCGGAAAACTACACAAAAATATACAAAAATATTCAATAATTTTGTTTTAATTTCGTGGTCAGAAAAATACACAAAAATATTCAATAATTTTGTTTTAATTTCCTCTTCAAGTGTGTCACTTTAAATCTCAAAAATTCGGCTCGGGTCACTATGTTCCTTAACAAACATAAACCCGAACCGAGCCCAAAAATTCTTTTTAGAGTCTTTTAATTTTCAATTTCCACTTTTTATAAGCTATGACATTGGATTCTAAAGTCTTGAAGTGCAATTGGGTCAATTTGCCCTCCAATTTGATCAATTTTAACCAAATGGGCTTAATTGCACAATTTTCTTTCAATTTAGTCCCCGGTTTCTCAATTTTTGAAATTAAATTTCATGTGGGCATACCCATTCAAATTAAACATCCCTACCCTATAATTTTCATCATTCTGAATCCACTGGTGGCCTTAATTTGGACTAATTCGATCGTTTGGGTCCTCAATTTGGCGAAAATCATTTTCGGATCCTAAGGGTAATTTGGGGTTTTCATTAAATTTCAATAAATTGATTCACGACAATACCCCTATTTGATGAAAAACATGCCAAGGAGTCCGATTTTGTCATCAATTTCATGAAAATGGGTTTATTTGGGGCTCAATTAGACAAAATTGGTTGAACCGGGCCGGTCAGGTCAGACCCGACCCGACCCGGTCCGACCGGGTCCGTAACTTTGTTGCAGACCCACCGCGCCGAACGTGAGAAAAAGCAGGGAACAAGGGGGGAGCCGCGGCATTTGTTTTTGCGAGGAAAGGTGGACGACAAGAGGTCATGGGGGACTCAGTGGACGGATCGGCGGCCGCGGAAAGGGCCGGTAGGCCATGAAAGAAAAAAAAAAAGAGATTCTCGGTGTTGATGAGGGAGCTCGGGCCGAGAGAGAGGGGGGCGATTCACAGGCGAGAAAGGGGGGGATAGAGAGTGAAATAGGGAGATGAAGGAGCGAGGAACGGGGTCGAACCGCCGCCGCATCGACAAGCCGCCGTCATAGCCCCGGCGAACCAGGTCAGTCTCCCTCCCCCGCTTTTACTCTGTTTTTCTGCCATTGAACAGGGCTCGCCCGTCCGGCTCGATTTCGATCGAGTCGGACCAAAGCCGGAGGTACCCGATCTTCCCAACGACTCGTGTGGGATTAATCAATATCTACTTTGGTTCGGCATCCTACGTCTAGCTTCGACGAAGTCATTTTGACGACTTTCTAAGTATGCCCGCCATCTGTTCGACGAATTCCCTAGAGGACCTCGCCGGAACCCGGAGCTGGGGATCGCTGGCCGAGGATAGCAGGACCTCATGGACCTCAGGTAAGTCCCTAAACTCTCTTTGAATGTGGTCCGGAGGTTTAGAATCAAGTTTGACGTAAAAATATGTGCTAGCAAATGGATCGCCGGCGCCGAGACTGTGGATGTCCGGCCCGGCCTGTCTTTGGCATTATTTTCGTCGCGTCTTGGCTATATTTTGGTGTTGAAGTGTTGAGGAAGCTAATGGTAAAGAATGGACCAAAAATCGTGAAGGATCGGGTGCTGTTCGCGTTTTCCGGTGAGGATTCCGGCGACTTCGCCGGAATAATCACTGTTCCGGCGAAGCGCCGGTGGTCTTCTCCGGTAGCTTTGTCCCAGTTGACCGGTCAATGCCGACGTGGCATGCCACGTCGGCAGCCACGTCAGCTCTGTGGGGCCGGTCCGAGTTTTGTCGAATAATAAAAACGTTTTCATCCGACGGTTGGCGTTGTGCCAAGTGGCCCTCGGAGGACCGTCTGATCTGACCCAGGATCGGACGCGTCAGAGGGGGCCACGTGGCACAATAGTGATCGTCCGATTATGAGGATTTTCGGATAATATAAAAAATTGATTAAAAAAAGAAAAGAAAAGGGAAAAGCCCTTACAAAATCAAAACGGCGTCGTTCTGGCCGTGGGTGCGCGGGTCTGGGTCGTGGGTCGGGTCATCCGACCCGGTCCGAATAATATATTATCATTATTATTATTATTATTATTATTATTATTTTAATAATAAAAAAATAAAAAAAATTCAAAAATCAATAAAAAATAGAAAATCATTAAAAATTCAAAAAAAAAATTGAAAAATCATAAAAATATTCAAAAAAATTTGAAAAATTCAGAAAAATACTAAAAAATTCCAAAAAATAGGAAATGGCCACATTCAACTGGCCACGACCTGTTTCGGGTCATTTGACCCCCGATCTTTCCAGAAATGACGGTTTTGCCCTTCCGGCAAACCGTCTTCCAAAAAAATTCTAAAAAATTCAGGAAAATCCCAAAAAATAGGAAATGGCCACAAACAACTGGCCAAGACTCATTCCGGGTGTTTTGAACCCCGGCCCTTCTTAAAATGACAATTTCGCCCTTTGGGCGAATTGTCTTCCAAAAATTGAAGAAAAATCAAGAAATTCCAAAAAATTCTCAAAAATGGGAAATGGCCACAATCAACTGGCCATGGAATATTTTGGGTAATTCGGTGTCCAAATCTTCCAAAAATTGACGATTTTGCCCTTCGGGCTAAATCGCCTTCAAATCTTCCCATTTTACCCCCGGTCCGAAATCACACCTTCCTTAAGCCCTTATGGCTATACTAGGAAGCCATTGATTTGAATTGATGTGCATCGATGTGATTTATTTATGCACTTGATTGTGCTTTCATTAAAATGGATTGTGATTGATAGGAATAGTCTTCCAATCTGCATGAAACCCTGAATCAAAACTCCCCCACCCAAAACTGCGCCTGCATGAACTCTTAGTTAGGAAAATCACTCGCGTTAGGTACCGAAAGGGCGTTGGTAATGACACCAGCGTAACCAAGTCCCCGAACCCAAAATCTCTGGTTCCGCAGAACTGATCGATCTCTCCCAATCGGTCAGTAAGGTTTCCGGTCTACCCTCCAAGAAAGACCGGTGGCGGCTCCAAATGCATGCACAAGTTGCACATGCCACCACGACCACACTAAGGTCGAAATCGATCGGCTCTTATCGCCGAATCTCTTTGAAAAATACTCCTGTCGCGATTTGGTATGGGCCTGGGAGGGCCCGCGCCGAGCCAAGACCCGCGATCGGTAATCCATTAGCCGCGTCCGCTTCCGGACGGGTCGCGACAATGCTTTCCTTCGAGGAATACTGATAAAAACTTTTCGCACAAGATTAAAACCCTTGTAAAAGTTTTTGTCCTTATTAATCACGAGCAAGCATAAGATTGAAAGGGGTCTATGCTTTCTTTTTCAAATCATTCCTTCTAACTCGGTCTTTTCATTCGTAGGTTAAAAACAAGTAGTATAGAGAAATCTTTTCTTGGACAAATCTGCGACTATTCTTCCATCTGATCATAAACGAGTTAGAAAATCAAGACATATTCGCTCGATTTATTGACTCAGCTCGCCCAAGTTGAAAGTATTCGGACGTTCGAAGAAATGAACTGTACAAAAGTTAAAAGCGCACACACGGGAGCTTTCATTCATTTCGCTCAATCGAAAGACTTCCAAAGCGGGTTAATACAGATTAGCGAGGCGGAAAAGTAAAGCCAAAGTGAGCCCTAATCAGCAACACGAAGGAGCTCAATTGGCCCTCCATGTTACTGATCCTCTGCCTGCACTCATTGCTCCGCATATCAAAATCCGCCAGCTGGAGAAGAAGGCGCTTGCACTCATTCTTAAGATCAGCAACCTTGGCTCTGTGATCTTCAGCAGCAGATTCCAGGTCCCGGACCAATTCCCTCCCACGGGATACATCCGCCGTAACGGTATCGAGTCGCTCTTCCAGCCACTCACTCTGAAACTTCAACATGATGTTACGACGATCGTGCTCATAGGTGGTCAGGCACAAGGCCAAACGCTCCACCAAATTTCCCCGTTCACGAAGCATCGTTGAGACTCGCTCGTTGGCAGTTTCCATAACCTTATTGTGGCTGTCAGCTACGAAGTTAGTCAACGTCAGGCAGTCACAGCGGTCTTCGTAGCGGGCTCGTAAGACACGAGCCACGAGAACTTCCCGGTGAGCAACACGGTAAGCCTCCAGAAAGTTTGCAAAGAGGGCCGGGAAGGTTTTATACTCCTTCTCCAACTCAGTACCCTCGATGGAAGTAGCGTCTGTGGCCTCGAATAGAACGCGGATTTCAGCCTCGATCTCCAGATGATCGGCTATATAAGCATAGCCCCGACCCAAGAGATTATAGAGTTTTTCCCATTGGGCCGGGACTGCGATTGAAAAGACGCAAGCATGGGAAGAGTCAGAGGAAGAAGCAGAAGATGAAGCCATTTCTCGTTGGAAGATGGAGGGGAAGACGAGTGCGATGGAATGAATGAAAGTGAAAGCTGGGCAAAGGAGAGCACTAACCTTCTCCCCGTTTCATAGTAGCTCAAAGATGGAGAAAAGTTACAGCAATAATGCTTGTGGAGCCGGGGTAATCAAGTAAAGCAGAGGCCGCTCCTCCCGTGAATCACGACGCCCGCCTTGATCCGCGATTTCAGGCCTGTCGGACAAAAGTTGTAAATAATAAAAAAATAAAAATCATCGGTTTCATCATATTAAGTCTGAGCGGGAGACGCGCGTAGTTACGCTTTCTTGAAAACGAAGTGGAAGACAGACGTAGACATCGAGAAATGAAATCGATTCGGCGCCTTTCCGTGCTGAAAAGAGAAAAGAGGACGACAAAGCAGGAAACACGGAATCTTGGGAGAGACGTTCACTTGATGATCTTCGTCCATATTTAGAGAACGTTCCCTGGGCAGGTAGAATCACTCAAAAGAAAGTTTGGAGAGAGTAAGCATACCAGAGAAATTACAAAACCCAGAATAAGTAAAAAAAAAGATATCGAGCGACCTCTCCCTGATCCGATATGTTTGGGAGCTGCCGTCAGTTGTTAGAAGTGATCGGCCCAAACATCTTAGATATCGTCCAATTCAAAGACCTCGAAGGTTATGGGATCCAACTTGATACCGAAGTCAGGGAATCCTACCCTTTCGGCAGCAAAGCGCGGGAACCCGATGGTGACGACAGTGGTAAGAGGTGTTTCTCACGTTACACCCCAGATCAAGTTCGAGAGCTTGAAGCGGCCTTCAGCGAGAACCCTCTCCCGAGCAGGGAACAGAGAGGGAAGCTAAGCCAGAAAGTGGGACTGAAACCCCAGAAGATTAAAGCTTGGTTTGAATATAGGCGAGTCAAATTGAGGGCCCGAAACAGACAACAAGAAATTGCCATTCTAAAGGAGGAAAACGAAAAGCTTCGAGTGGAGAACATAAGGTATAAAGAAGCTCTCGACACTATTCTTCGTCCTAACCGTGACGGTCCTATCGCCCTTGGTGAAATATCCCTAGACGAGTCATGTTCAGGGACCGATAACGCTCCTTCATCGTCTCGCCCCCCTGCACAACTTTCGAGACAATCAGATCTTGTTCCCGACCGTGAAAGGATAAGCCGGCGTTGGATGCCTGAAATTGAAGATAAATTTATTGACGCGGTTCGGCGGATAGGGATCGACGCGGCGCGTCCACGACAAATACTCAAGATCATGAATGTACCTGGGCTAGCTAATACAAGCGTTAGGAACCGCCTTAGGTACCATAGGAGGTTGCTGAAAGAAGGCAAGGTAGCACTAAAGCTGAAAAGGGCCGGTCTGAATGTAGACGACTGGTATGCCTACAACTGCGACACTTCTCCACTCGAACAGCAGCCGGTCACCAGTGTTCTTCCCATTAGCGATCAACCTATTTGCGTCCAGTACTCAGATACTTGCCCAACTCAAAGAACCTGGCGACTTCCTTGATGAAGACCTTCATCCACGGGTCGATCAGCTGAATCCCCCTTTGAGTCGTCTCAGTACCCTACAAGATTATTTGCCACAATCCCCGCGAATAGGGACCCCACGATATGAACACCAGCCTGTCGTTAGTGCTCTTCCAAGGGCGAACCCAGTGTTAGCAAGAGATACACGTATAAATTTGCAGGGCAACGATGGGGATTTCAGCTCGAGGAACCAGTTTGTTCATGCCGAAAGTAGTGGAAGGAATCTATTGCTAGCAATTGAAGATGCCCGACTTGAACATCAATGGCTCGAAGACCCGAGCAATTTCCTTGGCGATGAGTTCAATCTTTGGCTCGATCAATTTGGAGCCGGAGGACCATCGCAGTGGTGACGCAAGGCCGGTGATCAAACGTCTGATGCAAGGCATGGCTACTCGATGAAAAATGCTTAGAGGAAAGGGGTTGAATACTCCTATTGAATATGTTGTTGATCGCACTGTAAGGTTCCCACGGGAACATCTTTCATTAATATCTAGAACTAATTGCGCGTGAGTGTCAACATCACCCTTTGAGCATCTTCAAGCCGAGGGCCGTGGATTAATCACTTAATCCGTGGAGCAAGTTCCATGAACAATGACTATCACCCGCGGAGCATAATGGGATCTACCCCTTCAATACGAAATACGTTTGGCCGCGAAGCCACCTATTTGGTAAAACGATGTATCGTTCCTAAACGATCTTCAATCGAATACCGAAATAATGTCTCCTTTCTTTCTCTTCTCAGGTGATAAACGTGGATAAATCACTCAAGGAGCCATCTGTTCAAATAACAGAACAGACGTTGCCCAACTGGGGGCAGCTGAACCATTGATGTTGCAAATATTCCAAGCATGGACAGGCGGATTTGATAGATGTTGTTCATATCAATACGCAACATCAGAGCGGGATGAGAACCAAGAGTAAAGTTGTATCATCCCAATTTGTCTTGAATTTGAGAATACGAATTGATACTCATTGTTTATCCTTGACAGGGGAATCGCCTTGGAGACGAATAAGTTTTTACATCCCACGTACTACCTGTTAGGGTACATGAGGGTAGGATGTATCGTTTCGATTTTCGAAAAATTCGTGAACATACAATGATATGCTTCTTTTACATTTTCAGGGGTCTGCAGCCGCGACAGGTAGGTAAGTATCCCTTTCCCAGTTAGCTGGAGATAAAGAATGCTAAAATCCTTTCAGCCGTCATGAAAATTATCCAATGCATCGATGTTCATAATTTAAATCGGGAGGTCGTCTAAAGCATGAATAAAACATGCACGATACAACACAAAATCCCCTCGATGGATAAATTTTGGGAAAGAAAGAAATGAATTTTTCCAAATGTGATTATTTGTCAAATCATTCAAAAGGAAGTTTACTCAAAAGAGAGGCGAGCCCAGTCCAAACACATCCTACATACACTTGAGAGACGAGGGAAGCGAATCGGATAGCAAACTCTGTACCTACGGAGGTAGGGACCATTCGCAGCGATTACATGGATTGGAACGACGGAGGTGTTCGTTTCATATTCCCAAACACTACAGGTGACCGTTGATAAACCCTTTGAACGGCGGTTTTCATTCTTAACCCTGTCAAGAACCACCCCACACCGGGGCAAAAAGGAAGTAAGTCCAGCAGCGTCAGGAGAAAATGGTTAGAAATTTTCTTGCTCGGACTAACATTAATCTTTGTGTGTTGTTTATATGGTAATCCAAGTGCCATAGGATGACGAGAAGCATTCATTCTTTATCCCACACACTGTATCATTTGCACAGCCAAGTTGAGCCTGTAAATTCGTTTCATGAACCCGTTGGTGATCATTGCACATTTCAAGATGGATGCATCATCACTTCAGAAACGGAAGAACTCAAGACTAAATGATTACAAAGAAATTCCTGGGTTTATGGTTAAAGCGTGTTTAGACCTTCGATCATAGGTCTAACATGATCTCATGAATATGAGAAAAACGGGATTTCAAGAAATGATGATAAAGAAAATGAGAAAAAAATCCACGGCATCGAGAAAAAGCAAAGTGCCTGGTAAAAGCAAGGCCGATGCTCGTGTAAGTTGTTTGATTGATCCGCAATGAAGCCGGATGGGAAAAGAGGAAATCCCTAAAGGAGTCAGATCAAAAAGACTACTCCCCAAATGGTGTCAAGCGTGGAGTAGAGACGCAGATAGAGTCATCAGTCTCTTAATGCGACGAAACGCTCTCTGAAGAGCTGGTGCACACCTCAAAATCGATTGCGCATCCCAAAAACTGAAGGTGCAGAGAGGAAAATGGCAGGTGGTAAATTTGCAATGATCACCAATGTCAAACCCTTCGTATTTTCTAGGCCAAAAACAAGCCTTTTTCGGTCTCCAATCCTACCAATGTTACAACCCTGAAACAGTCTTCTCTGACTAAGACACTTGGGTTAACATATTGCTTAGCTCGAAGAAGTACGAGCAAGACTATTTCTTTCTCATCTTGCAGGGTTCTTGACTTGTAAACCCGGAGCAGATGGTGAAGACTTTCATTCAATGGCCTCGACTCAAAAGTGAGTCCCCCCCTTTGAAAACCAATATCCAAGCCTAACATTTCGGTCCTGTGGAAGGCCTCCCGACCGATCAAAATGTATGCGCTGCGAATGATCCTGAAACCTAGGCACAGGTTAGTAGGAAGTTGAGCGCATTCCTTACAAAAGACCATTATCACAGAGCGGTGAGGAACCCTCTTGGATGAGAAATTCTCCAATAAATGTTTTGAACAAACTCTTTTTGGAAATTTCAAATTGTTTGATCCAGATTTGCCGCGTAAGGAATTTGTGATCACATCTGTATGTTGCAAGAATGTTTTGGATAACCTCCAGCATCAAAATACAATTTTATGACTAAAACTTAAGTCATAAAATTTTGTCAATTGGACAATTGTTGTCTTCCCAAAGATTACCGACGTTTCCTTGGCGAAGAAAAATCTCGCAGGTTTCAGCTTTCTGCAGGATGATTGGAGTCCCCAGATCCCAGAAAGGTACCTCACATGTCGAAAGGACGATTCAGCTTCTGCAAGATTTCAGGTAACCCCTAAATCTCAGAATAGCCATCAGGTGAACCTAAAGTTAGGGGAACCTTCCGAATGAGGCCTCAATGAGTCGCCTATAGGTGAAGCCTTTTAGTAGGCAAACCTCTTCCGAGACCGATCTACAGGACGATCGAGTCTTTGACTAGTCCCAACCAGACAGGGTATGTCAGCCCTAGATTCCTATCAGTTTGGAGTCAAAGTCAACACATGGTAGAAACCGCCTGAAGGGTCAACTTATGGTAGAAACCGCCTGAAGGGTCAACTCTTGGTAGAAACCGCCCGAAGGGTCAACTCAAAGGTAGAAACCGCCTGAAGGGTCAATCAATGGTAGAAACCGCCTGAAGGGTCAACACAACGGTAGAAACCGCCTGAAGGGTCAACCCAATAGTAAAAATCGCTTAAATGGTCAATTCAATGGTCCAATCCACCATACGGATTAAAATCCTTGGCAAATCCCAAAGCTTGGGATGCGTCTTCCTTAGGTTCCTACCAGTTAGGAATTCTGCAATGGTATGACCTACCATACAGGTCAGAGCTTAACCTCCCTAGGATATTCTAAATGACAAATCCTAGGTATCTGCTTGAAAGTCGTCGCAACCGGCAGCATCCGACAGGTGAGCTTCAGGTAAGCCTCTCTCATCCCAGCCCATGTTCCAATGGTTAGAGCAAACTAGGGATTAATTTGAGTTTTTATCATGAGCCTTAAAGATTCAATGTCGTAGCATTTCTTCACTTATTTTCCCAGTTGAGTCGGTTAGGAATCAGGTGCCACCTTATCTTTGAGAGAAACCTCTAACGAGATTCCTCTCAAAGAGGGGCAGCTGTTGACACCTGATTTTTGACCATTTATTATTGTGATTTTTATTCTTTAAAATTAATTAAAAATATCAAAAAAGGTCATAAAATCACAAAATCAACTTTGGAAGCCTTGGCCTAGCCTCGGGGACCAATGTTGAACAAAAAAATATTTTTTGGTATTTTATAATATTTTTCGAATTTATTTAATTATAAAAATACCCAAAAAAATCAGAAAAATACCATTCGTGGTCAGAAAAATACACAAAAATATTCAATAATTTTGTTTTAATTTCCTCTTCAAGTGTGTCACTTTAAATCTTGAAAATTCGGCTTGGGTCACTATGTTCCTTCACGAACATAAGCCCGAATCGGACTTAAAAAAAAATCATTTGAGTCTTTTAGTTTGAAAGTTTTTCATTTTGAGCCTTGACGTACAATTCTAGCATCCCTTTTAGTTGTTGCTAATGCTTAACCTAATCAAAAAATGGGTATCGAACAGTTTGTTCACGGAAGGGCAGTGATTGAACCCCAAAATAAAAGGAGGATTGGATCCCTAAATGCCAAATGGAATGGAGCACCACCGAAAGGGAGAGAGCGGCGCCATTGCTTTCAAAAGAAAGGACATTGGAAGGGGACAAAAGAGAGTGGGATTATAAAAAAAGGGGAGAGAAGCTAGAGCTGGCCGCGAGGATCCAAATATTCATCCGCACGAGGAACTGAGCATGAGCTTTTGGGGGGACGTCCAACGCTAGCTTTAAAAGGGATAGAGAGGAGGACCACAAGGAGGACACCACGGTCTCATTCCAGCCACCTTTTATTTTGCTGAGTCATTGGAAAGCTTGGAAGCAGGCGCAGTCATCAAGGAATCGTCTTCCTTTGGAGCCGGACGAAAGCCCAGGCAATGACTCCGGTTCCCTTTTTTCTCCTCCCTGCCTGGACTCGGCCTTCGACCGCCTGACTTGCATCCATTCCTTTCGTTCTCTCTCTTCTGCCCTCTTCCACTTCTACCCACTCACCGGCCGCCTCGCCACCCTCAGCGGACCGACCCCCCCTTCTACACTGTCTTCGTCGACTGTATCGACAGCCCCAGGGCCCGATTCATCCATGCGCCGCTCGACCTCACCGTGGCCGACATTCTCACCCCTCCGTATGTCCCGAAGGTCGTCCTGTCCTTCTTCGACCACAACCGGGCGATCAACCACGATGGCCGCTCCTTGTCCCTGCTGTCCGTTCAGGTCACTGAGCTCGCCGACGACGTCTTCATTGGTCTCTCCATGAACCATGCCCTCGGCGACGGCACCTCCTTCTGGTTCTTCTTCAATTCGTGGTCTGAGATCTTCCGAGCGCAAGAGAGAGGCGCCGTTGAGGTCGTTCGGCTATCGCGTCCCCCGATCCTGACCAGGTGTTTCTCAGAGAACGATCCTGCCCCCGTAAGCCTGCCTTACACGGACGACCCTTCCTCGTTCCTCGTCCGCTTCGAAGCCCCAGAGCTGAGGGAGCGAGTCTTCCACTTCTCTGCCAACACCATTGCTGGGCTTAAGGCGGAGACGAACCGGCAATGTGGCGCCACCAAGGTCTCGTCGTTCCCGTCCCTGACTGCTTTTGTATGGCAGTGCATCACGCGCCCGCCATCCCGACGCCAAAACTGGAACTCCTGTTCGTGACCTGATGCCCTGATGTCCGAACTCTGCCCAACCTCATTGACGTTGCATGAAGGAGGTGATGAACAGTATAATGGGGTGGCAGCTTATCTGTCTTTTGTTTCGGACTTGTCGATGGGTTGGCGTAAATAAAAAAAGAGTGAAGATTGGTTGGGCTTGGTAGCTCTTTTCTTTTGGTGGGCTGATCCATTGATGAAGAGCAAATGATGGACGTTAGGAAGTTGGGCCAGAGGAATCATAAACCCAGCCCTATTCTGTTTTCTTTTGGGCCGACGCACATAGAGACGGTCACGTATAAGGGCTTAATGATTGAAGATCGGTGGCCGGTCAGGTATATTCTACGTACTCGATTCTTGCATCAGATTTATTTTTCTAAAATATTGCCTTTATAGACTTGATTCGCATGTATTTGTTTCAGTCTAGTGGTTAGCTTATTTATCTGGTTGAGTGTTATCTATTGTCAAAGACATGCTTTTTATTAAAAAATTCAGAAAATAATAATAAAAATTCAAAAATTCAATAAAAAAATGAAAAATCATAAAAAATTCAAAAAAAATTCAGAAAATTCAGAAATGGCCACAAACAACTGGCCATGGAATATTTTGGGTAATTCGGTATCTAAACCTTCCAAAATTGACGATTTTGCCCTTCGGGCTAATCGTCCCCAAATCTTCCCATTTTACCCCTAGTCCGAAATCACATCTTCCCTAAACCCTTATGGCTATATTAGGAAGCCATTAATTCGAATTGATGTGCACTGATGTGATTTATTTATGTACTTGATTGCGCTTTCATTTAAATTGGTTGTGATTGATAGGAACAGTCTTCCAATCTGCATGAAACCCTGAATCAAGCCTACCTCACCTAAAATTGCGCCTGCATGAATTCTTAGCTAGGAAAAATACTCGCGTTAGGTACCGAAAGGGCGTTGGTAAACACCGACGTAACCAAGTCCCCGAACCCAAAATCTCTGGTTCCGCAGAACTGATCGACCTCTCCCAATCGGTCAGTAAGGTTTCCGGTCTACCTTCCAATAAAGACCGGTGGTGACTCCAAATGCATGCATAAGTTGCACATGCCACCACGACCACACCGAAGGTGGAAAGCGATCGACTCTTATCGTCGAATCCTTCTGAAAAATACTCCCGCCGCGATTTGGTATGGGCCTGGGAGGGCCCGCGCCGATCAAAGACCCGCGATCGGTAATCCATTAGCCGCGTCCGCTTTCGGACGGGTCGCGACAATGCTCCTTTATTCTGCATGGTTGACAAGCCAAGAAAGGTCCTCGCTTTTGGATCTATGCGACTCCCTTTTCACATGTGCCAACAGCTTGGTTACGCATTATTTCCACAGCCTGACGCTTTACATTTGAATGATTTGAATGCCTCGTGAGAAATAGATTTGTAGCTGCTCGAAATTTTAAGATTGCCCCTGATTTTGCGGTCATGGTGTTTGGGGCAGCTAACAATCTCTGAGCTTTCGAGCTCGCTCACATTCTGTTAGAAACTTATGCTATCAATTCTGCCTTCACGTGTTGGGGTTGATTTTACCTTGAACCTAATAACAAGGAATTGCCGTATCTACACATGATGACGCTCGCAGAAAACATTATGCAAAATCAACTCTAGCTATTAAAGAAGAAAACGCATGCGCCGATGAGAACTCTACAATAGGAGATACATCCCTCTCGCGTACATTCCCCTCTTTCTTTGGGTATGTCCAATGACCAACCAATCTGGCCTCGGCGCAGGTGCACAATTACCAACTGCCAATCATGGCTGCAAACCTTTACTAGCTTCCAACTGATCGAACAAGGTATCAAGTCCTTCATCGAAGAAATCATCTGATCCATCGAACGATTGATATGCAGGTTGAGCTGCATCACCCGACGGGTTCTTCGAACTAGAACCCCCATCCTTGTTCGAGAATATAAGAGGAGATTTAACCGATTGACCACCACAAGCATCTCCCACTTGGGAATTAGGGAAATAAAAATGCTCAAAGGATTCCCTCATTAGATCATCTGAAACCACATGCTCCAATTGGGCAAACCCTTGAGCACTAGACGTAGTGGGCTGATCTGTGACAGGAAGAGCACTGGCTAGCTGCTGCTCGAACGGAGGAGTGCTTATTTGCTGCACTTATGATACGTGCTCTTGAGGAATACTGGAATGACTCATGAGGATATTCTGATCAAATCCCCAATAGTCGTCGAGATTCGACCGGGCTTCTTTTGACATAAGGGTGTTGGATTCGCAGCCGCGTCTATTGTTTAGATTCAGCTCTGCATAACGTTGTCCTAGCGCCCTTCTGTAGCAACCAAGGTGATTCGCGACCAATTTTCTGGTAAGTCCCGGTACATTCATAACCTTAAGTATGTTCGCCGGACCTACTAAGTCGAGTCCTATTTGCCGAACTGCGTCTAAGAACTTGAGATGAAGTTCCGGGGGCCAAATGAATTTCTTCTTCTCGTGGTCCAAAATAGTGTCGATAGCCTGACGACTAATCTTTAACCCCTCTTGAACAGGATCTGATCTTACCAGAAGTTGTTGTGAAGGGGATTCATGGGTTTGGTGACCCCAATCATAACGACACGTATCCCATTCCTTAGAAGGCACTGGTATAATCTTTGTAGGATTGATCTGCTCATGCGCGCCATCAGCAAAATCTGATTGTACCGGAGATGGCTCAAGGGAGTGGGGTGGTAAATGAGCACTTTCCATCCTCGTACAAGGCTTACTAGGGAACAATTTACTGAGGGTGGTAGGGCCACCGCAGTTAGGGCAGGTAATAGTACTGAGGATTTTCTCATACCACATGTTTTCCATTCGAAACTTTTGGTTCTGTTCTTCTAGGATCGTGATCTCTCAATGCCTGCGTTGGACACCTAGTCTGAATCGTTTATTCTGGAACCAAAACTGGACCCTCATAGGATTCATTTCCAATCTCTGGCCCAATTCAATCCTTTGTTCCACGCTTGGGCAAGGGCATTCATCGAAGAAAGCTTCAAGCTCTTGGATTTCCTTCTGAGTGTAGCGCTGGCGACGTTTTCTTTTCTGGGGTTGAGCATTGTGGCCACTGCCGTCGTCGCAGCTGTGATCTTGATATTCGTCGCCAGAAGTGTTGGGTTCCATGGCTTCGATATCAAATTTGATTCTGGAACCTTCGAGGTCTTCCAACAACTCCTCACTCGGGGTTCTCTATTCTCTTTTTTGTATACTCGCTCTTTCGATTTGTTGTCTCCTTTTCCTTGAAAACCATGTCTGTTCAGCGCTCTGTTTTTGAAACGACGGAACTGTTCACTTCCTGCTCAGCTTTCCGACACGATTGGATAACCAAATCCTTTCGTGGCTTCTTCGATAGTCGCGCTCGCCTTTCACCTTTCCTCGATAGCCCTGCCTGTTCAGCACTGTTTTCTTTTTTAGATGGCAGAACTGTTCACCTCCCGCTCAGCTTTATGTCGTGATGGGATAACCAAATCCTTTCGCTGCTTTTTCGATAGTTGCGCTTGCCTTTCACTTTTCCTCGATAGTCATGTCTATTCAGCACTCAGTTTTTGAAATGGCAAAACTATTCACCTCTCGCTCGGCTTTCTGACATGACGGGATAACCAAATCCTTTCGCGACTTCTTCGATAGTTGCGCTTACCTCTCACCCAAAATTAATCATGGTGAGACCAAAGAATCTTTTGCAGCTTTCATTTGACAAGCCTGAAATCATGGATCGAGACGGATCTGATGATTCACAGGAAGAGGCCCACCTGCTTTACCCTCTTAACTCTGCTCCGTTATTGTCGGGACTTTTTCTCACCCATGAGCTGCTATAAAACGAAGAGTTAAGGTAGAGAAGATTAACGCTCTCGTATAATCTGCTTCCACCTCCTAATCGCTCCGTTGCACTCATCTCCCTCTCATACAATCTCAACGAAAATGGCCTCCTCTTCCTTTCACGCTCTCTCAACTGAAGTTTTAGCCCAGTAGGAAAAACTCTATAATCTCTTAGGTCGAGGCTACGCTCATATAATCAATCATCCCGAAACCGAAGATGAAATCTACGCTTTGCTCGAGAATATAGACATCACCTCCCTTGAGGGCACTACGTTGGGGAGGGAATACAGAGCTTTCCCAACCCTCTTTACAAACTCTCTAGAGGCCTACCAGGTTGTTCATCGAGAAGTTCTCGTGGCTTCCGTCTTGCGGGCTCGTTATGAGGATCGGTCTGACCACCTGGCGTTGGCTGACTACCTGGCCGATAGTCACAAAAAGTCTGTTGAGTTCGCCAAGGAGCGGGTTTCGACGTTACTTCACGAGAGGAGGAATCTAGTGGAGCACTTGGCCCTATCTCTGGCCACCTATGAGCATGATCGCCGTAATACCCTGCTGAGACATCGAAGCGAGTGGCTGGAAGAAAGACTCAACGGCATAAACGGGGATATAGCTCGTGGGAATGGACTGGTTCGGGACTTGGAATTAGTCGCCGAAGATCACGAGACTCAGGTTGTCGAGGTCAATGATGAATGCAAACGCCTTCACCTCAGGCTTGCGGATCATGATGCACGGAGTGGTGAGTACAAGCAAAGCATCAATAACATGGAGGATCAGCTGGGCTCTTTCGTGTCGCTAATTAGGGCTCACTTCGGCTTTACTTTGTCGCGACCCGTCCGAAAGCGGACGCGGCTAATGGATTACCGATCGCGGGTCTTGGATCGGCGCGAGCCCTCCCAGGCCCATACCAAATCGCGGCGGGAGTATTTTTCAGGAGGATTCGACGATAAGAGTCGATCGCTTTCGACCTTAGTGTGGTCGTGGTGGCATGTGCAACTTGTGCATGCATTTGGAGTCGCCACCGGTCTTTCTTGGAGGGTAGACCGGAAACCTTACTGATCGATTGGGAGAGATCGATCAGTTCTACGGAACCAGAGATTTTGGGTTCGGGGACTTGGTTACGCTGGTGTCGTTACCAACGCCCTTTCGGTACCTAACGCGAGTGATTTTCCTAACTAGGATTTCATGCAGGCGCAATTTTGGGTGAGGTAAGTCTGACTTTGCACATTAACCAGTTTAACATGCTCACGTAATCATAATAAATAAATAGATGTCAATCACATAAACATCTATCCTACGTGGTGATCATGGAATTATGATTTAATGGGTCTCGAGCCAATGAGACCACATTTAATCATTTTAATATTTTAATAACGGAGAGCCGCTCTTCGCTTCTTCTTGGTTTCTTGAACTCTTCAAGAATTGGGCCCCAAAGAGCTCGCCGACTTAAAAGGCTCCTCCACGTAATCCCCGTAGCATTTACATCAACAATTGACTATGCTAAAAATAAAGATTACATGAAAAATAAAAGGAGTACGCAGCCTCCATTTAATAATTACAACCCCAAATATATAAATAATCATCATACATTCATATATACATCAATCACATTGATTAGGGATTTTTCCATGATCACCACCCTTTCACGTAAGTAATAAATTCACAATTTAAAACTTAGGAAGGCACAATAAAAATTCTACGTTGAATCATATTCAGAATTTTTACGTAAAATAAGATAGCCATAAATTTTCGATTCAAAATTGATTTAGTCTCAATTTTTGCTACGTTGATTAATTTATCATATAAAATAATCAATCTCCATTAGCCATGTAAGATGAACAATTCGTTAATACATATTGGCCATAGTATTGCAAATATTGCAAAAAATCAATTAAATGCACGAAAACACCTAAGGATTGGCTCTGATACCACTGTTGGGATCCACGTAACACGTAGCGGAAATAAATAACAACCCATACATGTATCTCCAGAGGCGTACTTCGTGCATTTCAATCGAAAAAAATCACAAAGTCTCAAAGGGAGTAAATAGATTACCTCTCGTAGCGTGCTTGAACGGAGATGTCGGTTCGACGTTCTTCGATCTCAGCCTCCACAAGTGTTAGGCATCTAGTTCGGACGCACCACCAATTGACGAACGGGGAGACGACTAATAACTCCACAACAATTGTGCTAGCAATATGCGGAATCAATATTCCGAACTTAGTATATTTTGCTCACTCAAGATTATGAGAATATAGAGAGTGTTTGTGTTCTTCTCTCTAAGCTCTCAAAAATTTGCACACTCTACAAAATGTCTCTCCCCTCAACCTCAAAACTCTTGCCATCCTTTTATAGCCAAAAATACCTTCCAATAAATTGTATTTAAAAATAGCACTAACAATTATAAATTCTATCTAAAAATAGCACTCACAAATAAATGAC
This sequence comes from Rhodomyrtus psidioides, assembly GCA_021437785.1. Lineage (NCBI taxonomy): Eukaryota > Viridiplantae > Streptophyta > Magnoliopsida > Myrtales > Myrtaceae > Rhodomyrtus > Rhodomyrtus psidioides. Next base: position 3,442,579 of record JAILYB010000073.1, read on the forward strand.
ATTTAAAAATAGCACTAACAATAGCACTCACAATTTATAATACAAAAATGCTATTTAAAAATAGCACTAACAATAGCACTCACAATTTATAATACAAAAATGCTATTTAAAAATAGCACTAACAATAGCACTCACAATTTATAATACAAAAATGCTATTTAAAAATAGCACTAACAATTATAAATTCTATCTAATAATAGCACTCACAATTTATGATAAATAAATGCCATTTAAAAATAGCACTAACAATAGCACTCACAATTTATGATAAATAAATGTCATTTAAAAATAGCACTAACAATAGCACTCACAATTTATAATACAAAAATGCTATTTAAAAATAGCACTAGCAATAGCACTCACAATACAAAAATGCTAAAAAAAGGCACTAACAAAGGTGTTAAAAATAATAACCATTATTATTATTACAAGAGTTAAAGAGGTTACCAAACAGTACAAATATGCATAACGTATAAATACGTATGACGTATAAATACGTAGAGCATACGTATACATCCGTGAAACCGGGGACTAATTGAAAGAAAAATGTGCAATTAAGCCCTTTTGGTAAAAATTGATTAAATTGGAGGGAAAATTGACCTAATTGCACTTTAAGACTTTAGAATCCAATGTCATAGCTTATAAAAAGTGAGAATTGAAAACTAAAAGACTCGAAAATGATTTTTTTTAGGCTCGGTTCGGGTTTATGTTTGTGAAGGAACATATTGACCCGAGCCGAATTTTTGAGATTTAAAGTGACACACTTGAAGAGGAAATTAAAACAAAATTATCGAATATTTTTGGGTATTTTTCTGACCACGAATGGTATTTTTTCTGATTTTTTGGGTATTTTTATAATTAAATAAACTCGAAAAATATTAAAAATACCGAAAATTATTTTTTGTTCAAAATTGGTTCCTAAGGTTAAACCAAGGCTTCCAAAGTTGATTTTGTGATTTTATGACCTTTTTTGATATTTTTAATTAATTTTAAAGAATAAAAATCACAATAATAAATGGTAAAAAAATCAGGTGTCAACAGCTGCCCCTCTTTGAGAGGAATCTCGTTAGAGGTTTCTCTCAAAGATAAGGTGGCACCTGATTCCTAACCGACTCAACTGGGAAAATAAGAGAAGAAATGTTATGACATCGGATCCTTAAGCCTATTGATAAAAGCTCAAATCAATCCCCGGTTTGCTCTAACAATTTGAACATGGGCCGGAGTGAGAGAGGCTTACCTGAAGCTCACCTGTCGGATGCTGCCGGTTGCGACGACTTTCAAGAAGATGCCTAGGACTCGTCATTCAGAATATCCTAGGGAGATTAAGTTCTGACCTGTATGGTAGGTCATACCATGATGAGATTCCTAACTTGTAGGAACCTAAGGAAGGCGCATCCCACGCTTTGGGATTTGCCAAGGATTTTGATCCGTATGGTGGATCAGACCTTTGTGTTGATCCTTACTACGATATTTATCAATGAGTTGACCCTTATGGCGGTTTCTACCAATGAATTGACCCTTATGGCGGTTTCTACCATATGTGACCCTTCAGGCGGTTTCTACCATTAATGTGATCCCTCAGGCGGTTTCCACATTGGTTTGACCCTTCAGGCGGTTTCTACCTTGAGTTGACCCTTCAGGCGGTTTCTACCTTTGATTTGACCCTTCAGGCGGTTTCTACCTTGTGTTGACCCTTCAGGCGGTATCTACCATGTGTTGACCCTTCAGGCGGTATCTACCTTTGATTTTGACCCTTCAGGCGGTATCTACCTTTGATTTGACCCTTCAGGCGGTATCTACCATATTTTGACCCTTCAGGCGGTATCTACCTTTGATTTTGACCCTTCAGGCGGTATCTACCTTTGATTTTGACCCTTCAGGCGGTATCTACCTTTGATTTGACCCTTCAGGCGGTATCTACCATATTTTGACCCTTCAGGCGGTATCTACCTTGATTTGACCCTTCAGGCGGTATCTACCTTTGAGTTGACCCTTCAGGCGGTATCTACCTTATTTTGACCCTTCAGGCGGTATCTACCTTCATTTGACCCTTCAGGCGGTATCTACCTTCATTTGACCCTTCAGGCGGTATCTACCTTTGAGTTGACCCTTCAGGCGGTATCTACCTTATTTTGACCCTTCAGGCGGTATCTACCTTTGAGTTGACCCTTCAGGCGGTATCTACCTTATTTTGACCCTTCAGGCGGTATCTACCTTCATTTGACCCTTCAGGCGGTATCTACCTTCAGTTTTGACTTTGAAAAGGGGTCTCATGACGAGGGTTCTCCACGTCCGATGAGACTGCCTAAATGAAAAGGGGTCTCATGACGAGGGTTCTCCACGTCCGATGAGATTTCCTGAATTTTGAAAAGGGGTCTCATGACGAGGGTTCTCCACGTCCAATGAGACTGTCTGATTTTGAAAATTATTTTTTTTAAGGGTTTCTCTTCCCCAAGAAAATATTGGTAATCTTTGAGAAGACAGCAATTGTCCAATTGACAAAATTTTATGACTTAAGCTTTAGTCATGAGATGTGCATTTTGATGCTGGAGGTTATCCAAAACATTCTTGCAACATGCAAATGTGATCACAAATCCCTTGTATGGAAAATCTGGATCAACAGTTTGAAAATTTCCAAAAAGAGTTTGCTCAAAACATCAATTGGAATATTTCTCGACAAGGAGGCCATCTCACCTATTTTGAGGTGATGATTTTTAGGGGATGCACTCAATTCCCTACTGACCTGTGCCTAGGTTTTAGGCTCATTCGCAGCGCATACATTTTGATCGGTCGGGAGGTCTTCCACGGGACCGTAATGTTGGGCTTGGATATTGGTTTTCAAGGGGGGCCCGCTTTGGAGTCGAGGCCATCGAATGAAAATCTTCACCATCTGCTCCGGGTTTACAAGTCAAGAACCCTGCAAAATGAGAAAGAAAGAGTCTTGCTCGTACTTCTTCTAGCTAAGCTATATGTTAACCCAAGTGTCTTAGTCAGAGAAGACTGTTTCAGGGTTGTAACATTGGTAGGATTGGGGACCGAAAAAGGCTTGTTTTTGGCCCAGAAATCACGAAGGATTTGACATTGGTGATCATTGCCAATTTGTCACATGTCTTTTCCATTCTGCATCTTCCATTTTTGAGGTGTGCAACCGCTTTTGAGGTGTGCACAAGTCCTTTAGAGAACGTCTCTTGTGGTATTAAGAGATTGACAATTTTGTCCGTGTTTTTGCACCCCGGCTGACATCATTTGGGGAGCAGTCTTCTTGATCTGACTCCTTTATGGGTTTTTCTCTCTTCCCAACTAGGCTTTATTGGGGATCAATCAAACAGTTTTCACGAGCATCGGCCTTGCTTTTACCAGGCACTTTACTTTTTCTTGATGCTGGGGATTTTTTTCTTTGTTGAAATCCCGCATTTTCTTTTCCTTTGGAACTACGATGTTCAGAAAATTGTGCTAGATATACAACTTGAATCATAGCACATTTAAACGCCGATATGAGATTTTTCTATAAATCCCATCTCTTGATTTCTTCCGTTCTTGGAGTGATGCAGTTTCCATCTTGAAACATCCCATGATCACCAACAGGGGTTTATGAAATGAATTTGCAGGCTCAACTTGGCTGTGCAAAGGATATGGTGTGTGGGATAGAGAAATGAATGCTTCTCGTCATCCTATGGCACTTGGATTACCATATAAACAACACACAAAGATTGATGTTAGTCCGAGCAAGAAAATTTCTAACCATTTTCTCCTGATACCGCTGGACTCACCTCCATTTTGCCCCGATGTGGGGTGGTTCTTGACAGGGTTAAGAATGAAAACCGTCGTTCAAAGGGTTTATCAACGGTCACCTGTAGTGTTTGAGGGATATGAAACGAATGCCTCCGTCATCCCAACCCATGTAATCGTTGCGAATAATCCCTACTTCCGTAGGTCCAGATTTTGCTATCTGATCCGCTCCACTTCTCTCCAGTGTGTGTAGGACGTGTTTGGACTAGGTTTTGCCTCTTTTCTTTTGAGAAAACGTCTTTTTAAAAGTTTTGAACTTTTGATTGGAAAAAATCTCTTTCATTTTCTCCAAAAATTTTACCCGTCAAGGGGATTTTATGATGCACCATGCATGTTCTTATTCATGTTCAGATAACCTCCTGTTTTAAGACATGAATGCCAATGAAGTTTGAATTCTATGTCTTTTCTAGACATTAGATTCTGAAAGCTTTTCTTTTTCTCTCTGTTTTTTATTTAACATCTTCAATGGATTGGGGAAAGGGATACTTACCTGTCCCCCGCGGCTGGAGATCCTGAAAATGCGGAAGAAACATGTTATTGTACGTTCACGAATTTTTCAAAAAATTAGAACGATACAATTTACTCTTGGTCATGTATTCTAACGGGTAATACATGGGATGTGAAAACCTGTTCGTCTGTAAGGCGATTCCCCTGTCAAGGATAAATAACGAGTATCAATTCATATTCTCAAATTCAAGACAAATTGGAACGATACAACTTTACTCTTGGTTCTCATCCCGTTCTGATATTGCGTATTGATATGAACAACATCTATCAAATCCGCCTATCCATTCTTGGAGTGTTTGCAACATCAATGGTTCATCTGCCCCCAGTTAGGCAACGTCTGTTCTGTTATTCGAACAAATGGCTCCTTGAGTGATTTATCCACGTTTATCACCTGAGAAGGGAAAGAAATGAGACATTACTTCGGTATTCGATTGAAGATCGTTTAGGAACGATACATCGTTTTACCAAATAGGTGGCTTCGCGGCCAAACGTATTTCGTATTGAAGGGGTAGATCCCATTATACTCCGCGGGTGATAGTCATTGTTCGGGGAACTTGCTCCACGGATTAAGCGATTAATCCACGGCCCTCGGCTTGAAGATGCTCAAAGGGTGATGTTGACACTCACGCGCAATTAGTTCTAGACATTAATGAAAGATGTTCCCGTGGGAACCTTACAGTGCGATCAACAACATATTCAATAGGAGTGTTCCACCCCTTTCGTCTAAGCATTTTTCATCGAGTAACCATGCCTTGCATCAGACGTTTGGTCACCTGCCTTGCGTCACCACTGCGATGGCCCTCCGGCTCCAAATTGATCGAGCCAAAGATTGAACTCATCGCCAAGGAAATTGCTCGGGTCTTCGAGCCATTGATGTTCAAGTTGGGTATCAACAATTGTTGGGGGCAGATTTCCTTCATCGCCTTCATTGTGAGGAACTGGAGTCTTTGAGCTAGAACCTTCATCATTGCCCTGTTGGGGTCGAGACATACATTCCTGAAGAGTATTGATCCAAGTGTCCAGCTCCTCCCCAAGGAAATCGCCTGTTCTTTCTAGCCTTTGGTGCCCAGATTGGCTGTCGTCGACTGCAGGCGAGGGATTCCTCTCTTTGCTCTCGCCGTGAGCAACTTGACCCCTCGAATTGGAACTTCCTCCAATGACCGGCAGGTTTATATGTGCACTCTCTACCAATGCCAGATCCGCTTCAGGGACAGCATTAATGACCGAATCGCGCTCAAACTGAGGAATCCCTATGTGCTGGAACTGCGGTATATACTCTTGAGGAGTATTGAGATAGCTCGGCGGAGCATTCTGATTTGGGTTAGAGGAGTCGCTAACACGACTGCTGGTCCCGTCATTGCTGAAACACGGTTGGGTGCTCTCGGCTCTCCAATCCTCGTGGTTGTAACTCTGCCCGGCACTTGAGCTCCAACTGGCTTTATGATGGTTTAACGCTATCCTTCCATCCCTTAGCAATCTCCTATAGTACTTGAGGTGAGACTCGACGTTAATTCTAGAGAGCCCCGGCACATTCATAATCTCGAGTATGCGTAGTGGGCTAGCCGAATCAACTCCCAGCTCTCGAATTGCATCAACAAATTTGGTGTGAAGTTCATAGGTCCAGTAAAACCTTGTTCTCTTATCACCCAAAATATCGTCAATACTTCGGTAGCTATTCTCTACGGGATCTAGTCGTTTCAAAAGTTGTCCAGGGAGGGACTCACCGACTTTGGATTGGCTGGCTGTGACAGCGAGTTCGTCATTGAGAGAACTCCCCCTGTGATGATTCATATCCCATTTCTCAGAGGATGTTGGTGTTGATCCTATGGTGTTGACTTGCTCATGCAGATCTCCGGCGATATCTGGCTGTGTCGGAAAATGCTGTGGAGAATACGGTAACAGCTGAGCGTTATTCGTCAACAGGGACGGTTCATCGAGGAACACCTCGCCGAGGACAATAGGATTACCACAATTAAGGCATGTGGCCTTGGTCAGAGCTTCCTTATATCTCGCGCTTTCAGCTTGAAGCTTCTCATTCTCCTCCTTCAGGACCAGTAACTCATGGTCTGCGTATTGCTGTTTCACCCGGGTTCGTTTGTTGGCGAACCAAAACTTGACCTTCGAAAGCTCCAATCCTATTTTTCGGCTCAACTCCATTTTCTGTTGTCTGCTTGGAGTGGGGCATTCATTGAAGAAAGCTTCGAGCTCTCGGATTTGGCCTGGAGTGTGGCGTTGTAGTTGCTTCCTTTTCCGACTCCGGTCATCATTGTATACTCCTTCTTCGTAGCTGAAACCTAGAATTTCATCGCTGGAGGAGTCAGTCTCTATGGCCTTCGGGCAGGATTCAGCTCCAGGATCTTCAAAGTCTCCCAGCAGTTCGTGCTCAGAAATGTCCAGGTCGGGCGTTTCTAGCAGATGGGAATAACTTTTAAACATGATGGATCGGGGTATCTCGGGCTGATCTAGTTCACTCAGCTTTCTCAATTCGCTCTTACGTGTTTACTCACTCTAGAAATTTTCTCAAGTGATTGTGCGTGTCCTGGAACCATCCTTCAGGGTGCATATGAAGACCAGCAAGCAAGCGCTCCTCCCGAGATCCTGCAATTACTCATCGTCTGTATTCCCCTTTCTTTTTCCTCGTGATAGGATCACAAACTCTCTTGCATTGATTCGGTTTCATCGAGTATTGCGCTCGACCCCTAGTTCAGTCTTCAAAATGGTGGGTCTACAATCTTTCGGCGCCTTTTATGATTTGCTAGGCCCGAGAACGTGGGGAGCAGCGGTGGACCCGCAATTAATGACTCCGTTTAATTCATTTAGCTCCATGGGAATTAACGCTATGATCTTCTCTCAACCCCTTTTCATCGTTCAAACGAAAGTGGCATTTTCCCTGTGCATGCTGTTACTCTTCATTTCAGCATCCCGGGCGCTTGGTGAGGAATGAGTTCGTGGCCACTCAAAATTTTAAAGACCGTCTCTGGTTTCAGACTTAATCTAACAAGGGATCATCACAACTGAGCATGACGATGTTCGTCGATAGCGTTGGTTTAACTATAGTCATTAAAGAAAAATGTTCCCGTAGGAACTTTACAACAGATAAAATGAGTGATCTACTCGTGAACATGTTCTTCTTTCTATGGGTGTTCGTAGTGACCGACCCATCGTGCCCCGAGTCAGGTGCTAGATCATGGCTGTCCAAGCATGCCAGCTTCCCACTGATTGAACAAGGCATCGAGCCCCTCATCGAAGAAATCGTCTGTCGTGGGTTGACCAGCGGCAGGCAGAGCACCAGCCGACTGCTGCTCGAATGGAGGAGTTCGCACTCGCTGTACTTGTGACACGCGCTCTTGAGAAATGTTGAAATGGCCCGGGAGGACATTCTGATCAGCTTTCAGTTTGCCGGTGGTCGGGTTGCTAGCTTGATTGATGCTTAGATTTGGCCGGGTATCTCTTGATGCCTGAGTATTACAATGGCGATCGCCCCTAGCTTTTGAGCTCGAGACGGATTCCTCCCGGTTTAGCTCCGCTCGACGTTGTTTTAATAGCTTTCTGTAGGCAGCAAGGTGATTCCTGACCAGCTCCTTACTAAGCCCCGATACATTCATGGCCTTAAATATGCGCGTCGGAGTTGCTGAGTCGATCCCCATTTGGTGAACCACGTCTAGGAATCTGGAATGCAATTCAGGGGGCCAAGCGAACCTCCTCTTATCGTGGCCCAAAATTGCATCGATGGCTTGACGACTGATTAACTCATCTCCAGCAGGACCCGACCCTATCGAAAATTGTTGTGCATGAGGCTGATATGCTTTGAGCTGGTCGGCGGTAACATCCAGCTCCTTGAAACTGTAACTCCAATCAAAGCGATGCAAATCCCATCCCCCAGGAGGCATTTGTATCATCTTCGTAGGATCATCCTGCTCATGCGTGACTCCGGCAAAATCTGGTTGAGCAGAAGATGCCCCGAGGGAGTAGGGTGGTAAATGAACGTCTTCAATCATCGCGTGAGGCTTATCGGGGAATATCTTACCGAGGGCGACGAGGTTATCGCAATGAGGGCAAACGGTAATATTGAGAGCTTTTTCATACCTCATGTTTTCTGTTCGCAGCTTTTGGTTTTCTTCCTTTAAAATCTCGACCACCTGACGTTTGCGTTGAGCCTTCGATTTGGATCTCCTATTTTGAAACCAAAACTGGATCCTCGACTGATTAATCCCCAACTCCCGGCTCAATTCAATTCTCCACTTCTTTTTCATGTAATGGCTTTTACTGAAAAGGGTTTCCAGCATTTGGGTTTCCTCCTGAGAGTATTGGTGAGGACGTCTTCTTTTCCCGAGTTGAACATCGTGGATGTCGTTGTCGTCGTCGCCGTGATCTTGATTTCCGTTGCCAGAAGTGTTGGGCTCCATGGTTTTGGCGTTAGACTTGATCTTGGAATCTTCGAGATCCCTCTGTAGTTCAATTTCTGAGATTTTTGAGTTAGTCGCCTCTAGCAGCTGACAATAACCTCTTAAATATGTTGGATTGAGAAATGTTTGATTGGTTCTTGCCCACTCAGAGTTCTCCACTCTCTCATGTATGCTCACTCCCTATAAAGTTTTCTTCGAGTGACTTCGTATGTTCAGGAGACGCTCTTCAAGCATCATTAGGCAAACGTTCCCCCTCAAGACTTTGAATTTCTCGCTTAGCTTTTCAATCGTGATGGGACTGCCAAATCCTGTTAGGGCTCTCTTCGATAGTTGCGCTTACCTCCCACCTAACTCTAATAATGGTGATCCCGACAAATCTTTTACATCTTTTAATTGATGAGCCGGAAATCGCGGACCGAAACGAATCCAATGGTTCTCGTGAGGGGACCTCCTGCTTTACCCCCTAACTGGGCTCCACCAGCATTATTACTGAGACCCTTCATCATCCTCGAGTTGCTATAAAATGAGGAATTAATGTATGGAAGGTTAACGTTCTCGCATAATCAGCTTCTTCCTTCTAATCTCTCTGTCAAACTCGTCTTATTCTCAAGCCAACCCAACGCAAATGGCCTCCTCTCCCGTACGCACTTTTTCAACTGATGTCTTGGCCCAGTGGGAAAAGCTTTATAACCTACTGGGTCGCGGTTACGCACACATAACCGATCATTCTGCGACCGAGGATGAAATCCGTGTCCTGCTCGAGGACCTTGATACCACTTCTCTCGAAGGTACTACACTGGGGAGGGAATATAGAATTTTCCCGACTCTCTTTGCACACTCCTTAGAGGCCTACCGTGCTGCTAATCGGGAGGTTCTCGTGGCTCGCGTCTTGCGAGCTCGTTATGAGGATCGATCTGATCATTTGGTGCTGACAAACTATCTGGCCGATAGTTACAAAAAGGCCGTCGAGTTTGCTAATGAGCGGGTTGCGACGTTGCTTCGCGAGAGGAGAAATCTGGTGGAGCAATTGGCCCTATCCCTGACCACCGGCGAGCATGACCGCCGCAATGTCCTGTTGAGGCTTCAGAGCGACTGGCAGGAAGAACGGCTCGACAAAATAACCGCGGACATAGCTCGCGGGAATGGACTGGTTCGAGACCTGGAAACAATCGCCGAAGAACATGAGGCCAAGGTCGCCGAAGTTAAGGGAGAATGCAAAAGTCTTCTCCTCAGGCTTGCCGACCATGACATGCGGAGTTGGGAGTATGAGCAGAGCATTAATAACATGGAGGGTCAGTTGGGCTCCTTCGTGTCGTTAATTAGGGCTCACTTCGGCTTTACTTTTCTACCCCGAATTGTATGACCTGCTTTTGAAAACCCTCCACTGAGCAAAATAAATGAGAACTCTTGTGTGTGTGTTTTAACTTCTGTATGGTTCATTTCTTCGAGCATCCGAACATCTTCAACTTGGGTGAGCCGAACCATAATATCAGTAAGCCGAGCAAATATGTCCTGATTTTATAACTCGCTCATGATCAGATGAGATAATAGCCTTAGACTTGTCCAGGAAAAGATTTCTCTCTATTAGCTATTTTTTTTTTACCTGCAAATAAAAAGACAGAATCAGAAGGAATAATTTGAAAAAGAAATCAAAAACTCCTTTCAATCCTATGCTTGCCCATGATTAATAAGGACAAGAACTTTTACAAGGGTTTTAATCTTGCGCGAAAAGTTTTTATCAATATTCCTCGAAAGAAAGCATACTATTGAAAGGAATGTAATTCACAATAATCGCTTTTGATCAATTTCGAGAGGAACGAATTACTCAAAAGTGCGAGGCATAATAACGTGTTTTAAATTTAATTGAAGATACGGCATCCAAATCAAGGCCGTTTTGTTAAGAACGAGAGTAATTTGGACATCTATCTCGTCATTAAATTCAAAACAACGCCGATATTCTCGATCAATTATCGTGGATTACCAGCGACGTAAAACATGCATGGACCAATTCAAGTGTATAATTCCTTCTAGCGAAATTGGGGTTGGATTACCCTATATGACCAAAAAGGTCGTGCAAGATTTCCAATTTTAATTTCCTCTAAAGGAATTATAAACTTGACTTGGGAGTATTCGGATGATTATAGAAAATGCCATTATCACATTCCCATGACCTGTCAAAAGAAATACAACCAAGTTCCATCTAAATGTATACACCAATAGATCCCTAATACAATCACTCTAAGGGGTGAGATAGAGAAAGCCTCGATAAAAGTAAACCCTATACAAGAGGACTAGCAATGGAAAATGAAACAAAGGAATGTGATCCTAACGTTTAAGGATGCCCCAAGTTCGATCTGTGACTTCCGGATCACTTGCCCCAACTCGTCATCTTCATTGGACGATATCTCAATAATGTCCATAGTAGGCTCCTTTGTTGCTCACTCGGTGCTTGTCATGGGATATCATCCTCTTCGTCTTCTATCAAGGACGTTTGGGAAAAACACACACATCTATCCTTGAAATGGCATTTAATCTAATCACCAGAATGCAATGAATGAAATGCCTATATTTATATGAACTGTAATAGATTCGAGGTATAGAGAGTCTTACCAACCAAACTCGTCGACTTATGTGCGGTTTTAGGTGTACCAACCGCCCAAAGACATGCGCATGAGACAAGTTATGGTGAACTTCTAAAAATCAGAGGGTTTGGCACCTAATGTTAAGGTTCCCACTTCGAGTTCTAGAAAGAGCCGATTCCATTGCACAGCTATCGTTGCATTGGGACTCGATCCATAGTTCGAAGCGAGCGGAATTGAAAAGTGGATTACCCCGCGTTTTTCCTCACGGAGATTCCATTTTCAATTCCTTCTATTGTGTTCCTATAGGCCACGCCCGGGGTTTTAGGCGCGGTTGTGTGTGTCCACGTGTTGTGATCATCACAATGCAATTCATGCATAGCAGTTTATCAATCAGCACTTCAAATCATCCACACAACATACATTCCTACGCCCAACCTGCATAAGACAATGTTAATCACGGACTACACCCCTTATTTCTCCAATCTGCAAAAACATATAACACCTATCGTAAGCGGACTTACCTCACCTTCACGAACGCCTACATGGTTAGAAAAATCACTCAGCGTTTTAATTACGGCCTAAGTCCACTTGGGGTCTAGAACCATAGGTTCTAGAACACAGTCTCCCCAGTGGAGTCGCCAGCTGTCGCGACCCGTCCGAAAGCGGACGCGGCTAATGGATTACCGATCGCGGGTCTTGGATCGGCGCGAGCCCTCCCAGGCCCATACCAAATCGCGGCGGGAGTATTTTTCAGGAGGATTCGACGATAAGAGTCGATCGCTTTCGACCTTAGTGTGGTCGTGGTGGCATGTGCAACTTGTGCATGCATTTGGAGTCGCCACCGGTCTTTCTTGGAGGGTAGACCGGAAACCTTACTGATCGATTGGGAGAGATCGATCAGTTCTACGGAACCAGAGATTTTGGGTTCGGGGACTTGGTTACGCTGGTGTCGTTACCAACGCCCTTTCGGTACCTAACGCGAGTGATTTTCCTAACTAGGATTTCATGCAGGCGCAATTTTGGGTGAGGTAAGTCTGACTTTGCACATTAACCAGTTTAACATGCTCACGTAATCATAATAAATAAATAGATGTCAATCACATAAACATCTATCCTACGTGGTGATCATGGAATTATGATTTAATGGGTCTCGAGCCAATGAGACCACATTTAATCATTTTAATATTTTAATAACGGAGAGCCGCTCTTCGCTTCTTCTTGGTTTCTTGAACTCTTCAAGAATTGGGCCCCAAAGAGCTCGCCGACTTAAAAGGCTCCTCCACGTAATCCCCGTAGCATTTACATCAACAATTGACTATGCTAAAAATAAAGATTACATGAAAAATAAAAGGAGTACGCAGCCTCCATTTAATAATTACAACCCCAAATATATAAATAATCATCATACATTCATATATACATCAATCACATTGATTAGGGATTTTTCCATGATCACCACCCTTTCACGTAAGTAATAAATTCACAATTTAAAACTTAGGAAGGCACAATAAAAATTCTACGTTGAATCATATTCAGAATTTTTACGTAAAATAAGATAGCCATAAATTTTCGATTCAAAATTGATTTAGTCTCAATTTTTGCTACGTTGATTAATTTATCATATAAAATAATCAATCTCCATTAGCCATGTAAGATGAACAATTCGTTAATACATATTGGCCATAGTATTGCAAATATTGCAAAAAATCAATTAAATGCACGAAAACACCTAAGGATTGGCTCTGATACCACTGTTGGGATCCACGTAACACGTAGCGGAAATAAATAACAACCCATACATGTATCTCCAGAGGCGTACTTCGTGCATTTCAATCGAAAAAAATCACAAAGTCTCAAAGGGAGTAAATAGATTACCTCTCGTAGCGTGCTTGAACGGAGATGTCGGTTCGACGTTCTTCGATCTCAGCCTCCACAAGTGTTAGGCATCTAGTTCGGACGCACCACCAATTGACGAACGGGGAGACGACTAATAACTCCACAACAATTGTGCTAGCAATATGCGGAATCAATATTCCGAACTTAGTATATTTTGCTCACTCAAGATTATGAGAATATAGAGAGTGTTTGTGTTCTTCTCTCTAAGCTCTCAAAAATTTGCACACTCTACAAAATGTCTCTCCCCTCAACCTCAAAACTCTTGCCATCCTTTTATAGCCAAAAATACCTTCCAATAAATTGTATTTAAAAATAGCACTAACAATTATAAATTCTATCTAAAAATAGCACTCACAAATAAATGACATTTAAAAATAGCACTAACAATAGCACTCACAATTTATAATACAAAAATGCTATTTAAAAATAGCACTAACAATAGCACTCACAATTTATAATACAAAAATGCTATTTAAAAATAGCACTAACAATAGCACTCACAATTTATAATACAAAAATGCTATTTAAAAATAGCACTAACAATTATAAATTCTATCTAATAATAGCACTCACAATTTATGATAAATAAATGCCATTTAAAAATAGCACTAACAATAGCACTCACAATTTATGATAAATAAATGTCATTTAAAAATAGCACTAACAATAGCACTCACAATTTATAATACAAAAATGCTATTTAAAAATAGCACTAGCAATAGCACTCACAATACAAAAATGCTAAAAAAAGGCACTAACAAAGGTGTTAAAAATAATAACCATTATTATTATTACAAGAGTTAAAGAGGTTACCAAACAGTACAAATATGCATAACGTATAAATACGTATGACGTATAAATACGTAGAGCATACGTATACATCCGTGAAACCGGGGACTAATTGAAAGAAAAATGTGCAATTAAGCCCTTTTGGTAAAAATTGATTAAATTGGAGGGAAAATTGACCTAATTGCACTTTAAGACTTTAGAATCCAATGTCATAGCTTATAAAAAGTGAGAATTGAAAACTAAAAGACTCGAAAATGATTTTTTTTAGGCTCGGTTCGGGTTTATGTTTGTGAAGGAACATATTGACCCGAGCCGAATTTTTGAGATTTAAAGTGACACACTTGAAGAGGAAATTAAAACAAAATTATCGAATATTTTTGGGTATTTTTCTGACCACGAATGGTATTTTTTCTGATTTTTTGGGTATTTTTATAATTAAATAAACTCGAAAAATATTAAAAATACCGAAAATTATTTTTTGTTCAAAATTGGTTCCTAAGGTTAAACCAAGGCTTCCAAAGTTGATTTTGTGATTTTATGACCTTTTTTGATATTTTTAATTAATTTTAAAGAATAAAAATCACAATAATAAATGGTAAAAAAATCAGGTGTCAACATACTTTTCCACCCCGATGAACTGTATGATCTGCTTCTGGAATCCTTCAATTGAGCAAGAATGAATGAAAGCTCCCGTGTGTGTGTTTTAGCTTTTATATGGTCCATTTCTTCGAGCATCCGAACATCTTCAATTTGGGTGAACCGAACCACAATATCAATAAATCGAGCAAATATGTCATGATTTTCTAACTCGCTCATGATCAGATGAAAGAATAGCCTTTGATTTATCCAAGAAAAGATTTCTCTCTACTACCTGTCTTTTTTTTTTTTACCTGCAAATGAAAAGACAGAATCAGAAGGAATAATTTGAAAAAGAAAGCATAAACCCCTTTCAATCTTATGCTTGCTCGTGATTAATAAGGACAAAAACTTTTACAAGGGTTTTAATCTTGTGCGAAAAGTTTTTATCAGTATTCCTCGAAGGAAAGCATACTATTGAAAGGAATGTAATTCACGATAATCGCTTTTGATCAATTTCGAGAAGAATGAATTACTCAAAAGCGCAATGCATAATAACGTGTTTTGTATTCAATTGAAGATACGGTATCCAAATCAGGGCCGTTTGTTAAGAACGAGAGTAATTTGGATATCTATCTCGTCATTAAATTCGAAACAACGCCGATATTCTTGATCAATTATCGTGGATTACCAGTGACGCACAACATGCACAAACCAATTCAAGTGTATAATTCCTTTTAGCGAAATTGGGGTCGGACTACCCTATACGACCAAAAGGTCGTGTAAGACTTCCAATTTTAATTTCCTCTAAAGGAATTATAAACTTGACTTGGGAGTATTCGGATGATTAGAAAAAATGCCACTATCACATTCCAATGACCAGTCAAAAGAAATACAACAAAGTTCCATCTGAATGTATACACAAATACATCCCTAATACAATTAATCTAAGGGATGAGAGAGAGAAAAACCTCAGCAAAAATAAATCCTATACAAGAGGACTAGTAATGGAAAATAAAACAAAGGAATGTGATCCTAACGTTTAAAGATGCCCCAGTTTCGATCTTTGAGACGTGACTTCAGGATCACCTGCCCCAAATTGTCATCTTCATTGGATGATACCTCAATAATGTCCATAGTAGGCTCTTTTATCCACTTGGCGCTCATAATGGGATGATACCGTCTTCGTCTTCCATCAAGAATATTGGGGGAAAACATGCTTATCTATCCTCAAAATGGCATTTAATCCAATCACTGGAATTATGCAATGAATAAATGCTCACATTTGCATGAACTATAACATGTTTGAGGGATAGAGAGTCTTACCAATCGAACTCGCCGACTTATGTGCGGTTTTAGGTGTACCAACCGTCCAAAGACATACGCATGAGATAAGTGAGGATTTACTCTAAAAATCAAAAGATCAGGCTTGGTACCTAAGGCCAAGGTTCCCATCTCGAGTTCTAGAAAGAGCAGATTCCATTGCACAACTATCATTGCATTGGGGCTCGATCCATAGTTCAAAATGAGCGGAATTAAAAATGAATTACCCCGTGTTTTTCTTCACGGAGATTCCATTTTCAATCTCTTCTATTGTTTTCCTATAGGTGGCGCCCGGGGTTTTAGGCGCGGTCGTGTGTGTTTTCGGTGTCGTGCTAAAGCGATAAACATACATTTTATTTAGCAAACAGCGCTTCAGATCACCCACACAACATACATTCCTACGCCAATCTGCATAAGACAATGTTAATCACGGACTATACCCCTTATTTCTCCCATCTGCAAAACATTTAACACCTCAAGGGTTAGAAAAATCACTCAACATTTTAATTACGGCCTAAGTCCACTTGAGGTCTGTTGACACCTAAATTTTATTATTATTATTATTATTATTATTATTTTAAAAAATTAATTATTCGTGTAAGCATAAAAATGAGAATTAGTTATAATTCTCACAAAAATAGTTTCGCATACATTGTATATTTTCTGTCATTCATTTGGCATTTAGGATAGAGTGAGTCAATTGAGTTTAAATTTGTCGGATAAGCAAATTAATGATGCGACGGCAAGATGAGCAGGTTCCTATGGTACAATGACAGTTGATGATGATGGTCAAAGCTTCGCGAGCTGGACAGCACAATAAAAGTAAGGACGAGCGGTGATAGTCTGAGCGAGAACACATGAGAGCGTAATAAAAAATCCTACTCATTGTCCATCAATGAAGAATAAAATGAGGGATTCATTAATTATTGCTCCACCATCTTGAAAGAAGAGGCATCAAAAGAAAGTGGGGGACTCCACGTTTTAGGCTTGATCGGATGGGCTGTCACGGAAAGAAGAGAAGGGCTTGTGGGCCTGGTCTGCCTTGTCCGAGAGAGTAGAGCTTCAGGTTTGGAGATGGCCCAAGAAGAATGAAAGACAAAAGAAATGGGCCTGGGTATCTCTTACAAGGTCTGGTTCGGGTTGACAGACCCGGCCCGACCCCCTTTTAAAAAAAATGTTTTCTTAAAATAAAAATAAAAAAATAAAAAAAAATCCAGGAAAATCCCCAAAAAAAAAAGGAAATGGCAACAATCAACTGGCCAAGGCTCACTCCGGGTGTTTTGAACCCCGACCCTTCTTAAAAATGACGATCTCGCCCTTTGGGCGAATCGTCTTCCAAAAATTAAAGAAAAAATCAAGAAATTCTAAAGAAAAATTCTCAACAGTGGGAAATGGCTACAATCAACTAGCCATGGAATATTTTGGGTAATTCGGTAGCCAAATCTTCCAAAAATTGACGATTTTGCCCTTTGGGCTAATCGCCTTCAAATTTTCCCATTTTACCCTTGGTCCGAAATCGCACCTTCCCTAAGCCCTTATGGTTATACTAGGAAGTCATTGATTTGAATTGATGTGCATCGATGTGGTTTATTTATGCACTTGATCGCGCTTTCATTAAAATTGATTGTGATTGATAGGAATAGTCTTCCAATCCGCATGAAACCCTGAATCCGATCTACCTCACCCAAAGTTGCTCCTGCATGAAATCTTAATTAGGAAAATCACTCGCGTTAGGTACCGAAAGGGCGTTGGTAATGACACCAGCGTAACCAAGTCTCTTAACCCAAAATCTCTGGTTCCGCAGAACTGATCGATCTCTCCCAATCGGTCAGTACGGTTTCCGGTCTACCCTCCAAGAAAGACCGGTGGCGACTCCAAATGCATGCACAAGTTGCACATGCCACCATGACCACACTGAAGGCCGAAAGCGATCGACTCTTATCATCGAACCCTTAAAGAAATACTCCCGCCGCGATTTGGTATGGGCCTGGGAGGGCCCGCGCCGATCCAAACCCCGCACTCTGCACTCCGGTGCGGGGGAAAGGCCCACGATCGGTAATCCATTAGCACGTCCGTTTCGGCCGGGTCGCGACAAGGTCTAGAACCATAGGTTCTAGAGCAAGGTCCCCAGCGGAGTCGCCAGTTGTCGCGACCCTCTTGTGGTTCACCGTGGGCTAATGGGCCGACCAGTCTGGTCGGACGCGGGCCTCTCCCAAGGCCCATTACCCAAATCGCGGCGGGAGTATTTTTTTAATGGGTTCGACGATAAGAGTCGATCGCTTTCGACCTTCAGTGTTGTCGTGGTGGCATGTGCAACTTGTGCATGCATTTGGAGTCGCCACCGGTCTTTCTTGGATGGTAGACCGGAAACTTTACTGACCGATTAGGAGAGATCGATCAGTTAGGCGGAACCAGAGATTTTGGGTTCGGGGACTTGGTTACGCTGGTGTCATTACCAACGCCCTTTCGGTACCTAACGCGAGTGATTTTCCTAGCTAAGAGTTCATGCAGGCGCAATTTTGGGTGAGGTAGGCTTGATTCAGGGTTTCATGCAGATTGGAAGACTATTCCTATCAATCACAATCAATTTAAATGAAAGCGCAATCAAGTGCATAAATAAATCACATCGATGCACATCAATTCAAATCAATGGCTTCCTAGTATAGCCATAAGGGCTTAGGGAAGGTGTGATTTCGGACCGAGGGTAAAATGGGAAGATTTGGAGGCGATTAGCCCGAAGGGAAAAATCGTCATTTTTTTGGATGGTTTGGATACCGAATCACCCAAAATATTCCATGGCCAGTTGATTGTGGCCATTTCCTATTCTTGGAATTTTTTTTGGAATTTCTTGATTTTTCTTCAATTTTTGGAAGACGATTCGCCCAAAGGGCGAAATCGTCATTTTAAGAAGGGTCGGGGTTCAAAACACCTGGAATGAGCCTTGGCCAGTTGATTGTGGCCATTTCCTATTTTTTGGGATTTTCCTGGATTTTTTGGATTTTTGTTTTTTTGGAAGACGGTTTGTCGGAAGGGCAAAACCGTCATTTCTGGAAAGACCGGGGGTCGAAGGACCCGAAACAGGTCGTGGCCAGTTGAATGTGGCCATTTCCTATTTTCTGGAATTTTTTAGAATTTTTCTGAATTTTTCGAATTTTTTGAATTTTTTATGATTTTCCATTTTTTATTGAATTTTTGAATTTTTATTAATTTTTTTATTTTTTTGAATTTTTTGAATTATTTAAAAATATTTTCCGGGCCGGGTTGGACCCGGCCCACGCCTCGTGGGCGCCCGGCCCAACCCTATGGGTCGGCACCGGCCTAAAACGATGTTGTTTTTATTTTTTTTAAGGTTTTTCTTTTTTTAAACATTTTTTTTATTATTTTCTTTATTATTTCCGAAAATCTTATGAAACAGACGCCCCAGATTGTGCCACGTGGCTACTCCTGGTGCGTCCGATCTTAGACAAGACCGGACGCTCCACAGAGAGCCACTTGGCCAGATATAAACCGTCCGATTAATTTTATTTTATTTTTTTTTAAAATCATTTATTAATTTGAAAAGGCCGAGATCGCGACACGTGGCCTCGCCACGACCGTCCGATCTGTTTTATTTTTATTTATTTTTTGAGCCGGCCCCACCCGGTGACGTGGCTGCCGACGTGGTATGCCACGTCATCGTTGACCGTTGACCGCCGGTGATAGTCGCCGGAGAAGACAACGAACAGTAAATATTCCGGCGACTATCGCCGAAATCCTCGCCGGACGACCCAAAACAACGTAAAAACGACGGCGTCGAGTCCCGATTTTCTCACCAAAATAACCCCCATCAGACCCCGACCAACATACGTTCAATTCATGGCAAAAATAACGCCGGGAACTACCTCGAAAGAACGGCGACCGAACCGGCTCCGGCGAAGCATTTGCAATTTTTTTTTTTTTAGCTTTAAACTCGATGTTAATCATTCAAGGAGCATCCATGAAGGGTTGGGAAACTTACCTGAGGTCGCTTGAACCTCGGCGACCGCTGGAACTCCTCCAGCGAGCTCCCGATCCGAATGCAATCCGACGAGGCTCCGGGCCGAGTTTTCGTCGCGTTTTAATGCAAATAAACGAACAACCCAGGCTTAGGGATAATTCTAGGGAAGGTTCGGAGCCAGAATCGCGCGAAAAGGGACCGGGAACGACACGGCCGAAAGGCACAAATTGAAATACTCACAGAGGCATTTCGTCGAACACTTACTGTACACCGAAAAAAATGGAGGTCGGGGAAATACCGACCTGGTTTTGGCTCGTCGACGACGGCTGGAGCTCCGGCGATGCTTTTCTGAAGGTTGGGGATGTCCGTCGTGCCTCGCTCTCTCTTCCTACTCGCCCGAACTCCCCTCTCTCCCTCTGCCCGAGCTCCTTGTATCCACCGAGGTTCCTCCCTCCTTTTCTTTTTTTTTTTTAACCCCATGGCCGACCGCCTTTTGATAGTGGAACGCCCACCATCGACCACCATCGATCGACATTCCCCCACGTCTTCTTTTGCAAAAAAAATGCCGCGGCGGGCCTCCTCCTGTTTCGCTTTTCTTTTCTGCCTGCAGCGTGTATGGGTCTGCAACTGAGTTGCAGACCCGGTCGGACCGGGCCAGTCGGGTCAGAACCGGCTCGGTTCGACCAATTTACCCAAATTAGGTCCCAAATTGACCTATTTTCGTGATATTGATGGCAAAATCGGACTCCTTGACATGTTTTCTATCAAATATGGGTATTTTCATGAATCAATTGATTGAAATTTAGTGAAAACCCCAAATTGCCCTTAAGATCCGAAAATGATTTCCGCTCAATCGAGGCCCTAAATGACCAAATTAGTCAAAATTGAGGCCACCAATGGATTCAGCATGATGAAAACTATAGGATAGAGGTGTTTAATTTGAATGGGTATGCCCTCACGAAATTTAATTTCAAAAATTGTGAAACCGGAGACTAAATTGAAAGAAAATTATGCAATTAAGCCCTTTTGTTTAAAATTGATCAAATTGGAGGGCAAATTGACCCAATTGCGCTTTGAGACTTTAGAATCCAATGTCATAGCTTATAAAAAGTAAGAATTGAAAATTAAAAGACTTGAAAAGGATTTTTTTTTGTTCGGTTCGGGTTTATGTTTGTGAAGGAACATATTGACCCGAGCCGAATTTTCAAGATTTAAAGTGACACACTTGAAGAGGAAATTAAAAAAAATTATTAAATATTTTTGGGTATTTTTCTGACCATGAATGGTATTTTCTGATTTTTTGGGTATTTTAATAATTAAATAAATTCAAAAAATTATTTAAAATTACGAAAAATATTTTTTGTTCAAAATTGGTTCCTGAGGCTAGGCTAAGGCTTCCAAAGTTGATTTTGTGATTTTATGACCTTTTTTGATATTTTTAATTAATTTTTTAAAAAAATAAAAATCGCAATAATAGATGGTCAAAAATCAGGTGTCAACAATAGTTATTAGAGGTCTTACCAAATTGAATAGACTTGCCTTGTGAGATGGAAAAACCTAAATAGAGGGGCTAGGCCAAGAAAAGAGGTCATATTCAAAATTTCATATGCCACATTGCTTTTCACACTTTCTTCTATTATCTTTCCACGGTCAAGCTCGAAGGAAGTGAATCTAGCTCTACGGAAGTCTTTGCTTTTCAAGACTGTTGCTACTTTTTTCCGTTTATAAGAATAGCGATTGTTTAAGTTAATTAGCGATCATGTTGATTCTTACTTTTTCTCGATGCGAAAGATGTTATGATGATTAACCGCAATCGTACAATTAAGAATACATGTGAGACTTGAGTAGACCCTAAAATTTTGTGACATAGTAGATTTCAAGTTCCAAAAACATACAAGGTATGTTTTGAGTTTCAAAAATCGGAGAACCAACACCGAGGGGTACTAAATTTGGACCAATTTGAATGGGGCGGTCCAGGAAGAAATATCGCGAGGACACTTTTTGAGACGACCATTTAAGAAAAGATCATACAGCATATGAAAGTCAACGGTCAAAATGAAAACATTTAGTGTTTGTCATTGACGTACTTTCTTTCATCTATCTTTTATCATCATTGTGATTATTTTTGTTGTTATTTTGTCTGATATTTGGGTTTTACTTCTACCGTGGCTAAGGTCATTAACATCGATTCTAGATTCAATATCATAGCATATTAGCAGTGGAGTCAAAAAGCTTAAGAAATGCTCAAAAGTTTCCATGAAATGGTGTCACATGAGTTTAAAAAGGATGGAGGTGTAACTAGAGTTTCCACATCCATTTTGCAATTTATAAAAAAATATATGAAAAGCTCAAAAAAGGAAAAAAAAAATGGGTGATCTTTAACTGCATAAACCTATGCATGTAGTACGGAAAAAAAATCCACAGGTTGCGTTTGATCCTTGAATTTTTAGTTATGATAGAATTTGATAGGATAAGAAATTCAAGAATTTTATCATATCGTATCTAACATTTGGTGAATTACAGATATAAAGTGGACAAGTAGAGATAATGCGTAGCTGAGATCGATTGTGCTTTGATGAAAAATCAAAATGATCTAGAAATTATTTAGTAATGAGTTCTCATGAGTGACTTGTTGTTGAGCAGAGATTTGTGCCACCGAAATTCGGGCAGACGTCGATCGAGCAAACCCAATAGAACCAAGGGTTTTGATTTGGAGCCGAATCTTTTGAAAATGACCTGCTGGCCCTACCCGCTGTCGAGTGAGTAAACAAGTGCTAAACAGCGGAATTGTTCACCTTCTTTTCACAAGTTAAAGATGCACTCATGCAATTCGTCTAAGAGAGCTACCTTGAAAGTCGATGATCAATCTCAACTTCTTCATGACAGGTCGGAACTAGTTTCGAATGTTGGAAAGCTCAAACGATTAAAAAATGAGGTGCATAATCTCATATCACGCCAAACGATCGGTTAGAGAACGAGATCATGGAGATACTCGGCTTTGCTATCGGAGACCCAGTCTGGTGCTGCCGAAGAGGCAGCCACACATGATGGTCGCCACCTTCGGAGAGGAAACCCGACGGGACGAAGAGGCAGCTCGGTGAGGAGAAGAGCCAGTGATTGTGAAAAAAAAAATTCCAGTTCTTTCCGTGTCTATTCTGTTGAGAAATCTTACATGGGTCTATCTCACCCCCCCTTTTTCTAGGATTTTTTTTATCCTGGTTATATTCCCGTATATCCCCTTTATTTTATCTTAGACATCTACAAAACATGAGATATGATAAAATATATTATATTTCGATTTTTATCCTAACAACTAAACGTAGCCACAAGGTCAAGGTTGGTTAGGCTAAAATTTCATTTTCAACTTTGGAATACTTTAGTTTGAACTACTTGAATAATTTTTTTTTGCAATTGATTGTTTATGCATAAGTCATAAAATAAAGTCTGCACTCATCTATATAGGTTTTGAGATTCAAAAGGTGAGGACTATGAAAAAGAATTAACAACTTTCTCTAAACAAGGTGTGACGAGGGAAGGAAGGGATAAGATGATATATAGTCGGAAGAAATGGCGGCATTTATATTTTTAAACTGTTGAAAGAGACAACATAAATTAAGACTACTTTTTTTTTTGAATATGGTGCGAAGAGGACAACATACTTTAGTGATGGGAGGTATCGAGGTTTGATTAACCAAAATACTCTTAGCCAAAATGAGAGTATAAATAGTCTTACACAATTTCATCAAGAAAATTACAAAAAAAAGTCATAAACGTATTCAGTCTTATTTTTTTTTTGTCGATTCAGCCTTAAAACTTTTATAATTGTGTCATAGCGCTGACGTGGACATCGACCGGCGATGAAATATTTAATATTTTATTATAAATATTTTATGTTATAATTTTTATGAATTTTTCTTTTTCTTTTTTTTCCCTTCCCCCCCCCCCACCTCTAGCCAGTCGCCATAGTTCGGCGATAGGCTAGAGGCACGACTAGAGAGGCCGAGCCTCGCTGTCGTTGGATGAGGCATCGATGGCGAGGTCGAGCCTCGCCCAGCCGTGGCGAGGGTCGACCTAGTCATCGACGGGCGAGGCAGTGACGGTGAGGTCGAGTGCCGCCATGGCCGGACAGGGGCCTCTCCGGCCGCGCCTCTGGCCGATTGTAGGACTATGGCGACCGGCTGGAGGTGGGGAGGGGGAAAAGAAAAATAAAAAGAAAAAGAAAAGTCCGGCTGGAGGTGGGGAGGGGAAAAAGAAAAAGAAAAAGAAAAAGTATCTAAATTACTTAAAAAAATCATAAAAAAATATATATTAAAATATTCGATCGCCAGTATCCACGTCAGCGCTTGCCAACTAAAATTTGCCCAATGAACTAAAATGACACAATTACAAAAGGTTTATGACTAAATCGGCAAAAAAAAAAGGTTTAGAACTGAATTGACACAATTGCAATAGATTTACGACTTTTTTGGTAATTTTCGCCAATTCCATCTTGTTATATTTCTATGAAACTTTAAATAACTTGTAGATGATCAGATAAATTCAATGAGGTACATATTGCCCTTCCTGATTTTTACAAAATTATATTGCAAGTTTAGACTCTTAGAAATTCCTAACCTAAAATCATTTTATCTCAATATTATTAAAATACTAATAAAATTGATTGAAGCAAAATTGATTGTTGTCTTGGGTTAAGCAAAATTGATTGTTGTCCTAGGAGAAGCAAGTTTGATTGTTGTCTTCATAAGTGTGTTAGAAGTTTTACTATAAATACTTGAGTGATGTATTGTAAAAAATGCAAGAGTGTGAGAAGCCAAAATCAAGTTCTCCAATATACAAATTTTTCTCCATCCATTTCGTGCTTCGCTTTTATTTCCGAAAGGTCATCCGTATTGTGTTTCTGGTTCCAACATTTGGTATCAGAGCCAGAATGGCATCTACCAGTTCCGTTCAAATGCAGCTTCCAAAGTTGAACGGAAAGAATTTCAACAACTGGGCCGTCCAGATGAAGGTTCTGTTCAAATCGCAAGATTTGTGGAATTTGGTTGAAAGTGGTTACAACGAAGTAGCCAATGCCGAAGTATTCGAGGCTTTGAGAAAGGAGGAGAAAGAATCTCTGGTGGAGTCCCGGAAGAAAGATCAGAAAGCATTATATGCGATTTTTCAAGCCGTGGAGGAAACGATATTTGAAAAAATATCGAGTGCCGAGACCGCGAAAGCTGCCTGGGATATCTTGCAGAAATCCTACAAAGGCGATGATCGTGTTCGGCGGGTGCGGCTTCAGACTCTTCGAGGTGATTTCGAGTCTTTACGCATGAACGACTCGGAATCAATCTCGGTATACTTTGATCGTGTACAGGCCATTGTTAACCAGTTAAGGGTTAATGGTGAAGAACTTCAAGATGTTCGTGTTGTAAAAAAAATCTTAAGGTCTTTAACCGAAAGATTTGACTACGTCGTCGCAGCGATCGAGGAAGGACAAGACGTATCAACTCTCACGTTGGAGCGGTTGATGGGTTCATTATGCTCCCATGAGCAAAGAATGAACCAGGGCAGTACGTTCAACCAAACCGAGCAAGGTGTGGACCAGGGCAGTACGTTTCGTTCCCGAGCAAGCATTGCAAAGTCGGGTTGCTCAACCAAACCGAGGAGGCTATCAAGGCGGTCGAGGTCGTGGAGGAGCCCGAGGTAGAGGTGAGAATTCAAATTTCACTAGAAAATTTAGAACACCCGACAAATCAAAAGTCAAGTGTTTTAAGTGTAATAAATTCGGACACTACAAATCCGAGTGCCATGCAAAGGCGACGTACGTGCCGACGGAACATGCACATGCCACCGATACTGAAGAGTACATGGTACTAGCATGTGCGAAGGATGATTCAACTATCGTGGATACTAATACATGGTATCTAGATACTGGGTGTGGCAACCATATGACCGGAAGAAAGGAGTTATTCTCACAGCTGGATGAGACAAGCCGTGGTGAAGTCAACTTCGGGAATAAATCAAAAATTCCTGTGATGAGCAAAGGTAATATTAATATCAAATCCAAAGACGATACTAATGTTGCTATTGCAGATGTTTACTTTGTGCCAGGACTTTTTTGAAATTTGCTAATGTTGACACCTAAATTTTGATCAACTTTTTTATTTTTATTTTTTTTTTGAAAATTCATAGAAAATCCATAAAAAGTTGAAAAATTGAAAAATCAATTTTGGTGACCTTAGCCAAGCTAAATGAACCATTTTGACCAAAAAAATAATTTTCATAATTTTCATTTTTTTAATATATTTTCGAAAAATACAAAAAAAAAAGAAAAAAAGAAAAAGAAAATCAAGAAAATCAAGAAAAATAATATTTGAGGTCACAAAAATATATAAAAATATTCGGTATTTTTATTTTTATTTTATCCATTTTTCTGACCTCATAAATAGTAAAATTCAGGTTTGATTTTAGGTGTTCTTTGATCATCATAAAATTGAATTTGGCAAAAATATTAGTAATGATTAAAAGGAAAAGGAGTGAAAACATCATCATTTAAAAGGAAAAGGGGACTAATCATTTTGTCTTCACTTTTGATTATTTTTTTATTTTTTAGTATTTTATTATTATTTTATTATTTTATTTTTAGTATTTTAGGCACCTCCCCCCATCATCCGTCGCCTTCTCTTCCTCTCCTCCTCCTCCTCCTCCTTCTTCTTCTTCTCCCTCAACTCTCTCTCTTTCATTTTTCGATTTTTTCTCTCGCTCAGCCCGCCGCCCAGACCTAAAATCGTCCGGTTTTTCGGCCATAACTCTTTCGTTAGGAATCGTATGGGAACGAGCCATATACCATTGGAAAGCTTATTCTCTTGCCGTTCTAATGACATATCGTGAGTCCAATTTGGCCCAGCCATTTGTCCCGTAGAGCTGTTTGAAGGAGCAAAGGTCAGACTGATCAGACTTGAGTCCGCGGGTGCCAAATTGGATTTTCGGGTTTGTTTTGGGTTCAATCTTGGTAAGACCACCTCTCACTCCTTGTTAAGACATATATTATTGTGTTTTATGGTTTGAAGATGGATTATATTTGGATTTAAGGGCTGATCCCTTATTGTTTTGTTCGAAAAATCTGAACCGGTTCTGTCAAGGTGGTGCCGTGAACATTGTGAGTGATTCAAGGGCTTGCCTTGCTTCCAATATTCGATAAGATGTCTCTAGAACCTAACTTAGGAATCTAGCAAGCTGAGATTGTAGTCTAGTTGATTTTTGGATGGGTTTTAATGGTTGAATTGAAGGAGTTTTCTGGGGCAGATTCTGGTCATTGGGCGATTGAAAACCGTTCGGTTTTTCGGCCATAACTCTTTCGTTAGGAATCGTATGGGAACGAGCCATATACTGTTAGAAAGCTTATTCTCTTGCCGTTCTAATGACATATCGTGAGTCCAATTTGGCTGAGCCATTTGTCCCGTAGAGCTGTTTGAAGGAGCAAAGGTCAGACTGATCAGACTTGAGTCCGCGAGGGCCAAATTGGATTTCCGAGCTTGTTTTGGGTTCAATCTTGGTAAGAGCACCTCTCACTCCTTACATTTTACCTATTAGACCCAGAATCGGAAGGCCGAGCCTCCTGTTGGTGTCTAAATATTTGCTGTGTATTTACTTTATGTCATAGCATTTCTATATTTCGCATAAAAGACCCAGAATCGGAAGGCCGAGCCTCCTGTTGGTGTCTAGATATTTGCTGTGTATTTACTTTATGTCATAGCATTTCTATATTTCGCATAAAAGACCCAGAATCGGAAGGCCGAGCCTCCTGTTGGTGTCTAAATATTTGCTGTGTATTTACTTTATGTCATAGCATTTCTATATTTCGCATAAAAGACCCAGAATCGGAAGGCTAAGCCTCCTATTGGCGTCCAAGGTGTTTTATTTATTTATTTTCTGTAAATTATATTGTGCTACCCCAGAATCGGAAGGCCGAGCCTCCTGCTGGTGGTTTATACCCCCCACACATTGTTGCACGAGCACCGACGGACTCCGACGTCGTAAAATTCACCGTATCCCATCTCCTTTGCTTATGTTTATGTTGTATAATGACTTAATATCTTCTTTATTTTTTGCATTGTGTTGCGTCCTATAAAAACAAAAACAAAAAAATGCTAGATCGGACGTCTGCAGATGAGCCACGTGTCGTGATTAGGTGATTTTCAGAATAAAAAAAATTTCCAAAAAAATGAATTATTAAGGAAAAATTCAAAAAAAAAATTGAGAAAAATTGCAGAAAATTCCTAAAAAAATTCTAAAAATTTTTGAAGGCTGAAAATGACAAAAAAAATTGATTTGTTTCCATTTTTTGGATTTTCTCCCATTTAATCCAAAATGGCGATTTTACCCCTCAAAGGGTAAATCGTCTTTGATATTCCGATGAATTGTGGAAATTGCTTAGAATTTGGTGATGGGCCAGATAGGTGGCTAAACCTTATGTCTAAGATTTCCACATTTCATTCCCATTTTTAGAAAATGACGATTTTACCCCTTCGAGTGGTAAATCGGTTTCTAAAATTCCAGAAAATCATGAAAATTGCAAAAAAGATAGGAAATGGGTCAATTGAGTGACCAAACCTATTTTTGACATTGTTTTACTCCGGATTCATTCCGAAATGACGATTTTTCCCTTTTTAGGCAAATCGTCCCTTTTGTCTCAAAATTACGACTTTACCCCTGATGGGTAAAATCATGTCTAAATCATTCCTAAGCTTAATTGATACTTATTTAGGCTAATAGAGCCTTATTAGGAGTGTCATGTTGATTTGATGTGATTATTTTACATATTTGGATTCATTGATTTGCGCATTTTATTATTGATTGTGATTGCTAGGATAGTCATTCCTATTTGCATGAATTCCTAGATTTAGGATTCGTACTCCACTCATCTGCATGAAATCTTAGGTAAGAAAATTCAGTCAACTTAGGTACCGAAAGGGCGTCAACTCTGACAGTTGACGTAACTAAGTCCCCGAACCCATTTCTCTGGTTATCGCAGAATTGAATAGAAACTCCCGACTATTCAATAGGGTGGTCCAATCATACCCTCCAAAAAATGATTGGTGGCGACTCCATGGCATGCACACTTAGCACATGTCACCAGACCACACTGAAGGTCGACTACGCATACCTCCGTTGCGATTTGGGTAACGGGCCTTGGGAGATGCCCGCGTCCGACCAGACTGGACGGCCCATTAGCCCTCGAGAGCCCACATGCAACCTCGAGAGGGTCGCGACAGACTGGCGACTCCACTGGGGATTTAGAGAACTTGAGCCGATTAAAAAGTTGATTGATTTTTCTGACATGTTTTATGCAGATGCTCTTCAAGTTGAGGTACGTACTTTAACCCTTGAGGTGTTAAATGTTTTTGCAGATTGGAGAAATAAGGGGTGAAGTGTTCATTAACTCTGTCTTATGCAGGTAGGAGTTTAGGATGTATGATTGTCTGGATGTTTATATTGAAGCGGTGTTTGCTAAATGAAATGCATGTTTATTGCTTTAGCACGACACAATGAACACACACAGCCGCGCCTAAAACCTCGGGCGCCCTCTTTAGGAAAATAATAGAAGGAATTGAAAATGGAATCTCCGTGAGGAAAAACACGGGGTAATCCATTTTTAATTCTGCTCATTTCGAACTATGGATTGGGTCCCAATGCAACGATAGTTGTGCAATGGAATCTACCCTTTCTAGAACTCGAAGTGGGAGCCTTGGCCTTAGGTTCCAAACCCTATTTTGATTCTTAGAAGTCAAACCTCACTGGTCTCATGCGCATGTATGTGAATGATTGGTACACCTCAAAACCAAAAGGTCATTCAGCGCCGCTTATGAATCAAAATCCAAAGACTTGTGTGAAGAATCAGTCGCGAGTTTAAACGAACCAGGATGGCATGGAAAAGCGCTGGACCACCCTGGAGAGTCAACTGATGAGGGCAAATGCCTTTTGACCGGGGCAGCCGGGTCAAGTGTAAAGACGTGTCGTTCCTAATTGATTTTCAATCAGATACCGGCATAATATTTCCTATCTTTTCCTCTCAGGTGAAAAACAGGTACAGAAGGAAAATCCATTTATGGATAGACATGAGGGACATGTTTTACATGGCATACATTTGTCAAAAATGTCCTCATCCGATCACATGCAAGATGATCATGGAACGATGGTGAAACTGTAATCGTTCCAATAAGCCCTTCGAATATTATACCTGACGGGGACCTTTATGTCTTTTGTCTACAGGATAGGATGGTCAAAGACAAACGAAGGAAAATTTATTTTCCCTATAAGACGGAAAGAAATGTGCCTTCAGCAGATGTCACCCATTGTGATTGCAATGACAAATTGAATCAAATTATGAAGAGGGAGCAACCTAATTAGGATTGGCTCTCCCTAAATCGAAAAAGTTGTATCCGTTCCAAATCGGATTGATTGGTTCACGAGTTGATATGGTTCCTCATTCTTGCAGGTGATGACGAGAATGAACGGGCCCATTGAAAAATTTCCAGCATCTTGGATGCCAGAAGTGACCAGAGCGGGGATAGTAAAATCCGTAATCGTTTCAATTAAAGCTCCTTACGCGGTGATTGACTCTTTCACTCCTTTCATCGCGCAGGTTGTTGAAATACTCAATCACGAGTAAACCCATTTTTGCGGATGTCAAATAGCCTGAATGCGTCAATGCAACAAAATGAAAAGGGGAGTTAGCTGGGGCAAGCGTCACCTAGCTACGACAAATCACGCCCAACTGGGGCAAGCGAATCATTTGTGCGCCGGAAAAAGAATAACGTTTCTTCTCTGGCAAAATCAATGGACGCAACTGTAGAGTCGTCCGCATCAGAATTAAACCCAAGATACGAATATGGGTGAACGGGAGTCGTTGGCACCGAAAGCCTCAAAAGAAAAGAACTCGCCAACGAGGAGGCGAATAAAGCTATTGACCTTGGGAGTCAGCACTCCAAGAAATGGTCTTTGATTATAAGACCTAGTGGAGGGTAAAAAGTATCGCTCCTACGTCCCATGCTTTGACATGCATTTTGATAAAAATTTTCTTTTTTCCTTGAATAAAAGGAACCTTGAAGAATGGCGCTGGAATGCGCCCAAAAACACAAATGGATCTCCTCTGGGGCAAATCCTTGAGAATGATTCATCGCCAACCAAACGGAGGGATCAAGACCACAAGATAGAGGGCCAAATCCTGCAAGCCGCGAGTTTGTGTTCAAATGGAAACACAAAGCAAGAACAAGGCTGTATCGTTCCAATTTGCCTTGAATTTTGGAACGCAAACTGACAACTAATTCATGTCTTTGACAGGGGATCGCCATCAAGGTGAAACAGGTTTTCACACCCCATGAATTACCCGTTGGAGTACACGACCGAGGGTAGGATGTATCGTTCTAAATTTTTGAAAAATTCGTGAACGTACAATAACATGTTTTCTCTGCATTTTCAGGGATCTCCAGCCGCGGGGGACAGGTAAGTATCCCTTTCCCCAATCTATTGAAGATGTTAAATAAAAAAGAAAAGCTTTCAGAATCTAATGTCTAGAAAAGACATAGAATTCAAAACTCATTGGCATTCATGTTTTAAGACAGGAGGTTGTCTGAACATGGATAAGAACATGCATGGTGCATCGTAAAATCCCCTTGACGGGTAAAATTTTTGGAGAAAATGAAAGAGATTTTTTCCAATCAAAAGTTCAAAACTTTCAAAAGGACGTTTTCTCAAAAGACGAGAGGCAAAGCCTAATCCAAACACGTCCTATACACACTTGAGAGAGAAATGGAGCGGATCAGATAGTAAAATCTGGACCTACGAAAGTAGGGATTATTCGCAGCAATTACATAGATCGGGATGACAGAGGCATTCGTTTCATATCCCCAAACACTACAGGTGACCATTGCCAACCCATTCGAACGGCGGTTTTCATTCTCAACCCTGGCAAGAACCACCCCACGTCGGGGCAAAATGGAGGTGAGTCCAGCAGCATCAGGAGAAAATGGTTAGAAATTTTCTTGCTCGGACTAACATTAATCTTTGTGTGTTGTTTATATGGTAATCCAAGTGCCATAGGATGACGAGAAGCATTCATTTCTCTATCCCACACACCATATCCTTTGCACAGCCAAGTTGAGCCTGCAAATTCATTTCATAAACCCATGTTGGTGATCATGGCATGTTTCAAGATGGAAACTGCATCACTCCAAGAACGGAAGAATCCAAGAGATGGGATTTATAAAAAGATTTCATATCGGCGTTCAAGTGTGCTATGATTCAAGGTGTATATCTAGCACAATTTTCTGAACATCGTAGTTCCAAAGGAAAAGAAAAGGCGGGATTTCGACAAAAGATAAAAATCCCCGGCATCAAGAAAAAGCAAAGTGCCTGGTAAAAGCAGGGCCGATGCTCGTGTAAGTTGTTTGATTGATCCACAATGAAGCCGGATGGGAAAAGAAGAAATCCCTGAAGGAGCCAAATCCAAAAGGGCTGCTCCCCAAATGGTGCCAAGCGCAGAACAAAGACATAGAGAGAGTCGCTCTCTGAACGCAACAAGAGACGCTCTCTAAAGAGTTTGTGCACACCTCAAAAGCGGTTGCACGCCTCAAAAATTGAAGATGAAGAATGGAAAAGACAGGTGACAAGTTTGCATTGATCACCAATGTCAATCCCCTCATAAATTATGGGCCAAAAACAAGCCTTTTTCGGTCCCCAATCCTACCAGCATCATAACCCCGAAACAGTCTTCTCCGACTAAGACACTTGGGTTAGCATATAGCTTAGCTCGAAGAAGTACGAGCAAGACTATTTCTTTCTCATTTTGCAGGGTTCTTGACTTGTAAACCCGAAGCAGATGATGAAAATTTTTATTCAATGGCCTCGACTCCAAGGCGGGTCCCCCTTGAAGATCAATAACCAAGCCCAACATTACGGTCCCGTGGAAGACCTCCCGACCGATCAAAATGTATGCGCTGCAAATGAGCCTAAAACCTAGGCACAGGTTAGTAGGGAATTGAGTGCATCCCCTATAAAGACCACTATCTCAAAACAGGTGAGAAGACCTCATTGTCGAGAAATATTCCAATTGATGTTTTGAACAAACTCTTTTTGGAATTTTCAAACTATTGATCCAGATTTTCCGTACAAGGGATTTGTGATCACATTTGCATGTTGCAAGAATGTTTTGGATAACCTCCAGCATCAAAATGCACATTTCACAATTAAAACTTAAGTCATACGGTTTTTGTCAAATGGACAGCCGTGGTCTTCCCAAAGATTGCTAACGTTTTCTTGGTGAAGAAAAATCTTTCAAGCTCAAACTTCTGCAGGATTCTTGGAAACCCCGAATCCCAGAAAAATATTTGCTCCATGGAGTGGAGCACACAGGTTTGAATTTTCTGCAGGATACCTGGAGAACCCAGCTCCCAGAATGTCGCCTCAACAGACTAAAGCGAGGCTTTGTCAAAATAAAATCTTTCACTGCTTCAAAACTGAATTCCCGACAAATTTCGGGATCTTTCAAAAGAAGGGGTGAGGATGTGATCCCTTTTCAAAAATTTAGGCAGTCTCATCGGACGTGGAGAACCCTCGTCATGAGACCCCTTTTCAAAAATCAAGCAGTCCTAGCTTGACGTGGAGAACCCTCGTCCTAGGACCCCTTTTCAAAAATATCAAACAGTCCTAGCTTGACGTGGAGAACCCTCGTCCAAGGATCCCTTTTTCAAAAATATCAAACAGTCTCATCGGACGTGGAGAACCCTCGTCATGAGACCCCTTTTCAAACCAAAACAAAGGTAGATACCGCCTGAAGGGTCAAATCAAAGGTAGATACCGCCTGAAGGGTCAAATCAAAGGTAGATACCGCCTGAAGGGTCAAATCAAGGTAGATACCGCCTGAAGGGTCAAATCAAAGGTAGATACCGCCTGAAGGGTCAAATCAAAGGTAGATACCGCTTGAAGGGTCAAATCAAAGGTAGATACCGCCTGAAGGGTCAAATCAAAGGTAGATACCGCCTGAAGGGTCAAATCAAAGGTAGATACCGCCTGAAGGGTCAAATCAAGGTAGATACCGCCTGAAGGGTCAAATGAAAGGTAGATACCGCCTGAAGGGTCAAATCAAGGTAGATACCTCCTGAAGGGTCAAACAAAGGTAGATACCGCCTCAAGGGTCAAATCAAAGGTAGAAACCGCCTCAAGGGTCAAACAAAGGTAGAAACCGCCTCAAGGGTCAAACAAAGGTAGAAACCGCCTAAAGGGTCAAAACAAAGGTAGAAACCGCCTCAAGGGTCAAACAAATGTAGAAACCGCCTCAAGGGTCAAACAAATGTAGAAACCGCCTCAAGGGTCAAACAAAGGTAGAAACCGCCTAAAGGGTCAAAACAAAGGTAGAAACCGCCTAAAGGGTCAAACAAAGGTAGAAACCGCCTAAAGGGTCAAAACAAAGGTAGAAACCGCCTAAAGGGTCAAACCATGGTAGAAACCGCCTGAAGGGTCAACTCAAGGTAGATACCGCCTGAAGGGTCAACTCAAGGTAGAAACCGCCTGAAGGGTCAATCAAAGGTAGAAACCGCCTGAAGGGTCAATCCAATAGTAAAAATCACTTAAATGGTCAACTCAATGGTCCAATCCACCATACGGATCAAAATCATTGGCAAATCCCAAATGGGACACGTCTTCCTTAGATTCCTATCAGTTAGGAATCACATTATGGTTTGACCTACCATACGGGTCAGAGCTTAACCTCTCTAGGATACTCTAGTAACGAGTTTCTAGAAATTCTCTCGAATCCATCAAACACCGCGAAAAATCGCACAAACATCGAACAGGTAAGTGGCAGGTATGTCTCTCTATTATCTCACTCTCTCATGTCAAATGAATGTTTCCCCCTTCAAGAAAGAGCATACATGGACAAGCATGAAGATTGGATGTCATGACTCCTTTTCCTTTAGTTTCCCGAGTCGAGTCGATCAGGACTCAGGTGTCACCTTATCTTTGAGAGAAACCTCTAACGAGATTCCTCTCAAAGAGGGGCAGCTGTTGACACCTAAATTTTGATCAACTTTTTTATTTTTATTTTTTTTTTGAAAATTCATAGAAAATCCATAAAAAGTTGAAAAATTGAAAAATCAATTTTGGTGACCTTAGCCAAGCTAAATGAACCATTTTGACCAAAAAAATAATTTTCATAATTTTCATTTTTTTAATATATTTTCGAAAAATACAAAAAAAAAAGAAAAAAAGAAAAAGAAAATCAAGAAAATCAAGAAAAATAATATTTGAGGTCACAAAAATATATAAAAATATTCGGTATTTTTATTTTTATTTTATCCATTTTTCTGACCTCATAAATAGTAAAATTCATGTTTGATTTTAGGTGTTCTTTGATCATCATAAAATTGAATTTGGCAAAAATATTAGTAATGATTAAAAGGAAAAGGAGTGAAAACATCATCATTTAAAAGGAAAAGGGGACTAATCATTTTGTCTTCACTTTTGATTATTTTTTTATTTTTTAGTATTTTATTATTATTTTATTATTTTATTTTTAGTATTTTAGGCACCTCCCCCCATCATCCGTCGCCTTCTCTTCCTCTCCTCCTCCTCCTCCTCCTTCTTCTTCTTCTCCCTCAACTCTCTCTCTTTCATTTTTCGATTTTTTCTCTCGCTCAGCCCGCCGCCCAGACCTAAAATCGTCCGGTTTTTCGGCCATAACTCTTTCGTTAGGAATCGTATGGGAACGAGCCATATACCATTGGAAAGCTTATTCTCTTGCCGTTCTAATGACATATCGTGAGTCCAATTTGGCCCAGCCATTTGTCCCGTAGAGCTGTTTGAAGGAGCAAAGGTCAGACTGATCAGACTTGAGTCCGCGGGTGCCAAATTGGATTTTCGGGTTTGTTTTGGGTTCAATCTTGGTAAGACCACCTCTCACTCCTTGTTAAGACATATATTATTGTGTTTTATGGTTTGAAGATGGATTATATTTGGATTTAAGGGCTGATCCCTTATTGTTTTGTTCGAAAAATCTGAACCGGTTCTGTCAAGGTGGTGCCGTGAACATTGTGAGTGATTCAAGGGCTTGCCTTGCTTCCAATATTCGATAAGATGTCTCTAGAACCTAACTTAGGAATCTAGCAAGCTGAGATTGTAGTCTAGTTGATTTTTGGATGGGTTTTAATGGTTGAATTGAAGGAGTTTTCTGGGGCAGATTCTGGTCATTGGGCGATTGAAAACCGTTCGGTTTTTCGGCCATAACTCTTTCGTTAGGAATCGTATGGGAACGAGCCATATACTGTTAGAAAGCTTATTCTCTTGCCGTTCTAATGACATATCGTGAGTCCAATTTGGCTGAGCCATTTGTCCCGTAGAGCTGTTTGAAGGAGCAAAGGTCAGACTGATCAGACTTGAGTCCGCGAGGGCCAAATTGGATTTCCGAGCTTGTTTTGGGTTCAATCTTGGTAAGAGCACCTCTCACTCCTTACATTTTACCTATTAGACCCAGAATCGGAAGGCCGAGCCTCCTGTTGGTGTCTAAATATTTGCTGTGTATTTACTTTATGTCATAGCATTTCTATATTTCGCATAAAAGACCCAGAATCGGAAGGCCGAGCCTCCTGTTGGTGTCTAGATATTTGCTGTGTATTTACTTTATGTCATAGCATTTCTATATTTCGCATAAAAGACCCAGAATCGGAAGGCCGAGCCTCCTGTTGGTGTCTAAATATTTGCTGTGTATTTACTTTATGTCATAGCATTTCTATATTTCGCATAAAAGACCCAGAATCGGAAGGCTAAGCCTCCTATTGGCGTCCAAGGTGTTTTATTTATTTATTTTCTGTAAATTATATTGTGCTACCCCAGAATCGGAAGGCCGAGCCTCCTGCTGGTGGTTTATACCCCCCACACATTGTTGCACGAGCACCGACGGACTCCGACGTCGTAAAATTCACCGTATCCCATCTCCTTTGCTTATGTTTATGTTGTATAATGACTTAATATCTTCTTTATTTTTTGCATTGTGTTGCGTCCTATAAAAACAAAAACAAAAAAATGCTAGATCGGACGTCTGCAGATGAGCCACGTGTCGTGATTAGGTGATTTTCAGAATAAAAAAAATTTCCAAAAAAATGAATTATTAAGGAAAAATTCAAAAAAAAAATTGAGAAAAATTGCAGAAAATTCCTAAAAAAATTCTAAAAATTTTTGAAGGCTGAAAATGACAAAAAAAATTGATTTGTTTCCATTTTTTGGATTTTCTCCCATTTAATCCAAAATGGCGATTTTACCCCTCAAAGGGTAAATCGTCTTTGATATTCCGATGAATTGTGGAAATTGCTTAGAATTTGGTGATGGGCCAGATAGGTGGCTAAACCTTATGTCTAAGATTTCCACATTTCATTCCCATTTTTAGAAAATGACGATTTTACCCCTTCGAGTGGTAAATCGGTTTCTAAAATTCCAGAAAATCATGAAAATTGCAAAAAAGATAGGAAATGGGTCAATTGAGTGACCAAACCTATTTTTGACATTGTTTTACTCCGGATTCATTCCGAAATGACGATTTTTCCCTTTTTAGGCAAATCGTCCCTTTTGTCTCAAAATTACGACTTTACCCCTGATGGGTAAAATCATGTCTAAATCATTCCTAAGCTTGATTGATACTTATTTAGGCTAATAGAGCCTTATTAGGAGTGTCATGTTGATTTGATGTGATTATTTTACATATTTGGATTCATTGATTTGCGCATTTTATTATTGATTGTGATTGCTAGGATAGTCATTCCTATTTGCATGAATTCCTAGATTTAGGATTCGTACTCCACTCATCTGCATGAAATCTTAGGTAAGAAAATTCAGTCAACTTAGGTACCGAAAGGGCGTCAACTCTGACAGTTGACGTAACTAAGTCCCCGAACCCATTTCTCTGGTTATCGCAGAATTGAATAGAAACTCCCGACTATTCAATAGGGTGGTCCAATCATACCCTCCAAAAAATGATTGGTGGCGACTCCATGGCATGCACACTTAGCACATGTCACCAGACCACACTGAAGGTCGACTACGCATACCTCCGTTGCGATTTGGGTAACGGGCCTTGGGAGATGCCCGCGTCCGACCAGACTGGACGGCCCATTAGCCCTCGAGAGCCCACATGCAACCTCGAGAGGGTCGCGACAGCTAAGTGTTGGGCAACTTTCCGAAAAAGGCCACAAAGTTCACACTGAAAATGGAGTTTGCACCATCAGAGGTGTAAACAACAAGTTGATCACGATGGTACAGATGACGAAGAACCGAATGTTTCCCTTGACTCTTCTGACGAAGAATCTCTTGCGTTTTCAAGCGATGACGAAAGACAGCAGCTGGCTGTGGCATCTTCGATTTGGGCATCTAAATTTTTCGTGGAATGAAGCAATTGGTCCAGAAAAGGATGGTGACCGGCATGCTGTTGATTAACGATCCAAGGCGTCCTTGCGAAGGATGTCTCGTTGGAAAACAGCACCGAGACTTTTTTCCAGTTGGAAAAGCCAGAAGAGCAAACCAACCACTGGAGTTGGTACATACCGACATATGTGGCCCTATTGAGGTGGAATTGTTCGGACAAAAAAGGTACATGCTAATTTTTGTCGACGATTTTAGCAGAAAAATATGGATATACTTCTTGAGGGAAAAATCTGAAACTTTTAGCAAGTTTAAAGAATTTAAAGTCTATGTTGAAAAACAAAGTAGCTTTAAATTGAAGACGTTGAGATCGGATAGAGGTGGAGAATTTATCTCAAATGAATTTCACAAATATTGTAAAATTCATGGAATCAAACATCAGTTGACTGCCAGCTATACTCCTCAGCAAAATGGTATAGCAGAAAGAAAAAACAGGATAATTTTTGAAATGGCAAGAAGTATGCTGAAAGCTAAAGATTTGCCCAAGAAATTTTGGGCAGAAGCTGTTGCTTGTGCTGTATTTGTACTAAACAGGTGTCCAACAATGAGTGTTCTTGGAAGAACTCCAGAAGAAGCTTGGAGTAGAAACAAACCAGATGTTTCGTTCCTACGAGTATGTGGGTGCGTGGCATATCCCCATATACCAGACGAGCGAAGAAAAAAGCTGGATGACAAAAGCGAGAAGTGCATCTTCATCGGCTACAGTGATACAACTAAAGGTTATAAGCTGTATAACCCGGTCACTGAGAAAGTTATTATCAGCAGGGATGTCCAGTTTTTAAAAGATGAAGCCTAGGACTGGAACCAGAAGGGTGACCAGAAAAACACCATCATTGAAGATGAGCCACTGGCGGGTGAGACAGAAACACCTCCATCATCTTCAACAAATGGTCCATCTTCCTCAACTGGAGGTACATCTTCACCAACAGCAGTTTCAGAACCACAACTACGTCGTTCACAACGACTAAAGGAGACGCCAGTAAAATTCAAAGATTATGTGGTCACAAGAAATAGAAACAGTGATAGCGAAATCACTGATGAAACACTGGTAAACTTTTGTTTATTTGCTGATTGTGACCCTGTAACCTATGATGAAGCAGCTATAGATGAAAAGTGGATTGAAGCAATGGATGAAGAAATTCACTCCATTGAGAAGAACGACACATGGGTGTTGACTTCTTTACCACATGGTAAAAAACCTATTGGTGTCAAGTGGGTGTACAAGACAAAGTACAAACCCGACGGTCATGTGGACCGTTACAAGGCTAGACTGGTTGTAAAGGGCTACAAGCAGAAGCCATTTATTGATTATTTTGAAGTATTTGCACCAGTTGCCCGGATGGATACCATTCGTATGGTATTAGCACTTGCAGCTCAAAACCATTGGAGAATCCATCAAATGGATGTGAAATCAGCATTTCTCAATGGTGTCCTTGAAGA
Organism: Rhodomyrtus psidioides; assembly: GCA_021437785.1. Lineage (NCBI taxonomy): Eukaryota > Viridiplantae > Streptophyta > Magnoliopsida > Myrtales > Myrtaceae > Rhodomyrtus > Rhodomyrtus psidioides. The sequence goes on from JAILYB010000073.1 coordinate 3,482,310, forward strand.
GGAAGTATATGTAGAGCAACCACAGGGTTATGAGAAGAAAGGGCATGAAAATCAGTTTTACAGACTGAAGAAGGCTTTGTATGGATTAAAACAGGCACCACATGCTTGGTACACACGTATCGACACATACCTATTGGAGCATGATTTTCAAAAGTGCTCTTATGAGCATACACTGTATATCAAGTCAAATGCTAATGGTGACATCTTAATTGTGTGCATTTATGTTGATGACTTGATATTTACAGGGAGCTGTGAAAAATGTTTGTTGAATTCAGGGAGGCTATGACTAGCCAGTTTGAGATGACTGATTTGGGACTGATGTCCTATTTTCTTGGTCTTGAAGTGAAGCAAATAGATGATGGCATATTTATTTCGCAGCAGAAATATGCTAATGATATTTTGAAGCAATTTAAAATGGAATCGCTGAAGCCAATCCGAACTCCCGTAGTAGAACGATTAGAGTTGAAGAAAGAAGGAACCGGTGAGCTGGTAAATCCCACTTATTTTAAAGGCATTGTTGGCAGCTTGAGATGTTTGGTTTCTACAAGGCCAGATATTACCTTTGGAGTGGGTATTATTAGTAGGTTCATGGAAAAACCCTACCAGTCACATTTGCAAGCAACAAAAAGAATTTTACGGTATGTCAGTGGAACTCGTGATCATGGAATTTTATATTCTTACACTGACAACTTTGGTCTAGTGGGGTATACAGACAGTGATTGTGCATGTGATACCGAGACTCGAAAGAGTACATCTGGGTATGCTTTCTTCCTTGGATCAGGAGTATTCTCTTGGTCTTCCAAAAAGCAACAAGTTGTTGCTCTCTCGACAACTGAAGCAGAATACATGGCATTAGCTTCAGCGGCTTGTCAGGCGATATGGCTTCGTAGGATGCTGCATGAATTGATGCATGAATAAACAGGTCCTATTAAAATGATGTGTGACAATAAGTCGGCTATTGCATTAGCCAAGAATCCTATATTTCATGGCAAGAGCAAGCACATCGACATCAAGTATCATTACATTCGTGAGCGAGTCAAAGATGGTGAAATCGATTTTAATTTCTGCAGATCAGAAGATCAGCTTGCAGATATTTTGACGAAACCCTTGAAGGCGGATTCGTTCGAAAAATTAAAGAAGATGCTTGGTATGGAAATCAATTTTAAGGGAGGCTATTAAAATACTAATAAAATTGATTGAAGCAAAATTGATTGTTGTCTTGGGTTAAGCAAAATTGATTATTGTCTTGGGTTAAGCAAAATTGATTGTTGTTCTAGGAGAAACAAGTTTGATTGTTGTCTTCATAAGTGTGTTAGAAGTTTTACTATAAATACTTGAGTGATGTATTGTAAAAAAATGCAAGAGTGTGAGAAGCCAAAATCAAGTTCTCCAATATACAGATTTTTCTCCATCCATTTTGTGCCTCGCTTTTATTTCCGAAAGGTCACTCGTATTGTGTTTCTGGTTCCAACAAATATATCTTTTCTATTCACTTTAGATCGCGGTGAAACAAGGAACCTCTAAATTTTAACTCTCTCTCTCTCTCTCTCTCTCTCTCTCTCTCTCTCTCTTTGGCGAGGCGAGGGTCCGATTTGAGTAAGAAATAATAGGATAAATAATATACTCTATCATTTGGAGAATGAATCAATTGAGGTTATCAAGCCTCACTCATGTTCGATAAAAGATGTTACACATTAATGTCGGGTCGAGGTTGGCCGGGGTGGGCAGCGGTGCGCTCGGGCCGTACTTATTTTTTCATATTTAATTCTTTCTGGAATCATTTTATGACATAGTAACCACGTGGCACGTTGAGTTTCGTTATAGCGAGACAATTTAAAGGCAACCATTGAGACGATGGAAAGATTTGACGGTACAAATTAAAAGGACTAATGTAAAACTTTTTTTTTTTGGGGCGAAAACTAATGTAAACTTTAATAGCCAAGAAGCTAGCTCGCTTGTTCTTCCCGTCGCACTCCTCCTCCTCTTCTCCTTCTGATGATACATGCGAATCTCTCAACTCGAGGTGTTCGAGGTTGGGGGCGGTCCGCCGTCAAATTCGGTTTTCCGATCGGCGAGGGCGTGAGTCAGAGCATTTTGAATCAGGATCGCTCGCGGTTCGACTGTTCGCCGATTGTCTCTCCAACTTGAACTGGGGATTCATTCAGCTAAAGAAGCAGAGTCCTCGCTTGCGCGGATGTGATCAGGTCAGGAATTTGGTCGTTCAGCTCCCACTAGAACCCTAGGGAGGGAGATGCCGGCGTGGGCATAGAAAATTTTGGTCGCTGTAGCTGTTGTTCCATTGCTATCGCTCTGGTCTGGCCTTTTTCTTTTTGCCTGATTGCTTGCTTGATTCTTGTTGTTCCGTCGCTGTCGACGCTTGTCGGCTAATGTGTGAAACTCAAGCATTGGAAATCTCCCCCTTAACCGACTCTGTTCCATTCACTTCGATCTCTTTGGAATCTCGATAGATTAGTTGATACGAAACTGCAAACGAGGGCAAAACGCAAAAGGGTCGATTTGATCGAACCAATCAGCCCTGAGTGGTGGTGATGTTAGGGGCTGTACAACTGGGAGTTCTGGCTGCATGCGTGGTGCTGTTTGTGCCGATGGGTATGGCGGGCTGGCACTTGAGCCGCAACAAGATGTTGTTCTTCAGCGGGGCCCTCTTCATCACCCTCGCCGTGGGAGTCCACTTGTCCCCTTACTTCCCATCATTCTCCCACTTCCTGATGTCTCCCGCCGCCACCGTGGTTTTGGGTGACAGTCGCGGTTCTTGTCTCTCTCTCTTGCACGACATTGTCTGGGATGTGAAGCCGGCCAGACTTATGCGACCGGCGAGCAATACAGATATCAATACCAATGGCAGTAGCAGGAGCTTTCCCTACCATCGCGAGTTGTCATGGAGCTGGGCAAGATCAAAATCCGTCCTTGAATGTGATTTCCAGAAAGTGCGGTCTTCTGATGCTTCGGATCTACTTAATGGGTCATGGGTTGTTGTGGCGGGGGACTCGCAAGCGCGTTTGGTCGTGCTGTCTCTGTTGAACTTGGTTTTGGACTCGGATCAGATGGAATCTGTCAAAGGTGATTTGTTCAAGAGGCACAGCGATTACAGGATCATGATTGCTGGAATTGGGTTGAAGTTGGATTTCATTTGGGCGCCTTATGTTTCTAACTTAACTGATTTGATGTTAAGGTTCAGGCAAAATGTGAACCTTCCAGATGTTCTCATAATGGGTTCTGGACTGTGGCACATGCTTCATGTCAGCAATGCCTCTGATTATGGTGTTTCACTACAGATGTTGAGCAGTTCTCTTGTATCATCATTACCATTTTCGCGGGAGTTAGGTAACGATGGATCTGTAACAGGGTCTATGCCAATTAGATCACAACATTTGTTTTGGCTCGGGATGCCAACTTTAATAAACTCGATGCTAAACACTGAAGAAAAGAGGGAAAAGATGAATAATCTAGCTTTCTATTCGTACAATATGGAGCTCCATAAGAGTAGGATACTGCGGCAGGCGGGTGGCTATTTCTTACTGTTGGACATTCATTCATTAACCCAGAGTTGTGGACCTCAGTGCACAGAGGATGGGATGCATTATGATGGAGCTGTCTATAATGCTGCTGTACAGATTGTCCTCAATGCACTGCTTATTGAATCCAATCAAAAGCTCTGAATGAAAAGTTTTGGTATTTGCGGCGTAAGCAATTTCATAGGCAAAACTGACTATGATGATGATGATTTGAACTCCCACGAAGCAGCCATCTTCTTCCCGAGAAGAGTTGTACTTTTTTTGTAGTTAGTTTGAACATTACAATTGCGTTTCTGTTGATTAACAATGTCATTGCCAATCAAGCAAATAGAAAGTTATTATTCTTTTGTTCCCTTAATTATGTATCTTTAATTTTGTTTAAGAGCTTTGCTATGTCACGCTTAGTAGTATTGGCCATAGTCATCCTTAATTAAATTTGGAATCCTCTTGTCTACTTTTCTGCTGCTTCTCTTCCCATCTTTCGTCACTAGTCAATTTTTATATCTTGAGATCACTTGGTGATAAACTTGGTGACAATTGCTCACTATGTGGTTTCTATTATTTGTTTGAACAGAGCCTATCAATTTTGTTTATATGCAGTTGGTTTGTAATTGCAATTTTAAAGTGAGCGCGTATCATCTATCTTGCTAGCCGTTACATAACATTGCTTGATGGTTTGATTTTGCTCATTGAGCAGTACAACTAGGGATGTACTATTGTTTACTTGTTTAGAAAGATGGCAGTGGGAGGAGCACATGGGGTAACCGATCGATATGGATGGTAACTAGCATAAGGTAGGGGAAGTGTGACGGTGATGAGGTAATTGCTATTTGGTTCATTTCTTGATCTTCTTTCCCACAAAATTTAGCTTTTCTCACTTGTTAGTTACCGAGGTTGGTTTTTAGCTCCTCTTTGATAAGTGATAAGTGATAAGTACTTGGTAACAAGTGTTCTATATATGTAGGTTCGACTGTTGAAATCAAAGCAGCCTAATTCACTTGTTGGGTCAACGGTCTCAGAACACTTGGGTGAATAAAAAATGGCAATTGATTCTTTGGTAGAGGAACTCTTTGGTCTTTAACATCATGATTGAGCTGTCCATAATGTCGCTGTTCTTAAATTTTATGTCCTCTGTGCTCTGATTAATTATTTTTACTAAGAGCTTTGAATGGATATATATATAATACTTACCTCAAGTCCCATACCAGCAACTACTTCATGGTTCAGCGCACAACCTATTGGTCTTAAAGCTGCTGGAAGATTATACTCGTTATGGAACATGGTATCAAATTTGGCCATAAAAATTGCCTGACCATTTCGACAATGCTTGATGCGTTATCATCTTCTGTGATATATGCTGCAATGGAAGTTCGCTAGTTTTCTTTCTTTCCATGCAGGAAAAGTAATTTGGAAATTTGAAGAAAAAGTTATTTATATTGCTTCTCTTTGGACTGTGGGCCTGTGGCTGTGTTCAGTCTATAATAGTTTACGCCTTACTGCTCTGTAATGAACTATTCTACATGAAAAAAGAAGAGCCTGCAAGTGCGTGCTGTTAGTTAATGGTAGACTTCACAAGGTTATCTCAGATGGCTGAGACATTAGAGGCTGTAAGGTTAGATGACTTTCTTCAATGAAAACAGTTAGGTTCAGAATAGTTGGTGGAACAAATCAGATGAAGGTTGTGTATCATGCATTGCTGTGAGAGTACCATGCAAGTCATATTAATTAACTTTATCCGAGAGACCTACTTAAGGCACCTTCCTTTTTTAAAACTTAAATCAAATACGTGGCATCACTGCAGTATGCTTATGATAGAATTCAGTTGACAACCTGTTCATGTTGCATTTTAGTGCAATCAGGATACCAGTTTCTGTTCCCTCTTTTTTTCTGGCCTGCATTTTAGTGCAATCAAGTAATCAATTTCTGTTCCCCCCCTCTCTTCTCTGGCCTGCCAGTTTGAGTTGACATTGCTTTTGAGGATGTTTTAGTATTCTTTAGGGGCTTGTCTTCTGCTAGTTCTTCTGGTTTCTCATGCAGACGGAGTAATCATTTTAGTCAGTTTAATGGCCTCTTGTCGTTCAGTCAATTACCATTAACAAGGACTGTTGGACTGACATAAGTGCATGCAAGTAGCGCCAGGGAGAATCTGTCATCTGCTGGTTGATTTCATCTGTCCCTGTTTCCAAGCTGTATGACCTCTCAGGCACCTGTTGATTGCCTCTTTATGCTTCATTCACCAATCCATTGCATGCTGATAATCTTGCAACGGCATCATTTGGCTGATATTTATTTCGCGTGGATGCAAGCTTGCAAGGGGATCATATGGCTGAAATTGTTCTTGGGTCTTAGTTTAAAATTCGAGTCCATTCTTTGAAGGCAATTTTGGGAAAAGCAGAGTAACAGTTCAGGATTTTCTCATAGGAGTTCTTAGGGTCTGTTTGGCAGTGTTCCTGTTTATTTATTTTTGTTCCCGAGAACAGTAAAGAACAGAAACATGTTTGATAATGCAAATAATTATGATTCTGATTCTGTGTTTCGGAACACTTTTGGACCACTTTTCAGAATAAAAAAAAGTTGATTTTTGTGTTCCGGAACACTTTTGCAGATCACTGTTTACCACGATATACTTCTATGAATTTTTCCTCGATACTTTCAGTTCTTGTTAAAACCTGATTTATAATTATAATTATAATTATAATTATATTTATTTTTAAAATTAATTTAAAAATAACAAAAAATCATAAAAATTGCAAAATCAACTTTAAAAGCCTTGTCCTAGCCTTAGGAACCAATTTTGAATTAAAAATATTTTTCATATTTTTAAATTTTTAAATTTATTTAATTATAAAATACCCAAAAAAATTAGAAAAATATCATTCGTGGTCAGAAAAATACACAAAGATAGTTGATATTTTTTTATTTCAATTTCCTCTTCAAGATGATATTTTTAAATTTAAAAAAGATTAACTTTCTTTTTCGCAACTCTTTTTTATTTTTCGTTTCTTTTTCTTAATCACTATTTGATTTAATTATTTTCTCTTTTCTTTGTCATCAAATATGATTATATAATTATTTAATTTAAATGCAAATTGGGAACGAAAATTTTATACAATTACTAAATGCGTTTCTGTTTCCGGAACAAAAATTTTAGCAGTTACCAAACGCGTTCTGATTCTTAAAAATCATCGAAGAACAGAAACACTGAGGAACAGAAACAAGAAGCTTTACAATGGGGAATTGATGAATTCTCATTCTACTTGGAGAATGGCACCTTTAAGAGCAAAGAAAAGGCCATGTGCAGACCTTTAAAAGGAAGACCATTGACTTGTTTCATGCACAAAGTGCTCGGAGACGCATGCAAGGCAATGCACACATTACAGTAATTGAGGACTTCACTCCTCTAGGATTGCTGTAGCCACTGCCCATTTCATGTGTACTGGCAATTCCCAAGTACTATTTGGGTGTAAATTAGCATGGAAAGGACTGGAGGCTTGATGAAGTTTCATGGGAAGGATGCTGATATTTTAGCCCCTTTTTGCTGATTTTACAGCTCTTTCTCATCCAAATTCAGCTGTTCAGGTGCCCGGTCTTCCATGAACAATGTTCCTAAATTGCATCATAACTGATAGTAAAACTTTAGCATATTGCGTGAATTGACACCCCTAATTCAGTTTTTTAAGTCGCTGTTGGCAGGAAGTTTGAAACTTTAGCATATTACGTGAATTGGCACCCCTAAGAGCTTTTTTTTTTTAAATAATACAAAAAATAATAATATTTATAATTTTAATATTAATTTTTTTTTTACCAATTTAGGTCTCCCTCGGCGGTTGACCCGCCGAGGGAGACCAAGAGGGGGTCCCACGGCGGCCCCCACCTCTCCCTCGGCGGTTGACCAGCCGAGGAAGAGGTGGGGCCCGCCGTGGGCCCCCTTCTGCCGTGGGGGCAGGAGCCCCACGTGGGGGGCCCCGCCCCCTAGTCCCCCGGCAATTGAATTGCCGAGGGACTCAGGGGGCGGGGCCCCCCACGTGGGGCTCCTGCCCCCCACGTCCAGCCGCCCCCCCTCCCCCCCCCCCCCCGCGGCAATTCAATTGCCGAGGGAGAGGGGGGCGAGCCCCATGCAAATTTTTTTTTCCCACATTTTTTTCCCTCTCCCCAGCAATTAAATTGCCGAGGGAGAGGGCGCCCCCTACGTTCCAACAAAAAATAAAAAATCTCGTTACTTTTTTTTAACCAACATATTAACATTTATAAAGATATATAATGGAAATTTGATTTTCGAATTAATACAAAACATAAAAGCAAGCTGGTAGAATATATAAAAAGAAAAGAAATTACATAATAAATAACAATCGTCATCTGCAATTACATTTACTAATGATATCGTTATCCTATATGGCCTCCTATCCCACAATCAAGTCGTCTTCTTTGTTCGGCAGGTCTAGTATTGTATCCAGGACGAGGATCCGGACGAATAGGACGGGCAGAAGATGAAGGCATATCTTGATAAATATGCCACGTCCAGACGCTACATTTCCTACTGTATGTGGGTATTCAAAAAGAGGAGAGAAATTTGGTCCATATGAACCGGGAGAATTGGCTGGAGTTTGCGGCTGTGGATTGAATCCCCCGTGAAATGGGCTGGCAAACTGTGAGAATCCTGCAGAATAACTTGGCTGGCCAAACCCTGCAGAATAACCTGGCTGGTCAAACCCTGCAGAATGACCTGGCTGGCCAAACCCTACAGAATAACTCGGCTGGTCAAACCCTGTAGAATAACCCGGCTGGCCAAACCCTGGAGTGAACCCCTGATCGAAATCTATCGCATGATACTCCAAAGTGTAGGGGACGCTATCACCAGTTGGAGGAGGTCGAGCAGTCCTCCGAGTCGGCTGAACAGCCTCAGGTAACTCATCATCAGGCCCAACGGGTTCTGCTATAGTTGCTGGCTGGGGTGGTGGCATCATTGTTAGCCGCCTCTCCTCATTTTGGGCATGTTCCATTGCCGTAGCTATATTCTCCAAAGCTTCCCAAGCCTCCCGAGATGGATTGAAGTTACGTATGATATGTAAGATGTGTTCGACACCATCGCCCTAGTAATGATATAAAAAATAACAAAAATTATCAAATACGTTATATTACTAAAAAATAATTATTGAAATTTTTTTGAAACATAATGAATTAAATTGAAAGTGTTTGCACGAACCGCGACACCCAATGCAGCTCCCGCAATAGAAATCCACTTCCGCGTATGTCTACGGTACCATTCCATATATGCTGAATGAAAATGGAGTTCTTCCGTTGCAGGATGACCATTGACAATATAATCGGTACGATTGTCCCACATATCAATCGACCGTCTGTGCTTTTTTACCCAATCCTTCCCAACTGGCCTTAATTCAATATCATGAAAGCGCGTATGATCATGCGAAGGTATAGGTATCGGCTGCTGCATACCGAATTGGCGAAGGACTCGGTCTGGATAATGCCACTCAACTATCCAGTAACAGATGAGTGGGACACGAGCTCTCCAAATGTCTTGTCCTTGCAGGCAGTAAGCTGGTAGATCCCTCAGAATGTCATTGGTGTAGGGCTTCCAAATAATCTGTTATTGTAACAAAATACATCAAATAAAATCAATAATTAATCTAAAAGCTAACATTATATTAAACACGTTGGTTAATATCATTACTTACATCTTCTGATGTCATTCTATCAAGTTGATAGCGCAAATGTGACAACGCATGTGTGGGAACTGCCGTTGTCTGTAGGCCTAGACTCCATTTGCATTAAAAAAAATTATATAACAGTCTAGCTGGAAAGAATTAATGCCTCGTGAACCTAAAAAAGCAACAAATCACATACCGACTACCAAGAGGTGCATCTTCCAAAGGACGACGATCTATTAGGGTTGGGGCGATGCATTTGAAGCGCTCGCACGCCCAAATCTGTAATACATGTAAGGCACCCCCGATTTGATGCGTCTTGAAATCGGTTGCATTGCATAGCTCCCGATATAACCAAGCAAGCGCTGCTGAACCCCAACTATACTGCGTAGAGCCGTCGAGGTTCCTTAATAGTGGAAGAAACAGCAAACTAACTCGGGCCCCTGATTTATCTGCAAAAATAGATCCTCCAAGTAGGCGGAGAATAAATGCCCTAGTATGATGTATGATGGTGACATCATCGGCGTCGGTCGGAAGCTCGTCAAAGCGGTCTTTCAGCCATCCTAAGTTTATCTGTGTGCCTTTCAAGTTGGGTGGGCGATCACCAAGTAGATCATCACATAGAGTGCCTCAATTGAAATTAGTAGGGCCAGTAACTGCAAGTCCATCAATGGGCAGCCCTGTGATCAGCGCAATATCTTGTAGAGTAATAGTACATTCACCTTCCGGCATATGAAATGTGTGCGTCTCAGGTCTCCATCGCTCAACCAACTCGGTAATCAAATGCCAGTCTAGCTGGAAAAAACCCAGCATATAAATTCCATAAAATCCCGAGGCCCGAAGATAAGGGACTATGCGCGGATCAAGATCATCGATATCAACGTGTAACATCGCTCGCTGACATCTAAGAGGTACACAATGATGTCCCTGTGAAATGTAAAATAAATTGTTAGTAACAATTTTCACATTGCCGTTACAAATGACATATGAACTGATAAATTTTTAAAATACCTTAGCGTTCCATACGGTCTCTGATCTATGTCGGGCCTGCCCTGTAAGAAGGGAATCATCCTCAGGTCCCGGCTGAATGTAAGTCCTCTGTGCCATATCTACAATTGTGATATTATATTATTACAATAAATTCACATACATAATGTAATAATGAAATATTTAAAAAAATGTAACAACGATAGACATAATTTAGAGGTAATTTACATATATAATGTAACAACATTAAAAAAGACAAATACAGTTCTTTATGCAAAGAAAACAAATTACTATATCTAATTTACATAATTCTCACAACTGTGAGCTATTCTCGGGTCGATCTGTATGCACAAGTTTCAATATTGTGCCCTGATTTTCCACAATTACTACAAAATAAGGTGCCCGCAGAACTACTGCTAGGCGTCGTCCAGTCCTATTCTCGGGTCGATCTGTATGCACAAGTTTCAATATTGTGCCCTGATTTTCCACAATTACTACAAAATAAGGTGCCCGCAGAACTACTGCTAGGCGTCGTCCAGTCCATCTCATTACGTATCCGTGAGATACAGGGTCTTCCTTTTTTCCTAATGCGTCTCGGGTCTGGCACTAATGGCAGCACGTCAGATGTAGACCAATAATCAATATCGCCTGACGGATGAAATGGATATTGATAGCATTGAAGGGTTTTGCCCATCGTGTAGCACTCATCCACGTACATTTTGTAATCAACAGCATGTGTTTGACATGCTGCAATTACGTGGGAACATGGAATTTTAATCTCTTGAAATTTTCCGCACGTGCACGTTCTCTGGTCTAGGCTCACTATGTGCTTCCGGCCTCCTGATCCTCTGGATCTGTCAATTCCAGTTTTTACTTCAAAAAGTCCTGAATCAGAGTCGAAACGTGTCACTTCATGCCAATTTGCACGTTGACTGTTTTCCTCGAGCGTCTGACCCGCAAAATGCATGAATATACGTCCTTGGGCCTCCTGCATCCTCAACGTCGTTCTTCTCGTGTCAAAATACTGGTTCAGCTGATAAAATATCTTATCCACCATAGCCGTTATTGGCAGACCACGATAACCCTTTAACATGCCGTTGACCGATTCAACTACATTTGTTGTCATCGCTCCATATCTTCTCCCTCCATCATAAGCCATGGTCCATTGTTCTCTTGGAATCTGATCACACCAAGCAGCTGTGCGTGGATCCATGCCCCTAATTTGCGCCATGATGCGTTCAAACTTTTGCGGTTGATTCGCGTAAGCTGTATATTACAATAATAATTAGTGCTTAGCACTCAAATTTATCAACATTATTTTCAAAAAAATTAAATTTTTAAATTTTACCTGCCTCCTCAACGAGACCTTTGCCTTCGGCATTTTTGAATTGTCTATTATAGTTGCTGACAATATGCTGTGCGCAAAATCTATGGTGGCCATGTGGAGGACGCCACATTGCTGTCTTCATTACTTTTATAATTCCTTTGTGCCTATCTGATATTACACAAATATTGTCCCTCCTCCGACAGACATATCTCCGTAATAGAGTCATAAACCAAGTCCAATTGTCATTATCTTCCCGATCGACCACAGCAAATGCCAGCGGGAATATATGATTGTTTCCATCAAGTGAGGTCGCTACAAGGAGCGTTCCTCGATATTTCCCGTACATAAAAGTACCATCAACAAATATCACAGGTCGACAACTTGCAAAGCTTTCAATCGTCTGCTTGAAAGTCCAAAACATGCGATTGAAAAAGGTGCGGCTCCGATCTTCGCTCATGCAATCATCAATCACAAAATGAGAACCTGCATTCTTTAACATCATTTCATTCATGTACTTTCTCAGCCTACCGTACGATTCATCCCATCCTCCAAAAATTTCGGCGATTGCCATTTGTTTAGCTGCCCAAGTTTTACGGTAAGTAGGTTCGAAGTGCAGCTTGTCTTGAATTTCTGCCATCAGTGCTTTAATTTTGATATCTGGTTGGGCTCTGACCATTGCCTTTATCTCGCCACATATGTACTTCTGATCAAGTTGTCGGTGATCCCGTGACATTTGAGGATTTGTGCATGTGTGTGGCCCATTGTACTTAGTTATTTTCCAATATAGGGTGCCCGCTTTATTAGACGCGCGGAGCCTCCAATCACACGGCCCATTCTTATTACCACACCTAATAATATATAGTGACTTATTTGTCACATCACTGCAAAAGCTCTGATTTCTTGTCAGAGAGTACTCTTTCGCAGCCAACTATAACGCGTCTCGTGATGGAAACACCATATCAACCTCAAATTCTTTTGATGGATGAAATGACCTACGTCTCGGCTTCGCTCTTGTATCGACTTGCATCATATCAAAGTCGATCTCCGAATGGGGCGGTGGATGTACCAACGGCGAGATGGGATTGCTGCAATGGATGCTGTAGTAAGCATCCATATTGTCATCTTCGACATCTTCTTCATCACTGTCATCAATATCCATCCAAGGATCATCATCTTCATCGATATAAATTCCATCATTATCATCGGGCTCCACGTGCTGATTATGCACACCAATGTCATCTTCACCAACATTGGAACATTCTACTTGGTGTTCATCGATAGTTACATAGAACTGTAAAAATCCCACAGAACCAACCCAAAGTGCAAACTGCTGGATCATCCCAACTGTATCATCATTATACACCTCCATAATGTCATGTACATCGTGTGTTGCAATCGGGTATCTATACATCACGCTACGAATATACTGATTTCCCGTTATATTCATTGCGCGCGCAATCGCAGCACGTAACTCATCAAATGTGGAGATATTTTCGAATTGAAACATGGTAGAATGTCCCCCATCGTAATCACGTCCATATCGATTTTGTACTATTGTACCTCCCCAACGAACAACCGCAAAAGATGTAGACGACATTCTGCTAAATACATAAATTATAAATTATTTTGTAAAAGCTGTACATTGTGCGAAAGATGTAGATGGACCTCTCGAATTTACAATTTTCAGGTTTTTGCGATTTCTTTAGAAGTTTTTCTAATTTTTTGAGAATAATTTCCCAAAAGATTAAATATGCCTTTTTTTTTCGCGAAAATCATTTTTTCAGGATTTTTCATAAGGAAAAAATCTTTATTTTCTTGAAAAATTGTGGGTCATAATATTGAAAATACTTTTTCGGATTTTTATATACTTTCTCATAATGAGAAAGGCAAAATGGGAGCTTTTTTTTTATATACTTTCTTTTTGTAATTTTCTTTTATTTTCCCCGATTTCTTATTTTTTTAATTTATAAATTATTAAAAAAATATTTTTTGGACCGGAAAAAACCAGGCCCGTGCTTTTCGAGTTATTTTTCCAAAAAATTATCAGTTATGATTTCAAAAGAAAAATCGCAGGATCGCAACACGTAATTACTTTTCTCGTTCCTATAACAGTACGTATTTTTATAGAATACCTAAATTCATAAATATTAGAACTATCGTCACATTAACAGAAAAATTATAACATATTATTAACTGTCTATAAATTAGAACTAAATAAATAAATTTATACTAACGAAAAATTATAACATATTATTAACTGTCTATAAATTTATACTAAATAAATAAATTTATGCTAACGAAAATACGAAAAAAAAACTACAATGAAATTTACCTCAAACGACTGAAGGAGAGTACGCAACGAATGAGGGGCTCACACTGTCAAGAGAAAGACCCGCTTTTATAGAATAACTAAATTCATAAATATTAGAACTATCGTCACATTAACAGAAGAATTATAACATATTATTAACTGTCTATAAATTTATACTAACGAAAAATTATAAAATATTACTAACTGTCGATAAATTTATACTAAATAAATAAATTAGAACTAACGAAAAATTATAACATATTATTAAATGTCTATAAATTTATACTAAATAACTAAATAAATAAATTTATACTAGCTAAACATTATAACATATTATGAACTAAATAAATGAATTTATACTAAAGAACTAAATAAATAAATTTATACTAGCTAAACATTATAACATATTTTGAACTAAATAAATAAATTTATACTAACGAAAAATTATAACATATTATTAACTGTCTATAAATTTATACTAAAGAACTAAATAAATAAATTTATACTAGCTAAACATTATAACATATTATGAACTAAATAAATAAATTTATACTAAAGAACTAAATAAATAAATTTATACTAACGAAAAATTATAACATATTATTAATTGTCTATAAATTTATACTAAAGAACTAAATAAATAAATTTATACTAGCTAAACATTATAACATATTTTGAACTAAATAAATAAATTTATACTAAAGAACTAAATAAATAAATTTATACTAACGAAAAATTATAACATATTATTAACTGTCTATAAATTTATACTAAACAACTAAATAAATAAATTTATACTAGCTAAACATTATAACATATTATGAACTAAATAAATAAATTTATACTAAAGAACTAAATAAATAAATTTATACTAACGAAAAATTATAACATATTATTAATTGTCTATAAATTTATACTAAAGAACTAAATAAATAAATTTATACTAGCTAAACATTATAACATATTTTGAACTAAATAAATAAATTTATACTAGCTAAACATTATAACATATTTTGAACTAAAGAACTAAATAAATAAATTTGTACTAACGAAAAATTATAACATATTATTAACTGTCTATAAATTTATACTAAACAACTAAATAAATAAATTTATACTAACGAAAATGCAAAAAATAATTACTATGAAATTTACCTTAAACGACTGAAGGAGAGTACGCAATGAATGAGGAGCTCAAACCGTTAAGAGAAAGACCCGTTTTATTTTTTTTTATCAAATTCTATCAAATAAGAAATTTATAAATTATTTTCAACAGTACGAAAATATTAACAAAAAATTATACCCGACCGTTTGAAAAAATTTAATACCGGGAGCGTCTGAGGGAGGAACCACGAGCAAGGTAGAGCGAGGACAATCGAAAATGAACGCGATTATCTGAGAGAGGGAAAAGAATGAGCTAGCGAGAGTGATTGAAATGGAAAAAATTATTTGAGAGAGTAACTTACCGATGTCGGAAGAACGAGAGAGAGAGCGAAGTGTCTGTGAGAGAATGAGGAGTGAAACAGAATGAAGAAGATGACTGCTTCGACTTTACTTTAAGCAAAGTGAAGCATCGCGCAAATGTTCGCCCGTGAAGGCCTAGAGGCAGGCCTGAAGCTATCACATCCCATCCGTCAGCGACGAATGCATGGAAAAAGAGAGGGGTCATGCAGCGAAAAATATGGAAATGTTGCCGCGTGGTGGAAGGGGGCGAGAAACGAGGAAAAAATAGAGAGAGGGGAGGGGGATTTGCCGTGTGTCAGCATGGAGAGGGGAAGGGGGGGCCCGGCATGGAGGGGTGAGGCCCCCCTCTCCCTCGGCAATTGAATTGCCGCGGGGGGGGGGGGGGGGGGGCTGGACGTGGGGGGCCCCGCCCCCTAGTCCCCCGGCAATTCAATTGCCGGGGGACTCAGGGGGGCGGGGCCCCCCACGTGGGGCTCCTGCCCCCACGGGAGAAGGGGGGGGGCCGCCGTGGCCCCCCTCTTCCACTCCCTCGGCGGTTGAACCGCCGAGGGAGCGGGAGATGGGGGCCCACGGCGGGCCCCCCTCTTCCACTCCCTCGGCGGTTGAACCGCCGAGGGAGCGGGAGATGGGGGCCCACGGCGGGCCCCCCTCTTCCACTCCCTCGGCGGTTGAACCGCCGAGGGAGCGGGAGATGGGGGCCCACGGCGGGCCCCACCTCTTCCTCGGCGGGTCAACCGCCGAGGGAGAGGTGGGGGCCGCCGTGGGACCCCCTCTTGGTCTCCCTCGGCGGGTCAACCGCCGAGGGAGACCTAAATTGGTAAATTTTTTTTTAATATTAAAATTGTAAATATTATTATTTTTTGTATTATTTTAAAAAAAAGCTCCACCCCTAATTTCGTTTTTTAAGTCGCTGTTGGCAGGAAGTTTGCTGGCTAATGGCTATAGGGAATTCGTTTGCACTTATTAACAACAAATTACGACGAACTGAGAGCAAACCCAAGCTGTTAATAGCTGGCTCGAAACTTGTCATGTGTATGATATGTGACTGTTCTCACAGGTGTGTCTGCATCCTTCTTTTATCGGCCTTTAATATTCAATGTGCTCCTGGAGACGCACTTGTACCTGAGCGGATCAGTTTTGTGTCGCAGCTTCTGATCTCACCTTCACTTCACAGGGGTCAAGCTAGAACAAAGCAATTAGCCGATGGGACGGATGTCAGATGGGCAGTTTGTTGTAGTAGATTGGGTTGATGTGAATGACAACAATTATTGGAAAGAAGTTTCTCTAAAGTCATTTATTTCGTGAAAAATGAATGGTCTGAAAACTATTTTTCTAAAAATATCACTTGTATCGGTTATAAATAGGCGCAACATTAAAAAAAAAACACTCAACTTAAGCATATGTCCCATATTATATCAAAAACTTTAGTAAAACTGATTTTACAGCTCTTGCTCATCCAAATTCTATCGGCTTAGTGCCAAAAACACTCAACTTTAGCATATGTCCCATATTATATCAAAAACTTCCTTTTTTGTCTTATAAAAAATCTTCAACTTTTACATTTGTTTCAATTTTACCACCGTTAGCCTTTCCTTTATAATCATCATTAGTTAATCTTACATTGTATTTTCAAGTCATTAATTAATTACACTTCAGCAAAGCTAACATGAAAAAATCATAAATTTTTCTTCTGTTGTGTGCTTCCCCTACTTATTGCTATCACTCAAGACGACATATTTTGTATTTCTTCAGTACTCAATAGCCCAAAGAAGACATATTCGGATGAACTATCTAAAATCTTGTCGCACATAAAATATACTGTTTCTAAATTTTGAAGATTCATTGGTAAGTTTGGCGAGAAAATTCAAGTCACGTAGTATTAACTAATGGCAATTATGAACAGAAGACTTATGGTAGTAGAATTGGGATAAAAATAAAAGTTGATGATTTTTTATGAAATAAAAAAAAAGTTTTCGACCTACCCATGGGTAGCTCAGTTGTTAGGGCACACTTGGGATTGTCTGGTTAGGCGCACTGGTCCCAGGTTCGATCCCCAGCTGAGCACCTGTGATTTAAGTGAGGGGCCATGGCGGTGGGTTGTTGTGCTAGTTTCCCCCGAGCAATAGTCGAGGTGCGTGCAAGCTGGCCCGAACACCTCGCTTACAAAAAAAAAGGTTTTGGATATAATTAGAACAACTAGATCGGTAGAATTGAGACAAAAGTAAAAGTTGAGAATTTTTTATAAGACAATTTTTTTAATATAATTGCCACAAATGCTAAAGTTGGAGTGTTTTTTTAGTGTTAGGCCATTATAAATATGAATGACATTAAAATATTTTTGTCGTCCGCGAAAATGCTTAGGCATAAAATGTTGCTGATAATGAAAAATAATTTCATTGGCTAATTTTTTTTCAAGTAATACAAATAATCATTTTCAGGAAAATATTTTCAATTCGTTCGTTTTTCGCCAAACAAACGGAGCCTAAGTTAGATCTTCGATATGATAATCAGATTTGGTTTTCAGGTTGACCCTTGAGGACTATGTCTTACTAATTGGGGAGCTGTGGTCAATACCGTTAGAAAGTATAACTCAAAAGTTTAAGTTAATAAACGGAGGGAAATCAAACAAATATAAATAGCATTTAGGATTCATTGCCAAATGATGTAGGACAATACGTTAACACCCACTCTTAGGGGCATGTGAAATTTTGACCATCCATATTCACGAAAGGGATAACACTAACTCTTGGGCACAGATAGCCCATGCAGCGCCAGGCGAACCGAGAACACTAGGCCAGCTTCCCTTCTATAGTTGGTCATAAGAATAGTACAACAAATTGAATTCATGGATCAGATGGTACCACACTCAACTTAGCTCGGATATCTAATCCTTCGAGTGAGACACACGGAACACTTCAACACAACTAGTTTTGGACTATCATGACTTCATCAGGAGAACAACATTAGCTCCAATTTGTGCACAAGAGGCCAACTCTGCCTTCAGAACTTCTTAGAGTTATAATCGTCTAATCTAAAACTTCTAACACGAAAACCTTGACGACACTCCTACGATTAAGTTCTATTCATCCCTTCGGTGTCGCTCACTTTTCATCCTGATAACGCAAAGCTCCACTCAGATGGGTACATGATTACGGAAGAATTCGGTCTATCACATTTTCCCTCATTCAATTTCGCAACACTCTCGTTAGGGGATGTTCTGTCGCTTCCCTTTGTCACTCGGATACCATCAATGAATGGCCAACGCTTACCCAACAAAATAGAACACTACACTCCATTGGTAGCTGCCCCCAATCAAAGCTGTTCAGGCATCTCCGGGTTACTCATGCTCTCCTTGACAAGTATGGCATTCGGAGCCAACTGCACTCCCGACAGCACAATCTTTTGTCTACTAAGCTTCTCTTGATCTCAGCAGGCTAATAGAGGTTTTTTCCGTTGTTGAAAATGTGGTAGCAAACTGAGATTCGCCTATTGATCTAGGAAAGTTTTTCCTATACAGTAAGCAATTCAATTCCTTCCTCTGACCCTATTGCCACCTTAGAAGTTAGACGAGAGCCGCACCTTGTTCGAGCCCTTTTAACCCGAATGATCACTCTCCACCCTCATAGGAATAGGTAGAACACAGGTTTTCCTCGAATCTCCCGCCGGATGGATCCTGCTCGGACACCATATTGGAAAGTCCAACCCAAAAGCTTAAACTCATAGGTGGAGAGAGAATATTTACGACTCGTCATCAAGCGATATGAGATAATACTTGAATAGACACTCTCATCCAATATCGTTGTTTCCTAACTATGGTAATACTTGGTTTGAAAAAGAGAAAATAAACTTCCAAGTCATGTGGAACAAGCGTTTGGAAAACTGAAAAATTGATTAAGGCATGGAACATCTCGATTCTAAGTAAAAACGAACTTCAAAGGTACTCTCGGTCAAATGCATTTCAAGCATCTAAAAAGTCCATTAGAGGAAAAAGTAATTGCAGGGTAAGAGGATCAAATTAAACCGAAATTACTATAGAAGGTGATAGGAATCGTGCCCCAATTTCAGAAATATAATCCAAGCAAACAATCCACACTAGCAGAATATAACGATAAAAGAACAGAATTAGAAGAACACACCAGAGAATTTCTTATCGAAGTTCACCCAAACTTGAGCCACGTCTCCGCGCAGAGGCACTCCGCGAATCCACTAGTCTTCGAGAAAAGTAAGAATACAACTGACGATCTTCTCACAAGATCGAAGGAAAAAGAAAACGAGAACACTCAAGAATGCCGTCACGGCCTCTCTCTCTCCCTTTTTCTCTCTATTCGCTACTTTACATATTCTGTCTGCTCTTGCGCTTTCTGTCTGCTCTTCTATTTTCTCTCATCTTCTGACGGCTACAACCTATATATCCCTAATATATGAAGTGTATATTTTAACCTAGAAGAAAAGGAAATGACAAAAGATAAAAAAGAAATCTTAATAATATCTTTTGATATATTTTGGCTTCACGCCAATAATCTCCCACTTGAAGATAAATATATCTGATGTACCAAGCAACTTTGCATCAATCCTCTTCAAAAACTAGCAACTCGAACTTGTGCCTCTGTGATACTCCTCATCAATTAACATGGAGTAATACCAATAGTAGCAGTACAGAAAGTATGCTTCTCTCTGTCTATTATCTTGGTAAACATGTCAGCTGGATACTTTGATCCATCAATCTTCTGTAGCATTAACTCGTTATCTTTTAATGCTGACCTGATGAAGTGATAACGCTTCTTGATATGTCTAGTCCTTGAGTGATAAGCTGCATTCTTTGCTAAGTGTACTGCACTTTGACTATCACTCCACAGTGTGCTCACTGCCTGCTTTCGATGTAGTTCCTCTAGATAGTCTTGTAACAACATGATTACCTTAGAGGCTTCCGTGATCGCCACGTACTCTTCTTCTGTCATCGATAAAGCCACTATTTTCTGTAGTTGAGATACCCAACTCACTATTGTACCTGCAACTGTAAAGACATATCCAGTGGTACTTTACCACTATCTCGATCACCCGAGTGATCTACATCCACATAACCCTGCAATTCTAAAGATGTACCTCCATAACAAAGAGAGTAATTTGATGTACCTGCTAAATATCTCAATATCCATCTTACTGCATTCCAATGCTCTTTGCCATGGTTCTGCAAATATCGACTCACAACTCCCACTGCCTGTGCAATGTCAGGTCTCGTGCTCACCATAGCATACATCAAACTTCCAACTGTAGACGCATACGGCACTGCCGCCATCTCATCTTTCAAAACTTGAGTACTCTGACACATATCCTTGGAAAGTTTGAAGTGACCTGTTAGAGGAGTCGCAACCGATTTTGCCTTGTCCATGTTGAATCTTTTCAACACCTTGTTTACATAGTCTTTCTGCGACAACCATAATTTCTTATTTTTCATGTCCCTGATGATTTTCATGCCTAAAATCTTCTTGGCCTCTCCCAAGTCTTTCATAGCAAACTGCGCTGTTAACATCTTCTTTACTTCTGTGATTCTCTTTATATTAGAACTAGCCACTAGCATGTCATCAACATATAAAGAGATATATTCAATATCAACATCGCTATACTTTCGAAAATAAACACAATGATCAGCCTCATAGTGTGCAAATTCTTTTTCTTCCATAAAACCATCAAACTTTAAATACCATTGTCGCGGAGCTTGCTTTAAGCCATACAAGCTTTTCTTCAAGCAACATACCATGTGTTCTTTACCTTTGACTTCAAAACCTCTAGGTTGCGCCATGTATAACTCTTCATCTAAATCACCATGCAAAAAAGTCGTTTTTACATCTAACTGCTCGAGATGATGATCCTCCACTACAACTATACTCAACAACACTCTGATTGATGTCATCTTCACTACTAGTGAAAATATCTCGAAGGAGTCGATCCTTTTTTTTTTAGAAAAGCCCTTTACCACAAGTCTCGCCTTGTATCTGACACTACCATTAGCTTCATTTTTGATCCTATACACCCACTTGTTTAACAAAGCTTTTTTACCTGTAGGCAACTTGGTCAACTCCCAAGTTTTGTTCTGAATTAACAAGCTCATCTCGTCTTTCATAGCATGCTCCCACTGCATATGAGATGTGTCTTTCTTTGCCTCATCATAAGTTTTCGGCTCTCCTGAATCTGTATATAAGACATGGCTCAGAACAATATTGGCTGAATGATAAAAAATTACCTTTGACTTTCTCACACGTGTAGATCTCCTCAAAACAGGTGCTTCAGGATCGTTAGTCTGTTCTGGATTATCGCATGCCTCTTGAACTGCCTGCTCATTAATAATGTGTTCATCTTGAACAACCTCTCCTTCAGATGCACTCTGATATGCTGGAACCATATTCACAGGAATTGTGTCTAGCTCAATATATTCTGGTTCTACTACCGTCTCATGCTCTGTCTGACGATCTTTGTACATCTTTTCTTCCTAGAACACCACATTCCGACTGCGAATGACTTTGTTATTCTCATAATCCCAAAGCCTATATCCATATTCATCGCCGTCATATCCAATAAAGATGCACTTTTGGGACTTAGCGTCAAACTTTTTCCTGTCCTCTCTGTCAATCAAAGCATATGCAATACAACTAAAATTTTTTAGATATGAATAATTTACCTTTTTACCTGACCACTGCTCTTGCGATACTCCTCCATCCAGCGCACTAGATGGACTCATGTTAATCAAATATACAGCTGCATCAAATGTAGCAGCCCATAAGTATAACGGGAGACCCGCATGTAGTCTCATGCATCTTGCACGTTCCAAAATAATCATGTTCATTCTCTCAGCCACACCATTCTCTTGAGGAGTTCTAGGAACAGTCTTTAACCCATGTATGCCTTCTTGGCTCAAATATTCTGCAAATTCATTGCTCGTGTATTCACCACCATTATCAAATTTTAGAGCTTTAATCTGATAACCTGTTTCTTTTTCTACCATGGTTTTTCACATTTTGAAAACACCGAATACTTCTGATTTTTCTCTAAGAGCATATATCCAAGTCTTTATTGTTGCATCATCAATAAAAAGTGACAAAATATCTCTTACCACCATAAGAGAGTTCTTGAGCTGGTCCCCATACATCAGTATGGACCAACTCTAACTTTTACTTTTTATTTTGTCGCTCATTCAATTGAAAACTAACTGCTTTTTGTTTTCCATAAATACAATTTTCACAGAAATCTAACTCAACTTTCTGCAAACCTAGAAGCAACTTTCTTGAATGTAACTGCTTGACACCTTTTTCACCAAGATGTCCCAAACGATAATGCCAAAGAGTAGATAAATTATATGTAGCCACTGTAGTTGCAACCATATCACTGATATTGTCTCATTGGAGAAGGTAAAGTGTACATATACGCTTTCCCTTTGCTACTACTCTTGCTCCTGAGGTTATCTTCCACTCTCCGCCTCCAAAAGTTGTTACCATGCTTTCTTGGTCAAGTTTGCTAGTTGAAATCAAATTTTTCTTCAACTTAGGAATATGTCTGGTTTCACGCAAAATTAGTCGTCCACCACCTGAGATGTTCAAAACCACAGTTCCTTTTCCTACAATTGGACACATGTGGCCGTTTCCCACAACCACTTGCCCAAAATCTTCACTGGCATAATCAATAAATATATTTCTTTGCGAGGTACAATGAAAAGAAGCACAAGAGTCAAGAAACCACTTATCTGTAGCCAAGTCAAGCCCTGCAGATAAACACAAGTTCTTTAACAAAGGCTCATCGCTTACCACATTAGCTCCTTGATTCTCATATCGCAGCTTCCTTTTGTAAGCTTCACATTGAAATCTACGATGTCCCATCTGGTGACAAAACTAGTACTCATATTTTGTAACCTCTCTCTTTCCCATGGATTGTGACCTACCATGCCCGCTGAATTTTTCTCTACTTTTGCTTCTTCCACGGTTCTCCACTGCTAGTGCCGTTGAAGATGCAGATGCCGAAAATTTATCTCCACTTGAGACTTTTCGTCGCATTTCTTCAACCATGATACTACTCACAACATCATCCAGAGTCAAATCATCCTTCATGGTGCTCGAAATTTCTTGCACCGCGGTGTTGTAACTTTCCGGAAGAGAACATAGAAATAATAAAGCTTGTAACTTCATTCCAGATTTATGCCTGCGGATTCTAATTGACCTGTAACCTGTGTGAAACTGTTAATATGCTTTGCAACAGAACTTCTGTCAGATAATTTCATATTAACCAATTTCTTTAACAAAAATATTTGATTCGATGTAGATGGATATTCGTTAGAATATCCATATCTTCTTTTGCAGTCTTAGCTTTCGCGATGTGGTATCCTGTCTTTTTCGTCAAATCTAGACGAATCGCACCTAACGTCTTTCGATCAAGAATTTTCCATCCTGATTCTATCGTCGGATCAACTTCCGCGATTTCAGGTTTCCAACCCTCAAGTGGTGCATAGAGATTTTTCTGATAAAGATAATCCTCTATTTGGAGTTTCCACCATCCGAAATTCTGCCGATCGAACTTATCGATTCTAATTTTATCTTCTGCCATACCATTTGCTTTCAATTGAACGTCACCGAAAAACCCTCGATGTTATCGATTAGTCATCCTAGGCTCTGATACCAGTTGATAGGAATCGTGCTCCAATTCCAGAAATATAATCCAAGCAAGCAATCCATACTAGCAGAATATAACGATAAAAGAACAGAATTAGAAGAACACACTAGAGAATTTGTTATCGAAGTTCACCCAAACCTGGGCTACGTCTCCGCAGAGGCACTCTGCGAATCCACTAGTCTTCGAGAAAAGTAAGAATACAACTGAAAGATCGAAGGAAAAAGAAAACGAAAACACTTCAGAATGCCGTCACGGCCTCTCTCTCTCTTTTTCTCTCTATTCACTACTTTGCGTATTCTGTCTGCTATTGCTCTTTCTGTCTGCTCTTGCGCTTTCTGTCTGCTCTTCTATCTTCTCTCATCTTCTGACGGCTACAACCTATATATCACTAATATATAATGTGTATCTTTTAACCTAGAAGAAAAGGAAAAGATAAAAGATAAAAAAGAAATCTTAATAATATCTTTTGATATGTTTTGGCTTCACGCCAACAGAAGGATCAAATGAAGAGGCTTAGGTTCAGCATTGACTGCAGCAGTGATACCTTTCATTTTGACACCTTCCTTATTATTAGCATAAGCACAACGAACGACAATGCCAATGCCGACTCAACATCCGATTCTATTCCAGTTCTGATCATCCATTCCCAGTGTCGTCGAGAAAGCGGTATATCTGCCTTGCAGGCGAAGGAGCCGAGGCGAGCCCGAGCCGCTAAGGCATGGTCTCAACGCATATGTATCGTGTACGTTCACCCTATATATCACCCGAGGAACGACACCGATTTGATGAATATAATCCAGAACAATCATAAAGCAGAGAGTATGCGAGGACTTCTTCGGAATTCGGGAATGCGATTGACTTGATTTAACGAATCGAGTTTGCGCGCCCGGCGCGGTGCACTATTAGACGTGCTTGATATTGTGACGAGAAACTCGTTAGTTGTTACCATGCCCGTTGGAAAGTTCCAACACATGCCGGCCAAAAAGACGGAGTGTGTCACGAGCATTTTACGCCTCGCACATTCTCGTTCATCCTCTCCCATCACAAGAAAAGTTTGTCCGACGTTTCGTTCGTTACAATGTTGTCTCCTTGGCCTCTCCGTTGCATTCCTTCTCTGGAACCAGTTGCACTCAGACCCTCCTCGGAACTCTCTCTCCTCTCTTGGAACGGCAACGATGGGGTGTGGTCAGTCGAGGCCTTCCACCACCTCGCCATACCGCGGCCTCGAGAAGCTGAAGCTCGACAGAGGTTACGTCAAGGCTGACAAAGACCGCAGCAGCAATAAGCCCGCTATCAGGCGCGAAGCGAAGGACAGAAAGATTGTCACTGCGGCGGGAAGTGCTGCCAAAAGATCAGGCGGAGTAGGAGGAGGAGGAGGAGGAGGAGACAATAAGGCGGTCTCGAGAGTGGTAGGCAAAGAGAGGGTGAAGAGCAAGAGTGATGGCAATGGAGGCAACGATTATGTCGTCAGTGATCAGAGAGTGAACAGCAAGAAGATCAACGGAGGTGGAGGAGATGACCTTGTGGATGGTTGGCCCAAGTGGCTTCTTGACAATGTTAATAAGGATGCTTTGGCTGGTTTGGTTCCTAAGACTGCTGATTCCTATGATAAGCTGGCTAAGGTTAGTGTTGGATGTAATCAATAGATGTACTTCAAATCTTTTAACTGTTCTTCATTGAAGATCCTCATCAGTTTGGATGATGTTTCAGTATTTTTAGCACGACTCACTGAAGTGTTAACGATATTAGCTGACATAGTAATATGCACTCGATCGCAAGCAATATCATTTTCCGCAAATATAAACATCTGCAACCAAGAAAATGACTTGATAAGTTAGTAATATCATGTCACGGTTAAGCGTTATATAAATATTACATGATGATTCTGTATCTTGATACTGTAATTTTCTTTGCCGTCACTACACTAGCACAAATTGCTTTCCTAGGAATCATTTCGGTCTAAATCTAACGGGCAGGTCGGCCATGGAACCTATAGCAATGTGTATAAAGCTCGAGACAGGGACACCGGGAAAATTGTCGCTCTCAAGAAGGTCCGCTTTGACACGACAGAGCCCGAGAGTGTCAAGTTCATGGCCAGAGAGATCATGATATTGCAGAAGCTAGACCATCCTAATGTCATCAAACTCGAAGGGATTGCCACCTCGAGGATGCAGTATAGTCTCTACTTGGTCTTCGATTTTATGCAATATGACTTGACCAGAATCATCTGCCGCCCAGGCTTGCGTCTCTCGGAACCACAGGTCATTAATTTTAGTTTTCGCACTGGACAACCATGTTACTTAGGCACTAAGCAATTGTGTCTTGTTAGAATGACTCATTGATAGTTTTGACTATGGAAATAGTTGCAGCAGCTTAATTTTTTCGTTTTTTTTTTTTTATTACAAGTACCTTATAAACTTGAGCATAACAAGTTTCATTTCTGTTGCGGCGTTCATGTACGATAACAGGTCAAGAGCTATATGCACCAGCTGCTTTCCGGTCTCCACCACTGCCACAAGAAAGGAATTCTCCACCGAGATATCAAAGCATCCAACTTGTTAATAGACAAGAGTGGCATGCTGAAGGTCGCCGACTTTGGGCTCGCTAATTTCTTCAATCCTAACGAAAAGCGTCCGCTCACGAGCCGGGTCGTCACGCTCTGGTACAGAGCTCCAGAGCTCCTATTAGGCTCCACGGATTATGGAGTCAGCATCGATCTTTGGAGTGCAGGATGCCTACTGGCTGAGATGTTCCTCAGAAGGCCATTCATGCCAGGGAAAACAGAGGTAAAACCCGGATCTAACTTAGCACAAGATTAGAAACAATTCTTCTTGCATTTTGTGTCTGAGGTATATGGGTTTGTTGTTCAGGTCGAGCAACTTCATAAAATCTTCAAACTCTGTGGCGCGCCCCCAGAAGAATACTGGAAGAGAAATAAGCTGCAGACGAGCTACCGACCACCGCAACATTATCAGGCTAGTTACCGCGAGGCTTTCAAGGATTTCACGCCCTCATCGTTCGGTCTCTTGACCAAGCTTCTCGCTCTGGACCCGGCTTATCGGGGTACTGCGGCTTCTGCTCTGAAAAATGATGTGAGCACGAGCAATTTCTCATCTGCTTCTTTTCCCATCAAAATTATCAGATTTCGGGCGCTTACTTGGTTACCAACTTTGCGATAACAATATATGTGGATGTGATGTTGAGTTATAAGCAGGTTGATGATGCTGCAGACAACGGCTTTATCAAATATTCCATTCTAGGAATCATTTTGATGACGATCTCCTCTTTGTTCTTTGTCTGACATTGCCAGAGGTCTCTGCTTGCAGTTCTTTAGTTCCAGTCCACTAGCATGCGATCTCTCAGGTCTACCTGCGCTGCAGATCGAGGAGCCTCCACCATCTCATCAAGCTAAGAACCTAAAGAGGTAAGTTCTGCGCCGATATTACAGAAGTCGTTTTCATTTGAAGAACAGAAGTAGAGCCAAAGATCGTGCCATAATGAATCTGTATCATGTCCGGGAAAACTGCAAGTGCAAATCATGCCTGTCACCGTTGATGCTACGCATCGTCTGCGCTATCCACGTCAGTACCTGAATATACGAGAGATCTAACGACTTCAGATTAAAAAGCGAACGTCTTATGCTGCATTGCCTGATAGCTCGCGCATGGCTCGAAATTCGAGAGCCCATCTATCTGCTTGTATTGTTTCACCTGACCCTTTTCCAGTTCTTAGGAAGGTATGCTTGCAAAATCATTGTCTAAACTGTATATATTTGAAGACGGACATATTCATATTTTCAAGGCGATACAGACATTCGACCGACAAGTTTTACTACCTTAACGGCAAAACAGACAATGAACGCATAGCGTATCGAGTGTCAGAGGTTTAGATTGAACGCTATACCGACATGATAGCCTACTATCAACAAATGCATTCCTAAATTCCTCAAATGCTCTTAACATGTCCTTATTAAGTTCCTTCTGTCGTGCAGGCGCAAGTCCTCTAGAGCAAAGCAACTGTCTCAAACGAACGGGAAAGCACGGGATGGAGGGGCCATTTTAGCCGTCGAAGCCAAACGGGATTCGAAATCTTCTAAACGGGATTCGGAATCTTCTAAAGAGGTATACATATTCAACTATACAATGATCTTCAAATGAGCTAACATACATGTTCCGGCCTGGAGTTTAGTCACAGAATTTCATGCTTCACTAGTTGTTTAAGAATAATAATTCTCACTGTTTATGTATGTCCTTAACATTCTTAAAGGGTAGTTTCTTTATAGGCACTTCGACAAAGAGAACTTTCTTTTTTTACAGGAGAAGATTGCAGAGACAAGCTTCAAAAGTCAAGAGGCGACGAGCAATAGCATGAGCAGCGCTTCCTTCAACCTCAAGCCGAACTTGCACGAGGACATCATACACGTCTCTCTCTCGCCAGTGCACCGACCCGTCCGTAAAGCATCATCCCCGAGGACCGAAGGCCACCCGAACGCCGCCCGGAATATCCAGAACTACAGCACCCTCTTGCAGGCCTCCATTACGGACATCATCAATCCCAAGGAAGGCAACCAGGTTTCCCACTTCCGGAGATCGCTCTCGACTGTGGATTTCCGCCACCTCGACCCCGAGAAGATGTCCAAGCTCTTTGGGGTGGAATATTAAGGATTGAGGCCACAGGAGTGTGATTCCATTCATCCTTAACTTGCTTGAAGCTTCTTTGTCAATTGATTATGCCTCTCCTTTGTGTTGTTCATTGTCCCTTTTTCCTGAGTCATAACTTGTTCTTTTTGGAGGCTACTAAAGTTGTAAAATCAATAAATCAGTCGGTCCATTCCGAAATAAAGGATTATATATGCAGTTTGTATATCCAATAAATCTGCTGGTGTATTGAGAATGATTCTACATAACATATGATTATGAACTTTGAATATCCACTAAATTTGTCTGGTGCATTGAGAATGAATCTTTATAACATAACATAAGATTAGCTCAAATGTGATTCCTAACTATCCTAGGCAAAAGCTCCTTATCCGCTAAGTTTGAACGCAAGTATCTAGCGCGATTGAGTCTTCTGAAACATAATCAGCGAGGTCATGATCTTAATTACATCAACATGCACACGAGTTTCTTTCTTTTTTCTGGTTTTTTTCACGACTTATACGTACTGGGCCGGTCCAATCAGCGCATGTGGCGGAACCTGTCCACGTCGGGACTCGACCTCTACGGACCACGTTTGGAATATGCGGATCAGTCTCGAGTCTTATCGGGGAAGACCATATGGTGTAGAAAGAACCACGCGATGCAAATAGGATGTGGAATGCGATCCACAACACGAAGCCTAGTGTTTTGTGATTCCGGGGGTCCAAATCTTGTCGGCTCGAAGATGGGTCCGACCGGGAAGGGGCCCCGGTCTGAATCTTCCTAAATGTGCGGAGATTGCTCTGGTTTCGGTCGGCAAGCGTCCCCGCGTTGTCCTTGCGTGACAAATTCATTTTCAGGGCCAAAACATCGACTCAATTCCAAGTTGGCGCACTCTCCAAAGTCAACAAGTTCTGATTGGCCAGGTGGGAGTGGAGAGAGGATGGCCCCGAAATGGAATGTTTCCGTGGACATTATAACCCATGAGTTAGCGATTTTAGGGTCAATCCAAGTTCCAGTAGGTTGAAATCGGTTTCTTAATTTTTGAAATTTAGAACTTATTACGCATTCCTTGAAACCTCGGAAATATATTGTCACGAGTTTTAGAGTCAATTTCAAGGCCTACCCAGGTTCTTACCTATATTCTTAATTGAACGATTACAGCGAATCGACATCTCTAATGACAACCATTTTACATTTATTACTACAATTCACTAACCTCATCTTATATTTAGACAAATGAAAAATAAGAAATATTAACAAAGTAAAGTCTCGGTCATGGATATAGTCAGAATTGGAAGTTTAGATTAGTGGTTCCAGTTTACATATTCATAATTGGACCTCATGGAATATTGCAAGATCAGTGAAGACATAAATAAAGAAAAACACAAAGACTTATTCTAGATTTTAAATGAAAACCTGGAATTAAACTGCTTTCCCGAGTTCTACCCTCAGACCATGCTCACCCCTAATTACTAACCCCTCTATGACCATTTTTCTTTCTCATTATCAGTAACATGTTCATAAATACGGATTATCGAGTGAATTTATAGCTTGCCTAGTGAAGATTTTGTGATATCATTGCCAACCGTTTTGAAAAACCTAAGTAGTTAGATGTTCCACGATCCTTTTCTTCTCCATAGTCGGTAACAATGTGCACAATCATAGAAAATACTGCTAATTTTTATCCCGCATATCAAAGATTTTGTGGTATCACTTACCAATCATTCCTGAAAACTCAAAATGTTAGATGAAAACGCGATTCAATATGTAAATATTCTAATATCCTCCCTTTCGCATGGCCAACTTTTCTAACCGCTTAAACTTATAGACGAATGCGTGGTTTTGTATTTCAATATTCTAACATCTAGACCCGTGACCCCAATAATTTTCAATGGAAAAAAAAAATCGATTGTTTTCTTCTTTTTTACTAATATAATATCGGTGCGTCTAATTAGCTATCCTAAGTTTACGCCATGCATATCAAAGGGTGACGATGTGATCGATCCATTGACTTAGATGCTCACAAAGAAATTCAACCCCAGTAAAGACATTATTTAATTTCCTATGGTGATAATTATTACTTAGAAGGACCCCCCCAACCCCCCCGAATGAAAAAAGATGCAATGATGTCTAAAAGAGAATCAAATGGAAAATGCTAATGTAAGCTGTTAGTGATCAGTGAAACTTAAAGTGGGCTCTATAGTGCGATTGAGCTGGCTAGATTAGCGTTAATAGGGAACGGACCCTCACCCTACATACATAGCCATCTTATTCATTTTTTTCATTTGCTAATGCTTTGACTTTTTAATTTTTTTTTTCCTATACCATATGTTCATCATGGGAAAGCATGAAAATCTAGTTACGCTAAGAAAATTGTCAAAAAAATTCTTAAAACTATTGCATTTGTGTTAATTCAATCCTAATATAAACCTTTCAATTGGACCAATTTAGTCCTACATACTTCCACATTTTGTCAATTGAGTCCGCACGATCAATTTTGGTTAGAAATTGTTGACGGATGCTAGCGGTCTTATGTGTCACAGTCGGAGCTGATGTGAACATTTATTTTTCTCTATTTCTTTTTTCTTTTTTCTCTCTCATTTTCTTTCCCTTCTCCACAGCACTGGCCGACTAGACCCACCCTCGCAGGGCCTTGCCTGGGCGAGGGCGAGGGCGAGGGCAAGGTCGAGCATCGATGAGGGCTCCCCTTGCCAGATCTGGCAATGTCTGGTGAGGCTAGCCTTGTCGGCCACTAGCAAAAAGAAAAGGAAACAAAAAAAAGAACAATTACTAAAAAATACATATTTTAGCAAAGTTGCCAGCATCCCCTTAGTAATTTTCGGCCTAAACTGGTCAGATGGATTCAATTGGTAAAATGTGAATTTTTTTGTTACTAAATTGGTCCAATTGAAAAGTTTACGACTCCATTGGCACCAATAATATATTTAGGACTTTTTTGGTACTTTTCTCAGTTGCTTATTTCTTGGGACAAAAATTAATTTTGAGCCACAATTCATGAAATTTATTGAAAAGATCTTCACATCTCAAATGTCGAATAACTTTTGATGGAGGGAGGAAACTGGCCTTTTTTATTTTATTTTTCAAAGAAAAAAAACAATTATCTATATAGTTTTATTCAGTTTGATTCTTTAACTTTTATTTTTTTCCTCGAAATAGTTGTCTGATTGAATCTTTCTATTACCTTTTTTTTTTGTAAGTAAAAAAAGAAAAAAAAAAAGAGTCCATATGTTAGAACCAATAGGTTAGATGCTTTGCAAATCTGATTTTTCTCAATGATTTTGGCTTTTTGGATGTGATGCACTTAAAGTTGGCGAGCTCGGAATGGGCTGAAATTTGGTCGGCTGCATGAAAATTGGCTGCTGATCAAAACTCACAGCTTTGCTGTTGTTGTTTTTTCGCATTTCGGAGTCGTTTTGATGGGTTTTTAGACATTTTTTGTAATTCCGATGTCGTTTTCGTAATTTTATGTTTTTTTTTATTTTAATTAGAATTAACACCGTGTATAAAAGGGTTTTTAAGATTCCTAGTGGAGGGCTTTTGACATTCTATTAATTTTGATAATTGTAATTGAGAGAATAAATATTTCCTCTGATCAATTCCAATTTTTTGTTTAGCCAATTTCTGTTGCGTTTCGGCATTGAGATGCTAAAGAAATCATTACCTAATTAGGGATATTTTGAATACCATTTGATTTGATATGTTGTTATCTTTCATAATCTGCATAATATTGTAAGGAAGTTGCTAGATTGACAGTTTGACGGTACTGTCAATTATTTTTTACTATACGGTCTTCCAATCAATGAGTGTTTTATGCAGAACACGTGATAATGGTATGCATGTCTACGATTGAGATTATACCGTTCCTGAAATACCGCCGGGGAAGCATTTTTCATATTTTAATAGCAGGTCTATATATTCAACAATGGAAAAAGCAGCCGGAGAGCAACTTGCTACAAGCTCATCTCAGTTTCAAGGCAATGAATCAAACAGTCAACTAATCTATGGACCCTTTCCCCACCCCATGTTCCACAAACCCTAGTTCCTGCAGCCCCTCTACGATGCCAGTTGACAAAGAAGGAAGGACACCGGCGCCTGCCCTTGCCCTCCATTGTAAAGGCGGGGTAAAGTCCTGGGGAGGTGCTCGGTGATGGCTTGAACGGCGCAAAACATCTTCTGAACTCACAGTTCCGGGCCTGTTTCAGCAGCGATTCCATATCCTTGACCTTCTCAGCTGGCAGAAGGAACATCGCTAAGGACGGCCTAAAACCAGCCAATCACAAATGTACGAGGAGTTTTACTAATGCAGATGACAACACGGAAGAGAACTTTAAAGTCAATTAGACAACTCATAGCAATGTTTTCTATGGAGTTCTTCATTTTTCCATGACATCCTAACATATAAGTATTTTGTGATAGTTCCCTTCAAACCGAAATTAGATATGGTAAGTGCATATTTTCATAGTTTCATCTATCTTTTATTGTAATATCAAAATCATAAGTGGCTTTCCGTGGCAAAACGCAGGCACTTACTAGTAGGTAGGACATGCATGCGTGATTCGACCGTACTTAATTTCCTGATAGACATTATTGATATGGATGATACCGATATACGAGACACGTGTCGTGACCTTATTCGAGCTAGGCCTGAGTCCTCTTTCCTTAGCTGAGCTCATTGCCAAAGCAAAAATGCATTTGGAGGCAAGTATGGAAGGTTACTTGCCCTGGACAATGATAAGATGATCTAATATGTCTATCTGCACACCCAGGACCTATCTATCGAAACTCTTCATCAACTCCTGTAGCACTACCTTTTCAATCCATTCATGTCTCCAATTTGAAGCCCCAACTAGCTGTACAATGGATCATTTTTATCATTGTATGCACAGTCTCTTTAAAGACAAGGCAGGGCCACCCTATGGATGATTATTTGGGCTTGGCCACGTGACTTTGGTACGTTAACACAGTCATTTGCCTTGTCTGAAAATGGATCTTTGCCCGAACCTTGTCTCTTAGTCCCCTTCACCATAATAAGCACCAACTCCTTTCCAAAACTTGATTGAATCAAACAAACCCTCTCAAGATCTTACAAAAGTCCTACTTCTTAAAGAAGGGTCTTGCTAATTGTAGACGGCCTTTGAAGCACTTCTTAGAAAGTATCTGTATAAGGAAAGTGTGCACTTTTCGATGTAGAGTCTTCTTGTATTATGTGTAGTCCATATGTTACAGTTCAAGATAGTCCTAATTAATAATTATACTTGACAAGTGTCGCGACAGCGCTAATTAACAAGACTTTTCGAGGTTTGTAAAATGACCGCGTCTATCCAAGCATTCAGTATGAACGCGATTTTGAGCCATTGTGGGTATTCAGTGTTCATCTAAGTATGGATACATCGAACACATAGACATATAAGGCTTGCTTGAAGATGTTCCCCGCCTATTTCTTGCTACAGATTTTGAGCCACCACAGCCATGGAAACCAAGTAAATCTTACTCAGCTGAACAGAGATGTCCACTTATGGGAGAGACAATGGTTTGTCCGATATCATTCGAAAAAGGTATGTCAAGATTAATATCCATACACCTCCTATAACCTTGCTTTAATTTGTCACTAATTGATTCCATTTGACGTTTGTATTTAAAAAATAAATATTCTCAAAACTATGTTAAAATGAAAAAAAAGGTTAATACCATGAAAAACCCCAACCTGGCACACATGTGACAAATTTATCATTATGTAGTTTTCATTGAATCGAGTTAACAGTTATACAACGAAAAATCCAAAACTGGTATACCGGTAACAAACGGATGGTAAAAGCCCCAAACTAGTATATCCACCATCTACCACTGGTCATTCAACTCAACAACTTGAAGGTAAAATTTAACAGAAACTAACAAAGAGTAAATTTGTCACAGGTATATCAGTTTATGATTTTTGGAGGACAAAAAATCAATTTAGGGTAAATGTGTCACAGATATACCAATTTATAATTTTTCGTGGTATTAGCCCAAATGAAAAACCTTGCTTCCTCCAATAAGATGAGCTTTGAGTGTTGTCTTGTCCGAAGATGTGTAAGATGCACATTTATATAGCCCTAGGCGAATTTTAACCAAAACAAATACTGATGATTCAAGTTATAAACTGCTAAGGTTTATAATGTATACACACACATATGCATGTTGTATCGACACGTTCGCCAATGAATAAACCATCATCAGCCGAAAAAAGCTCAAATGTGGGACTCTACTATCATGCACTAAACTTAAAAAATAGATAATTTCATGTCGAGTTTATAATATTGCTTCTGTACTTCAATATGAATCCAAATTATATTCAGAAAAATGCCGATGAAAAAACATATTTTTCTCGGACTTTATTCGACTGACGACATAGTGGGCATTCAAGTCTAGGATATTGATATATGTTCATTCTATTAATAGTTGTTATCTACAAACTTGTGTTGTTAACATCTGTTTTTCGCTAATGGTGGATCGAATAAGTACGATTCTAACTTCTAAATTGTCGTGATTATTGAGTCCATTATACAAAAATAGACTTTTCAAGAGGAGCCTATAAATTCAAACAGTAACCCAAGAGGATCCAATATCTGCTTTGTTCATCGGAAGAAGACATTTGCAGTGGATAACATGATAGGACTATTTTAGAAACAGTTCATGGAGACCCCTCCATAGAGAATCGATAGCATGATTGCATTTCCATTTCATTTTCCTAGTTCTGGACTTATATTGGGAGTCATCTTCAAAACCCTAGGGCTACCATCTTCATGCAGGACACAGGAGGAGACATCGATGGTGACTTCACGTAGAGAATTATTACTAGGAAGTGTTTCTCTATCACTGTCATGGTGCAACTCATCCCCATGGCAAGTACAGCTCTATGCCTATATAAAGAGAAAGATTGCAATGGAAACAAGCAAGAAGTGACATGAAAAGAAGCGTGACTGCAAGGGAAGATGGCTGATAATAATAAGCTCTCATGGAAGAGACTCGTTTTTGTGGCATTTTGCTTCCTCTGCTTCATCTCCATCACTGCTCAGGGTAATTATACTTTCTGCGCATCTCTTTCTATGTATATTTTCTCTAAATTCTCAATGCATCTTTCAGAATTTTTACGAAAAAAGTTATTGTGGTCCATGTTTAAGCTGATCAGCTTAAGGGTGTGACGCGGTTTTATGGTGGATATATATAAAAGAATGATATTCCTTTTGCGATATCGACCATTGTTATGACACCTGATGTGTCTTAAATAAAGTAATCTAGGATCGATTGAAAAAAAAAATCCTATTTAAAGCTTTGAAGAAGTGCATATGCAAAAGTGTAGTGTTTGAAATGAGAAGGTATATATCAGCAATCAGCATTCGTATCTACCATTTACATAACTTCTATGATGATTTGAGTAGATGTCGATCATTCGTTTATTGATTGCAGGACGAAGTCTGCATGCTATTGCTGTGGAAAATGTTGATGTGCAAGTTCACAACGATCCAAATACACCAAAAGAAGGAACAATAGAACCTGAAGATGACTTTTCATCCATGGATTACACGCCGGCGAGGAGGAAGACTCCGATCCATAATTGAATTTGCGAATTATCTGTCATCACCACAAGCAAATCTAGTTGACTAATTTGGGTGTATATGTACTTGGTCCTATATATGTTCATGGGCAACGTCTGTATATGCAAGAGCAAAAGTTTATAAGGATGGAAACCAGGTGATTTCTCTGCTACATGTATAGTATACATAGTTTCTACTAATTCAGCGTCAACTAAACGTTTTTAGATTATTGTAGAAGAGCTGACAGTAAACATAGTACTAATCAGACAAATGCATCATGAACTCAATGGTGAATATAAAGCATGTCAAGTCAATCAGCTTTTCGGTTTCGATTCTTTGAGGTCTTGCAGGCATCAAAATTGATTACTTGTCGGGTTTTTTATTCGTGAAAGACGCTGATGGATAATAAATCCATAGTATTGGATGAAAATACGGAGCTAAATGTACTTTGTTTGTTCCGCTGTCTCAAGTTTCTCTTTTCTGTATTGGATAGAGGGGTTTGGTTTCAGCTTCTGCTATTAATTATACAACCTATCTACGGGTGAGGTTCCCCGTTTGGTCCGCTACCTTCTCGGGCCGTCCAATGGAACTTCTCCCTCCCTCCCTATAGACATCAGATCATTTGTCAAGTGTCTGCTTCACAGGTTTTAGGTGGCGGAAGTTCTCCTTGCTTTGGAGTACTTGCATATGCTTGGGATCATTTACAAAGACCACAAACTAGAGAATTTTAGTTGGGGAACATTGACACAACTCGAGCCTTGAGCCAATATATATACCTCTGAAACCGGGAATTGGATTGACCATAACTGATTCCAATTTTATGGAATCGGTAACCCGGACTAGAGCCCCAGGAACCAAACCCAACTGGCCAATTCGGTTCGGGGCGGGCGGTCCATAATGCTCAACCCTGGACCTATCTGTTCATGGTGAGCTATAGGAGTGGTGGAATTGTCTCGAAGAAAGGTTTCGAGTTAAGGTCGATGTGCACACACCATATTTATTTAGCTGTTGATGATGCAAGAAAGGAGCAGAAGAAATACTCCATTGGAACTTATAGTATAGGCAAACACTGGTTGTTTGTTTGTCCTTCATTTAAAGCTGATTATGAAGTTGATCGTACGATTTAAATCGCGATTTTAACAACCTTGACTTGAACCTAGAAAGTCTAAAAAGGTCGGAATGGAAGTTGATCGTACTTCGGTTTCCCTATAATGAGCAACCCAGCCAACGATGACTGAAACTATAATCAACTGAAAGAATCATATAATCACCGACCCAAGATGTCCCCCGAGCACGAAAACAAAAATGGGTCTCAAGGATACTCTTTCATCACACCGATATTGCTCGCGGGGTTGCATTATCTGCTCTGCTGAAATCCCCATATCCTTAGAAGATAACAAATAAAAATCTTTTGATACTTTTCTGTCTGAGCAGAGCATGCCCTTGAATCTTCACCATGCCAAGGAGTCTGCAATCATACGAAATCACCCGTGTCTAGGTTGCTAAAGCTTCCTTCATGTGAGAAATGCATTGTCGGATCACTCTTCATTTCTCAAATATGCATTTGAAATTAAAGCCTCAGTCTCTCCGACCATGGAACTTCAACCATTCCAGGCAACTACATCTTACGACATGTACATCTCAGCCCTATCCCAATCTCTCGTAAAAGAGCAAGCTAGCCTCGGCAGCAAGAACGTCACTTTCTGAAACATTGTACACCTCTGAATCTGAAATGTAAAACCATTGTTCTGAGGCAGTTTCCAAGCGTGGCTGATTTTCCCCCTCGGGCGGCTCGGTTCTTACCCTTCTGTAAACTGTAT
Organism: Rhodomyrtus psidioides; assembly: GCA_021437785.1. Classification (NCBI taxonomy): domain Eukaryota; kingdom Viridiplantae; phylum Streptophyta; class Magnoliopsida; order Myrtales; family Myrtaceae; genus Rhodomyrtus; species Rhodomyrtus psidioides. The sequence continues at coordinate 3,520,308 of JAILYB010000073.1, forward strand.
AGTGGCCACTTCCCGTTCTTCCAAAATGTTCCACCACTGAAACAAGACAGTAGCAATGACTTTTTGAAGCTTGGGGCATCGCATCCTACACTCCAAGGGAGAGAACCAGGAAAGTTTAAGAAAAACGCGCAATTGGAGAATACCAAGCTGAAGAATTTCTAGCTAACTTGTGAGAAATCAGTTGCTCAACAAAAAACATAGAACGCTCTTTGCATTTAACAGGAGGCACATTGAGACTAGGGACGAAGATCCAAGACAGAAATGAAGCAAAGTAGATATGAGCACGGACACTCCTCTGGAGAGATTTTTTGCGTGTCGGACACGCCGCCGTGTCCAACACTCTCCGGACACGCTCGCCACTAAGTTCTGGATTGGTGAGGCCATGTCCTCAGTTCGCGTTATTAGTTTGCCTCGGGTACTTAGCTCGCCTCCTGTCAGTCCTCGCGATTGTCTCCCTCGCTAACATTTTCTAGTTTTTAACTAACATTTTTTATCAACATTTTTCTGGAATATGTCATGATCTTATGAGTTTGAAGCTACTATCTAGGGTCACCGAGCAATTTTACCGCAAAACAATCATATATGAATGCCAAATATGAAATAGCTATGACATTTAGACATATTGTGATGCTTGGAGTTCATAAAAATGATAATTTATTATGTATATATAGAAATATACATTTAATTATAACGTGTCCCAACGTGTCGAAATTCTCTATTTTTTGAAAAATCACGTGTCTGCATGTCGTGTCATGTCGTATCGTCTCTCGTGTCGTGTCGGTGCTACATAGGATATGAGCCTGCCAAGCAATATTTGCCAAAAAGAGACACATGAACCAACTCTTATCGTATAAATGGTCAGTTTAGTTTATTTTTTCTTTTTTTGGTCCTAATAATGCGATTCTATAATTGTTAGTCACTACAGCTAATTCAGTAGCACATCAGGTATGGATTCGACTAACCTTGCCATGGGATTCCATGCATTCATCATTACACGAGTTACTAGAGCTGGGTCCATCCTCTACCACCACCTCTTCTTTGAAGGGTTTCTGCTGCACAACAGACCCAAAGTCATAGTCTAATAACCCTCTTAACCGGATGCTATGACTTTCTGAATCAACATGCGTGTTAGACTGCATGGAAAGTGGCCTTATTTGCTGACTATTAAGGTTCCCTTGCCCAGCAGGAACACTTCCTTTCCTGATTTGCATCCCCAACCTATTTGTCGTGTAAGGAGAGAGGTCCAGAACCAAGGGAAACGAAATGTGGCCCTACAATCATCAATAATGTTATTGCACAGTGAGAATAGCAAACACTGGACCACAGCACTGGAAGTTCCAAAACAGAACACGAATAAAAGGTCACAAGAAGACAATCATGTTTTATCTACCCCCATTCTGCTTTGAGCTGGAAAGGGGACACCAAGGGAAATCGTTTGATTAACATGCTTGGGAGCGGACAAAATGACTAATAAAGATCCAGCGCCAGACAGCACACTGGCAGGACTTCATCAAGTAATAAAGATAAGTGCCGAACATATCCCTATAAATTTTGTCAACGCAAAATTGCCAGTGAAACCTCAAGGAAGAATCCTCGAGTACCTGAAGTTTTAGAGGCTCTCCAAATTCATTCACTGAAGCCCGTTGCAACTGAATGCACAAAATCTGCAGGCGGAAAGCACACAAATTTAGCCCTCAGATAGTTAAAAAGCTCTTGCTAACAAATGTTTCCGACACACTTGTTAAACATAAATGACTTGGAATAATGCAATCTTCAAAAGATTGTATCTCTTAATACAAGGATAATGACTCAATGAGTGCGTGAGAAATTCCAAACTTCCCTAACTTGGTTACTTGAACAAAACCTCTGGGGACTGGTTAACAAAATCCACATGAAAATTGTTTTTACCTCATATGATAGCAGGGGAGAAAAGGAGAAGCTCTACATAAGAAAGGCTATGGACTATTTGGACGACTTCTAATTTCTAAAACTCTTTTATTTTCCTTAAAATTTTACAATTTCAGATTTGGTTTATTTTTACAATACAGCATAGAGTAGCATGCACGTTTTCCCAATAGGGAACTTCTACCGGTTCATTAAGGCTGGCAAACAATGGGAGACCTGCTTCAAGCTATGCCCTCATTAAAATTTAAGAAAGTGGGTATGCATGTTGACCTCATCCTTCTACAGTTCTGTTATTCATCATTCCAACATGTCAAAAGAGAAGCTTTGAATCGTCTAACATCAACATCAACATCAACAATACATTTATCTCAAATTAGTTGGGGTCGGCGGTTGATGAACCCCAAAGATTCATAAAAATAAAGCAAAATCAATTGAGAGAAAATAGAAAAATATGTAACAATAAATAAACACACGCACACACGTGCACACACACTACCCCTCCACAATACTAATAGTTTTCTTCCACTTCGTCCTAAGACAAACCGTACGTCAATCTATTTCCTCCTCCCTTAAATCTTGTTTTACTACTTTCCCCCAAGTAAGTTTCGACCGATCTCTTTCTTTCTTCGTGGTATACTCTCGATAGCAAACTTTTGTTCGTACCGGGGCATTTAGAGGCTTTCGGAAAATATACCCAAACCATCTCAATCTATGTTCTCTAATCTTTTCTACCATCAGTTCTACTCCAACTTTTCGTCGAATATCTTCATTCCTTATCTTATCGATCCTTATATGACCACACATCCACCTTAACGTCCTCATTTCCGCTACTCTCATTTTATGCTTATGTTTCCTCTGTGCTGGCCAACATTCAGCTCCGTATAGCATGGCAGATTTTACTGCTGTTCTATAAAATTTTCCTTTTAACCTAAGAGGAATTTTGCAATCACACAAAAGTCCTGATGCACTGCGCCATTTCATCCAACCTGCTTTGATTCTATGGCTTACATCCTCATCAATCTCTCCATCCTTTTGCAATATTGATCCCAAATATCTAAAAATGTCTTTCTTGGGTACCTCCTGCCCGAGCATATTTACGGCTTCTTGATCCTCTCTCCCTGCCATGTCGAACTCACACTTCAAGTATTCCGTCTTACTTCGACTTAACGTAAATCCTTTAGACTCCAACGTACTTCTCCATAATTCTAATTTAGCGTTAACCCCAGTCCTGATCTCTTCAATAAGCACAATATCGTCTGCAAATAGTATACACCACGGCACCTCATCTTGAATATCTTTTGTTAGCTCATCCATAACTAGAGCAAAAAGAAAATGACTCAAAGCAGAACCTTAGTGTAAGCCTACTGTGATTGGAAAATAACTTGATGTGTCATTACTAGCCTTCACACATGTAGTAACACCGCTATACATATCCTTGATTGCCTCTACATACTTTGAAGGTGCTTTTTTCTTCTCAAGGACCCACCACAGAACTTTTCTTGGAACCCTATCATACGCCTTCTCGAGATCAATAAACACCATATGAAGGTCTTTCTTTCTTTCTCGATATCTCTCCATCAATTGTCGTATTAAGAAAATAGCCTGCATGGTGGATTTTCCTGGCATAAATCCAAATTGATTGACAGAAACCTTGGTCTCTATTTTCAAATGATGCTCAATAACTCTCTCCCACAACTTCATTATATGGCTCATAAGTTTAATGCCTCTATAGTTAGAACAATTCTGAATATCCCCCTTGTTCTTACAGATAGGCACAAGTATATTCTCCCTCCATTCATCAAGCATCCTATTACTTTGGAAGATCTTGTTAAAAAGGCTAGTCAACCAACTTATTGCTACATCCCCTAAGCATCTCCACACTTCAATAGGAACACCATCGAGTCCCAAGGCTTTACTAGTCTTCATCTTTTTTAATGCCTCCCTAACTTCCCGTGCTTTGACTCAATGCACAAACCTTATGTTTAAATCATCAAAAGCATCTTCCAAATCCACCTCACTTTTATCGCTCTCCCCATTAAAAAGTTTGTTAAAATAACTCATCCACCTGCCCTTAACTTCTTCATCTCTTACCAAAAGTGTTTGATTTTCATCCTTGATATATCTAACAATTAAAATGAAATGTCTTAACACTTAAAAGAGTCAAAAGTGTATTAAATTTCGCCTTTCGTATGCTCGATTTAAATCCATAAATTCAAAACAAATATTCGGAGTAAAGTTCCGGAAATTCACAATATAATCTCCAAGAATATCCACTTACACAAAAAATATGATGCTATACTTGACTTTATAATTGCTTCTACAAGCATGAGCCACGTTTACCATAAAGAATGCATAAGCCAATTCCATTTCTGAGAATGAATCATGACTTTAGAATTCATGAAATTCAACATCCTGTGTAAGTGCTGCTGTACCCACAAGAACATGCACTATGTATAAAAAAAGCGAATCCAATCAGAGAGAAGCTTAAAAAGAGACTTCAGGAATCTAATTCAACCATCAAAAGAGATCATGACTTCATCTACATCAAGCTGAGCAAAGACTTAGTAGTACCTCCGGTGGGCGAGCGATAGTTGACTGCTTGATAGTAAGCGAAAAATCGTTCGACCAAGGTGGCATCTCGAGATTGAACTGATTTTGGCAGTCACAGAAATCTCCACCGCTGCATGACTTAAGTTTCATTATATCCATCTGGGGAAAAAGGCATAAAAGCAACATTGATCTATATAAGCACTAAGTAACTTCACATTATTTCTAAAAAGTCTTCACACCACATGGAGAGACGGATAGCGCGTAACATCCCAAACGACAATTAGGGAACATGAGAATGTAAAACATGCGCAAATTCAGGTATATAATTTGCCCCAAGCAGTTGAGACAGACAGAAATAACCACTATGTCTTACCTCACTTGCTCTAACCAACGATAAGTACTTCGCTGCAGCAATGTGCCAACATTGACTACAATGGTAATTGGCAACTCTCTCAGCAGCAACAAACTGCTTTAAGCAATCTCGCAATGTACAACCTCCTATCTATTCCAAACGAATAAATCCTATGGTGAAAACAAAATGACAAGGAATTCAAAGTATATCTAGGTAGATCCTTAGTGAACTTACAATGGTTGAGCCATTACACAGCACAGGAGAAATTAGCAAAGTTTGGAAAAATTCAAAATTCAGTGAAATCTGCAAGAACAAGAAAAACCCATTATTCAGCAGATGAATAAGTAGATCACTACAAGTCTACAACCTTTATGTCCAAACCTGAACAACAACATACAGTCAGTCCCAAGGTCAGAGTCATAACGGGCATCCAATAAAATGACAAAAGTGTCTAGTCAAAGACTTTCAGAACAAATATCCTTGCGAAGGCCATATGAACCTGAGATGAACAACTTTGACATGTTAAAAAGCAACGAATTATCCCATCAAAAGGCCCAAGGAAGTGCTTCTGCCATCTTTGCTGTTCACTTTGGTTGTCTCTACTCTTTGAAGAAAGAACCCTACTGGTAGTATCAGAAACAACGGCTAGAGGACTTCGAACTGGAACGTACCACTCTGAAAATTCCTCCCTTAAGGAGGAGAGAAGATGGAGGAGTGCTTCTGCTGCATCCTAATCACCAAACAAGGAGACTACGCTAAAAGTCGAAAAATCTTAAAGTCATCAAATAAAGCAATTTAAGATATATAACAGCACCTGCTGGCTTGTCAAATTGAAATTGGGTATATAGTGGGCCATCTCAAGCATCACTCTCCGTGGGCTTAAGACTACCCTCCTATCACCAGAAATGCATAGGTCTGCAGAAATGAAATGTATCAGTTCTTGATAACTAAGCAAAGAGCAAAGAAAGAAACTTTGCAATGACCAATAAGATGCTTATACAGTCTAATAGACGCTTGAATTTTTTCAATGGCTCGAGGACAAGAAATTCTTTCCACTTTTGTTCGGTTTGTTCTTTCAGATTTGGGATAATAAAATATACGATACACGTTTAATCAAGCTATAAATGTGATACTGCTGCATCTCCATTCAGCATTGCGAAATTCTAGCCAACCATAGGATGAAAGAGGAAACTCGCTACTCAACTTGCAACTTCCAATTAGTTTCCACCATCAACCAATTTCAAGATTAGCAGAAATATATCGTCTCTTAAGTTGCAATCTCAAACTTTGAGTCTCCGTTAAACTTGGAAGTGTTACCTTGGAATAGATCGTCCAATGCAAGGGTCAGTGGCATCATTTCTGCCCTCTCTTCCGCGCCTGTCATTTCACATTCATCCAAGAACTTGTGGACAAAAGGTTGGAAGCACGAACAACTGGCCAGAGCCTGCAAAAGTCTCCATCTTCTTTAGCCAAACAAAATCAAACCCATCAATCAGACAACCACCTTAGCTCAGGGACATGAATATCCTCATTCACACCGAAGCTCCCAAACACGCTAATCAAGATTATCTTTTTGATCAAGATCTTACTTCAACGTTCCACCACAAGCTCCTTTAAACCAGAGAGCTTTGGCAAAGGTGAAGACACAACAAAGAAAGGGCAAAAAAAAAACAAGAAAACTCAGTCACCAAGCTTGATTACCACGGGCAAGAAGTCTCAGTACCTGCAAGACTACATTGAGGAAACAGTTGTTGCCGAGATTTTGCAAACCGGGAACAGAGTATCTCGCTTCAAGATGATTCCTTCTCTGGAATAACGACGATAGGCCGCCGAAGGACCCTACTACGCCATCTCTTTTCAAGGCGAAGACGAAACCAGCAACACCCACAAGACCAACGAGGGAGAGATTGAGCCTAGAAGCAGAAACCCACTTCATGTGCGAAGCAGAAGAGCGCTACTGCTGCTCAAGTTCGTGTCTCCGAGCAGCAACACCTTCGCCGCTCGCCAAGCTCGTCTGCGGAATCACCGTACGTCTCCCTCCTCCGGTACAAAACCCGCCATTAGGCGGGCCTAGATTAGGCTCTGGCCGGGCCCACAGGAAGCATTAGCAGAGCGCAGCCCAGGCCCTCTCAGGCTTTAGGACTGAAACGTTTTGTCTGAATGAGACTGTGGCCCGGAAAAGCAAAATAGTCGTGGTTAAAAAACTGAAAAAAAAAAATTAAACAGAAAATTGATCGGGGATCATACTAGGAGCCTCTTTGGTAATAATTCTGTTCTCAAGAATAATTTTCAAGCAGAAATAATTTTTTTTCTAATTTTATTACAGGAACAGAGAAATAGATTTTTGTTACTTCATGTTTCTATTCAAAAACCGTTCTTGAGATTATTTTTCTGAAGTTACCAAATAATTTTTTTTCCTTTTTTTTTTCGAAAATGAAACAGCGGAAATGGGAGAAACAGAAGTGTTATCAAACATGCACTAGGTGAGCAATGACCAAATGAGTATACTTCTTTCTTCAAATCTTTGTTCTTTGGTCTCTAGAGGACTCCCATGCATCCCAATTTATAGCTCGAGAGCGGTCCACTTCAGGCCCAATACTAATAATTATTTCTTGCAAAATGAGAAAAGCTATTGATGTGTTTTGTTGAAGAAATTCAAGAAGACGTTAAATTTTTTTTCCGTATAATTTAGAGGCACGGACGTGAAGGGTCAACTATTTGGAGGCTCATGGAATGCTCTACAAGTCGAGTTTTTTTCCGATTTAATACAAAAATATATATATTTACAAAATTAGGTTAGAAAAAAAAAATTACCGATTTAGGTCTCGCGCGCTGGTAAGAGGAGCGCGCGAGACCCGCGCGCTGGTAAAACCAGCGCGCCAGCACTTGCGCGCTGGTTAGTGCTGGCATAAGCAAGCAAACCTTATTCCATGGTATTTACATGAGAATCCTCTTTCTTATTCTTAAGCAAGCCCCCGAGAGGGCTTAGTTGATCCATGATTTATGTTTCATCTTTCGTTTCTTTTTTGTTTGTTTCGAGAAATAGATCGCTCAATTCCGATTCTTTCTTTTTCTATTGATTCTTTTCCGATCGAGATATATGGATCCACGGATCTATGTGTCTATATAGATCCTCTGTTCATGGATTAACGAAAAATGCGCAAAAGCTCTATTTGCCTCTGCCATTCTATGGCAGTCGTGACTTTCTTTTTTGCCTCTTTCTCTTTATTGCCTGAGCCCGGGCTTCAAAGTCAGAGCCTTCCCTACTTCACCCATTCATTGCCATCAACCGGCTGTTCGAGCTCATCAATCAAGACGGCGGGGAACTTAGATGATTCATCTTAGTATGCCGGGTATGTCGTTGCCCAAGGTCCTTTCTAAGAGATCAATCTAAGGGTAGAAAAAGAAGAGAATTAGCAAGCTTTTGCTTGCTTTTTTTTTTTAAACAAATTTTTTATTGTAACAAAAAATTTATATTTATTATTAATTTTCGACGATTTTTATTAGCGACGAATTTTACGACGAAGTGTCGTTGGAAATGTACGCTATATATTTTGCGACGAAATTTGCAATAAATTGGATGTCTTGTTGCAAATTGGTGAGGAATTTTTTTTTCGCTAATTTCCTGTACCTAAAATCCTTTTTTTATGCTTTTCAATTATTTTATATTTTTAGACAAAAAATTATTTTTTTTTGTATTTGTCCCCAGTATGCAATGAACATATCGCAAATTTCGTCCTGCGACACGTTTATATTTTGCGACAAACTCACACGTTTGTCGTTGAAAATGTACACTTTATATTTTGCGACAAACGTGTCTCATGAGTTCGTCGCAAAATATAAACGTGTCGCGCGACAAACGTACCGCAAATTTCGTCGTGCGACACGTTTATCTTTTGCGACAAACTCATGCGACACGTTTGTCGCATGATATAAAGCGTACATTTCCAAAGACACGTTAGACGTCACCGTGAAACACACTAAGCTATATATTTTGCGACAAACATGTCGCAAATTTCGTCCTGCGACACGTTTGTATTTTGCGACAAACTCACACGTTTGTCGTTGAAAATGTACGCTTTATATTTTACGACATGTTTATATTTGAGTTTGTCGCAAAATATAAACGTGTCGCACGACGAAATTTGCGGTACGTTTGTTGCAAAAATATAGCTTAGAAATTCATCGCATACTGGGGACAAATACAAAAAAAATAATTTTTTGTCTAAAAATATAAAATAATTGAAAAGCATAAAAAAAAGGATTTTAGGTACGGAAAATTAGCCGAAAAAAATTCCTTGCTAATTTGCAACAAAACTTCCAATTTATTGCAAATTTCGTCGCAAAATATATAGCGTACATTTCCAACGACACTTCGTCATAAAATTCGTAGCTAATAAAAATCGTCGAAAATTAATAATAAATATAAATTTTTTGTTACAATAAAAAATTTGTTTAAAAAATAAAAAATAAAAAAGCAAGCTTTTGCTTGCTTATGCCAGCACTTGCGCGCTGATATAACCAGCGCGCAAGACCGAAATCAGTAAATATTTTTTTTTCTAACCTAATTTTGTAAATATATATTTTTTTTGTATTAAATCGGAAAAAAACCCCTACAAGTCTCATGAATTTGTTAAGTTTAGATTGTTTTTTCTACCTTTACCAGTACAAGTGGATTGATCTGGAACAGTTTGCATCCTTTTTTGTGAAATTCGAACTGGTGACTACTTCCAGTTTCCGATCTAAAAGTCCCTAAAAAAAACTCAGGCCAACTGTTGATAAGTCATATACAATAGAGAGAATAATATTGCCACCTAGGTTGCGGCGGCCTCGCCCCAACTAGGGCATCGTTGAGGCAGTCGAGAACGGCGGTCCACCGCGAGCCGATGGGGGGGAGAGAGAGAGAAAGACAGAGAGAGAGAGAGAGAGAGGGAGGATGAGGAAAAGGTGGCATTGTCGATAGCTATTTCGCACAGTGCGATGATTTTATGTGGCTGAGTAAGAACTTAAAGGAGACACTGATTCATGGGGATGATAATACCATGGAGGCCAAATTCGTTCATATATCACCGCGGATTTACTCTTAAAGACATATGTTGCGCATTCAGAAATTGGCGAGAGACCTTGACAGTTATGAATAATGCTTGGCATTGTAATTAAAACTAGATTTACAAACAAATATAAAAGGCCAATTCTGAAATTTGCAAACGAGTGCATGTACAAGTTACAACTTACAACCATTGAACAAAGAGCGAACAAGACGAATAAGCAGGAGATTTGAGGGTGTTCAAAACTGTCCAGGCAAGGAAATACAATGGCCTGAATCAGACCGAGTTGGGAAAGCAAATGATCCTGCTTGTGGAACTGAAGATGAAGAAGAAGGCGGTGACGGCAACAAACTAGAACACGCAGGATCAGGAGACAACCAAGAGCCCCATTCGTCGAATCCGTTATCCTGACCCGAGACCAACTGAGGCTCCGTGTTCGCCGGAACGGACAAAAGGGTCTTTCCGGCACCCGAAACCGCCATCTGGGTCGCGGGAGGATTGGCCAGAGGCAGGCGAGCGATGACGTTCTCCGGGAAGTTTAGCTTGGCCTTGTTGCCTCGGAACTTCAAGGCCGAGACGTCGTACGCTCGGGCCGCCGCTTCGGCCGTCTCAAACGTGCCTAGCCAAACCCTCGCAGCCTTGACCGGGTCTCGGATCTCGGCTGCCCACTTCCCCCATGGCCTCTGTCTGACTCCTCTGTATTTTCTTCTCGGTTGGGGTTCGTCCTTGGACATGGACATCATAGTTGTGCTGTTGCTGTACTCATACGTTGGAGTTGCGTGGTTCGTTGTGTTCACGCTAGGACCTTCCACGATGCCTGTAGCAAAGAATTGGAAAGGAAAAGTACAGGAAAAGTATGAAAAGATTCCCACCACAAAACATGTTGCACCACCGTCGCGATATCACTCTCGCAGTTACCTCTCGCAGCAGTGACCGATGATCCTCTTCCAGGGGGTCTCCAAAGCGCCTTGACCGATGGCGGCTCGGTCGACGAATCTCCATGGCCTCTCTCCAGTCCCAGCACTTCTCTGGAGGGAAAAGACCACGATCCCTCGGTATCGCCGGGAACTTCTCCGGCCACCACGCGCGTCAAAGCCTGGACCATGACGGACATCTCTCTCCCCCTGTCCGGCCCGGGATAGAAGACCGGCGCTTTGTCGCTTGGGTTTGCCACCTTCCGCTCCAACATGACTCGGTGCCTACTGCAGCAAACTCAATGGACGAGAGCTCGAAAAGAAGGACCGCATAAATAAAGGTCCGAGAACTAGTGAGGGAAGGACAATGTAAACGCCGCCTTTCGACTTCACCTCTGGATCTCGTCGATGGATAAACATTGGAACGGGAGTCGACAAGGTCGGTCTAGGGAAGAAAGCAGAACAGAAAAGTGTTTGTATCAGAGTCAAAAAAAGCATGGTGTGAACGTCTCGCGTTCATAGCGAGTATCTTGTTCTTGAAGTTATCCACCTGTTTTGCCCGTCGACGTCGGTACAGAGGGTGGCGGAAATGTCAGAATTAGAATCTCGTGGTTAGTTTAATGTCTTAATGCCAGCATTATCTGTTTTCGTGGGGAGTAAAGCTCAGCTATGAAGATTTTCTAATCATGGGTTTCCACGGGTTTTGTTACTATAATCACGTTCTTCTTTGCGGGGTTGGAATCTGAAGTTTTCACACTCTTTGGTTCGTAGGTTTATCTGTTTTTTCTTTTCTTTTCTTTTTTTGGGGGAGCAGTCGGCGGACGACACCGACAAGACTGCGTGTTTGGATAACGAAAGCGAGAGCAAGGAAATCCAGGACCGACATATAACAAAACAAAAATGAAAATATCGGATGGAAGTCCTAAAATTTGTTACTAAAATGTGATTGAGTCCTAAAAATTCAGAAAGTGCAATCAAGTCCTAAAACTTGACAAACCGGTACAATCGAGTATTTCCATCAACTTGGCTCAATTCGGCTAACGAAAAATGCAGACGTGGCATTTTTTTTTATTGCTTTTTCTCTTCTATGTGGCGTTGACGTAGCTAAAACAAAAAGATAAGTCCAAAACCAAAACGACGTCGTTTTGGTCTAAATTTGACTTTTAACATAAATATTAATTAAATTAACTCAAAAAGTAAATTAAATTGAACAAAAGGAGGCAATAGTAGCAAGGGCCCTCACTGTCGCTACCAACCCTACCAACCCCCCCCCCAAAAAAAAAAAAAACCATCGTTGGGGTCGACAATGATAGGGTGAGAGTCGGCCGAGGTCATTGGGCATCGACTGTTGGCTGGCGATATTGGCCAATGGTAGGCGAGGGTCGCAGCCCTCCCCCACTTTAGGCGAGGGTGGTCGTCAGTCCTTGCCCATATTGGGAGAAGGTTCACCCAACCCCACCCACCACAACCAGCAACGTCCCTCACTTCTGTTGGCCAGGGTCACTAGCTATTGGCTAGTGCCCGACTACCCTGATCGACTTTCACCCCACTATCGCCTAAAGGGCCGGCGATGGTGGGGGGCAGCGGCAGTTAAGGCTAACTGGGGAACCTCACTATTGTTGCTTCTTTTTCTTTTTAAATTTAGTTTATTTTTAATTTAATTTAATTTAATTTAATTAATTTTTGTGTTAAAAATTAAAGTTGGGCCAAAACGACGTCATTTGGGACTTTTCTTTCTTGCTTCGGCCACGTCAATACTAGGTAAGAGAGAAAAGGTAATAAAAAAATGTCATGTTAGCATTTTTAATTAGCCGAATTAGATGAAGCTAACGGAAGTATATGATTGCACCAATTTGTCAAGTTCTAAGACTCAACTATATTTTGGTGACAAGTTTTAGGAGTTCTAGTCATCATATTAAAAAAAAAAAATAAAAGAGGAAGAAGGAGAGAAGCAAAATCTAAGGCTTTGTCGTTTAGTTGTCTACTTGGGCCCTCAAGATTGGTGCTTGAAGCGGTGACCCTCGGACGCTCCGAGGACGCGGTTTACAGGCTCGCGGTTTGACCACGTCCCCAACGTCAGCCCGGTGTCATTGGATTTAGTAATCCAACCTTAGTTTCGCTCTTTCTAAAGCGGTCAATCGGTCTTAAGGTTCTAACGCTGAGATAATAAATCGGAGCTCTCCGAATCGGATCGAATCGGACTGGCTGATTTGATCTGGTTCTCAACAACTCCTAGTTCTCGATTTTCATAGAATTGAAATCGGTTACGGTTGATTCGGTTTTTCGATTCTAGGAGGAATCGAATCGCCCATTTCGAGTTATTTTTTTCTAAAAGAAATTTCCTGATGTAAATATAAACCTAAACTTAAGATGCTTAGTATGACTTCTAAGTTTGGCGATAACGTGATGCAATTAACAAACGGCCATGACGTACTTACCATTACTCAAATCAAGCCGTCCAAATGAAAATAGACGTTCTGATTTGAGAGATGACTGCAATTCAAACCCCAAAAAATGCTCGCTTACCCCTCAACAAATGATGTAGCTCATTTTTGGCCGTTTATTATTTATTTTTTAGATAGCCTGATTTGAGTAACTATAAATATGTGATAAAACTCCAGTGTTAGCGTCAGGTGATCCGGATCCAAAAAATAAAAGCAAAATCTAAGGCTTTTGTCGTGTAGCAGCTGTAGCTGTCCACTTGGGCTCTCAAGCTTGGTGCTTGAAGCGGTGGCACTCGGACGCTCCGAGGAGAGGGTCAAAAACAGGTGATGGTCAACGCTCGGAGGGACACGGTTTACAGGCTCGCGGTTTGACCACATCCCCCAACGTCAGCTCGGTGTCATTGGATTTAGTAGCCATTATATTGCCTGACTAATCCAACCTTAGTCTCAATCTTTCCAAAACGGTCAATCGGTCTTAAGTTCTAACGCTCGGATAATGGACCGACTGAATCGGAACTGTCCGAATCAAATCAGATCGGACCGGCTGGTTTGATCCAGTTCCCAATGGCTCCTAGTTCTCGATTTCATAGAATTGGAATCGATTACGGTTGATTCGATTCTAGAACGAATCAAACCGCTCGGATCGGGTTATTTTTTTCTATGACTTTTAGATTCAATGATAACGTGATACAATTAACGAGAGGATACGATGGGCTTATTCAACTTTTCAAGTGCCCACTTGGAGAGAGATTAATAAATTAGATTTGCAGTTACGCAAATTATCGGTTCGATGCCAATACTAGATAAATTTTAATGATTCATGACAATCGGCAATTAATCAAAGATCCTTTTGGATTGGATGAGAACAAAATCACCACCTAATCGAATTGCGACAAACTGGGATAATGAAATTAACAAGATCAGATATCACTGGTCCACTTTTTGAGCCATCTAAGAGAAAGTTGTCTCGCGCTCCTAAGTATTCTCTACCGACCGACCGTGTTTGTTTCGGGTTCGAGTGGGGATGGATATACCTTTTGTTAAAGGCTTGAAAGTTGCAAAACCAATCTATTTCATACTCCATGCAAACATAAGATATACACGTTGAAGTTCAACAACCCACATCGGTATTTTAAAACTGTACAGATAACTTGTCATTCAGATTAAAGCCAAAGCTATTTCGGTTCGAACTGAGCATGGAAGCTGTGTGCTCCATCCACCATGGCAATGGCAGGCCCAGAAAGCACTGCATCGTATGCATCTGTTTGGGGAACTCATTTCAACTTCCACACGCCATGCATTCTTCCCTGTTTGTTAAGGAACACACCACTTGAGCCATTTTCGTGTCGTCGTCTTGAGCTTGAGCTGTGGCGTTTTCCTGCACCATCATCAAACATGAATAGCCATAAAGAGAATGAGCTTGCTCCACATAAAGCTGAAATGCTCGTGTCCAAACAGAAGTTAAATGTAGAGACTTACTTTCATAAATGAAGTATCCACTGTGAATTTGATTGCATCAGCTGCAGCACGGGTTCGCAAATAGTACATCCCCGTTTTCAGACCCTTTCATGACAAACATTAATGGGTGAGATGAGCTGCTGAAGATTAGGTTGGTTAACAAGTTTTCCTCCAAAGCACTACGAAGAAGCATAGATAAGCAAGCACTGTTGAGGGCAAAACGACAAGTAAATGTACCCTGGTCCATGCATAGAAGTGTAGAGAAGTAAGCTTTCCAAAATTGGGTTGATCCATATGAATATTTAAGCTTTGACTCTGGTCAATGTAGCTTCCACGGTCCGCAGCCATGTCGACCAATGTCTTCTGCTTGATCTCCCACACGGTCCTGTGAGCACATGATTTTTTTTAGCACGATACAAGACGTAACGAGGGAGGTAAAGGAATGTCCAGTGAACCACTGTTGCATACTTGTATATAAGCTTTAGGTCTTCAGGAACCTCTGGAATCTTCTGAACAGAGCCGTTCTCATATATTATCTTGTTCTTGACGGCCGGAGACCAAACACCCATCTCCGTCAAGTCATGAAGAAGATGTTTGTTCACGACAACAAATTCACCGCTGCAAAGAGAAACATAGATGGAATCAGTCAGAAGTTGCATGACCAAATGAAATAAACTGTAACAAATACTGCTGCCGAAAAGCAACCTGAGAACTCTTCGGCTGTATATGTTGGAGGTATATGGTTCAAAGCACTCGTTATTTCCAAGAATTTGACTGGTCGAAGCAGTGGGCATGGGAGCTATAAGAAGTGAGTTCCTCACTCCATTCTTTGATATCATGTTCCTAAGAGCAACCCAGTCCCAACGATCTGAAGGAGTCACATTCCACATATCCGGCTGAAGAACACCCTAAAGCATGGATGAAAACATTGCCAGTTAGGCTTAATTAAAATGGTTTACCAATACCTATACCATTCTTGAAAAATAAATAAATAGAAAAGACAGTTAACATCCCGAAAGGCGTCACGTGAATCAGTAGCAGCCAAAATGAACTGTTTTTTATCTTTTCTACCTTTCAGTACTAGCTCTAACACTGCAATAAAAAAGAGAATCACAAGCCTACTCGGGAACCATAAGCTCCTTGCAGAAACATACCTTGCTAACAGGACTTCCTTCATATGTCTCGTAAGGCCCTTCTTTTCCTGCCAGCTCAGCGGAAGTTTTCAAAGCATGATAGTATATGGTTTCAAAGATGTCTTTGTTTAACTGCTGAGCCTGAAAGTGCACAGCAAAAACTACTGATAAGAACAGATGGAATCACCATCACCAAGACAAATGACTATTGGACTTGACTTACCTCTGGCGAATCAAATGCCATACCAAGCAAAATAAAGGTATCAGCAAGTCCTTGCACGCCAATTCCGATTGGCCTATGTCGTAAGTTTGACCTTCTAGCAGTTTCAACAGGGTAGTAATTGACATTGATAATCTTGTTCAGGTTCGTAGTAACAATCGCAGTAACCTGACCAGACATTAGGACATAAGCTATATTGCAAAAATTATCTGCAATCAAATAGCAAAAGTGTGTGCGGTGAGTTATAACGCAAACCTCTGCCAGTTTGTCAAAGTCAAAATATTTATTCTTGAATCCCCTACTCCCGACAAGCTTAGATGGACTTGATTCCATTCCCTGTGATGAAGAGTTACATATAACCAACAAAAGGTCAGATTAATGGAGTGAAACCAAGAAGAGAACTCCGTATGGAAAGTCATGCCACACCTTCTCTCGGACAAATCTTGGCAAAGCAATAGATGCAAGATTACACACAGCCGTTTCTGTTGGACTTGTGTACTCAATAATCTCAGTGCAGAGGTTGGAAGATTTGATAGTACCCAGGTTCTGCTGGTTGCTCTTTCTATTGCAAGTATCCTACATGAACAACAAGATCAGACAAACACTACAATATTCCATCAAACATCAATGTAGACCTATAGCTTAGAGAACATGGATTAGAAACAATTTCCTCACCTTAAAAAGCATGTAGGGATTTCCCGTTTCGATTTGGGCCTTCAGTATTTCAAACCATAAACTTTGGGCCTGGACAACCTTCTTTGCTTTACCCTATATACAGAGTGAAAAAATTATAGTAGCTTTTACTCCCAGAGATAATAAGGCATAAACAGACTTGTTTCAATATGTACCACAAACAGAATTAAGTAGCAGAACAGACCAAAATAGGTACCTCTCTTTCATATCGCAGATATAACTTTTCATATTCTTCACCCCAACAATCTGCCAAGCCTGGAGCTTCACTTGGACAGAAAAGTGACCAATTGCCATTACTTTGAACCCTTTCCATAAATAGATCAGGCACCCAAAGGGCATAAAACAGATCCCGAGCCCGATGCTCTTCCTGCAATTACAAAGTACATCAACAAAGAGAAGAAACTACTTCACGTAGAAATATTCTATCAGCACAAGCAATTACACAAATAACGGACGTTTGAATTGAAATAAACACAAATTTGAGGCATGGATAAACTTCTACAAATTCACTGGCATATTATCTATACCTTCCCATGGTTCTTCCTGAGATCAAGAAACTCAAAGATATCAGCGTGCCAAGGTTCCAAGTAGACAGCAAAAGCACCTAAATGCAGCACGAATCACAAATTAAAGAAATGAAATATGATATGGGCACCAATGGAAAAAAGAAGCTAGAGATGGCATGCTAAAATCACCTTTTCTCTTGCCACCCCCTTGATCTACATAACGAGCTGTATCATTAAATACTCGTAGCATCGGAACAATGCCATTGGAAGTTCCATTCGTACCACGAATGTAACTACCAGTGGCACGAATATTATGAACAGATACACCAATACCTCCAGCTGATTTACTGATAACAGCACACTCTTTCAAGGTATCATATATGCCCTCAATACTATCCTCTTTCATGCACACGAGGAAGCAACTGCTTAACTGCCAATATGAATCAACAGTATGATGTCAGCAAATCAGAAAATTCAAGACAGCAGGAACATGCAATTCCGAATGGATATCAAATCTCAGCCTCATGCATGCAATGCACGTACTTGAGGCCGAGGTGTTCCTGCATTGAACAAGGTGGGGGAAGCATGAGTGAACCATCGCTGAGACATCATATGATATGTTTTGATGGCAGAATCAATGTCATCCTTGTGAATTCCAACAGCAACCCTCATCAACATGTGCTGAGGTCTTTCCACAACCTTCCCTTGGACCTTCAGAAGGTAAGACCTCTCGAGTGTTTTAAAACCGAAGTAGTCATAATCAAAATCACGGTCATATATGATTTCACTGTCCAAACGAGCAGCATTCTGCAAGACAAAAAGAAGCACAAAACTTAGTCATAAGAAGAAGCGTCGCTACTATAGGCAATTATCATATTTCCAGAAAAGCTACAATCTCAAGGCCTAATTTCACTAGTAGGAAACATGTCCAACAAAGTGCCAGCCCATTACCTTCATAATTATCTCATAAACATCATCAGCAATCAGAGAAGCCTTTAGCCCTGACCTTTCATTGACATGAGTGTACATATCCTTGATTCTGCATCAGAAATTAAAGAAAACGAAAAAATAAATAAATGTCTTTTCAGTAAATGAAATGAGAATCCAATGCATCTGACTAGATATTTTCAATAAGACATCAGTAAGAGATGAATTTGTAACACTTACGTCTCTGAAAATGACTTTTTGGTGTTCTTGTGAAGATTCGAAACAGCAATCCTAGCAGCCAACTGCAGAACAAAATTAGCTTAGCCGATTGGACAAACTAGACGCCACTTGAACGAGCATCTTGATCATTACAAACCCAGATCATCAACCGAGGCAGATCCATCTCACCAATCGATTGGCATGACCGTTATAAAAACAGTAGAAAAAACATTCATACAAAGGGTCTCACGCATCACGCCTGGGCCATACATAAATGAATATCTAGAAAACACGCAAGCGTTTCTACAGAAACACAAATGCACACACGCCCCCAAACAAACACACAAGCGTAATCAGGTGAACATTATCAGACTTGACAATTTCGATCGATTGCCTAGAGGACCAATTTCAATTTGAAACGAACAAAAAGATTGAGTATCAAACGCACGCAAGCATAGTCAGGGTGATTGGCAGTCATGGCAGCAGCGGTCTCAGCGGCCAATTCATCAAGCTGACTGGTGGTAACGCCCTTGTAGACCCCAGCACAGACCTTCTGCGCCACCGAGACTGGGTCGCAGTGCTCTGTGCTCAACCCATAACTCAGTTTCTTCAACCTCGCAGTGATCTTGTCGAAGTGCACCGACTCCTGACGTCCATCTCTCTTCACCACATACATATTTGCTCCGCCGACTCTCTCTGAGGGATTTCTTCAAACAGGTCTCTCGCACAAACTTAAGCAGAAGACGGGTCAGATTTATATGACGCCCATGGTCCGTCTGCGTACTTAGGAAGATTGAATTCGAAATTCGTAATTCAGGGTAGGTTTGATTTTCCCTCTTCTATGACTAATTCGGGTAAAGTTTGAAACTTTGGCGCCAAAAAGGAGTTGTTTCTATGTGCTTGCTCTCTGTGGTAGGAAGATTTGACGAGGAGGATTCAAATGTCTTCAAGTGTCTGGAGATGAGTTGTCGTGGGGCCAAATAGCACTAATTAAAAGCGACCCACTCCACATGAGATTTGATTTGAGGGGAAACTGGAAGGAATCAGGGAAAGTTAGGGCACGTTAGCAATGGAGCGTCCTTTTGGGGTTTGGCGCAACTTTTGGATTTTGGCGCCCGCAGATACAAGTGAGAGAGAGAGAGAGAGAGAGAGAGAGAGCGAGCGCGCGCATTAATAGCAATTGAATTCGCGTTCGCTCATATTGTTAAAAGAAATCTACAATTAAGGGCATACATGATAACAATTTTAGAAGTTGATTTCTCTACCAAAAGTTAATCTAACATAGAAGTAAAAATCCATTTGGTAAAAAAATTGACTTATGGTAGGATTTTTCATTTATGATAGGATTTTTTTGCCAATTTTGAGAAATAAAAGAACTTCTCGGCTCTAGAATCACTTCTTGGACCACACCCGCCTCCGCCGACCACTGCTCTCCCACCAGCCGCCTACCATCGCCTGCCGCCTTGCCACCGCTGCCCACCACCGCAGATCACCGATGTCGCCCCCACCAATGGCTGACGGCTGCCGACCGTCGATGATTGATGGTGGTTGGTGGTTGGCGGCTGCGGCGGCGATGGTCGACGGATGCGAGTATGGTCTAAGAAGTGATTCTAAAATCGAGAAGTTCAAATTTTTTATTTCTCAAAAATCCTACCATAAGTTAAAATTTTTACTAAAAGTCAATTTTTTTACCAAACAAATTTCATCTTCGGAAGTGTTTTTATCAAACGAATTTTTATGCCGAATTGACTTCTGGAAGTGTTATCATAAACATGGCCATTTGGGCCCGTGGGCCCTAAACCAGCCCGTTGACCGAGCCCGAAATTCCGAACCGGAACCGGTAAATTTAAAAAAAAAAGTGGGGGGGGGGGGGGGGGGGGCTGCCTCCTTGGGAAGAGCCAAACGGCTCTTCTCTAGTGGGCCTTCGGCCCGTTGGAAATTGCAACGGCTATTTCCTTAAAAAAAATCTATAAAAACCTCTCAATCTCTCTTTATTTTTCTCATAATTTCTCTCAATTCTCTCCAATACTCTCAAGTCAAATTCTCTTAATTCGATATTCTCTCTCAATTCCGTCTCAATTCTTTGAATTAACTTTCCGATAAATTCTCTCAAAAAATGGCAAGTGGAAGCATAAATACTGGAAAGGGAAAGAGCCCGATGGCGATGGGAGAATCCGATTATCCTGTTCGTGAATATGCATCTCGTGAATATGCATGTTGGGAAGACGACGATGTTCCCAATCCCAACGTCGAGCACATCACAACGCAAGAAAGTCTTTATCATCCTACTGCCACTGCCACTGGTGTCGAAGAATCGTCGATACCAAAGGAGTCGGGACGGAAGAGCCAAGAATCTGACTTATGGCTACACTTCAACAAAGTATGGAATGAAAACGAAAGTAAGTTTGATATAAACTGTAAATATTGTTGTTGACACCTAATTTCGGATCAGTCTTTTTGTGCTTATTCTTACAAAATTCATAAAAAGTTAAAAAAAAACTACAAAATTAACTTTGGTGGCCTTGGCCAAGCCTAAGGAACCATATTTGACCAAAAGTTAATTTTTCATATTTTTCACATTTTTTAGTATTTTTAGAAAATAGGAAAATGCTTGAAAATTCAAGAAAAATAGTATTCGAGGTCGCACAAATATGGAAAAATAGTCAATATTTTTATTTTAAACCCTTTGTCTTTCTAACCTCATAAAAAATCCAAATCCAAATTTAATTTTATGTGGTCCTTTGTTACGCATATGATTGAATTTGGTAAAAAAAATGCCAATTGAGTTTTTTAATTTACATTTTTGGTATTTTTTTAGAATCTTGACATTCAATATAATTGTCCCTTACTGTAATTTAGCCCAATTATTTGCGTAAATCGCTTAATTGCATGAATTAGGTAAAATTGCATACTTAATTGCATTTTAGTCCTTGAAATTGAGCATAATTGAAATTACTTTCAATTCAGGGACTACCATTACAAATTGAAGTCACTGCCCAATGTTTTCCATCATTCTGAACCGATTGGCATAAGTGGCTTGGTCCAATTTGATCATTTGAGCCTTCAATTTCATAAATTCTCGAATTGCAATTAAGGACAAATTTGGGGTTTTTGTAGAAATTAACATGAACTTTTGGGCAAAATCACATTTTTAGATAAAATTGATGTCCTAAGTTCGATTATGAGGTTTAATTGTGAAAATTTCCCACAAAATTTGGTTAATTTTGGAAATTACAAATTGGAACATGTTCGGACCGGTCAGACCGCCCGGTCAGACCGGTCGAACCGGTTCGAACCGGTCTGCTACAGTGCATCTTCTTCCCTAGTTGGCGCCACTTTAAGAGTTTGAACGGTTGGATTTTGATTGCGAAATTGGACCATCAATCGGTTTCAATTGGTAAAAATGATGGAGGCGTTTGTTGACAATGAAGTTCTTCGTCGATCAAGACCCTTCCGACGATTTGGGTCCACCGGAACAGTGCCGACGAAAGCTGTGAAAGCGTTGGTCATTTTTGGTGCAAAATGCAGGGTCGAATGCACACCAAATTCACGTCAAATGTGGTCACCGGAGGGCCTAAATGGATTGGCCATTACATTCCCGTCGATCACCGGTCATCGGTGACCATTTCGCACGTGTCTGCACGTGCGGAGGTAGGTCACCGACCCCCATTTTCCCCCGCGCGGACTATTTTCAAAGGAGGATATATCAAAAGAAAGCAAAAAAGAGAGGAAGTGAGGTGGATTCAGTTAGAGCGTGAAGAACTGAATCAAGAGCGAGCTCGCCTTCCAACCGCCGTTATCGAGGGCTCGAGCTCGGACTGTGAGGCGTGGGTTGGGCTACTTTCAGGCTCAACCGAAGCTATTGAGTGTTGACAGGAGGTTGCCTGAGCTCTGGGGAAGCGATCGTCGCCGGCCGCGCCGTCTGAAATCGCAAAAACAGGTAGGTCAACCCTCGAAGCTTTGCTTTTGACCTTCAATGGCGAAGTCTCATCCTCGCTCTAACTCTTTCAATTGAGGTGTGCATATTATATCTGCGACATCACTGAGTATGTTCATGTGTTTTGATTGCTTTGAAATCGAGTCGAACCTTGTACTTGAACCCCGTCGCCATTGACGATTCAGTCGAAGTTTCCCTAGCTCAAGCTAGCCTAAACCAGGTCAATCGAACCTGTAGGTAAGTATTCTGAACCACTGTTGGTGATATCCTGTGATCGAATTGCCATGATTTGGTATAGATCGTGCAATCGAACTTCCATGGCCTTACTCGGCACTATGCATGATGTTTGTGATTTTTTGGATGAGATGCTTTGATTCTTAGATATGTTAAACTAGAGACAATTGCGAGTTGATTGGCGCCGATCTTGTGTAATTCCGTTGAGGTTTCACCGTTGGATCGTCGCCGGAGGTTTTCAGTCGTTCATGTAGCCGTAGTCGAGAGGTTGAAGACGACGCATACGTGGCAGGTCAGCGAGTCAAAGGTCTAGGTGGCAACACGTGATTGGTCCACGTGGATGCTGAGTTGGTTCGACCGTTAGTTTGTTAGGTTGAGTCAGCTTAGATCGGACGATCTAGGTTAATTGAGTCCTATTTTTTATGGCCGTCCGATTAGAAATTAGGAATATTCGGAAATGATTTTATAATTAGAAAATTAAAACACACTGAAACGGTGCCGTTTAGGTAAAGAATCGAGCGGCGTCGTTTAGGTTAGTGAAGGTGGACAGCCCAGATCGAGTCTTGGCTTTTAATCGTGGTCGTAGGTTTAGGTAATCAAATCTGACGGCTAGGGAATAGTTGTCTTTTGATCTGAGCCGTTAGTTTTGGTCGATTGATCCAGTGGCCGTGGAATAGCCACGTGGTTCAATAGGAGCCGTCAGATTAAATCCAAATAATAGAAAAACAATAAAAATCAGAACGGCGTCGTTTAGGGCGTGGGTCATGCGGGTTCGGGTCTGGACCGGGTTCCGACCCGAGTGGGTCGAGTCGACCCGGTCCGAATCATATTTTTAATAAAAAATTTGGAAAATGATTTTGAAAATAATAAAAAAAATCAAAAAAATTCTAGAAAATTCTAAAAAATGTTAGCAAATCCTAGAAAATCCAAAAAAAAAAATCTAGGAAAATTGTGAAAAATTCCTAGAGACTCTAGAAATCCCCAAAAATTGAG
The DNA here is from genome assembly GCA_021437785.1 of Rhodomyrtus psidioides. Lineage (NCBI taxonomy): Eukaryota > Viridiplantae > Streptophyta > Magnoliopsida > Myrtales > Myrtaceae > Rhodomyrtus > Rhodomyrtus psidioides. Next base: position 3,543,841 of record JAILYB010000073.1, read on the forward strand.
GATTGACCACAAACAACTGGTCAATCCTATTTTTGGGATTTCTTATCCGCTCTTTTGGAAATTGACGATTATGCCCTTTAGGGGTAATTCATCCCTGCTTTGTATTTGAGATAGGTCGAAAATGCATAGATTAGGATAGGGCCAGTTAGGTGGCGAATCCTTTTGCTTGAGTTTTTGAATCTCGTTCTTTTCTCTGAAATGACGATTTTACCCCTCAAAGGGTAAATCGTCTTTCCTATCCTAATGAGGTGTGAAAATTGCTTAAAATTAGAATTTGAGTCTAGTGGTTGACCAATCCTTCTGTTTGATATTTTAACTTCTCGTTATTTTCTAAAGTGACGATTTTTACCCCTCAAAGGGTAAATCGTTTCTAAATTCTAGAAAAATTCTGAAAATTCTCGAAAAATAGGAAATGGATTGGTTGGGTTGCCAATCCTATTTCTGTCACCTTTTGGCTCCACATCTCATCTGAAATGACAATTTTTCCATTTTGGGGCAAATTATCCCCAAACTTCTCAAAATTACGATTTTGCCCCTCACGGACGAATCATGTCAAAATCACTCCTGAGCCTCGATTGACACTTCTCTAGGCTGATAGGGCTTTATTAAGGATGCCACGTTGCTTTCATATGATTTATCCGCACCTTTTGGATCCATGATTTGCGCAATCATTTTATTAGCTGTGTTTGCTAGGATAGTCATTCCTATCTGCATGAACTCCTAGATTTAGGTTCGTACCCCCACTCATCCGTATGAAATCTTAGGATTAGATAAATCATTCAACTTAGGTGCTGAAAGTGCGTCAACTCTGACAGTTGGCGTAACAAAGTCCCTCATCCCATTTCTCTGGTTTTCGCAGAATCGAATAGATCGCTTCCAACTATTCGATAGGGTTTTCGATCGTACCCTCCACGAAATGATCGGTGGCAACTCCTTGGCATGTACACGTATCACATGTCACCAGACCACACTAAAGGTCGACCACGTATATTCAGCAGTTGTGATTTGGGTAATGGACCTTGGGAGAGGCATGCGTCCGATCAGGCGATATCGGGCGGCCCATTAGCCCTCGAGAGCCTGGCAGCGCTCGAGAGGGTCGCGACAATTGTCCGCAAAAATATAAACTTGGTAAAGGAGATGGCTATGGAATATTTCGTCGGCATTTGACGAAAAAACATCCAACGCAAACGGGTATTGACATTAGCCAACAACAAATTTTCGAGTTCGCCAATCATAACCATTATCCTTTATTCCGTTTCACTAATACACTTTATAAATAAACATTAGCTGAATATGTTTCCCTTGAGCATGCTCCGTTTAATACTGGTGAAAATTTTAATTTTAGATATTTGATAAACATTGCGCTGGCTCCGCAAGCACCATATGTTCTGAAGACTACTCTTAGACGCGAACTTAAACGAGTTTATATAGAACGAAAAAATGATTTGATTTTTTTTTGAAGAATTCAATGGACGTGTACATATAGGTAGTGATATTTGGAGTGATTCTTGGAATATTAGTTATTATATGGGTGTCACGTGCCATTGGATATGTGATGATTGGGTTATTTAAAAAAGACTTATTGCACTTCGATTTTTTCCTGAAAGGCATACGACCCATAATATTTATAGAATAATTAGGCAAGATTTAGAAGAATATGATTTGATTAATAAAGTTTTTTCAATTGATTTTGATAATACCGCCGTAAATACTGCTTCCATTCTCGAGTTAGAAAAAAAGTGTAAACCCTTTTTTGGCGGATAATTTTTTCACATTAGATGTGTTTGCCATGTTTTGAATTTATGTGTTCAAGATAGTTTACGAGTTCTTGTGAATTCTCTCCACCCAATAAATAGTGCAATTAGATTTTTATGGAGCCGCTCTCAACTTATGAAAGCGTGGGGAAAATTTTGTAAAGAAAATGGGAGAAAGGCAAAAAGGTTTCCAAAAGATGTTCCGACTCGTTGGAATTCGACCTAATTACAAAGATTTATTATGTTCCTTTTTTTTCAAACACTGTTCTCGATATTGCTTTACTTCCGCAACGTTGGGACGTTTGTAATTTTTTTTTAGATTTTTTGAAAGTTTTTAATGATGCTACTAAAACTTTATCTGGTATTTATTATCCTACTACGCATTTATTTTTAATATAGTGTGTTAATATTGCCAATGTTTTTAATGAATATGAAAAAGATACTAAATTAGCTTCGAGTATTTTAGTAATGCGAGAAAAATGGTTGCATTATTATTTGAACATTCCTCTTGTCTATTTAGTTGGTATTGTTTTCGATCCATGTACTAAATTAGATGGTTTATGAGATTATCTGAATGATTATTATTATGATTGTTTACATTTGGATGAAGCAATAAATATTTCAATTATACAAGTAGAAGTTAAAGAAGCTATAGTAGCATTATATAATGAATTTTATAATAGATATGGTTTAAGTGACAATGGATGTGGATCTGCCCAACATAGTATCTCAGAAAGCGATGCGGGTATTTCACTATTTAGTAGAGTGTATAAAATGCTCAAGAGTAGGCAAAAAAAAAAAAAATAGAAATGGACATCAATAGGTAGTATTTCCGAATTAGAAAACTATTTAACAATTTCTTTTGAGTTTAGTAATTTCGAACAGCGTAGATTTCAAGATTCTTGAGTGGTGGAAGAACCATTCAACTCAATTTTCAGTTCTCTCCCTTATCGCAAAATAAATATTAGTGACCCCTTCTTCAACAGTGGCAGTTGAACAAGCATTTAGCGTTGGAGGATTAATTTTGGACCCCCGCCGTTCAAGATTAAGTTTGGAAAGTATAGAGTTTCAAGCTTATATTGATGATTGGACAAAGGCTAGATTTCGCCAACAAAAACTGGATCGAGAACACGAATTCTTCAGTGATGACTGTGGAGATACTACCACCACCACAACGGCTAGCGATGATTGACGATGAGGTAAGTTGGGGGTTACCAAAGGTAAGAGAACTACATGGGCTTTGATTCTTCTATCCCCAAGAAGATATTTAGGCGCTTAATGATAGTTCATTAAGTTCAAGCCCATTCCTTCTCTCTCTTTTTTTCTTCCAAATTTTTTTATAATGTACGATTTGATTATAATTTATAATTTCTTAATTAAATTTTATTATTTAAAAAAATTAAAAATTCGGAACGGGGAACCGGCCCGGAACCGCCGGTTCCTGAACCGAAATCGGCGGTTCCATGGAACCGGCCATGTCTATGTTATCATGTAGGCCTTTAGTCAACGAAAATAAAAGATACAACTTTTGAAAGTCTGTAAGTGCGCCTAATAACTACAAAAAAGCCTATAATCGCCAATTTTGGAACAAGGTACCTCTTTTTGTTTGTTTACAAACAAACAACCAACAAACTCAAACCCACCCACGCATGGCTGAGTTGGTTAAGAGATGCACTATCCCTTGTCAGGTCCCTGGTTCAAATTTCCCAACTCGCGCTCCGTGACTTAAGTGGGGGTCGCGACTGGTGGTTGTCGTGCTAGTCCCTCCGAGGAATAGTCGAGGTGCGCGCAAGCTGGCCCAGACACCTCGGTTATATAAAAAAAACCAACAAACTTGAGAAATGAACCAGAATCGGCCGATGTGGTTCAGTTCCAGGAAGGACAAGGATGGTTCCCTGATCTAGGGCAAGGGTCGACTTGCCTTGGAATTGATCACCTCTAATAATCCAACCTCTAAATAACTGGAAGAAGCCTATGAACAAAAGGGGGAAAAAAAACCACCAGAAGAAGATAGGAGCAAAAGACGGTTACCTCCGGCTTCAAATTATGCCTTTTGGATTTCGAATAAAATAATAAACAGGGGACTGTCTTCGTATCCCACCCTCAAATTCTCCCAAGTGAGGAGCTACTTCAAGCCTTCCGTTAAACACATAAATGCGGCCTCTTACGGCGCTTTCCCTTCACTTACCAAAGGTACTTCCTCTCGTCGTAAAAACCTTCATGAACATTCAATTCGTCAACTACTATGAGTTTCTCAGAATGCAATATTCACCTGTTTATACTGTCAATGATAGCAGATCATGCTATTAAAAAAAAATTATTGTCGCAATATACTTTCTTACAATACTTGCCAAAGTAACTAAAATTTTTCTGTAGAGGATTTTCATTAAGTGGGAAAAAAGATGCCCGATTTTTGACATATCATAACTAAATCGAAAGAATTTTGCTCGCTTTTTTTCCCATTAATTTTTTTTCCAAATTTACCAATATGTTAATTTAGATTTGGAAATAAAATAACTTGGCGACATTTGTGACAATTTGATGAAATTCTTAAGCAAAATGATTGTGCCAAATTTATCGAGCATTATATTGGTCATAGATTAAAGCGAATGCCGAAATTCATCATACAAGTGCAAACTAGTAGTGTATTGTGCTAATACGATAGATATGATTACATGCATCTTGAGTAATATATAAGCCTTATTGATGGGAAATCCAACAAATTAAGCAAAGAAATTCATGACTACCAAACTCGCAAAACTAGTAGTTTATTATCCTAATATGACAGATAGGATTACATGCATTTTGAGTAATATATATCAGCCATGATTAATGGGAATCCAACAAATTAAGCAAAGATATCCGTGATTACTAAATTCACATAACATCAAGCCTATGTATATAAAGGAAGACATTAGTCCAAACTGATAAAGCAAAACCTTGTCCATAAGATCTCGCAATTGAGAAATCCTATCTCGCTTGATCATTTATAAAGCCTCCCCGAAAAGACAATGGAGAGATTTTCATCTAAGTCGATCCTGCTTCTCATGCTTATGGTCGTTGCATTAGGTCTCTCTCTCTCTCTCTCTCTCTCTCTCTCTCTGGGCTAATGCTTAGGGTTTAATCTGAGGTGGATGTGTGATGTAGGTTCTCACGCGATGGTCGAAGCGCGAAATGTCACCCATCGATGCAAAACTGTCAGTGATTGTGGAGACCCGGCACACTGCCGATGCGACGGTTTCTTATGTGCTTGCCAATATCCACCTATGTTCCATTCCAAATTCACTCCAAAGGCAAAACACGATCCACTAAAGGCTCGCCCCTAGAGGTTGAAATTGCTTGTGGCTTTGATGTGTTTGTATAAAAGCTCATCGAATAAAAAACACATCTCTCTCTCTCTCTCTCTCTCTCTCTCTCTCTTATGTTCACATGTTTTAGATTTCACGCGGCTGTAGAAAATATGGTTAGCCTTTTCTTTTCAGGAAAAAAGAAAAGGATTAAGTTTTCCAAGGCCTATTTGGATTAAAAAAAAGGTCATAGTTCAACTTGTAATCGACCATCCGAAGCTAGCGGAAGAATCTTACCCCTGCTTTTAACTATCTAACTTATGCCTTTTGAAACACGAGCGAAGGATAAACGGGACAAAAGAAGAACTACCTACACTCCCTATGCGTTAAAGCACACAAACTAAATATATTCACGCCTTTACGACGACGCTATTACAATGATGGTTTATGAAGTGGGAAAATTACCAAAAAAGTCCTAAACATTTTACAGTTGTGCCAATTCAGTCCTAAACCTTTTGCAATTGTGTCATTTAAGTCCATCCAGTGAATTTTGACCAGTTGGCGCGGACGTGGACACCGGCCGACCTGCCAACGACCCAATATTTTAATATTTTTTGAATATATATATTATAATTTTTAGGATTTTTTTCTTTTTTCTCCTTCCACCTCCTCCTTCCTCCTTGCTCCAGATCGTCGTTGATTCTTCCTTCGACGCCGCTCCATCCTCCTTCCTCCAGCCGCCCGGCCATGGCCATGAGTTGGCTCGGCGAGATCGAGGCATCTAGTCTCGGCGATCTCGGGCTCGCCTGAGGCCGGCAAGCCACGAGCTCTTTGCTTGGGGCTGAGGAACAGATTCTATGGGAAGGATCTTTCGCTTGGAGAAGAGAGCGGCGGGAGATGGAGACAAGGAGAGGGCGGGTGCATCGACAGAGAAATAGCAGGAAGCGCCGTGGGTCTCGGGTTCGGCCGACCCCCAAATCCCGAGCCCTAATTTCAATTTATTCCGTTGGAATCTTCATGGCCTTCGTCTTCTCCTTGTGAATCACGAGTCCTCCAATCGAACACGAGGACCGAGTCATGGCCATGGTCGGAGGAAGGAGGAGAGAGCAGAGGACGAGCGGCACCAGAGGAAGAAGCAGCGACGGTCTGGAGCAAGGAGGAAGAAGGAGGTGGAAGGAGAAAAGGGGAAAAAAGATCCTAAAAATTTAAAAAAAATCATAAAATTTAAAAAATATTAAAATATTGGATCGCCGGCCGGCTGGCGTCCACGTCAGCGCCGGCTGGCCAAAATTCACCGGATGAACTTAAATGACATAATTGCAAAAGATTTAGGACTGAATCGGCAAGAAAAAAAGGTTTAGGACTTTTTTGGTAATTTTCCCTTTCTAAAGTTGCTGCTGGGTTTTTCTTGAGGTTTTGAAAGCTGCGGAGAGAATGCAGAGACAATTACACTGGGATCACTCAAAGTTGTTTCGAAAGATCTCTTTGACAAAGCAAACAGATAATGACACAAATAATCTCTGGACTTTGGCCCAATATGCAATGTGGTCTCTGAACTTTTAATTTGTTCAATGTGATCTTTCAACTTTAGCCCAATGTGCAATGTGATTCTTGAACTTTCAATTTGTTCAATATGATCTCTAAACCTTTGGTGTATACTCAATTTGGTCCATGAACTTTTAATGTATTTAATGTAATCCCTCAACTTTAGTTCGATGTGCAATGTGATCCCTGAGCTTTCAATTTGTTTAATGTGCCCTATGGACATTTGATGCATGTTCAATTTAGTCTATGAAATATATGAAATTTGTTCTTTCATTAATTCAAGTTCAGGGACCACATTGAACATATTCATATAATTCATGGACTAAATTAAAGATGCACCCAAGGTCCAGGGACCACACTGAATAATTTAAAATTTCAGTGACCACATTGCACATTTTGCTAAAGTCCAGAGACTACATTGAATAAATTAAAAATGCATGAATTACATTATATATTTGGCTAAAGTTCATAGACTATTTTTATCATTTTCCCTAAAGAAAACCTCATCACAATACTAGAAAACCCCTATCTTGTCAAAGAGCTCTCCATGGTAAGGATCGATAGGTTCCTCCTCGGCCTCAACCACATCTTGTCGAAGCATGACATTCTCAAAATCGGCAAAGTATTCTTCCACCGTTAAACTATCTTGTTTTCATTTCCTCCTCGGCCTCAACCGCATACCTTACCTGGGGAAAAGTAGTAAAACAAAATTTAATGGGGTGAGAAGTAGATTGGCGTATGGTTGATCTTAGGACGCAGTGGAGGAAAACTATTAGCATTGTGGAGGGGCAGAATTTCTATATTCATGGCTGTCCTTTTTAGTCATTTTTCCATATATATATATATATGTATATATATATATTATATATATATATATATATATATATATATATATATATAATTTTTTCTCTTTTTTCCTTCATTCAGTTTTTTTTAGTTAATTTATATTTGGGTTCATCGACCGCCGACCCCAATTAGTTTGGGATAAAGATGATGTTGATTCTTCCACTGTTAAACTCCTTTTCCTTCAAAATGTGGAATTTGAAGAAAGTCTTGCCTATATGTTTGGAGCAGGAACTTCTTCTTCTGGAAATCCTTTATTTTATTCCTCGTATCGACCCACCGGCTTCCTTTAAGAGCACGTCCGAAGCTTTATATTTTCCTACCAAATTGAAGCATGCGCTTTATGTCCACAAGTCTCTATTTTTGATCTTCCTCAATACTCTCTTAATCGAAAACTCATTAGATAGTGTCGAGCAGATCGACAAAGTCTTGCGAATCAATTGTGCTTTCAGAGTCCGGAATGTCAACTTTAACATCGACATTATAAGAATCACGATTCCAGAGTCGGTGATGAAAAAACGAGCCCCTTCACTGCCTGCGTCCGAATTGACATCTTGGAAGGGGGTCAATATCCCCTGTTTTCTTTCTCTTCAAGGTCATGACGGTGATAAGAATTGAGATTGCTCCGAGTGTCGTTGGAATTGTTGTACTCGTCTCCTCAAGTCGCCTAGTTCATCATCGTGGTGGTGATGCGCGCGGGTTGCGGGTATATTTATTTTTGGTCCACAACGACCACGATGACTAGTCATAAGCTGATGCGGAGGATATTAGCAATGCATTTTTGGATCGATTGGATAGGCAGAAGTCCAAACGGAAGTCGAAAAGATGCACCTAGAACTGTCTGACTCACTAGTCAACGGTGTCGGAATGGGCTCAAATTCAATCGGTTGAGGCGAAAGGGTCTCCTGTTCAATACTCACGACCTTTGGCCGTGAACTGCGATGGATTTTGGCGAGTCAGGATCGTTTAGATGGGTTTTTCAATTATTTTAGTATTTTCGGATTTAATTTTATTTTAGTGGTATTTTAGTAATTTTGCGGTTTTGAAGTCATTAGGGTTAACACCCTATATAAGCTTGTTTTAGGATTTTTGGAAGACAAAACATTATCATCTTAATTCAATTTTGAGATTTTTTTTCTCTAAACAAGGATTTGCTTGTTATCTTCGCTGAACATCGCGTCAATCTATATATTCTGGGATCATATTGAAGCGCGAAGTCATCATCAAAACTAAAAAGAAAACGGCCCTTGAATTCTTCCCATAGATATGGACTTCACCTCTAGGCAACTTTACATTAAATGTTGGATAAGGTTTAGTCCTCTTGATTTGGCATTTTGATCTTCCCTTAATAGGCCCCAAATGCAGATCCAAGTTTAATAGTACAATTTGAGCTTTGTCCCATTTTATAATTCTATAGGAAAACTTCCGAACAATGATATGAAGTTGAGTCATTTTCTCATAGGGTTAATATCACAAAAAATACCAAATTGGTATACTTGTACAAATTTATCCCAATCTATTTTTTTTTTTTTGCAATGTTTATATTTTGTCCTATAGGTAAGAAAAAAAGGCACTTTCCCTATTCATACGATTTCAGAAAGCAATACATTTTGAAGAGTAACATGATAATAAACTTAAAAAGGCTAAGTAATTAGTTCGAAATTTCAAATGGATGAAATTTTCCTATACCCTCCCATAAGTAGAAAATGTCTTAGTACATAAAATATCTACTGGTGTACATGATCCTCAACAATTTACCATAAACAGTAGATCTCGTTAAAAGACTAATCCTCGATACTATCTTGATAAAGGAAATTTTCACATAGGTTCCTATTGAAAATTCCTCGTCGCGAAGAAACCCAGTAGTAGACTATTGTTAAGAGCCGGCAGAAGCCTCGCGCGGAGTGGTCGGCGGTGGGTGACAACGGTGGTTATCTAATGAGGTATAGCTAATCCAGTACCAACAGACAAACACGTATCTGCTTTGTATCTTCACAGATCCGAACAAGATGAATGCAAGTTCTTGTTGCTATAGCTCCTGAATTATGCGAACCCGAATGGTCTGATTACGAGTGAGAACGATACTCCGATTCAGTTTGGTTTTGTTTTATCTTCATTAAGACAAGAACAATCTTTTTCACAATCATCAGCAAACGCAGCCCATGCCAAAACTCTTGAATCATTAAACCCTCGAGAAAAAGTTCGGAAACTGAAGGTGACGAAGAGATAGGATTCATGTCAGAGAGAGAGAGAGATAGATAGAGAGAGATATCATGATCAGTTAATAACAATCTTGCTCTCTTTTGTTCTTGTTGATTGCCTTTCAACTCCTTATCTCAATCCAAACTTCAACAAAAAGAACAAATTATTCATGGTCTTCTTCTCAATGATTATCACTCATCCTCTGCCGCATCCATGGGCTTGGTCTCGGCATAAATCTCAACGATACTCCTGTACTTCCTCTTCTTCGGTGGCAGAAGCGACTCACCTCCATAGAGAACCGCATTGGTTCTCTTTTTCGCCATCGCCATCGCCATCGCCATCGCCATCGCCATCACCTCACTCCTGCCCTGATGATTGCTGCCCTCGGACCGACCTTTGACGGTCCCACTGAAACTGTTACTGCCCTGGCGGCTGTTATTGCAGCTCTCTTTGTCACTCGGCTGCCTCAGCCGCATGAGCTGCTGTACCACCTCGAGATCGAACGTGGTGTGGCCCTCTTGACTCTGTAACCCGATCAATCTCTCAGTCTTGTCCATTTCTATTGCTTCTCTAGATTTTCAGGAAGAGAGAGCTTGATTCGAATGGCGCTTTCCGGAGGCTGAGTTCGGATATATAGGGGGTGATTTGGCAATGGCTTAGCTATTATACATACCGAGCTGAATTTGAACTGTCAGATCAGGCGTGACTCAAATGAGACTCCCCATTTCTTTGGTCCGGATTTAGTTTATCTAGACTAGGCTCATGCAATGATCTTTCCTTAAAGGAAGTGGAGTAGGCCGCAATTCTCATGATTATGGAAGAGATAAGAGAGAAAACTTCAATGCACATTCCATGAAAAGAATGATTAAGACGCGCTTATATCGGAAATGGAGTACTTTGGAAACTCATTCTACGAAAATAAGTGTATTCTTTGTAGGAATAGTTTTGAACTTCGATATCTTGAAATGCGAATGATTTGCTTTTAATTGCTTGGGGGTGTCAGTCGATATTTTGGCTCAGGAAAACTATTTTTTTTTTCAATTGGTTCCAATTGTTCTTAAGAATTGGTTAACAATTACCAAAAATATCATGGGACAAGAGATGGTTATTTTACTTTACCTAAGAGACACCTAATAATGCATAGCATGCATGGATCTACAACGATATCACAAGCAAGTATATCGATCATATACAGATGAGGGTTACAAAAAATCATGCGTAAGTTATCTTAGTAGATTACTTGTCTGTTAGGGTGCGCATGAAATCTTGCCGGAGTCAAGAATGACTTCTGGCAAGGAAGTCATTTTTTCAGCTTTTGCTTTGAAGTGGAAGTCGAATTTTCAGCTTCTACTTCAGAAGTTGATTTCTGATAGAAAAATGCGTTTGATAACAATTAAAAAAGACGATGTTCGAAACATTATGAAAAAAATGTTTCGACCGTTGGCAAGCCAATGCCGACGACGGCCGGCGACCGGCGGCGGCGACCGGAGGGCGGCGGCGGCGATCGGCGACCGGTGGTGGCGGCGACCGGCGGCGACCGACGACCGGCGGCGGCGGCGGCCGACGACCGGCTGATCTCGCGAGAATGACTTCTCAAGGGGAGAAGTGAAAATTTTTTACTTCTCAAAATCACTCAAAAATCTTGCCAGAAGTTAGAAATCTTGCCAGAAGTCAATTTTTTTACCAAACGAATTTCTACTTCGGCAGTATTTTTATCAAACGAATTTCCCTGCCAGATCGACTTCTGGCAGGGAAATTGAGAAGTTGGCAAGATTTCATGCGCACCCTGGTTCGAAAGTAGTTGTTAAAACTAAAGGAAATTACATATTTGTCATTTCATCAATTTTTTTTTTTTTGTAAACACTTGCCTTCTCAAATACCTGTCAACGACACAGAATTTCATTAATACATCTATTACATTTTTACTTACTCAGGAGAAGAACGGCATAAGTGCCAAAAGTTGCTTATGGTGCTCATTTAGTGCCAAAACTTTCCACCGGCTTACTTAGGTACCAAATCGGAGAAAAAATGATCATTGAAGTGCCTTCGGCGATATATTCCAATCAAAATATATATGCGGCATTTGTAATTATATTTTTAATATAAAATGGTATTATTTTTAAATAATTAAGTCCATGTGAAATTCTCAACTTTAAGAATATAAAATAAAAAAAACATTAAAAAGTTAAAAAGGGGGAAATTAATTTTTAAAAAATTTCCAAAAACTAATAAATTTTAAAAAGTATAAAAATATTAAATAAAATTAAAAAAATAAAAAGGCGGAAATGCAAAAAACTTCAATAATTTTTTTAAAAATTTAAAAAAGTTTTAAAAAAAGTTGAATTTTTTTTAAAAAAAATCTGGCCGCTTGGTTCTTCCCCACCCCCTCTCCCCCTTTTTAAATTTTTTAGCTATTTTATGTTAATTTTTGAGCCAATTTTTTTTACTAGATTGATGCTCGAGCGAGAAGAAAACTTTGTGTGTCATCATTTTAATTTTATCAAGTCGACCCTATACAAAAGAAGGACGTTAGTGCGATTTAATTTGGCTGGGTAAGTACTGGTCGAAAATTTGTTAGATTGATCATGTTAATGAATGAAGTAACCACAAATAAAAATACACACCCATCATGAAAAACTGAAAGGAAGGATGAAATGAACCATAAGTTCCTCACTATTGGTTCAACTACTACATTGAACGAATTAAAAAATGTGTTTCATAAAAGTGTATAAAACCGATATTCATATATCTATAGAATTCTCATGCTTATAATAATCTAAATCTATTCCTATTTTTTTTAGATTAATGAAAATTTTGAGGTTTTGGATTTTGTGATTTCTCAATAGAATTTACTAAATTTGTAAATTAGCAAATTAAAATAGAAAAAATATCAATATAATACAACTCTGAATGAGGTTCTACTCCTGAAGTCCAAAAAGGAGACCGAGTGAACAGAGGCAGGGAAGTAAAGTTATTGAATTGGACTGCACAAAATTTTTGTTTCCAGGAACAATTGCTCTTCTCTATTTTTGTCGTTTAAGTCAAATAATTATGTAGTTACTTTGTGAAATTTTATCCTACATTTTGAATTAATCGAAAATTAATTCATATTGATTCTCTTATATAACATACTGCATAATGAAATGAAAAAATAAATAACAAGAATCACCACCAGTCATTTTCGCCATTTATTGTGGGATTTCATCGAACTCTTTTGAACTAGCAGATAACCAACATGAGCGATACTCTCGTTTCTGTAAGAAAAATGCACTGCACTGCCCTCCATTTGTTAACCACTTCAAGGTTTTATTTGGGACAAAGTTCACTTTGGGTATTTCTTTTGATAAAAACAGCTCCATTTTCCTTAGATGAAATTTTCCCTAACTCAAATAAATAGGTTGAAGTTATTTCTTATTATTTGTAAAATCGCTAATGTGAGAACTGCGAGATAACTGATGAAGGTGCATGATTTAGTATGTAAAACACGCCGATACATATGTATAAATTTAAAACCAGCTCATCTTTATATTTTTTTTTTCAAGAAAATAAAAGCAAAAGTGCAATAACATTCATACGACGTTCATTTCGTGCCATAATTTATCGAGTGATCTCTTTAGTATGATCCGTCTCACGTTGCTCGCTGGCCAAATGAGTTCGCACAAACGATGCTAAACGACATCATTTCACAGATATATCTTTCCCAAGTGATTTGGGACTAGAACACAAATGTTCTTCAAACCCAAACCCTAAATTGAGAAAGTGAGGCAAAGAGGAAGGCGACTACAGACGAAAGAAGCTGAGAACGGGCCATGGCGGTATTTGTTCAGAGGGTAGAGAGAATCTAAACATTTTGTAGGAAATATAAATATCATTTTCAAATCCCAACCCTTGCTTCAGATCAAAGAGGAACATCAACAACAAATCAGATCTTCTTCTTCCCTCAGAAACCACAACACCAACAACAAAGAGAAGGGGCGATGGTCGTTGAGTTTTCTCAAGACTCGGACTTGCCTCATTTTCTCGGAGGGGAGAGCCAAGAGGGAAATGCAAGAAAATTCTGGGTTTATGGCATGCGAGGCATCTTCTCATGGTTGCAGTAGTGTCACCATTACTAGCAGTAGGAGCTCCTGTAAAGATCAAGGGCAAATTGAGCAGATCATGGAGGGAGGGAGGGAGAGAACTATGTTACTTGTTCCTTCTTTTCGTTTCAGTAAAGAAGATGAAGATGCAGACCAAGAAGGAGGAGGGGAAGAAAATGCAAGCTGAAGAGTTAGTTAAATAATTTGCTAGGTCATCTTTTGGTTTGTCAATGTTGGAGTAGTCACATAGGACGAATCGTAGGAATTTATCGTCGGAGGGACTCAAGTGAACACTCAAAAATTTTTGGCAAGAAAATGAACACCGCATGAAAATTATGTCAATTGTAATGTCCTTTTTGGATGATTTGAGACTACTAATACATATTGAAGAGGAACAGCAAACGCGGACAAAAGATGAACTGATTAGCTTGAAATTTCAAAACCATGAAATTTTGACATAAAAGTTCGACAGCATTAAATGAAGATTTGTCAATAATAACCCCATAAAGGAAATTTCCACATATTATCCAATGGATAACTTCTTCTCGCTCTGACCAAAAAAAAAAAAAAAAAAAAAGAGAAAACTTCTCCGCGCAAAAGAAATCCAGTAGTAGACAGTGTTAAAGGGGGGTCGAGGCCGACCGGTGGCGGTCAACGGCACTGTGTGGGCGGTGGTGGGTGGTAGCGGGAGCTGCCTACTGCCGTCTGGCTTAATTATTCCACAACGGTTTCTCATTCTTTGAATCGCAACCCAGTACCAACGGGCGAACATGTATCAGATCACATTTTTCAGGCATTAGAACCAGAAGAATGCAAGTTCTTCTTCCTGTGGCTCCTGACTTGCGCGAGCCCGAATGATCCGATTCCGAGCATGATACACCGATTTAATTTCTTCTTCTTTTCCCATCGTCAAAACCCTTTCTTTTTTACGATTATCTCCAAACCCACCCCCATGCAAGAACTCTTGAATCAGTCAAACCCTAAAACAGTAGGCAAACTCAAGGCCACGAAGGAGAAGGGTTCATCTCCCAGAGAGAGAGAGAGAGAGAGAAAACAGTAGGCAAACTGAAGGTAACGAAGGAGAAGGGTTCATCTCCCAGAGAGAGAGAGAGAGAGAGAGAGAGAGAGAGAGAGAGAGAGAGAGAGAGAGAAGGGAGTAGATCATGATCAGTCAATAACAATCCTGCGCTCTTTTGTTCTTTTTATGGGCATTTAGCTCCTATGAACGATCAAGATTTAAGACGCCTAACCTCAATCCAAACTTACATGTTTAGCTTCGCAAAAAGAACAGATCATTCACGGTCTTCTCGACAGTGATCGTCGCCTATCCTCGCGTCCACTGGGTCGGTCTCTGCATAAATCTCGACGATGCTCCTGTACTTCCTCTTCTTCTGCGGACGAAGCGGCCCGCCTCTATCGAGAGCCGCCTTGGTTTCTGCTTTCCCCGCCGACGTCGCCTTGCTCTGGCTTGGATGATCGCTGCCCTTGGACTGACCTTCGACGGCCCGCCTCGATCGAGAACCGCCTTGGTTTTTGCTTTCCCCGTCGACGTCGCCTTGGTCTGGCTCGGATGATCGCTGCCCTTGGACTGACCTTTGACGAAGCGGCCCGCCTGGATCGAGAGCCGCCTTGGGTTTTGCTTTCCCCGCCGACGTCACCTTGCTCTGGCTCGGATGATCGCTGCCCTTGGACTGACCTTTGACGGCCCGGCTCGATCTGTTACTGCCATGGCTGCTGTTGCTGCAACTCTCTTCGTCGCTCAACTGCATGAGCTGATGTGCGGCGATGATCGCGGAGGCCGTGTGGCCTTCTCGGCTCCATAATCCGATCAACCTCTCAGTCTCGTCCATTTTGGTTGCTTCTCTGGATTTTCCAGAGAAGAGAGAGCTTGATTCAAATCTGTCTCTCTTTCTCTCTCGCTCTCTCCTCCAGAGGCTGAGTTGTGATATATAAAGGCCGTTTTGGCAATGACTTAACTAGTACATACATTGAGGGTAAATCTGAACCGTTCGATTTGGCGAGACCCCGATGAGATCTACCATTTTTAATGGTTCGGATTTAGTTTATTCATACTAGACTCATGCAATAGTCTTTCCTTACAAGTGTGGTGCAAAGCGCAATACGAAACCCTCGTAGTTATTTCATGAGAAAAATTATTATGGCGTGATTTATTTTATGGAAATATTGGTTGAATATTCGAAAAAAAAATATATAAAAAGAAAAAAGAAGATTTGATCGTAAGTAGTAAAAAAAGAATTACTAAAAAAAATATATATATATATATTATTTTCCCTTTATGACTAGAAGATTTACATTCCGACAGCTCTGTCGGTCTATTGACCGCTTCTCTCATTTTTTTTTTTTTTGGGATTTTGGTTTGAATTGAATGAAGTCGGTCAACTTTCTTTCTATATTTCCTTAACTTCTAATTTGTTTCAATGCTCAAGGGACGTACGGCAGAATTGAATATAGCATCACACATACCGCAACCTTGACTGCGTCCAGCCTAGTTCAGAAGAATCAAGATTAGATTGATTATGTTTTATGAAAAGTTAACCACAGATCGAAATATACACCCATCATCTGGAAAATGTGAGGGGATAAATTGAAACATACATGTCTTGTTAAATTGGTTTTGTATCTTCAGACCCAAAAAAAAAAAAATTGATTTTGTATCTTGAACATTAGTTACGATTATTTATATCGAAGCGCATATGAGAACCGTTGGAGGGAAATTATCCATTCAGTCCGGAATCTATTATACAAATGTCGTTTAATCATAAACATTTCAATTTTGTCAATTTAATCATAAACATCTGTACAAAATTCCAATGGCGGCGTGCCACGTTGGACGGTTGACGCTGACTAGGGATTTCCAGCGAAAATTGACTAGAAGAACTACATTGAAATTTGTCCCGACGATATAGGGCTAAATGCTGAATTGGGTTTCACGCAATAGATTTATGTTTTTCCTAAGCCGCTAGCTAAGTGAGTATTAGGAGCAACTTATGTTTTCGGCTTTTTTATTATTATTATTTTTAGAGTTAATATCTCGATCCAAACTAATACACACGTGACAAATTTATTACAAACTAACTTTTTGATCACAAAAAAATTTCAAACCGATACACTTGTGGCAAATTTACCTCAAACTACTTTTTACCATTAAAACCCTCAAACTGATATACCTGCAATAAATTTACGCTATACCAATACGCTTATGATAAATTTACCCTCCGATAGAATTCTAGTTTGATAACATGTGACAATTGACGGGTATATCAGTTTAGGATTTTTAACATCCGTTTATCACAGATATATCAATTTTGAATTTTTGTGATATTTCCGATTTAACAGAAGTTAAGAAAAGTAAATTTATCACATGTATTAGTTTAGGATTTTTGGAGGACAAAAAAATTGAGTTTGCGATAAATTTGTCACGTGTACCAATTTAGCATATTTTTGGCAATCAAAAAAATAATTTTGGCTCAATTTGTCACGTGTCACAATTTGGAGTTTATTATTATCAAACAAATAGTTTGAGGTAAATTTGTCACATATATACTAATTTGAGGTTTTTCGTGGTTTTAACCCTATTTTTAAGGAGTCCCCCTTAAGGAATATTCGAGCCAGCAAAGCCGACTCGGACACCTCGGTCATAAAAAAAAAAAAAACCCTATTTTTAAGGGTTATAAATCAGACTTACATATAATGATTAGCGCATCAAATATTTCAAAATACATAAGCAACAAAGTTTATAATAATCTGCGTCTTATCAAATAAAAATAAAAAAAAGCACGGATCACCATTCACTTCGGCTCAAACACTGACTTGAACTCAGTTCACAAGTCCCCTCAGGGGCAAGAAAGTTAAGCGTTGACGCGACCAGTAGAATACCAAGACTCTTTTTTTGGCCTAATTCCAAGCAAGACTAGGTCAATATAAGCCTATGTTGATTTTTTCTGCTCTTACGTAATGGGAAAAACCTCCTGTTGCGTTAAGCATATCATTCATCAAACCCGGAAAAGAAGTAAATAAGACCAAGTCCATATCGTCCATTCCTTACAAGACTTTTTAACTTTGGACATTCTCTATCTCAGTGCTTGAAGAGCAAACAGCTCGAAACTTTGAAAATCTTTCACTGCATACATACGAGAGAAAGCCAAACTCAGCACTTTCCACCCAATGACAGCAGGAAAGGATACAATACAGCCCTTGACTTCACTGGTATATTAAGACCGCCGAGACCGCAATATCGTTTGCAGTCATTTAGGTCGAACAATGTTTGAAGAAAGGGGAACCCATGAGTCCCTCTATCGCAGACAAGAATTCGAAATGAAAATTCAGCACATAGATTAAGAATCCCTCCCGTCAATGGTACATAACCTCTAGAAATTCGCTGGAAGTGCAACTGGAACACTCTCCAGCTAGACTATCATATACATGAATCTCAGCTTCTGAAATTCTGCAAAAAAATTTGCTGCCCAAAATATATTACCTTCCAATGGGGCACGAAACGATGCATTCCGCAGGGCAAGCTGAACAGTTTCACGTCTTCCACACCTTAATTGTGCCATCCACAGAGGCAGTGATCATACAGTCTTCCTTCGGATGATAACTTACGCTTGTTACCTGCAAGAGAAAAGAGAGAACCACCACAGTGAATTGGAATATTTACAACTGCGAAAGTCTAGGCATTGTGATGAAGATCCCCTGTGATTTCTATTCACAACACTCAAAAGAATCAATAGCATCATTGAAGTTGATTGAAAATAGACTGCCCTGGTGACCTTTGTTCAGGCCGGGAGTATGTACCTTTGTCCTCTAGGATTTTAAAGGATACTTGATTATCATTGAGCACGTCCCCTAGAATTTAAGGCTGACTGCTTATCATCAAGCAAATTAATATGAGCTAAACTCAAACCACAAGGAATTCTGGATGGATCTCCAGAAACAGGATGGCCAATGGAACAAAATAAGAAAAACAAAAGTAAGAAGGATTTCCACTATCAAATGACGTTCAAGCCGCGAATGGGAGAAGATAAATTTTGGGCAAACCCATGATGTCGATGCATGATGGAGAACTTTTACTGTTTCTGCACTTCCATAGGAAATGTTAAATTTGGAGAAGTTTCTACATTCTACCGATGCGAATTGGGAAATAGCAAGTTCAGAGGACAAGAAATCTAAGCTTGGCACAGGGTAAGAGTGCTTCAATAAAAATAAGCTTTCTAGTTATTTTGGTTGCTTTGGAATGAAAAAACTCAGAAGCGCTAGCAATTGGAAAGGATTTGCAATTTACTCATTTAGAGGACAAAATTCATAAGTTCAGTGCAGTAGAAACGATTTTTATGGATGTAACTGCTGTGCTAACAGTTCAGGCAAGGGCTGGTTAATCAGAAACACAAAAAATTAAATCACGAATTGAAAATTGAGAAGAAAATCATGACTAATCCTTTCCGTAATATCAGCATCCAGCTTGTTTCCGCTAAAGTGACAATACAACATCGCGCACATGAAATACAACATATGTTATGAACAATTAGCACCGTGCATCAAGACATATGGCACAACAGCTTTAGCAAGAAAAGACTCACCACAGAGGCATGAGCTCGGAATTTGGATATCACTGACGCATCGACCAAATCCCAGAAGAAGACATAGCCATCCTCAGATCCACCAGTCACATGTGCATCAGTATTAGTAAGACAGCAATCCAATTTGTAGGACTGATGAATCATATCAAACAAGAATCATTGTTACTACATAAGGATATGACGACGCCATAAAGAATTGAAACCATGAGTGCAGCGCAAAATTTCGAGTGAGCGAGTGCAAGTCAATGACACATCTGCCAAAGCTGATTCACAGAGGACGTCGGGAAATATAAACAGATTAACTTATCTTGAACCAATGGATGTATAACAGGTGAAGTTTGATACCATGAGATGGCATGTCATGGAAAACAAAGTGGCAATTTCTTGGTGCATCAACAATCTCAGACAAATCATCATCTTAAAAAATTAACTTCTACATTGATAACGAATCACTACTGTAAGAAAGTGCCAAGATTTACTAAATTTTGTCATATGAAAACCTTGCAAGTATGGCCCTTATATTCTTGCAATAGCTCACCAGTAGACCTGTCATAATAAAGGACAGTTAGCAGGAGCAGTGAGGGCACTGAAAATTAGATGACTTTAATTGCTTACCTATCTACAAGACGCAAAGTTGAATCTAAACAACTCGCCAATATGCAGTTACCATCATTTGACATTGAAATACAGTTGACAGGTTGCCCCAAGTCGTCAGATATTTCTCTACATGATAGGGTGACAACACAATTATTAGAGAAAGGCAACAAAATTTTCTAGCTATACGGAGATGACGAATAATTTTAGTTCATTGTGGCCTTACAAAGAAAGAACAAGAAATGAACGCACAAGGTACAGCCAAAGTTCACAGCTCAAAATATATTTTTGACCTTCTTCTAGGGTAGAGAGATCATCCTACTACAACAGGATCCAGATTAGGGTCTGGGTAGCAACAGAAATGTATGCTGCCTCACTGAAGGCATTGCTAAATGGCTGTCAACCTTTCTTAAGCTTCAAAAAATAATGCTTTTGTACATGATAGTGGCTTAAGAGCAAGAAGGGATATTCACGATCACATACCTACCAATTCGAATATCAAATGTTCGAACAGTACCATCCACGCTTCCACCAACAATTTCAGTTTTTGTCAAGCAAACAGACATCACACTGTCTTGAAATGTGTCTATGATCTACAGTTCAATCAAACAATTCAAGTCGGTTCATTCATATCAAGCAATATAATAAAAAAACTCAATAGCGCCAGCTGGCAAGTTACCTGAATCGGCTCAGTGCTATGAGATCTGCAGTCCCAAGCACGCATTGAACGATCATAGCCAGCTGATACTACGACAGATGCATAATCATTAAATTTTACTGCGTTCACCTGTGAAGAGAAAGGGATTAGCTGGACATTATGGGAAATTCCGAGAGACATAGGATATGGCCAGTCGAGAAAAATTTACAGTTCAAACTGTTGTGAGTGCAAACCTCGCTATCGTGCCCACGAAATTTCCTAATGACTCGGCCAGTCGACACATCCCAATAGAATATCTGCCGGTCACCACCACAAGATATCAACTTCGAATTGTCCCTACATTACAAGGTGAAAGATTTAAGCATTCGGACTTGCATCGTGAATTCTCAGTGGGGAAAAAGAAAAGGCATCCAATAGATCTATGCATCATTTTCCTTTTCCATTTCCTAACCCAAAAGTACCAACAATACAATTGAGCAATTTTCTGATCCTGACAACAGAACCAGGACACTTCTTGGTTCATGACTACACAATCCATTTCAGATTCACAATGTCAACGAAACTAGTCCAGCCAATCAACTGCCACCTATCATACACAAAACGATGCAAAACCAACACAACTAATGCGATTCACTCTTCAGGATCAAAAAGCATCTACCCTGAGCCTCCGGCCGAACACACACATTAGAGAAAGAAAACTTGCAAAATCGCTAAAATTGCAGAATGGGACGGGAAATGGCGGAGGAGGAGGAGGAATTACGAGGTACAGTGGACGTCGCGGACTTCGCGGCCGTGGGATTTGTAGGTCTTAATGTGGATGCCACGGTGGGGGTTCCAGAGGCGGATCGTGCGGTCCTTGCCGCAGCTGAGGCAGTAGTTACCGTCGCCGTTGAATCGGGCGGCCAGAACCGCGCCCTCATGGCCCTTGAGCACGCTCGCCTCCTTCCGAGGGAGGTTGCTCTCGCTCATCTCTCTCTCGAAGCTCAGAACAGCCGCCATTTTCGCCGGCGGCGGAGAGAGAATCTTAAAACGGGTGCCCGCCCGACGGGCCCGACTATTGGTACGGGCTGGACTATAACGCTGATTAATGGGCCGGGCCGCGCCGAACCTTTTCCAACCTATTAATCCCTCTTATCTTTGTTTACACTTCAGCAAAAATAAAATGTTTTCCATCAAAGTTGATCTCCCTTCAAAAACTTACGAAAAAAGTATTTGTGAAAATATGTTTCAAAATTTATATATTATGACAGTTTCAGGTGTTACGGGTTAAGAAAAAGTCGAATTGCGTCTGTTGCAAAATTTGAATTAAAAGCAAAAGTGAAAATTAATTCAAACAAGCAGTAAAAACTCTCTTCATTTTTCGGCACATTTCTACGTGTATAGCATTCTTTCGGTAAATAGTAAAACAAAAAAAATCATCTATGCAAATAAGAAAAGTGTAAAGTCCTTGACTTTGCCAAGAGAAAATGTAAATATTTGAGGGAAAGTTGTACTAAACTTCTTAAACCTATAGTACTGTTGCTAACAGTGTGTCAATTTACTCATAAGCCTTTTGACGATCTATCAATTTAGTCATATATATTTTCAATTTAGTCCTAAGTATTTTTGATAATTTGACAATTCAGTCCTGAACCTTTCAAAAATTTGTCAATATAATCATTCCGACGATTTATCCAAATAACATGTGTAGAACTAAATTAGCAAATTTTCGAAAATGTTTAGGACCAAATTAATTGTGACAACAAAAAAATAGGGCCAACCGCCCATAATGCCTCTCCACTATTTTTAATGTGTAACCACTCCACTTCTGACATGGGTGTAGAGAGAGAAAAAAAAGAGAACAGATTGTATCTGGGAGTTTCTTTTCACTGTGCTTTTCTACGTTTTAGCGTCAATGGTGTTTTTGGGTTTGGGATCTCTTGTAAGGGGAATCTTGAGTGTGCAATATCTCTGGGTTGTGAGATTTGTACTGTAAAAGGTACACTGTCGAGAGTGTGACTCACTGTTTGGTGTTTGTCATGTTGTGAGGTGATCGTTGTAATTTTCCTGGCTATCAAGAAGAGTTCCGTGTGATTGCCCCGTGGATGTAAACAGGGAAACCTGTCGAACCACGTAAATCTATGTCTCTCCATCTTTACTTTGTTGCACTTGTTTTATTTTTCGTTTTATCCAACGCAAGCGTCGATTACGTGTGAAGAATTATCGCGACAAGCGGTATCAGAGCCGACGGTTCGAGAAGCATTTGCCACACGTGATCAACGTTAACGTACGTGTTTCAGCTTTGTGCGATGGCTGCATCGGCTTCTACAAAGTTCGAGGTTCTGAAATTCAATGGATCGAACTATCCATTGTGGAAACTGAAAATGCAGGCTGTGTTGGTGAAAGACGATTGTGTGGTTGCTCTTGCCGGCAAAAAATAAAAAGCCGGCAAAGATGAAAGATGAGGATTTTGTATAGAAAGATCAAACGTCAATGGCAGACCTACTTTTGGCGTTAGATGATTCTGTCCTCTTCAATGTCTCTGATGAAACTACGGCCAAAGGTCTGTGGGACAAACTGAAGAATTTCTACGAAGGGAAGACAATGTCAAACAAAATTTTTCTTCGTCGATAGTTATACAATCTAAAGATGAAGGAAGGCTCCTCTTTTCAAGAACACCTGAACAAGTTCAACACCCTATTGAGCAAATTGACTTCCATCGACGTCAAAATCGAAGATGAAGAGAAGGTAACACTTCTTTTGTGTTCTATGCCAGACACTTTGGGATTCCTTGATCACGAACCTTAGTATTGGAGTAGATCTTGATATGGATTTGATTATAGCTACGTTACTGATGGAAGAGTCTCGTAGAAAAACTCTTGAGAGCACTTCTAGTAATGCTATGATGACCAGAGGAAGATCCATTGACAAAGGTTCCAATGGGAGAAAGCAGTCAAGGTCCAAGTCAAAGAGGCGAACGTTGGGTCCTTGTTGGAAATGTAGACAAAAGGGTCACATATGTAAAGATTGTAAATCCAAGGAGAATCAGCAAAATTTCAAATCTGATTCTAAAAACACATTTTCATTAGCAAGTTCCCAAGGAAACATCGTTGAAAATACAAACTTATCTGAAGATGGTGAGGTGATGTCGCAGATTCAACAAAGAGCATGCAATATCAATGGATTTTGGATTCGGGCACTTCTTTCCATATGACACCACATCGGGAATGGTTCCACACATATCAGTCGTGTGATGGAGGTACAGTATACATGGGTAATAATAATTCATGTCATGTTGTGGGGATTAGAGATGTCCGCGTTACCATGTTTGATGGCATTGTGCATACAATATCTGGTGTACGACATGTACCTGATCTGCGAAAAAAGTCTACTGTCATTGGGAAAATTTGACGAAAATGGCTATAAGATTACTCTGGAAAAGAAACGATCTAAGATCGTCAAAGGAGCACTTATCGTGGCGAAAGGAGAATTGATAGGCGGTTTATACAGGCTGATTGGAGAGACCGTAGTCGGTGAAGCCATAGTCGCCAATGCTGTGACAGAGTTGGCAACTATCTAGCATAGGCGTTTGGGACACATGAGCGTGCATGGACTAAAGGTACTTCTTGATCGTGGTCTTCTTCATGGTTTAAATACTATTTATGGGTTTTGACTTCTGATTAAAATTGAAGGTGGATTCTATTGAGGCTTTTTCTCTACATGTGTTGCTTTTATGGTGAGCCTCCACTCTGCCTATGAAATTTTGGCAAACCACCTTAATCCACAAAGGCGCAACATATTTTCTGGTCCCATCGCTTCTCTTATCAGGATGTGCGCTCAAATTTGGTAAACCACCTTAAACTGATCTGCAGTTTGATTAACTTTATGTAAAAAGGTTTTTGTTGATATGAGAAATCCGCTTTAGAAAATCTAATTAATGTTATGCGGGCGGCGAAAGCTTGAAACTAACGCGAGCAGTGGAGCAAGAAATAAAAGCAAAAAATAAACATAATACAAAGGATTTATGTTGTTTGGTCGGGCGTGTATGTCTACTCCATACAAAGGATCGACAGGATGTTCTAACATAATCAACAAGAGCAGACTACAATCGCTAAAAGCACACAGCCGTCGAGTGTTAGAAAGGCTCCAATTACACTAAAAAAGTCTCACAATCTCCGATTAATTTCTTTGAAATACAACCCAATGTCTGTCGTCCGCAACAAAATCTGGAGTATAAATTTCACAGCATCACAATACTTGAATTTCCATGGTTGATCTTGCGTTTTCTCTCCCCGTGATTTTACCCGCCAAGGTTTCCACATCAACCTCTGTCTTCATCTACTCTTCTTAGTTTTAATTTCGTTATTGTCTCCGCATTGGTCATGACAATTAGCCTGGACAAGAAGAGCTAGTATCGTTTATTAGTAACAGAAACATATAACCTTCAGCCTCATGTTTCTGCTATTTCAGGCTGATCTCCTTCTTGTGCTGGTCCTTCTTCATGTTGAACGAGAAGTTATATGATTCACTTAGCATTATTATTATGGTCTTATGCTTGAACCTGTTTCATGAGCTCTCTAGAAAGTAGTTTTAAATTTTGTAAGAAGCAGCACCAATTCGAGGCTCATATAGGTGAAATGTAAATGTAGATATAGCAGAACCAAAACATCAATTTGAGCATGGTGATCATTTTGAAGCAAACTATGAAAATCAAACTGATGGCAATTAGCCTGGAATAGAAACCGCAGACAGAGTTGGCATTGCACAAGTTGATGAAGCCTTTGAAGCAGATTTCTTCGTTCATGGTTCGATATTCTGGTGTCCTAGGCGTAGAGGAACCATCAAGAATATGGAAGTTAATTGTTTATAATGATCCCAGACCAAGCGATTGAGATCCTTGAGCTTAGTGAAGATGATGAGCTTGAAGGAGATGCTCAGACACAAGGAGCCAGAGCATATTCTCGATACGGTTGCTACCGAGATTCATACTGAGTCTGAGCTAGTTAGTCTACTCAAGGAAATCAAGGCCAAGCAAGAGGTATTGAAGGAGAAAGTTCAATCTTTAAAGATGGAATTGAAGGGAGAATGTTGGAACTCTATTCCCTGAGCCTACTGTCCACGAGATCCTAGCAACACTGCTCTGTCCTAACTAAGAAGGGGACAAGCTCATATGGACCGACAACAAACAAGGGAAGTATTTTGTCAAAAGTGGTTATCAAAACATATTCTTAATAGCACAGCAACCCAAGCCATCACTAGCATCAACATCGTATCAGCCCCCCCCACAGTCTATGGTCAGCTATTTGGCAATTTCCTAAACCACCCCCCCTAAAAAAAAATCAGAAATTTCATTTGGAGCATATGTCAGAACACAATCCTAATGACAAAAAATTTATTCAGGCGGAAAATGTTACCTGACCCTCTATGTCCGATCTTCCGTGAATCCCCCGAGACGGTCGAACATACTTTATTGTTATGCAAATGGACGAAATCTATTTGGTTAGACCCAAGATTGAATCTGCAAATCACACCGGAGAACATTCAAAGAATTGACAAATGGTTGCATTCTATTTTGACCTCAAACTCGGATTCCCCAACCCCAGAGCTGATGGCGAACATCTTGTGGACCATTTGGAAAGGCAGAAATGGGTATGTTTTCGGTCGCCGCCATTCGAGATCAGAGACAATAATAGAAACGTTGAGTTGATCAGAGATACCTCTTGCCTTGGACTACAATGGAAGGTTAAAAGGAGGAAAAACACCAGTACTATACCCGAACGATGGTCCATTCCGAAGCCTGGTTGCATAAAGGTAAACGTGGATAGTTCTTGGCTCGACGGTGATTTGGAAGGCTCGGTGGCCGGAGTGTAGCGAGATGAAGAAGGTGTCACAATGGCGGCTTTGCCTGTTCGGTTCGAGCTCTTTCGGCCATGGAATGTGAAACCCTAGCTTTGAACATGGCAATTTCGGGTCTTTTGGAGGAGAGAGAAATGCAACACGATGGGGTAAGGTGTCGACTGAAGTGATCAGCAGAGGTAGAAACATATTCTTTTCTATTGTCCATTTGTCTAGAAGAACCTGAGAAGAGTCCATGGGCTATCAGACATTTGATTGAGGAATGCAGAGTGATGCTGGGCCAACTTGAAGATGTCTAAGTGCATTTTATCCCTCGTGAGGCCAACAGGGTGGCTGATTGGATTGCCAAAGAACATAGAAGGAAAATGCCCCCATCTAATTGGCTTGTTAATCTTCCTCAACCACTTTGGGATTTAGTTTGTTGCGAATCTTCATTTTCTAGTCTATGTAATCTTGACTTTGGATGAATGATATGCAACTAATTTTCGACCAAAAACAAAATGCCCACCCTCCACCTCCAGTCAGAGATCACTTAGACGGTTGGACCCCTCATAATTTTCCATCAGACCTTTCCTCTTTAAAATTATTTTGAACTATTTCTAATGTTCTTCAGTTTGTTTGATTTGTTGTTGAACCGGTTAGTAATGTTTTGGCTTGACCACTTTCACTACCATAAAACTTGGGGAAAATTATCAAAAAAATCCTAAATCTATTATAATTATGTCAATTTAGTCATAATTATTTTTTGTCAATTCAGTCCTAAACCTTTTGTAATTGTGTCAATTCAGTCCATCCGGCGAATTTTGACCGGCCGGCACTGACGTGGATATCATCCGGCCGGCGATTTAATATTATAATAATTTTTTTAACTTTTTTTTTAAATTTCTTTATTTTTTTATTTTCTTGTTTTAATTTTTTCTTCCACTTACCCCTTCCCTTCTCTATCCCTGTTCTCCCGTGCCCAGACCTCCCGCTTCCCGTAGCTGTTCTACCACCAGCTTGTGTTCTACTTCATCTCCATCGGTCGCCGGACCTCGGCGCAGAGGACGACCGGCGAGGCTGACCTCGTCGTCCCCGGGCATGGCGAGGCCCGAGATATGGGGTGGCTCCACTTTCCTCCCTGACGAACTCATGACTCGGAATTTGGAATTTGTTTCCACATGTGCGTGTTGCAGTAGCGACACTACCGACGAGGGTTTTTCCCAATTTGATTGGCAATTGGCGAAGGCCATTCGATTAAGCAAATGGGATCATAAAGTCACCACGAAGAACGAGAGGAATTTTCTTCGCACCATCACGGCCGTCCAGTGGATTACCTCATTAACGATGGCCAGTAGAAAAAGTTCAGATTTTATGAGAGAGAGAGAGAGAGAGAGAGAGAGGATCTAGGCTAGCGAGAGCCTCGCCGGTCATTCTCTAACCGGTAGTCGAGGTCCGGTGGCCGTTGGAGAAGAACTAGAACAGCAATGGGGAAGGGGAAGGTCTGGGCAAGGGAGAACAGGGAAATGGAAGAGGAAGGGAAAAGTGGAAGAATTTTTTTTCTAAAAAATAAAAAATAAAAAATAAAATCGAAAAAAAATAAAAAATAGAAAAAAATAAAAAAATCGAAAAAGCTTAAAAAATTATTTTAATATTAGGTTTGCAGGCCGACCGGCGCCCACGTCAGCACCGGCGGGCCAAAAGTCGCCGGATGGACTGAATTGACATAATTGCATAAGGTTTAGGATTGAATTGGTAAAAAAAAAATTTAGGATTGAATTGACATAATTGCAATAGTTTTTGGACTTTTTTTGGTAATTTTCCCATAAAAAAAGGCATGTTCAATTTTGCACATTCCGTTTGGTCTTATGTTTAATATGTTCTCGTTAATCTTTTTTTTCTTGGTCGGAGTATCCTCTGCAAGGACATACTGTTTCGTCTGCTTCCAAAATTTGTCTCTAGGAACAACCATATGGTACCATAGCTGGAGTAAACAAATGAAGCTTATAATGCAATTTGGGTTCTCTCTCTCTCTTCCTCCCCACCTTTCTCTGCCCCTGCTTGCTTGCTTACGTTGGGCTGGGAGAGTTATATTTAGATCTAATGCAATTTAGTACCCAACATTTAGATCTTCATATGTGTAGAGATGGCGATTTATCCGATTCCAGGTTTACTCCGAAAGCATTTATGTATGATCAATAGAAAAAATCTCATGTTGCTGGCGTACTTCATCTGATTTATTCTTACATGTTAATCCACCGGTCGGTTTGATGTATGTCATGCCTCTTTTTGTTCAATCACAGTGAACGAAAGGTTGAGTATTTTAGCTGGAACATTTTCTGAGATGTGAATAAACCCCCTATTGTTTTTGCGTTCTCATCCTTTTTTGGTCGAAATTCCTAAGTGTGAATCATCATCAGCGCCAGTAAATTCTATTTAAAGCCTGTGTAGTTTCTTCTAAATGATACTGCGTAGGTGTTTATATCTTCATTGGTATGCTGGCAATGTTATCAAGACGTCGCCTAGGTGACGCCTAGGCGACAAGGCGGCCTCGGACGCCCAAGGCGTCCTGTCGCCTTGCTGGGTCTCCTCAAGGCGGGCGCCTTGGTTGTCTAGGCGTCGCCTTATGGATTCCTTGGGCGCCTAGGCGACGCCTTGGGCGCCTCGAGGCTGGACAACAGCCAGATTTGAGTTGGATGGTGTGTGACGGTCACACGGCTGCTAGTCGAGGTTCCGAGGTGGCATCGGGGCTGTGGGTCGACGGTGGAGGAAGCGCGAAGTTGGCGTCGGGTCTCTGAGCTCGCAGATCTGGGGTCGCGACCACGGGACAGAGGCTCGGGTGGTGGTTGGGTTTGTCTTCAGGCTTGAGCACGGCGGCGCGGGGAAGCTGGGACCTTGGTGGGGGCTGTCGCGGCGGCTCAAGATCGCGAAACTCAACTGGGCAGTGGTGGAGGAGGTCTCGGTGGCTGAGACATGGCGTAGATGTAAGGGGTTCTCGGCCCGCGTCGGATTTGAGGTGCACAGAGACGGAGGGGCTCGGATCGGCGAGAAGAAGCGACGAAGAAGACGAAGAATCGAGAAGAAAAAGAAAGTGAACAGGAGAGAGAGAGAGAGAGAGAGAGAGAGAGGAGAAAGTGGAGAGCACGTGGGGGGTTGGGAGTTTCAAAGCTGACAAGAGAGGAAAAAGAAAGGAACATGAGAGAGAGAGAGAGAGAGAGAGAGAGAGAGAGAGAGAGAGAGAGAGAGGAGAGGAAGTGGTGGGGGTTAGGGGCGGGGTGTTTGTTTTTTTTCTTTTCTAAAATTGACGAAGTGAAGGGAAATGAAAATGAAGTGATGCTTGATGACACTATGAGTTACCATTTTTATATATTTGAGACGTTTTTTTATATTTGAAACTTATTTAGTACAACATATTAAATTATTTTGAAATTATTGAATTTATAGTTTCTTAATCTCGATTACCTACTCCATTTTATAATTATTATATATATTAAATATATTTGATAGTTGTTTATTTTTAATAATCTTTCATGCGTATATTTACTCTGTTGAATCATGAATGTAAGTTTTGATATATATAAAATTTTAGCTATATTATCGCCTTGCGGACGACTAGGCGAGCGTCTAATTGCCTAGGCGTTTTAGAGGACTCTGCTCGCCTTGTCGCCTTAACAACTATGTATGCTAGGAAACAAGAAATTCGTTCAAATTAAACCCATACTTTCTAAACGTGGCAAAACATATGAAAAAGTTCATTTACAATTCAAGTTGACATGAGGCTTGACATAAGGCTTCCCGGGCTTGCATGAAACCCACTTGAAGTATGGCTTCCAATGTTTGCATTTGTTGGCTCCACGCTGCTACTTCCAGCCACATTGCTCATAGGTGCATCTAATGAAGGTGTCGCCATCATGGTCGAAGTCCCATTATGCAACAACCCAGGAGATGGAATCATCGTTATCATTGAATCAGGATTGACTGGATTCCCGATTATTAGGAGATGCACGTTTGATCAAACTATGCAACCGGGGCTCCAATGTGCCCAAATTCATATATTCATCCTACATAGTTGTAATTTTAAAGTAGCAAAAGAATGTCAAGTCCCACTCAAGAGAGAGAGAGAGAGAGAGAGAGAGAGAGAGAGAGAGAGAGAGGAAATACTGATAGTCACAAGACAAGAAAAAGTGAAAACAGGCAAGAGAAATGAACAGATTATCGGCTTTAGCACATGTAAAATGTAAAACAATAAAAAAAAAAACCAGCCAAAGGGCCATCATAAGCCGCTTTTTGTACTTTTACGTAGAAGAAGAGGAGAGAAATGATGAGGAAGTGAAGACCTTTGACGAAGCAGATTTAAAGAGACCCTCTTCCAGGCGTTTAACAATATCCTTCAGCTTCCGCATTTGAGAGTCATTAATAGGCTGCAGATGCCGCTGTGCTAAAAGTAAAAAGCTGAAAAGGGCAGACAAGTTCAATTAGTAAACAAGGACCAATGGAACTGTGGGAGTTAAAGCACAAGAACAACCGCTCTAGATCAAATTACATCTTCTCTTGCATATAGTTCCGAGCTCTGAGAAGATCTGTGTCCATGCAAAACGCAGCACGCGGGGCACCATTGCCTGCAGTCACTATATTCTGGACAACATTGCCATTTTGCTGGGACATCCCGGGCAACTGAGTGCCCGATTGACTACATACAATCCCTGACATATCTGCCTGTACATTCATCACATCAATCTACAAAAGCTCACTCTTCCTATGATCATTCAAACTCGCAAGTGGTTAAGGCATGCCCGAGCTATCGCTACATACTTGAAAACTCTATTCACAATGAACAAGCCGCATTCAATACCAGCAGGCACCAGTGCAGACAGCCATAACAAGAGATTATAGAGAGCACATGCCTTTGGATAAACTCTGCTGGACATAAGGCTTCCCCTGTTCGCATTCGTTGGCTGCATGCCACTACTCCCAGCCATGGTACTAATAGGTGCATCCACTGAAGATGTTGCCATCATGATCAAACTCCCATTATGTGACAATTCAGGAGTTGGAATAATCGTTGTCACTAAATTAGGATTGACAGGATTCCTGTTACCAGGAGATGGACGTTTGATAATACTATGCAGCCGGGATTCCAATGTGCCTAAATCCATATATTCATCCTACATAATTGTAATTTTAAAGAAGCAAAAGAATGTCAAGTCATATTCACCAAAAAAAAAAAAAAAGGAACTACGGATAATCACGAGAATAAAACAAGTTAAACCAGGCAAGAGAAATGAACAGATTATCTGCTGCAGCAAATGTAAAATGTAAAAC
This sequence comes from Rhodomyrtus psidioides, assembly GCA_021437785.1. Taxonomy (NCBI): domain Eukaryota; kingdom Viridiplantae; phylum Streptophyta; class Magnoliopsida; order Myrtales; family Myrtaceae; genus Rhodomyrtus; species Rhodomyrtus psidioides. The sequence continues at coordinate 3,575,536 of JAILYB010000073.1, forward strand.
ACTAAAACCCAATAAAGGGCAATCACAAACCGCTTTTTGTACTTCTATAAAGAAGAAGAAGATGGGAAGACCTTTGAGCGAGCAGATTTGAAGAGACCCTCTTCCAGGCGTTTAACAATATCCTTCAGCTTCCGCATTTGAGAGTCATTAATAGGATGCTGATGCCGCTGTTCTAAAAGAAAAAAGCTGAAAAGGGCAGAAAAGTTCAATTAGCAAACAAGGGCCAATGCAACTGTGGAAGTTAAAGCACAAGAACAACCGCTCTAGATTAAATTACATCTTCTCTTGCATATAGTTCCGAGTTCTGAGAAGATCTGTGTCCATGCAAAACGCAGCATCAGGGGCACCATTGCCTGCAGTTACTATATTCTGGACAACACTGCCATTTTGCTGGGACATCCCGGGCAACTGAGTGCCCGATTGACTAGATACAATCCCCGACATATCTGCCTGTACATTCATCACATCAATCTACAAAAGCTCTAACTTTTCCTGTAATCATTCAAACTTGCAAGGGGTCTATGCATGCCCGAGCTGGTGCTACATCCATAAAAACTCTGTTCACAGTGAACAAATCACACCCAATACCGCCAGGCACAAATGCAGACAGCCATAACGAGAGATTATAAAGAGCATCAACAAACCAAGCAAAAGCAAACGCCATTCCGCATCACTCTCTCGAAAAATCTTTCAAGCACGGGAAGAGGGGCAAAATTGGGAAAGAAAATCACATCCAGATGCTTGAAAAAAAAAAAAATTCAAAGCTTTGATAACAGGAGACAGATTGAAGGACTGGAGAACCGTCGTGTACAAAACAGGAACCTTAAGACACCGAATCTTCCGTAGCAAAGGAAGCAAAACCCTAGAGAGGACGAAATCGGGAGGACGAACCTGGAGCGACCGTCATTGGCGACGAGAAGATCGACAGGGTATATATATATTCCTAACACTTAGAATCATAATTTAACTAACTGAAAATACCGATGTGTCCAGACCCCCCCCCCAAAAAAAAATACTGACGTGAGTTTTTTTTTAATCATTTTCTTTTTTCTTTGTGCGGCTAACCTGAATTAGATATAAAATTAAAACAACGTTATTTTTGGAAAAAAAATCTAATTTCTTTAAAGATTATATTAAAAATAAGCAAAATTTAACCACAAAAAAAAGGAGGACGATGCAAGTGATGGATTGAAGCTCTTGTTGCTGCCGCCCCACGGCTAGGGGCGGCAACATCGTCGACCATTTCCCCACCATCGTCGTCCCTTCTTGAAAATGGTGTGGGGGCGGCGAGAGCTGCATATTCTTCTGTTTCTTTTTTCTTATTTTCAAATTTGAATAAAAATGTATAAAAAATAAATTTTGATTAAAATTACGTCATTTTGGCCATATCAATGTAATGAACGATAGGAATTTTTTTTTTTATAAAAAAATTCATGTCATCATTTTCAGTTAATCAAATTGAATGAAGTTTATAGAAGGACTCGACTGTACAAATTTGAAAAAATTTAGGACTTACTACACTTTTTGTAAGTTTTAGGACATAATTACACTTTTGTGACAAATTTTAGGATTTTTAATACACTTATAAAAAAATATGTATAAAGAAAGGACAACATGATTACATTCAATATCTGCAGGATTTACCTGCGATCCAAGCAGTGGTAGCAAATTAGCAATCACCTACGTTACACTGACACGCCTTCTCAAATTTTTTTTGCACGCACCCGACTCGGACACGCGTCGATACGTGCGAACACGGTCAACTTGTGTTTGACCTCCCAACAAATTTTACACTACGAAAACAAGACCTCAGGCTCGCCCCATGGGCCTTCTATCATCATTGATAGCACAGCCACCCGGTCTCTCTACTAACTGATGGACTTAGCCTGCTTTCATAAGCAGCTCCCCTTCTCCTTCTTGACTTTTTGCCCGATGTGAGACAAAGAAGTGGAGGCAGCATCCAATAATATGATATCAGATGTGTTCTTTTTCATCCTGCAAGACTTGCCCTTGCTCCTTCCCGTTCGAGACAGAATTGCAGGCTTTTATTTATTTATTTATTAGTTGGCTAGAACTTCTACCTCATTTGCTAGAACTTTTGCCTCAATTTATCGTGTATATATAAAAATATACATATAATATACAATCGTGTCCCAGCGTGTCGAAATTTTCTATTTTTTTTTAAAACCGCCGTGTCGGTGTGTCGTGTCGTGTCGTGTTGCGAGTCGCGTCCTGTGTCCGTGTAACATAGGCTATCACTTAGGAGATTAGAATGAAGAGAAGCAATCCATGTACTGGTTGTATTCATAAAAGGAAAAAGAATGAATAGAAGGAAGCCAAAATTTTAATGGCGACCTCAAGCTTGACATTGTTAAAATAATATAAAACTAATTGTTGAAGATTCGAGCATGTATGTTGCTGGCTGGCTTTTCTATTTTGTTCAAGATAGGATTTGATCTTCTAGATTGATTGCACAAATCTTAGATTGATTGATTGATTGATTCAATCAATCAATCAATCCATAAGACTGGATCTGTAATCCGCAAAACAGGAACGAAATTGTTTGTTTCCTTTTCATTGTTCTTTGTGTCATGTATTTATATATTCCTCTTGTATGTGTAAACATTGAATAACAGAATACAATCTTAGTCCATTACACTACGTCAGCTACGACCGACTTCTTTTTCATTTTCTGTCAGGGTATCAGAGCTCTGGTTCTGGGCTAACTTCCTCAAAATTTCTTCGATTGCCTTCGGTTAGTTTTCTAATCTTGTTATTGCAGAAAAACACGGTAACCTGCAAAAACAAGTTAGCACTCCGATTAGGAATTAGTTTTTATCCACGATACCATGCCGAAAAAATCAAGACTCAAACTCTGGAGATAGTCACGAGGAAAGATCACATCTCACCTCCAAATCAGACTTCGGACCAAACTTGATCCAAGCCAACATTTGGCTCAGCAAAGTTACGCCTGCAGAAGAATCAATTGTTGGAGGTGGGGGTGGTCAAGGTCCTTTTGTTTACGGCGGACCAGGTTGGTCACTTCCTGGTCAAAGACCTGAATCCATGTCGGGGGTCTAGGGACGAAATCCTATCTTCAACATATTTTTTTTTTGTCAAAAGGTAAGAGATGTATTGAACCAAGAAAGTGCTAATTACAGAACAAAACCTTCGCCACTCACCACCGAAGTGTCGCTAAAAGCGTAAGGGCAGCTCGGGTTGGACAATAAATAAAACAAAACACACTGCCAGAACAAATGGCCATACGCACATAGCCGTGAGGCTTAGTAAGTCAAGCAAAATAAAGGATAACCTGTACAAACTAGACAGGGAGAGGACCAAACAAAACGGCCAGAAAACAAAAGGAGGTCAGTACCTCAACTAATAGTCAATCAAAAATTGTCGCTGAAATGCCCCAACTAGCTTGCATCCTGCGGTTTCTAGGAGAATCATCAACCCGAGAGAAAGTTAGGGCCTTTTCTTTGACAAGTTTCTGGAGATGTGCTTTGAGGGCATCCACATTGAGCTGTTTGTTCCTAAAAAGGATATGATTTCGGTCTGTCCAAATTATATGGCAAAGGGCACCGAAAGAAAACCTGGCGATGCGTTGATGAAACAGCTGCCCCCGAAGATGGCTCACCGCCCAACGAATATTATCTTGCCAAGAGACATTGCGCCAAGCTAAGTTACACTTGGCCGACCAAAAAAGAGCAAGGGTATTCGTAATACGACAACCAAAGAATAAATGGTCTATAGAATCCGATCTATAGTTACAGAAGCCACATACACCATCTGTAATAATACGTAGTTAAGTAAAAGAACCTGAGTCAACAATCTGTTGAGAGTGATGAGCCACAAGATGAAGGAGTAACGATGGGCAATATGACGGTCCCAAACAAACGAGTGCCAGTAAATCGTTTGCTCCTTATGCCGAAAATGATCCCAAGCCGATGCGATAGAGAAAACACCCGAGGGATGGCCAAGCCAACAAAATTTATCTTCACTGCTATCTGGGGTGAGTGACGGCATAGGGTCAGTCCAGGTCCCCATAACGGTGTTCACCTTAGAGGGAAAGTGAGACATGGTTACAAAATCCCGGATCGTGGCTTGCCGAGAGATTCTGGATCTATAAATATCCATGTCGGAAAAAATCTTGAAGAGGGGTCCCTTTGGATGCCAAGAGTCAAACCAAAAGGAGATGTAACTATTTCCAATCCTCCATCGGAATAGTTGTTCACAAGCAACGCGAAGGTCCAGGATTTTTTTCCAAGCCCAAGAGCAAATAGTTGGTTTTTTGGCAACCCAGAAATTCTGATTCTTAAGGAAGTTTGAATGAATCCATTTACACCACATGGATTCTCTATCAGTGAAGAGAATCCATATGTGCTTGAGCATCGTTGCTTTGTTGCAATCCGTAAGCCTACGAATCCCGAGCGCCCCCTCTTTTTTAGGAAGACAAGTGTTTTCCCAAGATACCTTCACTCCACCCGTGCCTAGATCCGGGCCTTTCCAAAGGAATTGTCTGAGAATTTGTTCAATGCGGAGCAAGACAGACTTTGGAAGCATAAAGACGCTTGCCCAAAAGACATGAATAGCATGAAGAACCGTCTTCACAAGAAGCAGTCTCCCTGCGAAGGATAGAAAACGCTGAGACCAGGATTGGGCTCTTGCCGTGATGGCATTGACAAGCGAGGAACAGTCAGCTTTGCTTAGCCTAGCGGAAACAATTGTGACTCCAAGATACCGAAAAGGTAGAGAACCAAGCTGGAAACCAAGTATGGATAGAAGCTGCTGGCGTAATTGGTCTGTGCCTCCAGAACAGAAAACCTCACTCTTGTTCAGATTTGGTTTAAGCCCCGACCAAATAGAGAACTTGTCTAGACCTGCCTTAAGCAAGGAGACGGAAATGAGGTTGGCTTCAGTAAAGATAAGTACATCGTCAGCAAAGAAAAGATGAGAGAGTCTAGTGGCTTTGCATCTCCAATAGAACTTGAATCCTGGTTGACGGGTCTGGACATTTATAATGCCTGTAAAAATTTCCATCACCAAAGTGAATAAGTAGGCCGACAAAGGGTCGCCTTGGCGAAGCCCCCTACCGCTAGAAAAGAAACCATGAAGCTCCCCGTTTATGGAAATGGAGAACTTTGGAGTTGTAACGCAAGTCATGATAAGATTTATAAAGCTTGCTGGAAAACTGAAGGCATGCAAAACCAACCTGAGGAAATTCCAATCCACTGTGTCATATGCCTTCCTAAAATCCACTTTGATAGCTGTTGACACCTGATTTTTTTATCAGTCTTTCATAGTTTATTTTTTAAAAATTCATAAAAAATCTATAAAAAGTTAAAAAGTTAAAAAATCATCTTTGGTAGCCTTGACCAAGCTAAAGGAACCATTTTTGACAAAAAATAATTTTTCAATTTTTTCCAAAAATAGAAAAATACATGAAAAATGAAGAAAAATAGCATTCGATGTCGTAAAAATATAGAAAAATAGTCAATATTTTTATTTTAATTTTCTTTTCATTTTGAACTCATAAATAGTCAAAATTCAAGTTCAATTGCATGTGTTTCTTCACGACGCATAGAGTTGAATTTGGCAAAAAAAAATATCATTCGAGTATTTTAATTTGTAAATTTCTACATCTTTTTTAGTCTTGATGTCCAATTAGATCGACCACCATCTACAATAAATGCCCCTTGCTGAATATTTTCGTTATTGTTTCACATGATTTCATGATGTAAAACGCCGAGTGGATCCCCAAATATAATCGGGTCGGCATGAGCTCGATAGCTCGTCCAAGACCAAACCAGGGCACGGCGAACCCCATGTGAGTACTCTCAAACTCCTGCGATGCTTCCTAATGCTTTTCTTAGGTTAGATCGAGTGTAGAACGGCTAGGACAGCTAAATCATTCTTGAGCTGTGATTGATAAATATGGCATTACTAGGAATGCCATGTGATTTATTTGCATATCTAGATTCCTTGAGTTGCGCATTTTATTACTGATTGTGATTGCTAGGATAATCACTCATATCTGCATGAATTTCTAGATTTATGGTTCATACCTTACTCATCCGCATAAATCTCAGGCTAGAAAATTCAGTCAACTTAGGTACCGAAAGGGCGTCAACTCTGACAGTTGGCGTAACTAAGTCCCCGAAACCATTTCTCTGGTTCTCGCAGAATTGAATAGAAACTCCCAACTATTCGATTGGGTGGTCCAATCATACCCTAAAAAAATGATTGGTGGCGACTCCATGGCATGCACACTTAGCACATGTCACTAGACCACACTGAAAGTCGATCACGCATACCTCCGTTGCGATTTGGGTAATGGGCCTTGGGAGAGGCCCGCGTCCGACCAGACATGACGGCCCATTAGCCCTCGAGAGCCCGACAACCTCAAGAGGGTCGCGACAGACTGGAAACTCTGCTGGGGACTGGTTCTTAACCATTTAGTGGACTTGAGCCGATTAAAAAGTTGATTGATTCTTCTAACCTAATTTTATGCATATGCTCTCGAAAGTGAGGTGTATATGCTAACGAATGTGTTAGATGTTTTTGTAGACGGGAGAAATAAGGGGTGAAGTGCTTGTTAACTTTGTTTTATGCAGGCAATAGTTTTGGATGTATGATTGTGTGGATATTTATATTGAAGCGGTGATTGTTAAATAAAATGCATGTTTATTGCTTTAGCACGACACAATGAATACACATAATTGCGCCTAAAACCCCAGGCGCCCTCTTTAGGAACACAATAGAAGGAATTGAAAATGGAATCTCCGTGAGGAAAAACATGGGGTAATCCACTTTTCAATTCCGCTCACTTCGAATTATGGATTGAGTCCCAATGCAACGATAGTTGTGCAATGGAATCGACTCTTCCCAGAATTCGAGGTGAGAACCTTGGCTTTAGGTACCAACCCTATCTTGTGATTTTTAGGAGTTTTCCCTCACTTGTCTCATGCGTTTGTCTATGGAAGGTTAGTATACCTAACACCGTACAGAGAAGCTTGATTTTCTCTTAAGTTTGGTTGGTAAGACTTTTCTATCCCTCGAACTTGTTACAGCTCATAATCATTATATTCATTGCATAATTCTGGTTATTGGATTAAATGCCATTTTGAGGATAGATAGGTGTGTTTTCCTCCCAATGTTCTTGATGGAAGACGAAGATGGTGTCATCCCATTACGAGCGCCAAGTGGACAAGAAGAGCCTGCTATGGACATCATTGAGGTATCATCTAATGAAGATGACAATTTGGAATAGGTGATCCTGAAGTCACCTCTCAAAGATCGAAACTGGGGCATCTCTAAGTAGTTAAAAACAGATAGAGAAGAGAAGTCTTTTTGTGGATAAACGCGGTGGGAGGTTCCTTTATTCGATCATAAGCAAGATTAAAAAATCAAGATGTACACGCTCGAATCATCAATGTCAAAGAGCAGCTTGCCTAGGTTGAGAGTGGTCAGATGTTCGAGAAAGTCAGCCATACAGAAGTTGAGACACACATATTAGAGCTTTCATTCATTTCGCTCAATCGAGGGACCTTAAAAGCAGATCATACAGATCATCGAGGTGGAAAAGTAAAACCGAAATGAGCCCTAATTAGCATCACAAAGGAACCCAGTTGGCCCTCCATATTATTGATGCTTTGCCTATACTCACCACCTCGGGACTCGAGATCTGCAAGCTTAAGAAGAAGGCGTTTACATTCCCCTTTAAGCTCGGCAACCTTGGTCCCGTGATCTTCGGCGGCTATTTCCAGGTCCCGAACTAGTCCTCTCCCATGGGCTATATCCGCAGTAATGCTGTCAAGCCTTTCTTCCTGCCACTCACATTGAAACTTCAACACGACATTACGACGGTCGTGCTCATAGGTGGTCAGGGATAAGGCCAAGTGCTCCACCAAATTTCCCCTCTCGCGAAGCAACATCGAGACCCGCTCGTTGGCGAACTCAACAGCCTTTCTATGACTATCGGCCACAAGGTTGGCCAACACCAAGCAGTTGGACCGATCCTCATAGCGAGCTCGCAAAACGTGAGCCACGGTAACTTCTCGATGAGCGACACGGTAAGTCTCTAAAAAGTTTATAAAGAGGGTTGTGAAGATTCTATATTCCCTCTCTAAATTAGTGCCCTCGATAGAGGTGGTGTCTATTTCCACGAGCAAAATGCGAATTTCATCTTCAATTTCTGGGTGATCGGCTATATGAGCATAGCCTCGACCTAAGAGGTTATAGAGTTTTTCCCACTGGGCTAAAATTTCAGCCGAGAAAGCGCGAATAGGAGAGGAGGTCATTTTTGTTGGAGTGAGGGAGAAGAAGATGGGTGTGGTAGAGTGATTAAAATACGAAAAGGCAATTATGTAAGAGCGTTAATCTTCTCTGCATTAACTCCTCCTTTTATAGCAACTCGAGGATGAAGAAAGGTCACAACAATAATGCTCGTGGAGCCAAGTTAATTGGGTAAAGCAGTGGTGGCTCTTTCGGTGAACCATCAGATCCGTCCCAGTCCGCGATTTCAGGCTTGATAAATCTAAAAAAGTTGTAAAAAGATATGTCAGTGCCACCATATTAAAATTGAGCAGGAGTTAAGCGCAACTATCGAAAAAAGTTGCAAAAGGATTTGGCGGTCCCATCATATTAAAAAACTGAGCGGGAGGCGAGCGTAGTTCCACCTTTTTGAAAATAAGTGGGAGACAGACATGGATATCGAGAAAAGGAAATCGATTTGGTGTCCCTCCACGTTGAAAAGAAGAAAGAAGACGACAAAGCGAGAAATACGAAATCTTGGGAGAAACGCTTGCCTGATGATCTTCATCCATGTTTAAAGAACGTTTCCTGGGCATACAGAACCACTCAAAAGAAAATTTAGAGAGAGTGAGCATACATGAGAGAGTAGAGAACCCTGAGTGAGCAAAAATTGATCGAACATTTTTCGATCCAACATGTTTGAGGGTTACAGTCAGTTGCTAGAGGCGACTGATCCAAAAATCTCAGAAAATGAACTATTGAGAGATCTCGAAGATTCCAGGATCGCGTCTGGTACCAGAACCACAGAACCCAACCCTTTCGGCAACGAAGTTCAGGATCTCAGCAGCGACGACAACAGCAGCATCGATGGTCAATCCCGGAAAAGGAAACGTCGCCAGTGCCACACTCAGAATGAAATCCAAGAGCTTGAAGCTTTCTTTAGTGAATGCCCTCTCCCGAACATGAAACAAAGAAATGAATTGGGCCAGAAGCTAGGGATGAAACCTTTGAGGGTCAAGTTTTGGTTTCAAAATAAGCGAGCCAAATTGAGGGCTCAACACAGACGTCAAGAACTTACGATTCTAAAGGAGGAAAACGAAAAGCTTCGAGCGGAGAACATGAGGTATAAGAAAGCTCCCAGCACTATCGCTTGCCTTAATTGCGGTGGCCCTATCACTCTCGGCGAAATGTTCCTTGATAAGCCTTATATGAGGATTGAAAATGCTCATTCACCACCCCACTCCCTCGAACCATCTTTGATACAATCGGATTTTGTTGGAGATATGCATGAACAAATCAATTCTACGAAGTCAATACCGATGCCTTCTAAAGGATGGGATATGCGTCACCATGATTGGAGTTTCCTTAACGATGAGCTTACTATCACGATCGACCAATCCAAAGCTGATGAATTCCCTCCACAACAATTTCCGGCTCGATCAAATCCTACTGGAAATAGGCCAGAGAGCAATAGCCAAGTTGTCAACACTGTTCCAGGTCGCAAGAAGACGAGGGTCAATTGGTCCCCGGAGCTTCATCTCAAGTTCCTTAGTGCGGTTCAGCAACTAGGGATCAACTCAGCATATCCAACACGCATACTTGAGATCATGAACATACCAGGACTCACTAAAGATGGAGTCGCGAATCACCTCAAGAGCTACAGAAGGGCACTAAGACAGCGCCACACAGCACTGAACCTGAAAGAACTCAACTTGTGCCTAAACACTAGGCATGGCCACAACTACAATGCCCCTGAAGTAAGAAATACCCTGCCGAATTTAGGCATCGACCAAGCTGGTAGCAGCACCATCGACTACTTGGGCGCTAATCAGAATATTCTCCCGAATCATCTCAGCACCACTCAAGAGTATATGCCACAAGTGCAGCAGGTACGAACTCCTTGGTTTGAGCAGCAACTTTTCGCTAGTGCTCTTCCTATCGCCGATCAACATATTGCGCCTAGTGTTCAAAGATCTGCCTGGCTTGGGCGTATGATTTCGGAAGATCAAGCGGGGGGATGCTCTGAGGATTTTTGTTTCTCCCATCCCCAAATGGAAGGTGCTTTTGATAGTGAACCGATCAATCATCCTCTTATAATCTCGAGCAATGACGAAGGTTCTAGCTCGAAGAATCAGATCGCTCACAACAGAAATAGGAATCCTTCGCCGCCAAGCGATGATGGTAAACCCGAATATCAGTTGCTCGAAGAATCAAAAGATTTCCTTGATGAGGAGCTCCATATCTGGATCGATCAGTTTAAAACTGATGGACTTATGAAGTTATGATCCAAAATGGCGATTATATATCTGATTCATGGTGTAACTGGCTGATCACCGAGAATCTTCAAGGGACGTAGGCACATGTGACTGGATGCATCATTAATCTTTCTGTCATAAAGTCTTCCATGCGAGATAATCTTCCTTAATGCCTAGAGTTAATCTGGGGGCAGCGATCAGTACTACCTGCGAGCATCATCATGCTCGAGTGCGACAATCCCTTGTTAGATTAGAGTCGAGGCGAATCAATTGAACGCCACGAAGAAAAACATTTAAAGGCTTCACATAGGAAAATGTGAGTAAAAGCCCGAGCGAGCTCAAAGACGATTAGCTCTGTATCGTTCCAAGGGACCTTTAGTCGTTACGAACTCTAAATTGAGCTTGTTTCATTCTCGATGGGGGTCACTAACTGCTTCGAGAATTTTATAACAAAAAACGAACCAGTTAGGGACGCCAATAGTGCTGTGTCTTGGTAGTCAGTGAAATGGCAGTGATACGAAACGTCAGGAGTTCGAGTTCGATCTCGGGATTGAAAAATCGTTTTATCAGTTGGTCTATCACTCGATGAAGTTCAAAGAGATTCGACGCAGATGACTATAGAACTTGGGGCAATTCGAAAATCATCGATTCATTTTTATCAAGCGGCGAAGTTGGTATTGTAAAATGTGAAGCGCGCAAATGACAAATCCGAAGCAGAAGGAGATGAATCATGATTCGCTTATCCAAGGTCGGGATTTCAACCTTCGACTAAAGCCAAATCTAGGATGAGTTTTTGATCTTGCCCACTCGACAAAACCCATCTCTACTGAAAATGGGGGCAAACCATTCCTACATCCGGAAAGCATGTCGAAGCCGAAGACATCAGATTCACCGTTTAATCCGTGGGGCAAGTCCCCCAAGCGATAGTTATCATCCGCAGAGCGTAATGGAATCCATCCTTTCAACGTAAAACGCATTTGGCCGCGGAGCCACCCATTTGGTAAAAAGAACGTATCGTTCCTAAATGATTTTCAATCAGATGTGGGGATAATGTTCTCTTATTTTCCTCTCAGGTGATGAATAGAGACGAGGCACCCAAGAAGCCATGCATTCAAATAACAAAACAGCGCATGAAACACGCCCAAAAAGATGAATGAATCTCCTCCGACATAAATCCTTGAGGGCCGGCTTCTGCAATCCGCACATTGGCATGCAGAATGGAATTCAAATCAAGAGTAAAGTAGTATCGTCCCAATTTGTTTTGAATTTGGAAACCCAAAATAATGCTTAATATTTATCCTTGGCAGGAGCTCGCCATCAGGGCAGACATATTTTCACAACCCTTGTACACTCGTTGGAGCATATGACGAAGGGTAAGATGTATCGTTCCAATTTTTGTAAAGTTTTAGAATATACAATGAAATATCCCTTTTATATCTCCAGGATCTCCAGCCTCGATGGGCAGGTAAGTATCCCTTTTCCCAATTCATTGGAGATTAAAAACTTTCAGAATTAATTCGATTCTCACATCTAAAAAGACATAGAATTCTTACTTCATTGACATTCATGTTTTAAAACAAGAGATTGTCTGAACATGAATTACACATATATGGTGCATCACAAAATCCCTTTGAAGGATAAATCTTGATGAAATGAAATGAATTTTTCCAACAAGAGTCGTTTGAACTGTTCAAAAGGGTATTTTCTCATAAGAGAAGCGAGCCTAATCCAAACACGTCCCATACACACTTGAGAGATGAGGAGATTGGAAATGATTGAGAAACCTTAACCTATGGACATAAGGGTCATTCGCAACGATTACATGGATCGAGATGACAGAGGCATTTATTTCTTCATTCCAAACACTACAGATGCCCATTGAGAACCCCATTGAACGACGATTTTCATTCTCAACCCTGTCAAGAACCACCCCACATTGGGGCAAATGAAGGTTAGTCCAACAGTATCAGAAAGTAAATGGTTAGAAATTTTCTTGCTCGGACTAACATAAATCTTTGTGTGTTGTTTATATGATAATCCAAGTGTTATAGGATGACGAGAATAATTCATTTCTCTATCCTACACACTGTTATCCTTTGCACGACCATGTTGAGCCAGCAAATTCATTTCATCAACATATTGGTGATCATTGCATATTCCAAAACAAAGGCAACATCACTCTAGGAACGGAAGCATGCCAAAGTTTAAGTTGCATATCTAGCATGATTGCCGAAAATCCTAGCTCCAAAAGAAAAGAAAAACACGGGATTAAAAAAAGGGGGAAAAGAAAAATCCCTAGACATCAAGAAAAAGCAAAGTGCCTGGTAAAAAGCAAGGCCGATGTCCATTCAAAATATCCCCAGTAAAGTCTAGAGAGATGATGAAAAGACCCTCCAAAGGAGTCAGATCAAGATGACTACTCCCCAAATGATGTCGTGCTCAAATAGCAAACACACAAACAGACGGTCTCTTAATGCAACAAGAGACGCTTTTAAACATCCTTGTGCGCTCTAAAAGAGGAGTGTACACTTCAAGAAATGGAGATGTTCTTCGAAGGACATGTGCCAAATTTGCAATGATCACCAATGTCAAACCCTTCACAATTTCTAGGCAAAAAACAAGCCTTTTTCGGTCCCCAATCCTTCCAATGTTACAATCCTGAAGCAGTCTTCTCTGACTAAAATACTTGGGTTAATGTATAACTTAGCTCAAAGAAGTACGAGCAAGACTATTTCTTTCTCATTTTGCAGGGTTCTTGACTTGTAAACCCGGAGCAAATAGTGAAAAATTTCGTTCAACGGCCTTGACTCAAAAGTGAGTCCCCCTTGGAAACCGATATCCAAGCCTAACACTACGGTCCCGTGAAAGACCTCCTGATTGATCGAAATGTATGCGTTGCGAATGATCCTGAAACCCAGGTACAGGTCGGTAGGAAATTGAGCACTTTCCCCATTAAAGATCATTATCACAGAGCAGTGAGGAGCCTTCTTGGATGAGAAATACTCCAATGGATGTTTTGAGCAAACTCTTTTTGAAATTTTCAAATTGTTTGATCTAGAGTTTCCGTGCAAGGAATTTATGATCACATCTGTATGTGGCAGGAATGTTTTGGATAACCTCCAACAATCAAAATGCACATTTCATGACTAAAACTTAAGTCGTAGAATTTTGTCAATTAGACAATTATTGTCTTCCCAAAGATTACTAACATCTTCTTGGCGAGGAAAATTTTTTCAGGTCTAAGATTTCTGCAGGACTTTTGGCCACCCCAAAGACTAGGTGCGTCATCCTTAAGTGAAGCCTTTTAGTAGGCAAATCTTTTCTAAGACCGATCCACAGAATGATCGAGTCTCCGACTAGCCCCGAAGAGCGGGTACGTCATCCTTTGATTCATATCAATTTGGAATTTCATAAATGGTAGAAACCGCCTGAAGGGTCAACTCAATGGTAGAAACCGCCTGAAGGGTCAATCAATGGTAGAAACCGCCTGAAGGGTCAGCACAATGGTAGAAACCGCCTGAAGGGTCAATATATGGTAGAAACCGCCTGAAGGGTCAATGTATGGTAGAAACCGCCTAAAGGGTCAATCAATGGTAGAAACCGCCTGAAGGGTCAACACAATGGTAGAAACCGCCTGAAGGGTCAATGTATGGTAGAAACCGCCTGAAGGGTCAATCAATGGTAGAAACCGCCTGAAGGGTCAACACAATGGTAGAAACCGCCTGAAGGGTCAATGTATGGTAGAAACCGCCTGAAGGGTCAACCAATGGTAGAAACCGCCTGAAGGGTCAACACAATGGTAGAAACCGCCTAAAGGGTCAATGTATGGTAGAAACCGCCTGAAGGGTCAACCAATGGTAGAAACCGCCTGAAGGGTCAACTCAATGGTAGAAACCGCATGAAGGGTCAATGAATGGTAGAAACCGCCTGAAGGGTCAAAGGACTGGTAGAGACCGCCTGAAGGATCAACCCAATGGTCCGATCCACCATACGGATCAAAACCTTGATGAATCCCGAACGCGGGAGGAGTCGTTTTCCCTAATAAGCCTTACATTAGGCAAGCCATTTCTAGTTTAGCCCACCATACGGATCAAAACCCTTGGCAAATTCCCAAATGTGGGATGCGTCTTCCTTAGGTTCCTTTCAGTTAGGAATCCCATTATGGTTTGACCTACCATACAGGTCAGAGCTTAACATCCCTATGACACTCCGATGACGAGTCCTTAGGAATCTACTTGAACCCATCAGACACAGCAAATGCCGCAAGCATTCGGCAGGTAAGGGGCAGGGAAGTCTATCTACTCCTTAACTTTCTTACATCATATCAGGGAATTGAATGAGCACATCTCTTTTTAAGGAAAAGCACACATTGATGGGCATGAAAATTGGATGTCATGATTTCTTTTCTTTTCTTTTCTTTTCCCAGTCGAGTCGATCGGGACACAGGTGTCACCTTGTCTTTGAGAGAAACCTCTGACGAAATTCCTCTCAAAGAGGGGCAGCTGTTGACACCTGATTTTTTTATCAGTCTTTCATAGTTTATTTTTTAAAAATTCATAAAAAATCTATAAAAAGTTAAAAAGTTAAAAAATCATCTTTGGTAGCCTTGACCAAGCTAAAGGAACCATTTTTGACAAAAAATAATTTTTCAATTTTTTCCAAAAATAGAAAAATACATGAAAAATGAAGAAAAATAGCATTCGATGTCGTAAAAATATAGAAAAATAGTCAATATTTTTATTTTAATTTTCTTTTCATTTTGAACTCATAAATAGTCAAAATTCAAGTTCAATTGCATGTGTTTCTTCACGACGCATAGAGTTGAATTTGGCAAAAAAAATATCATTCGAGTATTTTAATTTGTAAATTTCTACATCTTTTTTAGTCTTGATGTCCAATTAGATCGACCACCATCTACAATAAATGCCCCTTGCTGAATATTTTCGTTATTGTTTCACATGATTTCATGATGTAAAACGTCGAGTGGATCCCCAAATATAATCGGGTCGGCATGAGCTCGATAGCTCGTCCAAGACCAAACCAGGGCACGGCGAACCCCATGTGAGTACTCTCAAACTCCTGCGATGCTTCCTAATGCTTTTCTTAGGTTAGATCGAGTGTAGAACGGCTAGGACAGCTAAATCATTCTTGAGCTGTGATTGATAAATATGGCATTACTAGGAATGCCATGTGATTTATTTGCATATCTAGATTCCTTGAGTTGCGCATTTTATTACTGATTGTGATTGCTAGGATAATCACTCATATCTGCATGAATTTCTAGATTTATGGTTCATACCTTACTCATCCGCATAAATCTCAGGCTAGAAAATTCAGTCAACTTAGGTACCGAAAGGGCGTCAACTCTGACAGTTGGCGTAACTAAGTCCCCGAAACCATTTCTCTGGTTCTCGCAGAATTGAATAGAAACTCCCAACTATTCGATTGGGTGGTCCAATCATACCCTAAAAAAATGATTGGTGGCGACTCCATGGCATGCACACTTAGCACATGTCACTAGACCACACTGAAAGTCGATCACGCATACCTCCGTTGCGATTTGGGTAATGGGCCTTGGGAGAGGCCCGCGTCCGACCAGACATGACGGCCCATTAGCCCTCGAGAGCCCGACAACCTCAAGAGGGTCGCGACAATAGCACATTTGGGCAAGTGAGGATCATGGTGGAACCCACAGAACAATTCCTGAGCCAAGAGGATGTTGTCACTTATACGCCGACCTTTGACAAAAGCATTTTGTGGCGCACTGATAATAGAGGGAAGGACACAACATATCCTATTTGCCAAGATCTTGGTAATGCACTTATATAAGGTGTTGCAACAAGAGATGGGTCTAAAGTCACCCATTGTGGTACCATTCTGAACTTTAGGCACCAAAGAGAGGATAGTTGTATTGATTTCCCGAAGAAGGCAACCAGATGTAAAGAAATCTTGAATGGCTAAAGAAACTGATTGGCCAACAATGTCCCAGGTGGCTTTGAAGAATTCCACGTTGAAACCGTCAGGCCCCGGAGCTTTACCACTAGCTAGCGAGAACATAGTATTCTTTATTTCACAGGCGCTAACCGGCCTAGACAAAAAGGCAATCTGGTCATCGTTAAGGGAGTGCTCAAGTACTGACCTGATATCCATAATAGAGGCCGGAGAGTTTGGGCCGTCAGAGGAGAGAAGTTCCTCAAAATACGAAACAATGTGGGCATGCACCGAGGGCTGATCAGTCAGCATAGTCCCCGAGCTATCCCTCACCGAGAGTAGTCTATTATGAAGCTGTCTCTTGTTTACATAGTGGTGGAAGTATTTGGTATTTAGGTCCCCTTCCTTGAGCCATTGAACCCGAGACTTTTGTTTGTAAAATCCTTCCTCTTGTAGCCTAAGAGTACTGAAGTGTTGTCGTCGTTCATTCTCAAGTTCAGCTAGTTCCTGATTAAAAGGGTCCAATTCAAGAGAGTGTTGGACAGTTTCAAGGGCTTCTCTAGCCTCAGAGGTTCTAGCTGAGATGTCGGAGAAGGACTCCTTGTTTAGGTGCTTGAGCCGTCCTTTCAGAATCTTAAGCTTAGTGCAAACCTGAAACATTGGAGTACCCCGAATGTTAGTTTCCCATACCTGACTTACCAGGGGCATAAAAGACTGGTGAGACATCCCAAAGTTGAAGAACTTGAAGGGGCGCTTAGAGCTTGTAGGAGCCAATACGCGGATGATCATGGGACTATGATCAGAGACACCCGGCGGCAAAAAGAAGGCTTCCGAATAAGAAAACTCTAGGCTCCATTGGGCATTAATGAAAACCCTATCAATCTTCCTTTGTTTAGGAGACCCCCCATAAGGGGTAGACCAGGTGAAGCGAAGGCCTGTATACCGAAGGTCCTCAAGACCGGCCTGGGTAATACATCGACCAAAATCATCATAAGACGGGAGCCAGAGATCAGAGCTCCCTATTCTGTCTGACGGATCCCGAATGGCATTAAAGTCGCCAGCAAGTAGCCAAGGGCAACCCACCAAGGACTCGCTACGACCAACAATGTCTGCCCAAAGATAACGCCTAGTGACAAACGTGTGTTCAGCGTAAACGACTGAGAGGTAGCATGTCTTATTAGTGGACAACAAAAGCAACCATCCATGGATAACTTGGGACGAGGAAGAAGATGAAACAAAAGTAGCAACCGCAGGATTCCAGCCTATCCAAATCCTGCCTCGATCAGAATATTCATAATTTGCGAGCCAAAGCCAACCCGGTAATAAAGCAGTAGAGATATCATCAAAAAGGGATGGGGATACTTTTGTCTCAAGAATGCCAATGCAACACAGTTTATTAAACTTGACAAGGCACCTTATCTCAGCTTGTTTAAGAGGGCTACCAAGCCCTCTTATATTCCAAACTCCAAAAAACATCACAAGAAAACTGGGGGTAGTGATTACCGCCTTCGGTGACGGTTTGGCCTCTTCTTCTTGGAGGTCCCCAGAGTCTGCTGGCCAGATTCAGGGCTGCAATCAGAGGGAGCTGTACTCTGGTGCTGCTCTGAAGGAAAGGAGAGGACAACATTGAGCTGTTTACCGACAGTGGACTTAGCACTTTGAGAGGCGGCAGCTTGCAGACGAGTATTATGATGGGGTGGAGCATCTACTTCTTCATCACTGCCAACAATTCTATCAACTGTCTCTTCCTCTTCCGAGGAAAAAGAATCAACTGATACCGCTTGGGTGCCTATCATGGGTTCGGGTATGGTGGAGGACTGGTCACCACCTCCCAAGGGGCAGTGCGACTTGGGGGGCCCCGGGCTACTAGGCTCATGCATCACTTTGGCACTAACATTAGTATCAACATTAGGATTAGCCAAGGAATTCGAGGGACCCTGTTTCTTGCCTACCACTTGCCAAACCTCAACAGGTTGGGAAATCTGTACTTGTTCAATCTCATTTGGAACATCTGAAGGGGCAATAGGGGTGTCTTTAGTACCTATCTTCAACATATTTGGTAATATTCATGTTGAAAGGATTCCTTGTGGCTGAAAGACCTACACAAACAAGTCTAAAAGAACGGAAAGTTCTTATTGATTTGGAAGCATCAAGGTTTTATGTCTATATATTGGATGAAGTGTGGGGTCCACATGGGTTATGGTGTGCGCCCATGCGGGTAATCACACCCCCTTTATCCAATTCAAACGTGAAAAGTCACGTTGATTGGAGTAGGATATAACTAACGTCTTCCCCGTCAGTTTCATGGAATCGACACATTCTGTATCTCTTAGAAAAAACACAGAGAACGACGCTCCTCCCTTTGACTCATCGTTGATTGGCATTGACGACAGAGGAACTCCAAGATTGCAGAGGGCTTTTAACCTGTGAAAGTTAAGGTACGTTCTAGTAATGTACTCTTGTCGATCGGTGATTCAAGTGATCCAATTGGGCATGTTTCCGCAAATTAGATCTAAGTGAGAATGGATTTAGTTTTCCCCGTTAGTTTCATGGAATCGACACATTCTGTATCTCTTAGAAAAACACAGAGAACGGCGCTCCTCCCTTTGACTCATCGTTGATTGGCATTGACGACAGAGGAACTCCAAGATTGTAGAGGGCTTTTAACTTGTGAAAGTTAAGGTACATTCTAGTAATGTACTCTTGTCGATCGGTGATTCAAGTGATCCAATTGGGCATGTTTCCGCAAATTAGATCTAAGTGAGAATGGATTTAGTTTAGTACCCAACACTATAAAATAATAAACTGCGTGAATATGGCCAGGGCTACTACGTAAATTTCAGCATGGTTAATGGGGGCTGAATATCAGCAAGTCCAATGCTGGACAGATTAGCAAGATTTACACTTCAATATCAACGAGGCAAAAACTGGATTTTTTTTTGGTCGGTAAAAAAATACTGGATATTAAAAGTGGGGAAAATTTCAATTAAGGGCTTTAAGTGCTCTAATTTTTTTAAATAAGGGCCCAAAGTGGACTTTGTTTCAAATAAGGGTTTGGAGTGTCCTTTTTATTTCAAAAAAGAGCATGACCGAAGGATATTTCTGTCTTTTTACCTTTTTATTGCAATTTTGTCTTTTTTTTTTCTACTTTGCTTTTCTTTTTCATTTTTTCCTTTTTCTTTATCCCCTCTCCTCCCCCAGTAACCGTGAAAAGACAGAACCTATTTTGATTGCAATTTGCCTACTCTGGTTGGTGCTCCTCTTCCTCCACCTCCACCGCGGTTCCCCCAGCCACTGTAATTGCCAACGACACTTGACTGCCCTCGACTTCTCGTTCGTTAATATCTCCGGCGCCCTCTGCCCGGACCTTGCCCGCCTCTGCTTCCTCACTCCCTCTCTGTCGCTGCCAAACAGCTCTCCGGCCCCGTCCACCCGTTGATCTCTGCCCTAAGCGTGCTGCGCCACCTCAACTTCTCTAACAATGTCTTCAACGACATGTTCCCAACCCAACTCGGCCTCCTCAAGAACCTCCTTGTCTTTGAGCTCTTAAAAAATAACATGACTAGAGAGCACCCCATTGTCGTCGCCAAGATGCCCTACCTCCGTCATTTGCACCTTGGAAGCAACTACTTCGCCGGGAAGATAATCGAGTATGGCCGGTGAGAGTTTCTCGAGTAACTTGCTGTCTCCGGCAACAACCCTTTGGGCGCCTTCCTGCCGGAGATGGGGAACCTGACCGGGATTTTGGGAGGGTTGAGTTATGTAGGTCAGACATCCATGGTGGACCATTGTTGGGAATGGAGAGGGGAGGGGAGAAAGAAAAAGAAAATGAAAAAATGAAAAGAAAAGAAAAGCAGAAAAAGATAAAATTACAAAAAAATAAAAGATAAAAATACCCTTCGGTTAATCTCTTTTTTGAAACAAAAAAGGCACTTGGGGCCCTTCTTTGAAACAAAGTCCACTTCGGATCTTTATTTGAAAAAAATCAAGACACTTGAAGCCCTTAACTGAAATTTTCCCTTAAAAGTGACATATCGACATGTCGTATCATGTTATGAAGTTATCATGTCATATCGTTTGTCAAATGTCGGTGTGTATGCTAATTAATATACATCAAATTGGCATCCAACTCTTTACCATTGTCAAAGTTGGACTAGGATATTATTTTCAACACAAAAAAAAAAATTAAAAAATTCCTTTACCCGGATTGGGTATCATATATTCGTAATGCTCAGGCACTTAGAGAGGCACATGTTCTTGGACAGCCTATTGAAGTAGATCGAAGAGGACAACCCCCCGCTTATCTAGGCGCTTCATAAGCGAGGAAAGAGGGCAACGTCCAATTATAGGCAAAACTAAAAGGAAAATTTTCAAATTGGGCTAAAGCTCCTCATTTTTTTAAAATAAGAGTTTAAAGTAGATCTTATTTCAAATAAAGACTTGAAATATTTTAATAATCTCGAAGAAATGCCTGGCCAAAGAGTGTTTTCACATGTTACTTTATTTTTTTTGCATTTTTTATATTTTTCCTTTTCTTTTTTCTTTTTATTTTTCCTCTCCTCTCCCCAGGCCATCGCCGACCTCGAGCACAGGCTAGGGTGGCCCTTGCCTAGGCCGGTGTTGGGCGACTTTTGCCATTGGCACGGGCAGCCCTTGCTAGCCAAATTGAGGGTGATGATTGGCCTCGCAAGCATCGAGCAAGGGCAACCCTCATCGATGTAGGGCAAGGGTAGCCATCGCCTGGCCTCGCTAGCCTAGGCGTCAAGTGAGGATAGGGAGAGGAAAAAGATAAAAAGAAAAGAAAACCAGAAAAATAAAAAGAGGGCAGAAGGACACTAGAAGTGTCAATATTTGTGTACGACGCTCACTTTGGTGCTAATTTTTTTCGCCGGCTCACTTAAGTGCTAATATTTGTGTTCGGCGAATACTTTAGTGCCAATTCCGGCCAACCAATACACGTGTCATTTTTTATTAATTTCTTTGTACATATGACGTCCACGTGGCAATTTTATTTTTGAAATTCAGTCCACCTAAAAGCCACCTAGATTTTTAAAATAACAATTAAGTTAATTTTTTTAAAAAAATTAAAAAAAACTAGAAAATAACTTAAAAATAAAAAAATAAAACAAAACAAAATAGAACTTTGCAGCAGCGAGGGCTGAACCCTCGCCGCCGCCCCCATCGCCGGCCGGGTGGGTGCCCAAGGGTCGCCGAGGCCCGGCGACCCCCGTTAGGGCCTCGCCAGGGGTCAGCGAGGCCCGGCCGTGGCTGGCCGAGGCCTCGCAGACCCCATGGCGAGGCCTACCTCGCCCAGATCTGGGCGAGGTCGAGCGTTGCCGTGGCTGGGCGGGCCGGAATCTCCCAGCCACGACCACGACGAGCGGTGGCTGGGCGATTACGGCCCTTCCCTCTTGCCTTCGCCTCCTCGGATGCTTCCAGATTCTTGACACCACGGGGCTTGGGCGAGGCCGGAGTATGACAGGGGCGAGTAGACGAGGGCGAGCAGACGAGGGTGAAGATGAGGACGAAGAAAAGGAAGACGAGGCGAGTGAAGTGGGGACGAAGGAGAGGAAGACGACGGATGCCTCGATTCCGACTCTCTCTCTCTCTCTCTCTCTCTCTCTCTCTCTCTCTCTCTCTCTCTCTCTCTCTCTCTCTCTCTCTCTCTCTCTCTCTCTCTCTCTCTCTCTCAGTTCCACCACACTCCAACCATCGTCATCACTGCCCCCCAAACACAAAGCCACCGTCAGCCCTCGAGTTTGTCGTCGCCTCAACAGGGTTGGGCGACCCTCGCCTCGCCCAGATCTGGGCGAGGCCGGCCGCGCCCCGCCACGGCAAGGCTCGACCTCGCCGTGGGTCTGCGAGGTCGCGACGAGGGTCGCCTGACCACGGCGACCCCCTGGGCCATCCGCCACCTCTCGCCGGGGTCGCGGTGTTGCCTGAGTCACGAGGTCGCGGGTGAGCGAGGTCACTTGGATCTGCAGTCGCCTTTTGGTCACGAAGTCGCCTGGGTCGAGGGGTCACGGGGTCGTGGGGTCGCCGGATCTAGACGGTGACAGGCCGCGGTCGTGGCAGGTGGGCAGCGGCAAGGCATTGGTCGGGAACACGAGGGGAGCCGGGGGGGGGGAGGGAGATGTCGCCGAAGGGGAAGAAGAAGGGGGGACAGTTTTTTTTTTTTTTTTTTGCTTTTTTTTACTCTTTTTTACATTTTCAGTTTTTAGATTATTAGGTGGATTTTTTTTTATTCTTTACTTTTTTTATTTGCTGACTAGGATGCTCCGGCAAGCCACGTGTGCGCCACGTATGATTTCCGGCATGCCACGCCGGACTTGGCACTGAAATGATCGTTTTTTACAAAAATTGGCACTGAAGTGATCCGAAAAAAAAAAATAGCACCAAAGTGAGCGCCGTACACAAATATTGGCACTTCTAGTGTCCTTCTGCCATAAAAAAGGATAAAAATATAAAAAAATAAAAGATGAAAATATTTATTGGTGACTTTTTCTTTTCCAAACAATAAAGTCGTTGCAAGCTCTTATTTAATATAAGGTCGACTCCGAACCCTTATTGGAGAAAATGAGGGCACTACCTTGCTCGGAAGTTTTCCACGCTAAAGGGACACATGCATTTCTGATCAATCTTGTGAACTAATTTGATTTATGGCAGAATGAATTCATCTGTGGGCAGAACGAATATCTGAAATGCAGTAGAAAACTTCTTTTAGATGGAGACTCGTGCATTTCTCCAAAATGATATTTCTATTTGATTTTTATTATTTTATATTTCAGGTTTTCGTTCTTTTCCAGATTTTTATGCTTTATTTTTTTCAAAACAACATTTTATATTATCATTGGCACGTAAGATTCCATGTCAGCATTTAATGCCCACATCAGTATCTCCACTTTAAATTTTAACAGAAGAATCAATTCGAGCAAAACAAGCATACAATTTAAGGATCCAATTATACAATAAACACTCATTATGACTTGTAACGCTATTGATTCTTGAAGGGAAGACCTTGCATTAATTTTTTTTTTTTGTTGACACTAGTGAAGTATTTTATGTTTAATTGTACGTGTAAGATGTTACGTTTCAAAAAATTTCCTTGAAATGAGAACCGTATGTCAAAGTATGCTGACTTTAATTCCAAATGGGCCATGAACTAGATCACTTTGACTCAATAACCTTTGAGATGGCGCCCGTTTCTCGAAGTTTCCCCTAATTTGACTTTGTTCTAAACTACCTTTAATCACTTTGATGCAATAAACACGGACATATCATCATTGAAAATAATAGCCGGTCGATCAATGGGAGTTCATCACGTACAAATTTCACACCTTTCTTATAGAATTGTGGTCCAAAAAAAAAAAAAACAAGGAAATCCTAGAACCCTCGATTGACCCTATCGTGTACATTAATTCCGCATCAGGGTGCGTTTGTTTTGAGGAAAGTATTTTCAGGAAAAGTGTGTTATGGACTTTCGTCTGTTTGGTTTGCAGAAAATGATTCGGTCAACGGAAAGTACTTTCCAGTCAACAAAGATTTTATTCATTAAAATAGAAAAGTGAATTCCCCAAAATAAAAAGGTGAAAATACTTTCCCAAATTTGAGTCTTTCACTTTCTTTGAAAACGGGACTGAGGCCAATTCCGGGGACCTATTCCGGGGACCGATCCCGGGGCCGAGGCCGGCGACCGAGACTGAGATCGAGACCGAGACAGGGGCCCGGGCTAGGATCGAAACCGGGGCCGGTGCCGGGATTGAAGCCGGGCTAGGGATTGGGCCGGGCTGGGGACTTGGACCGGGCCGGGGACCGGGGCCGATGCCGGGGACCGGGGTTGGGGCCGGGACTGGGGCCTGGAACTGGGGACCGGGTCCAGGGCCGGGAACTGGGGACCGGGTCCGGGGTCGGGGCCGGGACCGGGATCGGAGCGTGGCCGTGTGAGTTCACGTCAACTCTCTCGACCATCTGCCTCTCCTCAGTATCAAGGACAGTCCATTTGATGAGATTGAAATCGTTTTCC